>OZ035955.1:46353998-46977554 GCA_964034955.1 Orchesella flavescens
GGAACATTTTGTTGAGCTCCCTTTGGATCTCATTTTTACTAAAAACTTTATTAGCAGCTAATGATCTCATGTGGTTATCAAAGTTAAAATTATCATCTCGTTTCCAGCAAGCATAACCACATTTGGTAACCAAAATATTTTTCAACTTTAAATAAGGCCGTTGCCCACTGGAGTCTCGAGCTTGAAAAATCACGTTCTCAAAATTTTCTTTAACTAATCGCGCTGAAATATTGTTGTCAAACTTCATGCACACAACAACCATTCTCGTCCTATCCTTCCGTTTTAGAGCCCAAAGAGCATCCGCTCCATCAGGAACCAGCACAATTTTTCCATCGTATTTCTTTTGCAAATAAATTGAGATTCCAAGTCGAACAATTTCATTCACCAAGTATAAAACTAGAATAATTGGGCCAATTACAATGTAAAACGCAACAGAAATTAGAAACGGGATTAATCCTCTTGTTTCTAAGCTATTCATTTTCGTCAAGAAATTTTAAAAAAATCAAGAAGCGCAAAAGTTGAGAGATATGCTTCACATTCACTTCAAAGCTTGAAAAAATATTACTTTAATTACGCATCAGCAACCAAACAAGAATGATACGCTTTTGTAAGCATGACGCGGACGTGAACATTTCTCATAAAAAATGAATGGATTTGATAAGCATTTCTGGCCCTTGTCTGGAATTTGCATGATCCAAAAGATTTTTTATGAATAAATTCAATGTTATACTCATGAAATCCAGTTCATGATGATAAAAAAGTATTGCTTTAACCAAACATGTTCATTGCTTCATTCATTTTATGGTAGAAATCGCTTGATCTAAAGATTCCAACTTGAGTGTGTCAATCAACATCCATATATGTTATTGAACACATGACGTGACGACTGATATATGAAACATTCCATGCCGTACAGTGTAAATTACGCGTGATACGCATTTCACCTCATCTTTTTGATAACAAGGTCAATATTTTTGTAAATGTCCTTACATTGTATATAAGTATATATTGCAGCTTTTGATACACAGCCCACTTGTTTTTGCAAATGTTTTTTTCTATCATATAATCGTCTCCTTACATTCTGCTCAAGAAAGTTGTTTCGTAATTGATTATTAAAAAAAGAGACGCTTGATTAAAAATTATGGTTGTCGATAATAAAAGTTTCGTGGAGTGAAGCATTTTAGTCCAGATTCCAAGGATTTTTACTTTACGATTCATTCCCTCACAAAATAAGACGGCTTTGATCTTCATTTCGTGTCGTGCAGTTAATTTGTACAATTGTTGGTAAATAGTCTCAAGTAGTAACGCTCATGATATTTTAATGTGTGGGAAATTTAGTTATTAAAACCTTTCAATTTTCTTCTTTCAAGGTTGATGTTATTCACCATTAGTTTATATCTAGGAAAATAAGTTTTTAGTAATATCTTATAGGTTAATCAAGTAATTAAAAACCATGAACTCTTTTAACCATCAATTTGCAGAAAATGATTACACGCTATCCAATTTACTTATCATGAGTTTCAGTCTTACTATTTCCATTATTATTCATATAAGTGATTACATATTTGGAATTTAAGATTGAAAAGTCATTTACAATGATGATGCATATTGACAATTTGCACATCATAAACTTATTTTTATCTGTTTTGGAAAATTCGACGCCACACATTATTCATACAAGGTCATCAGATTTTTTTCTGCTTTTCTTTGTACTTTCTATTAACTTTTATGCAAGCACTATACTTCGGATATAATTATAAACACTATATTTATATTAATTCGGAAGATTTCAGAAAAATATTAGATACTGTATTTTCTGAATCTGGAGTTACATAACCATACAATTAAATGTTATAATTTTAATTAGTACATATTGAGTAACGTATGGAATTTTCTGCATATTTCAAAGTACAGTATGTTTGTATGTGGATGCCCGTGGAATCGATTTATATCCCCACTTGTCAGAGTCCCAACCAAGAAACTTTCAAAACGAGCGTTGAGATTGGTCTTGAAAAGAGACAGGAATTTTTTGCAGGTTATATTGGAGCAACGATGTTGGAAAGGACTACTTTAAATAAGATTTTTGATCCGGTATTGCTGCTTCTCCCTTTGTTTTTGTAACTTTTAATTATTTGGTCATATTTCTATTCGTCTGCAAAAATTAATACCCACGGGACTTTCTGGCATACATAAGCAGCTTGTAAAACACACAAAAAAAACAATATTTCTGGATTCATAACACAATTTTATGTAGGCAAATCAAAAATATACTTAGGTGACTTGTAGGACCGTATGAAACCGGGATTTAAAAAAAATAACGAAACAAGAACTTCATATAGATAACAAGCCTTTCACTTGACTACAAAATTCTGATCATGCGTATGTAATACATTTAGATGGAAGAAAACGTAGCGCAGGGCAATAGCTCGTAACACATAACTACACGATTTTTATTTGAATGTCTAATGTATTAATAATCCCCAAATATTGAATATTTTACAATAAATTCATGAAATTAGCTATATATATAAATGTTAATCTTTATAAAGCTTGCGCAGACATGAGCATCATTGAACTTCCCATGTGACTCGAAGCTCCACCTCTTCTTGAGCCGTGCTCGCTTCCATCATCCGAATCCTTTGGAGGTTCATCCTTTCCAACCAGCATCCTATACTTTTTTGCAATAATGTGCCAATCTGTTACCGTCTCGATCCTATTTAAAACTCCACCTTCAGCACTGAACCTTGAGCCAAGTCCACTTGCATTTATGGAACCAGCAATTTGAGCGATTTGGGTGGCGCTCATTTGCAATACATTTCCAGAGGCTGCCAAAAAATTCACAAAAAAACCTTTGCAAATATTATCTGCACAAAATATTATTAATTTTTATAACACAATAATGCATACCTCTATTTAATTCCAGTTTCTTCAAAGCTTGCTGCCACCTAACTTTCGGGTCAATCTTCAAAACTTTAGCGGCCTGTTGCTCTTCCTCAAATCCATCGCCTGCTCCTTCCCACGAAAGTTTCTTTTTTGGTTCTCTCGCCTTTTTAATTTTCTTATGGATCCATGAGCCCCAATCCACAAACAAATTGACTGGGCTTGGCGTCGCAGTCGTCCTATGCATACTCCTGATTAATTTCGCTAGCCCATATTTCCACTCAATATCCGACTGCGCCTCAATCCTCTGATAAGTATCAGACATCATTGCAATCAACAAGTTAATCAGCACAATAACCGTGACCAAAAGATAAACTCCAAAAACAATTTTAAACAACACAATCGTCCAGTCAGGTTGCCCCAAGATTTCAATTCGCATGTCCGTAGGTCCATTTTCTCCAAACAATCCGAAAAATAACAGTTCAAAAGCATCCAACGGCGTGACAAGTACACCTGAAGCCATTCCGCCTGTTAAAGTTGGTGGAACTTTCTCCCCAGGTAAAAGTGGCCTTCTTGGATGAAGTGGATGATTGAGAGCAGCCATCACCAATGAAAATCCAATCATGAAGATCATCAACACAGCCAAAAATCTTGCAAGATCTTTCATCAAATTCCCAATAATAATTGCCCAAGGTCCGAATAAATAGTGAAAGGAGAGAAAGTCAAGAATTTGGATGCAAGCCGACAGGATTCCAACGCCCAAGAGTTGATCTCGCAAGTAAAGGATTGTGCCGTAACTTTCCTTATCGATGAAAAATGCAACGGAATGAAGCATTATTCCCATGTAGCAAAATGTTAGCACCACAGTTTTAATCCAACCCAGTCCTGATTTATCACTGGGATTTGTAATTTCAGCGACAAGAAGTCCGGTGAGCCAAGCGACGAGCATCCACTCGAACCAAAATGGGAATAGGTTTGATCTTATTGGAAACACGGGGTGAATTGGGGTGACACAAGTTAAGCAGAGGAGAATCATAAGATGAATGTGGGAAGTCAGGTACGACATAAATTTTACAATTGGAATTTTATTATATTGTGGACCAAAGGGGACGGAAAAGGTTACCCAAACTGGGGGACAAAAAACCATTGAGAGAAAGAGCAAAAGATGTTTCCAATCTGCCCATTCAACTAGTTGACCCACCCAAATTTCCTGTAAATGGCGCTGCACAACTGTGTGAGCTACAGTTTCCTTCTGCTCATTTTCAATCAAGACATCAAGAAATTCTTTGCCTTTTCGGTCAATAGATTTCAAAACTTTTCCTGCGGATTCAGCACCAGCTGCTAAAGCAAGTAGTTCTGTGGCCATTTCCTCACAATGTTTTGAAGCCGCGAGGAGATCCTTTGCCCTCTCTTTTTCTTTGGTGGAAACGTAGACAAGGAAGCTTGACATTTTTGCTGCGACTTCAACAGGAGCGGGAGAACTCAAAACGAATTCATCAATCGGCTCGTTATCAATATTCTTTCCGCAGACGCAAAGGTTGTACACAAACTGTTTGTCTTCCAAAAGGCCATAGGTGTCGTGATCCTTTCGCATTAGGTAGCTAAGCACGTCATTATGGTTTTCTGCGGCAGCGAACCAAATCGCAGAGTTTCCTTTGACATTTTTTGCCAAGGGACTAGCACCACTCTCAACAAGAAGACGGACGACGTCCAAGTGACCCGCTTGTGAAGCGCAAATTAATGGAGTCCACAGTTCTTTATCAATAGCATCGATTTCAGCGCCTTGGCCGAGTAATACTTCAACCATTTGTTTGTGGCCGTTGATTGCGGCAATATGCAAACTTGATTTCCCTGAATGATCTTTACTCTCGAGGAGCTCTGAAGAACGACTGAGAAGGAGCCCGACTACTGTAGAATGCCCACCCCAGCATGCCAAATGGAGCGAGTTAAATCCATAGATTGTTGTGCCAGCATCGACTTGAACTCCCTCAAAATTTAGAAGGAGTCTCACAACATTTTCTTCCCCAGCAAAAGCGGCCAAATGTAATGGCGTCAAACCGGATTCGGTTCCAATTTCTCTAATAAATGCAGTAGCTGGGGAAAAGGGCGGATCTGTCGTTGAGGTGGCAGGAATGTATTGGAGTAACTCTCGAACCGTCTCAGTTTGCCCAAAATAAGCGGCTATATGTAAAGCTGAAACGCCAAGCTTTCTACTGGTTAAGTTTATAGAGTCCTCCTGGGCATTGCGGAGTGCTTCGAGAACATTGGTATGACCATTCTTTGCTGCCAAGTGTGCAGCTAAGTAGCCCAGCCTGTTTTCGTCACTGGCACTTGCCCCAGCATCCAATAAAGTGTTGACTAGGTCCGCGTGACCCCCTTCAGCTGCAAGTTGAAGAGCTGTGGCGTCTGTACTCCTATTTCTCGCGTTAATAACACCTTGCTTATCAAATTTCATGAGTTCTTCCAACACGGCAACGCTTCCCTATTATTTGAAAATTCAAGAAAATATGGAAACGTAGTAATTATTTAAATTAAACTTGGTTTTTAAAAATTGTTCAATTTCTAAAACCTAACTTGCATCGCTGCCAGATGAGCACATGTAGAACCGTCCTTTGTAAAGCTGTTTACCAGCGCGCTGGAATGTTTCAGAAAAAGTTTGACCACGTCTGCATGATTCTGAGCTGCCCCTAAATGAATAGGTTTATTCCCCTTGTCATCAGTCGCATCAAGATTTGCTCTTAATCCCATTAGCAATCGACAAACTTCCAATTGTCCAGATTCTGCTGCAAGATGAAGTGGTGTTTGCTTTTTTAAAGTGAGAGCATCCACAGCAGCTCCATGCGTTTGAATAAGAAACAAACAAAGTCTAGTATATCCTTTGGTAGCTGCAAGATGTAACGCTGTTAATCCTACTCTGGATTTGGCATTGATAAACGCCCTGTGTTCCAACAATATTCCACAAATTTCTTGAAATCCATTCTCAGCAGCTAAATGGAGTCCAGATCGACCATCATTGTCGAATACATCCACTCTTGCGTGATATTCCAGCAATGTCTCAACAACTTTACTGTGACCTCGTCTGGAAGCAATCAAAAGTGGACTCCAGCCTTTTGAGCTCTGTCGATTTAACGCCCTTTGACACTCGACTGTTGTGAGCCTACTCAACATCTCAAGCAGAATCGAGTTATTTCCCTCTTTTGCCACGTAGTGAAAAGCTGTCTCGTTCGAATCCTTTGTTTGTCTGGAGGTTGATGCTCCACCGTCCAGCAACATTTTTACAATGTTTCTCCCAATCAAATCTTTATCCATGCCCTCCTCACTTTCCTCCAACTTGATTTTATCACCTTTTAGTCTACTTGCGAAGTGCAATGCACTTTCTCCCTTCGCTGTAACCATATTGATGAAAAGAGTGCATTCATTTGCACTCTTTTTCTTGACGTGCTCAAGCAACGCTTCCACAACGTGAACATGTCCATATTTACAAGCGATGTGGAGTGATGTGTCCCCATCTTTTGCCTTCAGCTGTGGATTCGCTCCATCTTGGAGAAGCAGCCTGATTATTTTGATTCTTCCGTGCTGGAGGAAAATGGAGTTCATATTATTATATTGGTATTTATTTTATTTAATGCTGCTATTTAATAATAATACGAATAAATCTTAACTTGCCCTGCTTGCAATATGTAGTGGCGTCTCGCCGTTTTCCATTGTGATGTTTGGATTTGTACCGCTTTTCAAGAGCATCAGCGCACAGGTTTCCCCGCCAATTACTCTTGCTGCAATATGTAAGGGCGTCTCTTGGCTTTTACCGCCTTTAATGTGGACCTGAGCCCCGTATCCAAGGAGACACTCAACTACTGCCGGTTTCACTGCCTCCACTGCTATATGTAACGCGGTGAAGTTATCGTTTGTTTTGGCATCAACATTTTCTCCCTTTTCCAACAGTTTGCTAATCATTCCTGAGTGACCGTGCCTATTAGGAAGTTAGTACATTATGGCATTAACATGAAATGAATATTGTAATGTTATAATCTAAGTAATGTTTACCTGGCCGAAATATGGATTGAACGAGCTCCCCCTTTGTTAGGCATTTGGAGTGGAACCCCCTTTTTAAATAAGGCCATGGCAGTTTCTGGATGTCCATGTAAAGAAGCAATATGCATGAGCGTAGACCCGTCCCGAGTTCTTTCGAAAACGCTCACTTTAAATTTGTCTGTGAGAAGATCTATCAATTGGGTTTGTCCATTTTGGGCTGCCACGTGTAAGGCCGTTCTGTCTTGATTATCAGTTAGATGAGGGTTCGCCTTGCATAAGTACAAAAACTTCACCATATTTTCTTCCCCCTTTGTGAAACAAAGTTATGCATTTTTTATTTTATGTGTGCCAATATTTGATGCACCTATCATGTTTATATTATTATTCAAAATACGAAACTTACAAGCGTCGAAGCAACGTGTAGTGCTGTTTGACCCTCTTTCTATAATATAACAATTTAAATTGGAAGAGCAGATCAATTACCAATCATATCTACGAATCAATAAAAAAAATTAAATTTTCACACTTACATTAAGGGCGTTTACGTTTGCCCCAGCATCCACAAAAATCCTGCATATTTCCAAATCCTTCTTTTTTATGGCGGTATGTAAAGGAGTGTCCTCTTCAATTCCCGATTTCATCTCGAGTTGTTCCTTTCCTTGAGCTGCAAGCAGTTCCTGACATGCTCCAAGATTTCCATGTTTCAATGCGATAAATAACGGGATATTCCCTTCAGCATCTTGCTTCAACCTCGCATCTTTCGGCATTGATGCCAACAACGCTCTCAAAATGCTCGCGGAATTCCCAGCCGGTCTGGCACACGCGACGTGTAATAAATTCTGTTTTTTGTCTTGAGTCACGACGTTCACATCAACTTTCTTCGAGATGAGATATCTGACCGTGTCATCTCGGCCGTGAAAAACTGCCATGTGAATGCAACTCAATCCATTATCCTTCGCCTGCTCATTTACATCGCAGCCCATGGCAATCAAACGCTCTGCAATAATTAGAGCGTTATCTTTAATGGCGTACATTAAAGGGGTCCATCCATTCCCTTCATCTTTTACTCCAGCAAGAGGTGTTTTATTCAATGTGACCCCTTTTTCAACCCGCTGCTCTAGATAGCGAAGGTGTCCATCAACCCCGTACCAATCTTTTGATTGGGAAAGTTGAAGAAGTCGCATCCCCGTAGTCATATTTCTTAACTCTTCTTCTTTCATTCGCTCATCTAGTTTGCTACTGAGATCGGAGGGTTCGTAGGATTTTTTCGGCTTTGGTTTGGCATCCGTTTGAATACGCCATTTGTCTGGATCGGGAGGAGCTTCTTCAACTTCTTGCTTTGGTTGGGTAGATTTCTCCTCTACTTTCACTTTCTCTTTTGGTTCTGCAAATTCAACTTTCTTAGGTTTCTTTGTTGAGGTAGGTGCTGCAGATGGAACCTTGGCAGGATATCGTGTTGGGGATGGGGAAGGCGAGGGACTCTTCTTATCTTTAACTTTCTCCTGTTTCTTATCATCCTTGCCAGTGCCGACCTTTTTAGCAGGAGAAACGGGAGATTTGCTACGAGATTTTGGATTTATTGTACTTAAAGGCCTTTCTGGCTCTCTTGTCCATTTCTTGGAAGTCTCACCTTCCCCCTTTTTCTCCTTTTTAATTGGAACAGGTTTGGGAACCTTATCTTGGGATTTTTCCTCGGTTTGTTTTGGTTTTTCAGTTGTGGTTTTCTTCTTCCTTGGCTTCTTAACAGAGAAACGTTTAAAAGATGGAGATTTACTTCGCTCCTTTTCTTCAAAGGATTCGCCAAGTAGCTCCGCTGTACTATCCTCATCCTCATCCTCATAATCAGTTTCAAATGTTTCTGATGGGCCGATAAGTTCAATAGAAGAGCTTCTTCTTTCTAGTCCTCTTCGTTCACGTATTGCAAGGCCTTCAACGGGCTCAGCCAAAGGCTCTCCTGTCGTCGTCTCAAGTGAAGACTTCACTTGTTCTAGTCTTTTTTGGGTGGCAATTGAATCAGCTTCCCATTTTTGCCATTCTTCTTCTTCAGGAAGGAAAACTTGGTCAGATAACTCAGCTAGGTAGCCGGTTCGAAGAGAGGAACTTATGTAGACTGAGGAAGGAACGGGAATTTTGGATTTGGGGATTTCTAAAGGATTCTTGGAAGTGGCTTCCATTTTCGGAAAAGAAACAAGATATTTGAGATGAATTTAGTCAGCACAAGAACACCAACCGAAGAGAACTGACGCTTGGAAAAGAAAGTGAGAGTGCTTTTGTCAAGAATGAATGAAATTACAGAAGCTATTCTTTTCCATAGATAAACATGATTATGTGCAAATTGGCCTGGTCAAGCTTGTGTTGATTGAGAGGTGTTGAAGACGATGAGAATCTGGATGGTTTTCTGGCTGTGGCATTGATGTACTTGATGATAAAGCCATTCATAAAAAGCAAATCAATGCTTCATAAACATTGGCGTTGTAAAAGAACAAGTAACGTTCTGGATGAAAGTGATACATCTTGATTTGCTACAACACCCAAATTTACTACTTTTGCTTGAATACTAAAATGAAAAAGTCATAGGTAAGTATGTTGATGAACACAATACTGAATTATATTTTACTACCAAATTTGCAAGTACAACGTAACTTATTAATGATATTTTTATAGGTTACATTCTTTTTTTTGAGTTTCAAGAAGACTAATCAATACTCGATACGTGTTTTTAATATGAAAATAGTAAATCAGGACGGGGGAAAGCGAATTGATATCTCGTTTCGATTTCGGTAAGATCAGATAAGTTTCCTATGATGTAATAAATCTATTTGCATGTACATGTTAAGCAGTCGACCACATGATATGATGACTGTAAATGCGCATACAATGGTTTTTATTAAGGACCACAGAGTTGAGTGCAATAAATGGGACAATGAAATAAATCCAAGACCTGTCAACGACCCTTGCAAGAAATTAATTAGTAAATATAGTGGCATTACATCCATATTCAAACAAAGTATAACCTATTTTTTTCTGAAAGCTTCCGAAATTACAGCGTTAATATTATTCAAAACTATAAAAATGCACATATTGGTATCATGATTTTTCAGTCCCTTGAAAATCTCATGAAAACAGTAAACCACTAGATTTTCACATGATTTTTTTGTATGAGTGTTTAAAAATGTTGATGAAACGGTTAGAAAAAGTAAGATTTTTGGCACATGCACGCTTTGAAGCAAAAGTTGAGCAATGTAAGTAAACATTGCGAACGTGAGATTTATCTAGATTTACATCAACATCCCTTTTTTACTTTTTTGGGTCGGAAATCAAAGCGAGCTGAGATGCATCTTTATTCTCTGAAAATTTATGGTTAGCCAATATCAGATAGAATGATCCAAGATTTTTATAAGCTTACCATGGCGATAACATTTTTATTTCGTAAATCAATGCGCCAAAAAGGAGCATTTATTTTGACAAATGAGGTCGTGTGCTACCAAATAAAATCACAGTATAAGTATGTTTCCCAATTTTGAGAATATAATGAGTTTGGTCAGTGAAAATTTCCGTTGCAGCACCTTACATTGAATTTTATGTTTTAGATGGATAATTATTTTTTTATGACAATATGTACAACCAAATAAAACATGGTCGTTGAGCAATGTTTATTTATTCGTCTAGTAACCAAATTTAATTAATTTGCATAATATTCCTGGACCTGTGCATGATGATAATTATATACTACAGATTTTAAGTATATATGGCACTGAAATCTAACAAGATGTGTTAAACTTGTATTCAATGGATTCACCATCCTAAAGTCATCTTCGTTCACGTATTGAAAGACCTTCCATGGGCTCAGCTAAAGGCTCTCATGTAATCATCTCAATTGAAAATTTCACTTGTTTTAATCGTTTTTGTGTTGCAATTCAATCATGTTCCTGTGCAATTTCCATCGTGACAGCTATTGGTCCATGATCACTTGCATTGGTAAATCGTAAAAAAAGTAATCACTATTGTAAACACAAAACGCATTCAACAAAAATATTTCAACGGTTGCAAATCATATAGAATACAATTTAATGGAAAGTGTTCAAGTCCAAAAATCAGTAGAAAAATATTCATATAAAGGAGAATAACCAGTGGCACAAAAGAAAACAGCCAGTAAGGCAGTAAACAAATTAATTTTGGAGTTGTGGGAAATGTTTTCAATTCGGGATCCCACTTAAAAAACTCTTGGGACAATAGTTGAAGCCTCCAAAGATATTCATTTAGCTGAAAAACTTGTATGGATGGAGTTTCCATTTCAAATATTTTTAAGTACGCACGAGAACAAATTGCGACTGATGAGAATGATCCAATCACATCACAAAGTCAATTTTTGAGACCCAATTAAAAAACAAGACGATTTGGTGGATTTTTATCCGAAAACCAATTTTCTTTATGTAACTAATGAATTATTCAATAGGTATGGTTATTGTTAATTGCTATTGCTATATAATGTGGTACAAACAATTTCTGGGGTGAAATGATTGATGAAAGGTATATATTTTTATGTAAAAGAAAATGACACGGGAAAAAATCATTTAAAATTTTTGTATCAATTTTATTTCTCTTGAACTAAATTCATTTGACAAACAATAATCAAATTATCGACTTAGCCTTCGAATCAATTCGGCATGTTGTGGAAACTCTTTCACAAGACCCTCCTGTTTTCCAATCTCGAAATTTTCAAATCTAAATCCAGGCGCTACTGCACAGCTCACCAAACAAAACCCTTGTTTGGAAGGAATCTCCGCCGCAAACCAGGAATTCGCTTTGACAACAACCTTCAATGAAAATAGTGTTGAAGAGTACCCGACAAGTTGAACGTTTCCAGGGTTCCATCAACTCCATTGATAACGTAGATGGTGGCAGCCGACCCTTTGTGAAAATACCAAATTTCATCGGAAGTGAGTCGGTGAAAAGAAGAGAAATCTTGAGCTTCCAGCAAATAATAGATGGATGTTAATGCCTTTTCCTTTGGTTGAAGTAAGGCATCTCGAGCAACACAAATTTTGGAGGCAAACACTTCCTTGTAATAACCTCCTTCTGGGTGAGGTTCAAGATCCAAATGTTGAATCCAAAATTTACTTGAGTACTCTTCAACAGGCATGATGATGATGATGACTGTTCTCTTCAAAACCAAAATTAAAACTGGCTCATGCTTATAATTTTTTTGCAACATTTGCTCCAGTGTTAAGGCTAGACTACATTATGTGCTTGGGGAAGAGCTTGCTCAGGAAAGCTGGAACTTGGAGTCAAAGGTCTCTCAAGAAAGGGTTCCAGGAATCATCTACACTGAAATTACTTCAGCAAAGAAACCCTTTCCCGGCCCTGTGTATTTTTTTCTATGACTCTGTGTGGGACTATGGATATCATCCAAGCAATTGCTCAAGAGCCCAAATTTGCCAACCTTGCTTAAGCAACCAAGAATTCCATGCATACCCCTTCTACACTATCTAAACTTTCACCTCCTCAAGCAAGCTCGTCCTGCTTGAGCATATAATGTAGATAGACCTTCACAGACTGGTTTTTTGCATATTTCTCACGCTCATTTTTGATACATTGTAAACATGGCTTGATTTTTCTCGTCTCCTTCTTGGTATAAATAGTCTGCTTCGTTATCATCAAGCGTGTGCATTATATCAAGCTATGAAGCATGCGAATAATCAGCCTCATTTATACCAGCAAGACCAGTTTATCAGCATTTTTATATTCATTTGTACCCATCATTGCGAAACTGGAATGAAGTGAACCCAACGACATTGATTTTTTGTGCATCATTCCGTAAAACCTATACCTTACTCAAAAACACAACGCACAAGTTTGTTGGTTGGTTTTTTGCATGCCATTTATATGCTTGCTAAAAAGCATCCATTCCCATATGAATGTCCTTGATTTTAACCTTTGCTCAAAAGAAAGTAACGAGATGAGAATGTTTGGACGTTGCTTTTTATTTTAATTGACTTGGTTTTTTACACTAAAGGACAAAAAGATACCAAAAGATACAAGGCCAGACGTTGCAAACATATCTGGAAAATATTACAAGGAAAATACATAATTACTCCTAGCGTGAGTAGCATTACAACAAAACTCGGGATAAAATTTCAGATTTAAGTGACATTTTCTTGTGCAGAGAAACAAGATAGACATAATTATGAAGACTTTATCAAACACCATATCAAAATATCCAAAGCGAAGAAAGAAGAAGCACAAAACGTGGTGTGTTGTGAGACCATATTAATAATTGAATTTAATAATGCTACCGTCTGGTCTCGAGCTCGATGAAAACACGTGTCTTGTCGTGTTTTTGGAATGAATTTTGGTGAAAATGTTTTTGCTCAAGCTTTTGAATATACCTACAGCAAGTGCCTTCTCATCATTTCAAAATTTTGACATTTTCTCTTATCTATACAAAAGTAGTACGTTTAGTTCCACGCCGTTTACCTTCAATGTAGAACATATTTTTTGGGGTCAAGCTGCAATTATCAAGCTGTAGTTCCAGATTTATATCTTTGTCAAAACATGTTTACTTCCTGAGAAGCACTGGAAGTGATCATTCATTCAATAAAATATTCATGCAGATTGTCTAGAAAATGTTTATAAAAGAGAAAGATTTTTGCTCTTTATTTTTAAATCCATTTCTTATACTCAATCAAGATCATCATAGCTCAACTTATTTTTTTTCTCTGAAGCGGAAGCAGGTCACCATGCAGCTAGCAGGAACCCTAAAAAAACGTCGGCGTCGAAACCTTGCCAAGGTAACTGGGCTATCCACTGTTCAATACAATGAACTGGACGATACTTTCGATGGGAAAGCTGTGTTTACCTCAAACACAAACGATAATATTACATATCACGCAGCTCGAGGGCAACCTGAGACAAAGTTACGAATGTCTGCTTTACTTGAACAAGATAAGAATCGGTCGGCAAAAAGAAGGGTAACTCGAGATCCCACATTCCATATGGAAATGGAGCCACAAGAAGGTTTTGACGAAGAAGAAGAAGAAGTAGAATACGATGAAGAACGGGAAAGCCACGCGGACGCAGGCGGAGTAAAATCTCGTCCATATTTCTTGGACAAATGGACAATAGCTCGGCTCCGTCAAATCGTCATGTTGGGCATGTTTTCGGGTACTTTTCCATGGATGTGGAATGCCAAGAAGCATCGGATAGACAAATGGTCTCCTTTTTGGGAACAAGCTTGGAATATCCAATGGTTGGTTATAACCGTGCACACAAGTTTCCTCACAATGTTCCAATTTTACGCAATGTTTCATGCCATCACCGTTGGACAACATGCAGCCTACAGGGAACTTTTTATGAGTAGTTTCTCCGTGTTTTGGTATGTTTGCGCGGTGGCTTTCAACATCAACATGTATATCTACAAGGATCAGATTCGGTCGTATATTAATACGCTCTTCAAATTTAATTTTGCGTTTATGAAAAAATATGTGGTGGATTTGGATGGGTATTCGGATGGAGGAAGGATTGTCATTAATTTGAGCATTCCCTCCAATACTTGTCAAGTATTCGTTTCAGTGTGTCTTTTTATTGTGATGCCTTTCCAACCATGGTAAGATAAAATCATACTAGATTTAATTTAATTTTAGCGACATCAGTTTAACTAATACAGCAATGTATCTATAGGTACCTCTTTTCCTACATTTACCCTAAGCCCTGGTATTGGCTAATTCCTGGGGCAATTCAAGAATTCATTGTGGTTGGACAAGTTATCACCAATTATATTTTGTATCAGTGGGTTGTTGTGGCGCATACAAACAGCATGGAATTTTGGTTGAGAGAAAGCCAGTAAGTTAATAACATATTTTTTATTAGTTTTAAATTTGATTTATTCATATTTTGTCATGGTTTTCAGTCGAAATAACGATAGTGGCTATACTATTGATGAGCTACGTCATCCTAAAACGGCTGTGGAAACTTATCGAATTTTGCAAATTGTTTGTACCTGTTTTAACGACTGCATGGCACCATTGGCTTTTCCGATGATGAAGCTACATATTTTTGCGGCGTTGATTCCATGTGGATTTGTATTCATACGGAGTTTAAATCACGTTTTTATTGAGGAATTTCCTGGCATTTGTGAGCAATTTTAGTATTATACAATACACGCATAACTAAATTGAGTTCTATTTGCAGTATTTATGTTTAATTTTTTTATATATAATTATAACAATAGTGACTTATCCTATTGGAATTCTTGACTGTGCTACAACCGGATTTTGTACTTTGTCCCTGGCTGCAACTGTTTTCGACTTGGCTTGTGGATTTGTTGATTCTTGGAGCAAAACAAAGCACAAAAGCTTCAGGAGGATTTTGATGTCATGTCCTACACTCAAGGTGAGAGTGGCTAGGTTATACTTTGTCACAGTGGCTACAACCATCACTTTCTTCAAAGCGATAGCGGATTACATTATTGATTGCATTATTACATTTCCCTAAACATTCATTTACTGCTTAATACTTCAAGCGAAAAATATACCTATTGTATTAAACATTATCTAAATATTTTAAGAAAATTAAACTGGCGTAAGCCAGGTAATAAATTGATTTATCAAGAAAAGCTTTAAACTGTCATTGCGTTTTCTAATTAATCTACATAAAATTATTTCCTTCCTACCAAAATCATATTTACTGTAACATTTATGTCCTACGTCAACCAATCGGTCGGCCAAAGCCGATCCAAAAAGTTGACTTGGGCAAACCTAATTTTTAGAACATACCAAGATAAAAATACTCGGCGAAACCATGCATTGTTTTGATTAGCACTTGCTCCTTTAACCCTTCGAAGTACTTTTGCGAATTGGCATAAACCTGTCCTAAATTTCCTCCAACAGCAATAATCGTGATAAAACTTTAACAAAAAGTGCTCAAAAAGATAAACTGGTGAACAAGGAGAAGCGAGCCATGAATATTTACGAGACAATATATAATGACAGATTGTTATAAAAAATACGAACTGTCCGAGTAAGTGTCGCAACCACACCGTAAGTTTTAAGAATCCAGTTATGATTAATGAGCATGAGCCGATTTGACGAATAAACTGGTACTTCTTTGCTAAGCTGATTTTGGGATTTGGGACGAATCTTTAGCAAAAATCGAAGTGAATAAGTGAATACAGTGTATCAAAATGTTTTCAAAAAAAGTTTACGGAATTTATACCTTTTTACAGCTTCAAGTTGCCTATTAAGAAATAAACAATTGCCAGTCAGATTGGCTAGATGCAGCATTGGCTAGATTGTAAAAGTAGCCAAATTTGTACAAAAATAAAAAATCATAACCAGAGCATTTTTTTTACAAATGAGGTCGTGTGGTACGAAATAAAATCGCAGTAAAAAGTATATATTCCAAGTTAACTTAATGTAAGAATTTTAACACTTTTATATTTTTTGTAAATATTTTGTGACGAGAACTATTTATCAAAAGATAAAAATATTGTATCGGAGTTTAAAATACTTATTCTTTTATTTGTATGTTTGGACATTATGAACATGTTTTTAACATCCTGATCCTTATACGTAAATTTTCTTTTTAAAAGTACAAAATCACTGCATTACAAAGTTACTGTATTTGTATATTATTTGTATTTTTCATTGTCCACTGTTAATAACGCACTTTTAGATTTGAGTTGAGTAGTATTCATGCAAGAAGAAGTGTCATAATGTTGCATCTGCATTCTTTCGAATTGCATGGTTTTCTTGTCTTGAGAATGTTTCATGCCTCTTGCAATTTCTAACGGTATTAGGTAACCCCTAATAATATCTAGATTGTTGGTTAAATTTTTACGATTTTCCGCTATTGTCATTTCAATATATGAAAATGAAAAAGCTTTCATTCAGTGATGGATTTAAATTATATACAATGTAGGACATGTTCAAACCATGTACTCCCATACCGATTTCTCTACATATAATGTAGGACATCCAAGCTATTTATAATCTGAAGGAAGGATCAGTCGCAATGTAACACCTTCTTGCGAATATTCTGCTGCTCACACTAGTGCATTGAGGAATTACATAAACTACCACAACCATCGCAGACCTTTAAATCGCAGATTGTTACTGATTAAGTTTCGGACTGGCTGCACTTGACGGATTTGGTTCTTTAATGTGTTGATGAATGGTACCAGGGTACTTTGTTTTAATGATCCACGCCTATATCGTTGTTGAGTTGGATGGCGAAAAACGATGAAAAAAGGAAGCGGTTTACCACATGTAAAAATGTAAAGTTGGTAGCTTGCTGGTAAGTTGCTCCTTGTGAATTGTATACACATGAGCTCCATTGAAACTTCTGGCAAAAGATTATGTCAGCAGTTAAGTTGGTAACAATATAAAACTATATTTCCTGCATTTTTTTGTATTATGAAAAACCACATTTGTTCATTCGTGTCTGGAACGATTATGTTAATTTATTTGAAGCAAACCACACGCTATATTTTAGAAAACGGATTGGAAAACTTGTAAAACTTGGAAATAATTATTTGTAACAATTTAATTTTTTTCTCCAAAATCTATTGCTGGGTTTTTCAATTATGTTCTAAATTTTACCAGCCAAATTAAAATAAGGTACATTTGTAGAGGGAATAAATGCTTATTATAATTTGGTAAACTTAATGCTATTTCACTGGCTAATTTTATAAATTGTGAGTTTTCTACTTCGTAATGAAATTTTACAATAACTTAACTCTAAACCCTTTCAACTTTATTTCCTAAAGTAAGGGATTCACTTAGGTCTTTTACGGTGGTAAAAATAAGTTGGAAATGTCCAGGAAACAAAAAATTTGTGGAATTTTTCTGGGAACGGGGAATTCACATTTCACAAATAAAATTCGCAAAAATTTCACGATTCAGTATTCACTTCACGGGGGAATTTTTAGCATTGTTGTACGCGTTCAAATTATTGCAAGCATTTATTTTGTCACTATCAAAATTGTCAGCATCGTTTAGAAATGACCTCCACTGCTACTTCTCGTTCTTCTGCTATAGATGATGATATTATTATTGCATTAGCGGCAAAACAACTAGTTAGGTCACGCCACAAAATCGTCAAAAGGAGACCGCGCTTAGTTTGGGTTAGTGATAAGTGATTACTTGAAAGAACGGAGTAATAAAGGGAGATTCTTTACGGATGTAAGGTCACACTTTGTGTAGAGGCGAAAAAATTATCAATGATTAGGACATGATCATTATTACGTAGCTGAAGCGAGAGCATTCAGCGAAGTAATGGTTTTACTTAAACTGTCTGTCTGTCCGTTATGGTTCTCCTGGTCACATACATTGACCGAGTTGGCTCAAATTTGGTACACAGGTAGTACTACTCAGGAGGACCTCTGGGAATACTTTTCAGATCAATTGGTCAAACTGTTAGAAAGTTATAGGCTCGAAAGTTCAGAAACTCATCGATTTCGCTGAAACGTATACGTACGCACAGCACAGCATCCGTGTGGATGAGCTTGTGCATACATCCGGAATCATGTGCTTGTGCATATATGCAGAATCCGGAATAGTATTATGCTTTTACTACGTTGGGAGAGGATCGCAGAGGTGGGTTTAGAGGGCGGAGGGGATTTGGTGGACATGGGTGGAGGGGGTTTGGAGGTGATCACTCAACGCCTTCTACGTTTCTGGCCTGCTTACTAGCAGTTTATTAAAAGTGTATGATTATATGTGCATATTTATGATTATAAGCTATGTGCAAGCAATGCAATGTCAAACTAGCTGACTTGCACTTTCATTCCTGGAAAAGTCAAGTGTGATTCTTAAATTGAAATGAATGAATGAACGCATCTTTAGAGATTTTTAGGCTTCCTTCCATTCATGAACTATATGCAAAATATTCATCTGTTTAGTTTTTGAATATTGAACACGAAGTACTATTATACGATTATCTTCTACCCCCATTTCAACACTAATTTCTTTCCAAGCGTTTGCCTTTGGATCATGCTTTCGGTGGTTCGCATGAGCTAATTTCCATATGCAAGGTCGCTCCATAACCATCTGCGCGATGCTTCTTTTTTGGTGGTCACTAAACTTTTCTTTAATGGTCTTGACTTTCTTATCATTGCCCATTTTATAAGTGCCACGATTTGTAATTATATTGAAGACAATGATCACAGAAGGTATTGAAATTGTGCGTTATGAATGTATAATAATAATGAATTTTCCGTTGTCATTACATTTTCACTCATATTCCACCAGTGAAAAAATACTTCTGCATTTCACGCTTTGAAATCGTGAAAAAATCAAATTTTCCCTGGGGAATAATTCCCTGTGGAAATTCCCCCGTTTTTATTGTGAAGTGAATACCGAATTGGGGGAAAATCGGGGGAAAATTCCACGATGGCGTTTTCCCCGTGGATATGGTAACTGTATCCTCGCCTTAACACGGATTCGAATGTAAAAATTAAACCTACTTTTAACTTTACTTATAAGTCTTCAGATTTGCAGTCCAGTTTAGCAGTAGAACTTATTAGAAGTTCCAATGTGGCATCTTCTACTTCTCCTTTTTTATTCCTCTCAATTGCTGTTGCGAGTGGAGTACGTCCATTGCTAACAACATAATTAACGTCAGCTCCATGTTGGATAAGCACCTCCACAATTTTGTGGACGTAGGGTTGAATCGACTTTAATAGTATCTCATTCAGTTGCAGTACCTCATGCAGTGCTGGGCAGTTGTAGTCATCTGCAGCATTAACATCACACCCGAGTGAAAGTAGGTACTTTAGTGCGGTAATATTTCCAAATCGCACAGCAGTATGTACAAGTGTTCGGTTAAAAAGACTTCGCTTATGAACATCGGCACCAAGCTGAACCAAACCCTCTAAAAAATGCGCACTTCTATTTCCTTTCACTGCAGAAAACAGTACGGAATCCCAGTTTACATCCCCTTTGCAAGAGAATATTGCCAAAGTTGAGTCAAGCAACTCCAGCTTTTCCACAGCAACCTCCAATGGTGTGTGCTGAAAGTAGTCTTTTGCCCAGAAAATTTTTGCATTTGCTCTGGATGAATAAAGGTACTGTACCAAGTAATCATATTCCCTGGCATTTAAATATTCTGAACATGTATGTAAAATGTTTTGAGTGTATCCATTGATAGCACATGCATCAGCACCAAGCTTGAGCATATGTAGAATTAAATCAATGTGAATATTTGGCACATGCACAATGGTATTCTCCACCTCAAATTTTTCTTTGATCAAATATGGATGTGATTGGAAAACGAAATCGAAAACTTGTTTTCTTTCATCCACTTGGTTTCCATGCAGGTGGTGTGTATTCACCAGAGAGAAATAGAGGATATCAGTATCAAATCTACATTTTTGTAGCAAGTGCATCAAGTGATTCCCTCTAATTGCTGCGATGTACAAAATTGATAAGTTTATTTCTTTATTGGAAGAATTTTCAAATTTCAGCGTGGTATCCTGTGCAGGCATGAGAGTTTGTTTGAAAAGGGTTTCAAGTGTTAACTCAATGATGGGTATATCAGCAAACATAATTGCAAGAAATATCAAATCTTGTATCTCAAAATATTTGAATTTCCCCCCAACAGATATTATTGTTTGAAGCAGGTTAAAATTGTTGGATTGCACACTTGCATAAACATTTTGTTTCCAAAGGTTTGTGTTTAAAATTGTTTGCAAGAAAGGTTTTAATTCGTTGGCTTTCTCCTGGTTGCTGCAGAGATGGTCAATGAAGTGAAACAGTCTAACATTTTTAAACATGAAGCACGACTTTGTTTCCGAGTAATAGGGATCTGTTGAGCTGATTCCGACTCGAAGTTTGATTTGAGTAAAATCAATGCCAGTTAAAAATATATTAGAATATATGTCTTTTGAAAATTGTTTGGAATCGGCCCACTGCACTGTTTCATTGTCAAAAACTAATTCAGCAATTAAATACCATGCAAGTGCATCATGGGCAAACACTAACGAGTCCAACCTTGTTTTCAAAACTCCTACTTCAACGAGTTTTTCAAGACCACTGAAATCTATGTTTTTGAGTAATTTTGGAAATGCTGTATTTACAGCAATTTGTTTTAGTTTTTCCCATTGAGTTTCCTCATCCGCAAGATCACGAATCCAATCGATTAATGCACAAATTATTTGAGTTATTAGAACGGAATAACTACATGAAGAATTGACGGTAGAATCTATCAGATATTGTTTCCAATATTTTAAAATATCATTGTGATTTTTCCAGAGTCTCCTCAGTAGTCTTGTCAGCTCAAACAGTTCAATCAAATCCTGAATTTCAGACACTCTTAGTATTTCCATAGGACACTCACGAGCACTTACTGAAATACAGTGTTTGGTTAAGCCCTCTTTCTGAAGTATCAATTCGTCCTCAAAATTTATATTGATTACTAGATCGTCAGCTTCACAATCACATACAGGAAATTCTTTACATTTTTGCGTCTCCATGAACATTTTTAGCTCGGAAGGGGAACCTCTTGTTTTAATCAGTTTAAATTTATTTTCAGATCTCATGTATTCAATTAAATGGAGATTACATTCTGTCACATTGCAAATTTGGTTAAATTGTCCTTCATTTTTCACAATAACATAATCCACCTGGTTGATATCCTTTTCAATCATACAATTTTTTTCAACTCTGCGAACTCAATCCCCAGGAACACCAGTTTGTCAATGATAAAGTAATTAAATACAGTGTTTGAGATGTAATTTATCCCATCAATTTTTTCTTCAATTCCACTAATCTTTGCAACTTTGTAGCGAATAAAGGAAACTAACAACTCATTTTTTAAAAATGACCAATCCGGCAGGAAATATTGAGTACAATTTACCTGCAAACACAATTCTGTTTTAATTTTCTGCTGGTAGTTGTAGGAAAGATCTTCCCAAGCAAATTCGTCACTCAATGTTTCACATTTATCACATTCTCCGGTGTTGGAGCACAGGAAAATCACCTTGGAGTTACAGTTTTCTAGGCATTCAAATAAATGGTTGGAGGGATAAGGCGTTTGACATTTAAAAACGATTAAATTTTTATTAGAAAATTCTCTTTGTAGGTCTCTTTCCATGATCACAGCCAAATCTGCATCCACCGTGTTTTTAAGTCTAGTTACTGTTAATTCCATGTCCCAACTATGAAGAACTATTACTTTATCAGATTCGGAGTGTATGAATTCCACAACCCCTTTGGGTGGAGTTACAAACTGGACTGAATTGAGCGTGTCCGCTTGCAGGCTTTGTTTGATTAATGCAAATGAGGTTGTTTGACCGCATGAAATGAGGCTAGCACACAATTTTTCGAAGCAGGAGGGTTTTCCTGAGACTGCCAACTGGGCGTAGAGAACATCAGGTTTCCCCAATAGACATGTCTGTCGATAAAATAAATAAAAAACATAACAAATTAATAATTCCTATAATGTGACAGTGTTGTTGACATTTGACTGACAACATGACGAATAATTGAAGGCTAGAATGACATGTATTATAGGTAAAAGCAATGCTATAAACAAACTAAAATTTGTTAATCTATAATTAATAGTTTTGATTAGCATTACTAGTAATTTTGGTTGTAAAACATGTCATTGTGGTGCTCACCATTTCATTTTTCCGTAACACCTTTCGATTCACAAGTTCGTTTAAAAGTCCGTCATTGCATTGAGTAGCTTGGACAAGCATCTGTTTCTGGCCTTTAATTGTTTTCAGTACCCATGGGCTTAATCCAGCCTTAGTTTTTATTATGCCTCCTTTATTAATAAAATAGTCCACAAGGTCCACAAAATTTTGATCCATTTCCCAAACCATGATATTTTGATTGCACAACAAAGACTTCAGCGCACTGGAGGCAAATTGTTTTGTTATTTTTAGACCTTTCTCTTCCATCAGTTTTAATGAAGAACGGTTGAACACATTTCCCAGCTCTAACGCTTGCATGAAACAATTTGCTAGATATTTATCCTTTGCTGACATTGAGTTGGGAGATAACTGTTGGACAAGTGACACGAGTCCTTTTTTATTGTTCACAGTGTTATTTTTCAAAACGGCATCCAAAGCTTTTGAGTTAAGGAAAAATTGAAGTGCGGGATAGTGGCCAGAGTTGGCAGAAACATGGAGAACACAATTATTTTTTGAATTCCTGTGCCCCAACGAAATTTCTAACGACGTCAGCGTAACAATTAAGGGTAAAGACCTTCCTGAGCGAATCGCATAAAATAGAATTGAATCCTTGTATTTGTCAACCGCATTTAGATTTGCTTCATTGGAATTAAATAATTCGATTGTTTCTTTAAAAAGTTCTATTTTTTGTACAGCTGCATGAAGAGGTGTGCGTTGAATAGAATCAACACGGTTGAACTGATAAAATCCATGATTTAAAAGCATCAGAAGGATGTCATGATATTGTTGAGGAGAAATGTCATTTTCAACCAATTTGTGGAGTACGCAGCCATCCCTTCCAAATGCATTGATGTTCGCTCCTAATTGAATAAGTGGCTCGATAAATGTTAAATGCAAGTTAGTCATTACCAGTGGTGTGCTACCGTCTGAAAATGACTCATTTACACATTTCTCATTTTTAGAAACTAGCAATGCCATTATTTGAAGTTTTTGGGCTAGAGTTGCTTTGATATCACTAATGCTGTTAGACACACAGCAATGCATCAAGAATGGGACTTTGAGAATAATAGATGATTCAGCAGAATTCAATAGCAATTCAGTGATACGAAAATGTCCCCTTTGTACTGCAACATGTAACGCAGTGAAATTGGGTAGGCTAGATGAAAGGAAAGGCGAATTTTGATTTCCATCCTTTTGTACATGTTGAAAAACAATTTTAAATAGTTCATAACTTGAGTGTTTTGCTGAGAGAAGAATCAAATCTGTCAAATTGAATTTGTTTTCCACTAATAACTCTCTATTCCGTCCGATTTTTAAAATTTGGGAATACATTGCTGGGTAATCATGTATGGTGCAGGCAGCAAGGACGTCAAAAATCTGTTTTCCATCGTTTGTCCAGCCAGCTCCTCTTTGCATTTTGGTGTCACAATGTTTCAAATGGGCATTGACGAAATAACATATAACAGGATATTGGAAGTTGGCAGAACCAATTGGAGGAAAATTTATATTTTCGACAGAACCAAGTGGGTACTCCAACGATTGTGTTGTTTTGAGTCCAATATTAATTAAAAAGTCATAGTTTGGATTATCATTTATCATTAACTTTGCAATAAAATTTCCCACAAAATATTCAGCAAATGTTCGATGAACGAACCTCAAAGCTGTAAAATCAGCCTTATCAGTTTCAAGAATTCCGAATGCGCATAAATCCTTGACATCAACCATGTCGTTTTCATTTGCAAGCTCAACAAAGAATGGAGCAGAGTTAGGGAAAATAAGTTTCAAAGCTTGATATATGTGTAAATCAATATAGAATTCTTGTTGAATTCCTGCACAGCAAAATCGCATCTCCATGAGTTTTTTGTACATTTCAAAAATAGATGTGATGCAGACACCAGTTCCAGCATCAAAATCGGTTAACCTATTTTCCGGTCTGGAATAGTTGACTGCTTCAGTTTTATAAACTTCTGCCAACAGCGAGCATTGAAGGGGAATTCCAGCAATATCTCGTTCAAAATCGTTCATATTTTCCTTTAACATGGCCAAACAGTTGTTTGCAAACTCATGAAGCCTTTCACCACTTTTTGCATCACAATTTTGTTCCCAATATTTTGTTAGGAATTCAATCTGCTCATCATTTCCAAATGGCTGAATGTTATACCCAAGGACTTCAAGAGTGTTCTCAAGCTCATCCCTTGTGTGAGGACGAGTTGCTACGAAAACTGTAGATGACTTTAATTGAGAAACAGTTTTCAAGATTATCTTGGCAGTTTCAACTTGGGCTGAAAGAACCTCATCAAAGCCATCAAAAATCAAATTTGCCACTTTGTTTTCAGAGCGTAAAAAATGTTTTACCACTTCTCTTCCAAATTCTGAGTCAGAAGCTTGCTCAGCAATTTGATCAATAATTGAATGTACATTTTTAATCTTGCTCACATGTATTTTTTGGACAAACTCACTCAAAACAATAAACTGTGTGAGCTTGCGAGGATCCTGTTTCATGATGTTTTGAGCAATGCTTGATAGTAAAAGTGTCTTGCCCATCCCCGGTGTATCAGATATGCATATTGGTTGCCCAGTTTTCAAACACATGCATGTTAATTCTTCCTCGGTCACTTCATTCTGTTCACTATGCACAAACTTTTGCAAACTTGATACATTTCCATGAGTTTTAACCCAATAAAATTGCCCATCATTGTGGTCCAACAGATGAATTGGTTGACCAGAAGAAAGTTTGCGAATTGTTTCAAAATCTTCCTCATACTCCAGTAAAATAAATCGAGTCGTTAAGCCATCCCGTTGGCTACTGGAGAAGTCTGTGCCCTGGTTTCCAGCTAACAGACTTAACTTATGCGGTTGAATTCCTCGAATGACAAACACATCCTTTGAATGCTTAGCAAATACGCCTGTATCCAAGTGAGAACGTGGGGTCAATCTTCTGGGAATGTAGTACTTTAATTGTTGAGGCACGGAGTTTTTAATCACGATTTTAGAAGTGAGTAAAAATTTTCAGAATGTGAATGGAATTTCCACGACCTTTTTGGATTTGGTTCATTTTCGGCACACTAATACTCCTTCATAAGTAGTGGTCACATGCCAAGTTTCACCTCATATAATTTTTGCACTTGGGAGATATCGCGAATTTTCTGCAAATTCCACGAATCCCAAATAAATCAAACAGTTTTTGACTTAGAGACTTAATTCTTTTTTTATTAGAAAGGGCACTAAATTTGGGTTAGGCCATTTTTTTTGTTTGTAAAAATTCGAAAATTTGGCGCCACAGGGGCGGGAAAACCACTTTTAAACAATAAATCCATTTTATTAACAAACGATGCATAGTAGGATGAATCTAAACACATATTCGGATTCAGCATGAAAAACTGAACATTACACTTTTTTAAATTTTTCAAAATTAACAACTTTTAAATTTGGTTAGGTTAAGCCTAACACAAAATCCCAATTTTCTCGGTTATTTTACATCCTACCGTAATTATGAAAACAGATTTGGAATCAGCATCAAAAACTGAAGATGACACTTCTTTTAATTTTTTCAAAATTAACAACTTTTAAATTTGGTTAGGTTAAGCCTAACACAAAATCCCAATTTTCTCGGTTATTTTACATCCTACCGTAATTATGAAAACAGATTTGGAATCAGCATCAAAAACTGAAGATGACACTTCTTTTAATTTTTCAAAATTAACAACTTTTAAATTTGGTCCGGTTAATCCTAACAAAAAATCCCAAAAACGGTTTTCCCGCCCCTGTGGCGCCAAATTTTCGAATGTTTACAAACAAAAAAAATGGGCTAACCCAAATTTAGTGCCCTTTCTAATAAAAAAAAGAATTAAGTCTCTAAGTCAAAAACTGTTTGATTTATTTGGGATTCGTGGAATTTGCAGAAAATTCGCGATATCTCCCAAGTGCAAAAATTATATGAGGTGAAACTTGGCATGTGACCACTACTTATGAAGGAGTATTAGTGTGCCGAAAATGAATCAAATCCAAAAAGGTCGTGGAAATTCCATTCACATCCTGAAAATTTTTACTCAAGTATTTTTTGAATTCACGTAAAATTCTGTTAATTCTTCTAATGTGTTTTGCTTCAGTCCCTGGAGAATATCCTTTAGTTGCATAGGAACCCCTTGAAATTCAATGTCAAAATTCAGCAATGCTCCGGATGTTAATTGGGTGTTTATTCCATTTTCTAAAATTCTGAGAGCTCCTGTTTGGTTAGTTTCCACTAGAGCGTTTTTGAGAACGTCATAACTTCCTGCTCTTGTGATGGCAATTTCATACAGCAGTTTTGCCCCAGCTAAAGATCCATCCGTCTTTAATTTTGCATCCTTAGTTTCAAACACAGAATTGTTAGTGAGACTTCGCTTAAGAATTATTTAATTTTTGCATGAATGGAAATGGACGGTAGCTTACTATAATGGATTCATCCTCTTTGCTAAAAATTGGTGTTAAGTAGGTCAAAAAACTGGGATTGCAAAATGTAAAGTGAATTAGATCTGAAAGATTTGATCGTATGTGGTGTGCCTGCCATTGCTCCATGGTTTCAAAAAAAATTGTAACAAAACTTAAGCAGAAATATTTAAATGAATTTTAGGTAATAGATAGCGTTGTGAATTGGATTACTTTGGTTGTAAAAATGAAAAAAAATTACTTTCCTCTGCTGGATTTTTTCGTGGGTTTAACTTCCTGTTGGTCAGACTAGACTTGTGATAATTTTGAGGTTGTATTGCGCATTGTGTGGTCATCATGCCAGTCAACAGAACAGAACGTCATACCAATCAAATAAAAAACAGATCTGGAAACAAAACTGAACTGCATTTTAGCAATATCGGTGTATTTTTCGAGCTCATTAACGGCAAAAGTTGAAGAAACTAGAAGGGACTCAACAAAATATCTGTGAAATTAGTATTCAGCGTTTTAACCAATTTTCCCCAATTATAACCGCTGTAACGCCCAAACCCGTTTTAGGGTTCAATCATGTCTATTTTCAATGCAATATATCATGTCTGTATACATTGAGCATGAACTACTACTATTATGACTATTCGATTCAACATTTTGAATCTAAATTGGGATAAAATTAAACAACTCATATCGTCATCAGAGCGAGGACTGACAAACTTAACTATTCATCTACTTGCTGAAAATAATTCAGCTAAGTAATAATTTATTAAACTAACCACATCCTGGTATGCATGGAAAAAAATTGGAGACTTGATTGACGTATGGTTTATTTTACACATTTTAATTTTTACTAAAAACGATTAATTAAGTTCTGTATTATAATACTATATCACAGATATACTTTAGAATGTATTAAATCAATGACCACCGAGTTTTGCTCGTGCGTTTGGGTTATACTTAAGTATAAATTAAGTTATTTGCTATTCAGTTGACTTCTTTCTTTTAAATGTGCACTTGTGCTATTTTACATTGGACTACTAAAATTTGCTAAATCTTTCCTGTGAGTTTATGCATGGAATAGATAATAATTTCACTTAGCGAAATTTTGATTTTTTCACAATGTCTGTGCGTGAAATGACAACCAATTATTTCGCTGAGTGAACGTGAAATGCCAATGTATAATCAATACTAAAATTTCACCCAAGTAATTTGCTTTATGATTCGTCATGACTAAGATGACGTAACAAAGGATATACTGCAGATGCTTTTACGGGAAATTGAGATTTGTGAACTGTGTAAAGTGCATTTGGAAATATGAGATTTCCTCTTCGCTAAACTCATTTCACAATGTTTGTGTTTCACCAAAATATTTCGAGATAAGATTTTATCTCGAAAAGATCCTCTCCGTACTTAGCTTTAAAATGAAATGTTACTTCACCTTTGTACCATGGAAATTATAAGTCGCTCCAAACTTTCAATAGTACCTCATAAGTGATGAGGTACTATTGATGTAATGAGTCATAATATGACACATGAAATCAAATTATGTTAAATTCAACCTTCACTCCTTTCTGGCTAGCAAAATATATGATTCTTTGGTGATATGAATGTCAATGCATTTATAATTCTACCTACACCAAAAATACACTGTGATTTAGAGATTTCCTGACCAATTCAACACAAACTGAAACACTTGTGTTTTCCTAATTCGATGATACAGACAGACATATACTTTGTTTGGTTCTGCGTGTGTCCGGCTTCCCAGTTTACCTAAAGGTTGTGGTACAGTTTCCATATCACCGGGGAAATTCCATCGTCGAATTCGCCACTGCTCGCATTTTTTAAATGGGCTTCATAATTATGACGTTTGTCTTTTTCATAATTGATTTATTCTTTTATTGGTTTATTAAGAATTTCACAAAACTATTATAATTATTAGGCTACGTTTGTATTATCACCAGTTTCTTTATCTCTACCATCATTTCCGTTTTTGATAATCGTATTAATTGCACCTTTGTTGCCATCCTCAAATGATTTTTCTACGGTTCCACTTTCTTTCCTACTATCATCATTGGTCCCAGTAAAATCTTCACTTTTGCCAGTTGTTCCACTATTTCCCCTATTGACTTCAACGTCCTTTATCCACCCGTCTGATGTTGCTGAGATCAATACAACCCTCGAACCTGCTTTCTCTTGTTCTGGCTTCAAATAAAAAAAATAAAACCAACATGTTTTTATAGATTAAATTATAAAAACCAACAAAATAATAGCTGTGAGTGGCTCATAAATAAATAAATAAATAAATAATTCAAATACCCAGGTTCTTCCATCGTCACAACATTCACATTGTTTGATTAGGACGAGAATAGTAATCATGACACATCCACAACATGTCAAGATGATAGGTGGAAGGAACACCAAAGTCCACTGTAAACAAATGCAAGAATGAGTATATAGGAATTTGGTAGAAATTCACACTTAAAAAGCATGTAGACACTTGTTCCACTTGCTTATTAAAAGTAATTTTCTACCAAGAAAACACACTCACAGCCCACTCGAAATCGAAAATACCCATGGTTGTGCTCCTAATCAGCTACGTATGAAAAAAACGTGATCTTCACTTCTCAACTGAAATGTTGTGCAATGCTATGTAAAAGTATATTAGGCAGTGAATTTCTGAACAAACACGTACACATGTTCATTGCTTGTAAGCCGAAGAAATAGTAAAATGCAGTGTGGAATGGCTCATCTGTCATGACTTTCTTTTCATTTTTGCTTTCTTGTCCGCATTATAAAGCCACATAACATGCATAGATCGATGTTGTGGAGAATGTTGAACTTTACAAAATCACATTTTGAAGCTTGTCATTACCAACCATACCATAAAACATGAACCTGCATGCTCTCAATTTCTTTATTGAAGTACAACTGAAAAGAATATTGCGTTGAGAAGTTTCCGGTTAAACGAAATTCACGCAGGTTATAAAGTGGTAATATGTTTTTCGTGAATGAAGTATATGTAAAGCAAAAAGCAAGGGTAGGTAAAATTTCCTGGGTGAAACTCATATTTTAGACTGCAATATATTAGTTTTTGTATCATACTGTCAAGGTAGGAATACGTAGGTATTATCATAAATGTCCGGTCAACTTTATTTGGCTCTCATTTTATAACGACTTGACATATTCAATCGATTTTTTCTACATAATCTCCCCCAACTTGCACATACTTTTATCACCTCTTCTCAAGAGCCGAGATGCCAGTAGAGAAGAATGCTGGGCCTCTATGTCCAAGCCATGAAATTACACTTTTTAACATGGTTTTTAAAGGGGGTTGTGAACCAGCTGGGAGCCATTGTAATGACTGTCTTTTAGTCTCTGCCTGATAGGGATGAAGGTAACTTTCATTCCCAGTCACAACTTGCTCCAGAAAATATCTCTATCCTGAGAAAAAAGGTTGAGATTTTTTTACTTTGTTTGCACCTAAATTTCGTTTGTTGATGTGTGAGCAGTTTGGGAATCCATCTTGCATAGCGAAGAGATAGACCCAAAGTCAAATGTATAATTCTCCACACTGACATGACACTTATATTGACCTTTTCGGCTATTTCTCACAACAGGAGTCGTCTGTCCTTTTCAACCACAGCTTTCACTTTAGCTGCATGTCTGTCGTTAGTCGAACTTGAAGGTCGTCCTGGGTTTGTCTTGTTTTCTAGTGATGGGTCACCACTACGAAATCGCTTGCACCACTCAATAATAGTTGATCGAACTGGCAATCGGTCAACACCAACATTTTGAAGCTCCTTTCTAATTAAGGACGAAGAAAGGCTCTTCAAAAACGCATTTTAACCTGCGCACGAATATCTTGCGTTGTAAAAAGCATTCTCGTTTATGTTTCCAGCTCTAACTCTACAAAGCAAATGACTGCTACTACATGCACCCATCATTCAAAAGCCACAAACCTTATCTTTCAGATGATGTGCAGATCATTGTATTTGAGGAAGTCCTCTTTGAGGTAATCGTTATCAAAGTTGACCGGATATTTCTGATAATCCCTTCGTATGCCAAAATATATTATGGATAAAAGACATGGAGAATTATGGTTCCATAAAAAAATGGATAAATGCTGCCATTAAAAACCCAAAACTTACACTCTGGTGAAACGCACTACTTATTTTTTCGATTTTTGTGGTTACAATGTTGCTTTATATTTTCTTGAGTAGAGAACATGTGTCAATGTCCTGTTAAACTAGTTGCATTTTATTATTCTATCTTTTAAAATTCTATCGGAGAATGTTGAACAATATATCGATTTTTTTTAAACTTCCAAACATTTTCATTCGAATTTCCATAGTTTTTCCATATATCCTAGAATTTCAATATATTTATTATTTTTTACATAAAAATGGACAATATCTTTTTTCCATGGTTTCATCCTACCCTTAAAATATTTCATCTGTCGTGACAATAAATTTTATAAATGCGAATAAAAAAATTAATTGTTTTAATATAGCACATGCTAGAAAAGGATCTACGAAGGAAAATACAAAATGTCCATGTAATTTATTTTTTTCTCAAGCTGTTTCTTGTTACTTCAAGTAGTAAGTTGAGGTCTAAGTGTAAAGTGCACGCTATACATATATATGCTTGTTTATAAGGTATATAAATCCATTATTACAACAAAAGTGACATGGAATAGCTTTAAGTATAAAAGAGAATGTCAAATGAGAATATTGCATGCTTATTTTGTCACATGAAACCAATATATGAACAGCAAGTGAGCGTAATAAAAGGCACATGAGAATGAAAAACGCCTCAATCTATCAAGACTAATAAAGTTTCCACTGCTTTCTTCTTCCAAACAATGCCGTATTTACTTTATTTGTTTTATTTGCTCCATGGTTTATCTACGTCTTAACGAAAACGATCAATAATTCTGTTGAGATTTCTCCCGGTCACCGGTATGAGTTGTATTTTGTAGGTGAAAACGTCTGATAGAAAAACGACGTGTGGGCAACTGTTTTTTCGCATCGTCCGTGTGAATGAACTGCAATCCAGTTTTAGTTTACAAACAGTGAGCAGCCGGTCTGGAACTCGGTACGAAGAAAAATTGTTTATTATTTGGTCATTTTTGGTTGCAGTGAAACCCCTTGAAACTTAAAATTAACAGAACAATAAGTGATAATATAATGCAGTGGTCATCTGTGGTTCCTAATGAGTACGCAATTGGAAAGCGACAAGGGATTTACTTAACCGAGCCAATGTTTCTAATTACATCTCAAGGTGGCTTTAAAGCTGCTCTTATTTGTTCCTTCTTAGATTTGGTAAGTGAAATATAAAACAAATAGTAATTATTTTTTGTTAACTTAATTTGGTAAAGTAAATTTTCTTTCTTTCAGACACTTTCATTTACTTTACTTATGATAATGCTCACATCTTCACCGGTTCTGCTTTCACCACCACCTCCAAGATTGCTCATGTTACCTGATCCCTATTTGACGGATCCGAATCTCAACTTGACTTCAAACGAAACCTCAGTCTTCCCTTCAAACATGAGTGACTTCGATATGCCTATGGAAAGAACATTTTATTGTGAAAAAATTGGAAGGAAGGTGGAACTTGGGGAATTTTTAGCGCAAGTGATTTACACAGGTGGTGCAGCTGCCGTGGTATTTGGAGCTCTAACGGTAAAATTAACTCCATTTTAATTAGAATTAATTTATAAAAAAATAATTAAATAAGGAACTATATTTATGGAACATTAATGAGTTTTTAGAAACGAGTTTCCTGTTGCTACATGCACTTTCCATGCAGTCTCATCGCAATCATTCTCGGAATTGGGAATAGAATTATTGAGGTTATTTACTGCAAATGGTTTCTGATGAGGTGGCTCAGATTTGTAATTCAGTTTGCTTGGTACAGTCTTGGTGATGTGGTTGCAAAAAGTCTGACTGTTTATATGGAAAACAAAGAAAATCGAGTGGAAATCCTCACCCAGGGGAAACTTATCGTTCCCAATACGTAAAGTAATTATTGTTTAAAAAATAAAAATAAGTATTAGAAAACATTATACATTACCGTAACCCGAGATTATTAAATGAAAATAAATAACAATTTTAAATTAAACTTAGATTTGGATCATTTCGTTCATGACTTGGAAGTGTTGTTGCATTGATTCACCATATAAAGTTTTTTCATATGTTTGCATATGTCGTTGAACTCATAGATCGTAAGTCTGATTGTTGATTACTGGTGTTTATTTTGAAAGAGAAAAATTTAATTGAAATCAAAATATCTCTCAGGCAATTCAAAAACAATATCATGCACGGTATAAAATAACAAATTTTTTAGTTGTTTTTCCATCAGATAATATGCCAAAATTTCAAAATCCAAAAAGTGACAGAACAAAATAATGTGGGTTGAACGAGGAAACTGTCATAACTTTCCAACGTGTGCATACCATAATACTAAACGTGCAAGTATTATGAAGTACATATATTTCTCTGCGTAGACAGTTTTTTCTACGAAGAAAGCCAATTTTCATTCAACAAAATATTTCTTGAGGGTGCATTACATTGCCAAACGAGAAGGTTGCATGTTCAATGTAAATAATTTTACTACGCAAGAAAAAAACCCATTTCCTTATGACATAAATATGTGACTGGACGTCAATGAATGTTAGGAACCCAACTTCTACATCACGTCCCATGTATATTTATCGACAAAGTAAGGGAAGTGAAAAATATTAATTACTTCCTTATGCCATACTCTGTAAAACCTTTCTATTTTATTAGTTTTCGATAAGAAAATGTATGGAAACAGTAATTAAGGTCTGAAAATTATATTTTTACAACACAAGATAGGCACAAAATATTTATGGCTTTTAAATTCAGATTGCTCTTTGACAAACGTGGACAAACTCAACTCTCGTTCAGTTTCTAGCCAAAGAGCAGTCTCTTCGCAACTCTTTTGAGAGGGAAATGTAGTGAAAGTTCTGAGACTTTTTATAAATAAAATTCCAGCACAGGGAAAATTCGTGGAAACAATGCAGTGGTCATCTGTGGTTCCCAACGGGAACGTATTTGGAAGAAGAGAATGCTTAAATATTCACCAATATCAATTTAAGATAAATTCTGAACGTGGTTTTAAAATTGCTACTGCCTGTGCGTTTTTAGACATGGTAAGCAAAAAATGTATTATAAAGGTTTTATAAAATATATGGGAAAATACTTTTCTACAAAAACTTTTTTTTCTTTTTCAGATACTTTCCTTGGCATTGCTCACTGTTATGCTCACATCCTCACCAATTCTACTTTCACCACCGCCTCCAAAACTCGTCCTCTTTCTTGAAGAAATACAGTTATATTTTGAATCAAATAATACTTTCAATGAAACAATATTTTTTCCTTCGAACGTGACGGACATACCATTTGAAAGGACGTTTTATTGTGAGAAGTTTGGAAGAAAAGTGATATTTGCAGAATTTCTAGGGCAGGTGATATATACAGGTGGTTGTGCTTCCGTAGTGTTTGGAGCTCTGACGGTAAATTGATTGATTAAAAAATATTTGTGAAGGAGTTTATTGATGAGGAGAAAATTTACACTCGTTTTTACTTTGCAGAAGCGAACCTCTTTTTGTTACATGCACTTTCCTTGCAGTCTCATAGCAATCATCCTTGGAATTGGGAATCGAATTATTGAGGTTATCTACTGCAAATGGTTTCTGATGAGGTGGCTTTTGTTTGTGATTCGCTTTGCTTGGTACAGCCTAGGTGACGTGGTTGCTAAAAGTCTGACGGTTTATATGGAAGATAAAAAACTTGATCTGGAGGGAACTACTCAAAAGAAACTTATTATTCCAATTGCATGAGCTGAATTTGTGTAACTAAAGTTGTAAAATATTTGGTAAATCTTAACTACAATTGTTTTGTAATTTTGTTTTAGAAAATAGGGTATACCTACGAAATCTTTCTATAAAAGCTAGCTCTGAATTTTTCATTATTTTGTATACATCATGCTGATTGTCTTTTAATAAATTAAATTAATATTGAAACTATGCTATTACACGTTGTAATATGTATATTACATGTAGTGATGTACTGTATTCAATCTAACAGCAAGCTGAATTTCAACCTGTCACATTTACAAAAATATTAAAGTTGTAATGTATTCCATTGCCGGTGCGGATGTTTTTTGACAAACTTCCAGGATTTATTTACAAAATAAATACTCGAGATGCCGACAGTTTTCATCTAGTTTTCAATTCAATTTTTTAACTGAATCCACAATGGGTTGTAGCGTTGAAATTTGTAATGCCAAAATTATGTCGTGATCAAATGACCTATGAATTTATATTCGCTTAATAATCAGTCATTAGAAAATGTTTTTTCCATTAATTTAGTCAATATTTTGGCTTTATGTTGTGATTTTAAGATAATGTTTGCTGTAGTTGAAGTGTAACTTTTTTTAGCAAACTTTTTATAATTCCAGCCATAAAGCAGATTGTTATTGAATCTATCATAGTTTAGAAATTAATTCATGAGAGTCAATTTTTTATTGTGACGGTGAAGTGACAAAAATTGAAACACCTTACCATTTTCCTTTATTCCTCCAAAAGTAAGACAATTGTATTTTGCAAGCATGAATAAAAAATTATTCGATTTTTTTTCATCCATAAACCATTATGCTCGCCTATTATATGTACTTCAAATTTTGTGCTTTAGACACAAATGCCACATTTTTCGTAGGTAGAAATGGAATGAAATTCATTTTTAATTTTTAACTTTTCAACCTGACTCAGATCCCATATATTTTAAGAAATGTGTTTATCCAGACACTAGTGCGATTTTCCCCCTATTTGTAAGTCTACGGTACATGGAGTCATAGTCATAAAATATTATGGTGTGAATAAATATATATGAATGATGAAAAGCGAGGTACATAGCTACATACTTATCAGTTCATTGAGAAAGATCATGTAAAACTCGCCATACATTCTGTACATACTCGAATGACCAATTCAACGTGTTTTTATTGAGATTGCAAGTTGCAAGCTTACAATCTGACCAGCAGCTTTGCTTCAACCAAAGGCACATCGTGTATAAAATAAATGTATGTCCCATTCAATCGCGACTGATGGCACTCCAGCTTCATGCAAGTTTTACAGTAAAAACAAGCGCAATCCGCTTGAGCAGAGTTCTTTCACAGATGCCGTAAATTTTATATGTAATCTCATGTATATGAACTATATGTATGTAATCTCATAAAAATTATGGTGGAAAATCAAGGTTCAATCTCTCAATGCTACTCTGGGTAAAACTACTTAATTTATTTTCACACATTACGTTCCTCAAAGTAAAAATCACATAAATACAACAATTTCCTAGTTTTCGAATCAATTTGAGGACAAAACATAATTTGAACGTTTATTTAAGTTACTTGCATCAACAAAGATTAATTAACAGTTAAATCACATTCAATGAATTTTTTACATGATAAAATCTAGCATTTATACATTAATTTATTGACCATGCACGTTCTTCTTCATCTCCCTTATTTCTCCCGTTTTGATCAACCACTCATTCAAAATTTTAGGAATTCTATCCACAATTTGCTGCAGCTCATCTTCCTTCAACCAACTGGACTCTGCACTGGCCGATATTTTCAGAGAATTATCATAAGTCGCACTCAGCAACGTGATCCCTGTATCATTTGGTTGAGGTGGGAAAGCCAAAACTTCCAAAAGGTTTGCAGTATCCAACATCCTGTATTTGGTTTTTGATAGTGGCAAATTACTCATCATCAATGAATAGCACCCTCCACCAAAAACTATATAGTGCATGAACATAGGCAATCTTCCACTGATTTTGAAAACAAAAAACGACATTGGAATCCAGGGCCCTGTCATGCCCTTCCAAGAATCTTTCTTGGAAGCTTGAATCCTCTCAAAGTCTGGCAAATGGGAGTTGATGTTGTAGACAAATACTGCAAACCGGTTTTGGGGTCGCTCATCTGGATAAGGAAGAAGGGCAGCAAGCTCTCCAACTAGGAGCTGTTCAGGAATGCGACCTGGGGGAAGAATCTCCTTTGCTGCTGAAATAAATGCGTTTTCCACAATCGTTGGGATTGATGCGTTATCCAATTTCTTTCTAAGTTTTTTAATATCTTCAAAATTCATTGACTTTGTCCAAGTTTGATATATTTTGAATTGGGTCGTCGGATCTTTTGGAATTTGGAGGGGCCAAAATGACTTGAATTTGTTGAGACAAACCACGATAAACGCATATGGTCCAAAGATCACGGCATTTAGATAGAAAAGTATTTTTTTCCCAAAAGGAATTTTAAATTGTTGGGGATGAAAGAAATATGTGTTGCCAGTTCCCATGTGGTTTGCTAACATTGTGGACATTGAAAGTCCGTCCATGTACGCGTGCTGAAATCGGTATATCAAAAGGGATGTCTCGGATTCTCCCGCACTCTCAATAAATCTGGGAATTGTAATGATTTCCCACTGGGGCTTGTCTTCACTCATATCTTCAAATGTTTTGATCATTTCTTTTTGAATGTCTTTTTTGTTGTAAACTTTTTTGTCGGGGAGAGATCGGATGTGATTTTTCATGTTGAAATTTGAATCCTTTTTCCAGCATGCGTAGCCACATTTCTTTATCAAAATTTGAGTAAATTTTGAGTACAACTTTTCCCCATTAGAATCTCGAACTTGGAGAATCACGTCCTCAAAACGTTGCTTGATTTTTTGAGATGGAATATGTTTATCCAATTTAAACCAGGCAACAGCCATTCTCGTTTTATTCTTCCGTTTTAGAGCCCAAAGAGCATCGGATCCATCAGGAACTAGCACAATGTCACCATCATATTTATTTCGCAAATAAAGCGAGACACCAAGTCGGATTATTTCATTGATCAAAACCAAAATTAGAAGAATTGGGGCGAGTATAATGTAAAACGCCAATGAAATAAAAAACGGGATCAGTCCACTTGTATCATGGTTTCCCATTTTATAGCTGAAGCTGCGTATTTACCAATGAAAATTTATATTTGATTGTGTAAACTAATTTGTAAGAGGATTAAAAATATATATTTAAAATGTAAGATCTATCTGCACTGTACTCAATTTTATAACTGAATAAGTTAAACTTTGTTTCATCGCAAAGAATTTTTCCAGCATAAAACATCCCATGGTGGAGATTAAAATTTTTGTTGCAATGTTGCATCATCATCATCATCATTCGTTCACGTTTTTAACATAAAGATAATTCACATACTTACTTATTTCAACCAGCTTACTTATTTCATATGAGAGAGATTGCGTAAAGCAATGAACAGATTACGATTGCAACTTTTTTAAGAGCTTACACGCGGCCTTGAAAACTGACCACGAAAATGCACATGCAACTAACAAATTTAATGTTGGGGTACTCACATAGCTAAGCAAACTTTACAGAGTAAATCTCACAGTGTCACTGAATCTAATCAAGAATGAAAAGTTCAAGTTCAAAACTTTGAGTCCATACGTAACTCATGTTAATTTTTTATATGGGTGACAGACTAGATAAACCACTTTTTGTTTGCTTGTAGTTTCATGTGATATGAGCGCCCATACTCTTCACTCAAGAATTGTTCTGGTTTTTTATTAAAAAGAGCAAATAATTTGTAGAGAAGTGATGTTGAGAAAACATGGGCTAAATGCAAAGCATCATTTACGTATATTAAAAAATCAATACTTCATCATATCATTCATGTAAACATTCATTCAATTTGTCTGTAAAGTTTCATTTATTTTGTTGGTGGTTTGTAAGTTGCAAGCATTTTTCGTTGTGAATTGAAGTGTCCGTTTCATATTACATGCCGTAGCAGAAAGGCCTATATATAATGGGTGATATATATATTTTCGGTTTTTTCTGCACATTTGTTTTTCGAAAGCAATGCACTTTGGAGATTATTAATTTATTAATTCTAATAAAAACGCAAACTGTAGCACCGCCACAAAAAAATATACGGCTTTACAAATTTCACAAAATAACAAATTTCAAAAAAAGTTTGAAGGATATGTCCATTTACAAAATTTCACGCGTTTACAACAAAAAAAAACTTTTTTCATTTATGTCATTCCATCAGAAATGACATTTTATCACTTTTTGCTTTTGTATGCATTTTTTAAAAATATAATAATGTCTATTAGCATGTGTTATTTTCGTCAGTCATGCCATATATGCTTCGTGCCAACTATTTTAAAATTATTTTCGGTAAATAGATAGATAAATTTGATGAATCTGCAGTTCGATAGAACAATAACAAAATAACAAAGTACCAAGCTATTTGCTGTATTGTTAAGTGAAGTAAAACAGTACATCAACTTAAACCATATCTTATCATTCACACCTGCAGGATACCTGGATCTGTCTCAGATCAACAAGAAGATATTTATATGATAAGTTATTTTCAGCACTTAAGTTGCTCAAATTTTGGACTGGTTTTCAATATTTTCATGTGGTAACGTTTCCCATGGAATGATTTTTGTTCTGGTTTCACATAAGCTGTCTGAATCCGAACTGTTCCACATTTAAAAACCTATGAACGTTGTGTTATGTTTCTTTGTAAACAATCCAAAAAGAATGGATGGGAAATGAGGCGGAAACGGAGAAGGTACGGTACCATACTGCATGTTACGTCTTGTCATGTCCCGTGCTCACACTGCATTCATTTAACGAAAGTAGTCGAGGAAACTATTTTTTGTAGCATTATTTTTCGCTCTAAATAATTCGTGTTAATAAGTATATCAAGACGTTAGACACCCATTTAAAGCTTCCGGCCTTTATTTTAAATTTTAATAGAACAATGTAATTTCAGTGAGAGCTGTGGACAAAGTAAACTCAAGCAAAGATTAAAGAATTTACGCAGATTGTTACAAATTATAAACGCTTTCTTGTAATAATGAATTATAAATAAAGTTATTGTACGATAAATATTTTAGATTTTTTGCACTTAATTTATGACATTGCGAAGTATTCAAGTAAATACGGCAAGTATATATCGCATGCTTCACGCATCAGGCAAGTTTTACGTACTTCCCAGTCACAGGAGGAAAAATCAAGATATAAACTTTCTGTTTCCTCCTCATTTCTTGCACGCATTCCATCATTCCACTACATTTCAATACAAGCCAGCTAAACTTTATATACTACTTAAATTATTTGCTCCATTTATCTGAAATCTGGAGCAACGACACAAATAAATTGGCTAAAGCAAAGAACCTCAACAAAAGTAATATCCTGTAGCCGTGTCCATGAATTATGAATAATATATAGAATTACTAGAGACTTTAGATAATTTAACGACTTTGTGGTAGCTTTTGCTCTTGTTATTGTATCAACTTGAAAGTAAACAAGATCTAGTAATCATATAATAATTATAATATGGATGGGTGGAGACACTTCAGTAGTGCATGCATTGCCATCACGCACGCATAAAGAAAACAAGAAACTTTTCCAGCAGGAAAAGGAGAAAGTGCAATATTGCATGTTACGCATTATCGTGCCCCTCTCTCATTTTCATTTCAGAAAGCAGCCAAGGACCATAGTTTTTTTGTACATTTTTCGTTCTAAATAATCCGTGCTAATATAATGTGTAATATTTCTTTGCACTCGTTTTGTTCCTTCCATTTTGTGTTACAAATTTTAAGGAAAACAGTACAAGATTGGAAGCTGAGAAGAAAGGTATGCCAAACAAAGTAGTCTATGTGTGTCAGCAGGGGAAACGGTTGATAGTTCTATAGTTTTCTTTTGGTAAAAAAAACTAGGATAGAAATCTTTGTAGAAATGGAAGTAAGATTGCTAGCAATTTGGAAATGTAGAGAAGCATTTAGTTCCTTGGAAAATTTGAGTATAAAGGTTGAAGTGATACAAATTATTTTCATGTTAAAGTTCCGCGTCACCGCTGAAAGTGCGTATTTTTTTTATAATTGTACTAATGCTCAGATCTGATTTAGCAGAAGAAGTAAAGCTGGTAAAGGTCAAGAAAAGAAAGGTTTTATAAAAATATAAGCATTCCTTGCGAATTGCGATACATGAGACACATGCATTTGAGAATTACCAATGCCCGATCAAGACCCCCTTTGTTTATTATCCTTTTTCATCGATCACCATAAAAGCAATACATTTTTATGACCAACTTCCCAGACAAAGAATATTAGCATAAGGCAAGGCAAGGCAATGCTCGTCTTGTTATAGTGATGAGTGACGGCTGAGACTGGACCCAAGCTCATTCTTGTCACTCATCGTCAGCCTACAAACTGAGTGTAAAGAGTTTGGACAAATAGCTTTTTCTTTTGTGTTGAACAATAAATCTCAGCTTGGATATTGATTATTTCTGGAGCCCAAACCAAGTCCAAGCCAAGGATAGATCACAATGAAAGTGTCGCATGCTATAGAAATAATAAAACAGATTTGTTTGTTTCTTTGAATATACGACGAGTGAAAGGCAATTTGGTGTGAGTGACGGAAGCATTTTTCACTCTCTCCGCAGTGTTTTTACTACACACAATGACTTGCAAAGTGATATGTGAATAGGTTCACCGGGGCAGAAAAAGACGCAATGCATGCAAGTATATAAAAACTTCTAGACTTTTTTCAGAGAGCCAGATTTCGTTCATAAAAAATCAGTTCCCTTTCGTAACGGAAAAGAGCATAATATCCGCTTGCTGTGAACGTAAGTGTTGTGTTGGTGGCGAGTGAATCAACTGCAATGGTGGCTGGTGGCATTTTTAATGGTTTTAAAAATTATTAAGTGAATGTAATTGTTTGGTGAAATACTTTGCCTTCTTTCATGTGTGAATGGATGGCGAATAAGCAAATCTTCACACAAAAAATTCGGCTTAACTTTCTCGAAACGATTGAGATTCAGTATAAAAAGTTTGTGTTAAGTGAGCGAATCTTCCTAGGCAAAAATATGAATGGTTTTGAACTATTAGCCGTGAGTATATAATTATCAATTAATGTTAAGCATTGCATGAATAAATACGGTTTGGTTACGTACCTGATAATTATTACAATTATTTTTGTATAAAGAATTTACTTTACCACTTTTAAGTCTTACATAATATCTTTTTGTCTCACAAAGATAATGCATAAAAATTATCCTCGTATTTTTTTGGTTTTAGTGGATTGTAGTTCCAGGAACATTTGCAGTGGCAGTTTTCATATGTTGTAGCTGCATTTTGGCAATTGTAAAAAAATATTGTGGTGGAAAAATTTGGGTGAGTACAATAAAAAAACACATAAAATGGAAGTAAATTTGCATAGAAATATATTTGCTCTATTTTATATTAACAATCATTTATATTTTTCCATTCTAGCCACTTCAATATGGAAAAGGAAAGAAGGAAAAAATTGTGGAGATAGATACCGTAACTCCTATTGGAAAAAATAAGTCTTGGGTAAAGGATTTTGCATTACCTGTCGTTGATTGTGATGATGGGAGAGTATGAGAGCGAAGGACGAGGTTGCAGTTAAAGGTGGTTGAGTGGTGGTGGCGTGGTAGCCTTTCGGAATCTAAATCCGTAGTTGGATTGGGTGCGTGGGTGATGAAAAGTAGTCTTGCTAGAAATGAAGCGAAGGAGCAGATGGTTCTTATACACTATCCGTATTAATTAATGTGATTTACATATTATTGCTTAGAATTGAATAATATTTTTATGGGAAATGTTATTTTATCTCACATTCACTAAGCAGAAATAAATCGTGAAATGAAAAAAAATGGAATTTAATAATCAACTTTAAATTAGATCATTATTACATACATTTTAAAAAGGATTGAAACGACCTAATACTAACGTTATTTGCCATAATTCGTAGAGTGGGTTCTCCAATGAGACCTACTTATGGTTAATATAAATAAATTGTGAAAGTAAATTTTAATGGTGAACAAGTCAAACAAGTTCTGCTCACCAACAGTTGCAATTTTTGCTAGATAATGGCTTGTACTTTTCTCATTTCATTGGAAAATAGTTTCTTGTTGTTATATTGAGCCAAATAATTTTAAAAAAATTAATCACGACTTCCTAGTGGGAGAATATAAAAAAGCTTTATTTTAGCTTGTACTTGCAAGTCACGTCAACGGTTACTGATAGTTGTTCATAATCTGATAAGAGTTTAGATTGCATATTAGAAGACATTGGAATCCAACCTAATTTTCACACTTGAGGTTTATTTTATTTAACAGTAAATAAGTAACGTGAAAAGCAGGACTTTCAATTTTTAACTGTTTGTGCCATATCATTCAAGTACTAAGAATTTGGTGTAGCTTGGATGGCGTCAAAAATTATGTAGGGTTTTGTTTATATCGATGACGAAACTAGATTTGGTAAATGCGATGGAAAATAATATTGAACACAGCACAAGGCACAATAAAAAGGGGTTTCATATTACAAAGTTTCCACCTTCATTCGCATACATAGCATTGAAAATCAAAATCATGAAACAACTTTTTCCAAACATTTTGCTTCATAGTTGACTTTATGAAAATAAAAAAGTTTTGATAATAAAGTAAACGACTCCTAACCTTCTCCTTGAAGCTGATGTTAATGATCAACAATCATAAAATTTAATAGGATTTTCAAGTTCTTGGATAAAGTCGGACAAATTTATGTTGAAAAATGAAACAACTAAATAATGACCTTAGCAGCGTAGTAGTAAGGTTGTAAAATAGATTTGTTGTTGTTTTATAGCTAATTCCGTAAACAGTTTTTTGTATGAAAGGAAGTGGGTAGGTTGATTATGTTCAATAAAGATTACGCAATATTGTTTTAGCTAGAATTTCTAGATTGGATACGATGCACAAGTCTAATCTAATGCGGAATAGCTCCGTGAAAGCTCTTGAAGTTGATATGTATGATTTTTCGATATGACCAAAGGCAACTTGTGATATTTCCACTGAAATTCACGGAGTTCATTCCCTTCCTTCTCCCAAGAAATAAACATTAACAAATTTACAATGACTACACTGCTGCACGATAACTTTCTTTTTTCTACTCAAATTTGTGCACATTTTATTTATGTATGTATATGGACCTCCATCTCCAAAGTCATAAACTGTTGTCACCGCAAAAAACACATCCGGTATTGATCCAGTCTACAGCAAAGTGGTGAGACCGTAGAAAAAGCACAAAGCAAAGCACAGCTTTCTCCTACACAACCATAAAACCATGAAAAGGCTTGCTAATAGTAAATGTAAACGGAAGATATGAACATTGTATAGTATGCAAACACATGAGGATTTTTTAAGGAAAGATTTACAAGTCGTAGTTACCTGCCTGCGTGTGAAAACAGAACCGTAGCTTCACTTGTGATTTGTACTCTCCCGTGGTTGTGTCAATTGAAAAAGTTCTGTTATAATTTTTCTTCAAATTTATTTTAAAAAGTGAAATAATTAATTAAACAGAATGCTAATTCCCATTCAAAAAAAAGCTTACCCACAACTAATTTAATTGCAATTTAATATTCACCTTCTTCCAGAACAACCTGATATATTATTTATTATTTTCCCAGCAAAACGAAATGTCGTACGGCTTCAAATTATTGGCTGTGAGTACAGGATTTTGGACATCAACACTCACGTTAAAAGGAAGCTGATGGAAATTATCAATAGTTGTGCATATTATTGTTAAAAATACTTTCCATGAGCATTTTCATTTCGTCAGTGTCCACCAAAATCCTAGACTCACATTCTCTTCTTTGTAGTGGTTTATAGTGCCTGCCACATTTGCGGTGGCAATTTACATGGTATTTAGTTGTGTATATGATTTTTTGAAGCCTCATTGTGACGGAAAGATATGGGTAAGATGATTAAAAATATCCATGAACAAAGTCAAAGTAAAATATAATGAAAATATGAAGTGTATGCGTATTAGGTATTGATTTTACTTTGTTGGTTTTAGCCACTCAACAGAGGAAAAAGAGAAAGAAGTGCGGAAGGAGATACCAAAACAAAAGCAGAAAATATTGGGTGGACGGCAGAAACAGCAGCAATACCTATTGAGACCGATGGAAGAGTGTGAAAAGCAGAATAAATGACAATAATATTATATGTATATCATTATTTAGTGCAGCTCCTTCACTTTATCTGTACTTTAAAGAACATGGCAGGGAATCAATTTGGTTATTTATCAATAATTCACTATACATTGGATTTTATGCGAAGTGTGAATTTAGTTTCGTAATTTTTTGTAATAAATACGGGGAATTACAGTAAAATACAAAAAAATATTGATTTCTCATATTCATAACGTCGTGATCAAGATTCATGATTAAAATAAAATCATTGTTACATAAAATATTGAAAGTTTTTAAAAATGTACAAGTTGACGGCCAATCTGCCTTTAATTAATAATAGAATAATTATTGAAAATGTATTAGATTGGTTCGTTTTCAAAAGCAGGTTGTGTAAATATGGAAAACCCTGATTACAAAATTTCAAAAAAATTATTCACTACATTTAAATTAAAATTAGTTATGACCAAATCTACTTAAAAATTAGAATAAAATAAATAACAAATAAATTGTCCAGCTTGTTAAACTCATAATTAGTCATAATATCCTGCACTCATTTTTGGTAGACTTAACTGTGTCTTCAATATTTTGTATCAATTTATAAAACGTAACCTTACCGAGAAGTAACTAAATGATGTTGAATCAGTTTTAAAATCAATTTCCATTATGATCTACTTGTTCTTGTCTATCCTCATCATTGTAGCTAGCTGTCGTTGCGCGGAAGGTCCAAAATTTTCCTTTCGTACTGAAATTATTAGCTTCATCAATCGTTTCAGGAAGTCTTTGATGCAAGGTTTCTGGCAGCATCATAGCTGCCAACGCTCCCACTATGCTTACAGCACAAATACTTTCATAAGGAAAGGAAGCGTTATCATTCCCCTGTAATAAAATCAACACAATCGTGATGACGTATGATCATTAACCTTTAATGAATCAAAGTAGCAAGTCGTAATAAAAGTTACATTAGTTAACTTACGAGTGCAACCACCTTTGGAACTATAATTGATATGGAGGCAGCAATAAACTGGGCAAGGCCAGAAGCCGTGGAGCGTATTGGAGTTGGAAGAATTTCGTCTCTAATTGTTGACGCTGCTAATGAAGAAATAGCTTCTCCAATTCTGAATAAAAAATTAACAATAAATATTATGCTTGTCTTTTTTCGAACTGCGTTGCATTTAAACTAAAAATTTGCTTTTACTTAATAAATATTGCTCCACCCAGCAACTCCCAATATCCCATGTACGGCACCGCAAACGCGCAAAACAGACCTCCAGCTGCAGACACCAAATACGCAAAAGATTGAGTCCACCTTCGCCCCAACATATTCATCAAAAACCCGCCAATAGTTCCCCCAACAAATTCGGCCACGAACAGAATGATAACGTTGAGGAATTTATAACCGGACATGCGTGGGGCATTCAAATACGTCAACTCAAAAAGAAAATTACTCATCGAGATACAAATCGTCAACATAGCAAAATTCAAACAGAGCCTTCGTCTCAAGAAAACTGTTTTGAAGCTGATTTTTTGAATCTTCTTGTTTTCCTCCACCAAATAATTGACATCCTCACTGATTACATTTTCATCACCATCTTTTCCATTAGCTTTGGCCATTTTTGCAAGGACTTTTGTTGCCTTTTCAGCTTCCCCGCGGCTAACTAACCACCTCGCTGATTCCGGAAGAAATGGCCAAATAAAAACACCAACAAATCCCATCCCCAAAGAAATCCAGCCAAAATAATGCCAATCTTGGAGATACATTGCGAGCAACACATTTGTAATATTGCCCCCAACGTAACTCATCCATTTGCCAGCGTTGATCATTGAGCGGTGAGCAGGACCACTTTGTTCGGTGGCGATGAGGGAACACATTTCAAACATGCTTCCGCCTGACAAACCCCGCATGAAACTGAGCCCCAGAAACCACCAGTAATTTTCAGAGAGAATAAAACTAGCAGCGGAAGCGCTGATGCTGACCGCAAGCAAGAAAATGAATGCTGGTTTCCTTCCCAGTCGATCTGAAATTATTCCAAAAAATAGCTTTCCCAGTGCGCCACCGATGTTCCGTGCTGTGAAACAGTTTGTGGGATACTGCTTGTGCTCACAAACCCAATTATTTTGAGAGGGGACCGTTAAGGTATAATCTGTTTTGTCGTAATCCCATTTTTTGCAAGTGGTCACATTTCCGGTGAATATATCATACATTTCGCATTGACTGTGTCTCATTTTTCCGTCTGGTCCCATTTCCCTAAAAATTAATTTAATAATAGTCAAATTCCACATTAAAGTCGTTTCTTTCTTTGATTTTAATTCCAATTCTGACGCCTTACCAGGGGAGCGTGAGATTTTTCCATGTTTCCAATGTCACGTTGTCAGGTTTCCCTGGAACGTGGCACCAGTGATTCGCCACATCCAAAATGTACAGCACATTATTCCTGAGCGGTGCGTTACCCTGTTGTAGGACAAGACAAAGGAGCAAAGTGAGTTTCAGCTGGAAAGGACCCCAAACACCCACATATTTCTCCAGAAGATCGTCAAAATTCTTTGGTCTCGGGGAGCTCTCCTGATTGTTATTATTTTCGAGGACAACGGCACCACAACTAGCGCTGACCTGGGAAGCTTGTTCTGTTTCTGTTCCAGCATTTTGCTGATTTTCCACAGCCTGAGATCGATTTACTACAGGAAACTCTTCCAACTCAACTTCTTCCATCATTTTTACTACACTGAGTGGAATAATTGGAAGTTTTACATTGGATGTATTAGCAAAAAATTGAACTTGCTCAAACTAGCGTTTATGTAAGAGTAATGCGGAAAATATCAGAGGTTTAAGTTAGGTAGTTAATTTACCAGTTAATTAACGATTATGATTTTATAGTGTACTAGCGGCATCAATTCCTTTTGTGACGTGCATTAATATAGCACAATAGAGCGTATTTAAACACATCATTGTTTAATTTTATTTAGAGCCGTGACGAAATGGAATGAATAGAATTTTTCGTACTTGAGTTGCAAGTTGTGAAGGTTTATTCACAAAGAAGCATGCATACAATGAAACATATGCTCATCAGTTTGTGATTTTTGATACTTACCAGCTTTAAAGCTAATTTTTTTTAAGTAGAATGATGATCAAGGTTAAATTTGTATAAGAAAAAATTATTACAATTCTTGACGGCCTGTACCGTACCGTGTACGAGTATCATTTAACTTTTTCAATATTGATTTTTTGGTTCGTGAAATGAAGGTAGTGTTCGGTTTTTACAACATCAGATTTATGTGGAAATAATATATCAGGGCGTTGACTCCTTTTGGCATCATTTTTCAGAAAACAATTACATTACTACTCTAAATGACTGTCATTGTCATTTTTTATGGCCCAACTCGTTAGTTTTAGACAGTAAGCTTTCGCATACTTAATACATACGTCAGATTGTCACGCCATACAGATGTCGGCAAATGAGAAATTCTTTGAATTTTAGTGTCATGACTATGACTAACTGTGACTAAGGTCTTTGATTTGGTTGAGGCACAAAAGTATCAATTGATGTGAAAATAAATATTTATGAATGTATATGTGTGTATGATGTATTTCCGTATTCGCAAAAAAACTGTTTTTTTAAAAGAATTTTAACGCATTATAATTTGCAAGTAAAGCTCCTACGAAGGGTTAAAGGGTTATTAAAAATCCATGGTTTCGAAGAAAATTTTTATCTTGGCATGTTCTAAAAAAAATAGGTTTGCCCAAGGCCGATTGGTTGACTTAGGACATAAATGTTACAGTAAATATGATTTTGGTAGGAAGGAAATAATTAAATGTAGATGAATTAGAAAACGCAATGACAGTTTAAAGCTTTTCTTGATAAATCAATTTGTTACTGGGTTACGCCAGCATAATTTTCTTAAGATATTTGTATACTGTTTAATACAATAGGTATATTTTTCGCTTGAAGTATTAAGCAGTAAATAAATGTTTAAGGAAAAGTAATAATACAATCAATAATGTAATCCGCTATCGCTTTAAAGAAAGTGATTGTTGTAGCCACAGTGACAAAGTAGAACCTTGCCACTCTCACCTTGAGAGTAGGACAAGACATCAAAATCCTCCTGAAGCTTTTGTGCTTTGTTTTGCTCCAAGAATCAACAAATCCACAAGCCAAGTCGAAAACAGTTGCAGCCAGGGACAAAGTACAAAATCCGGTTGTAGCACAGTCAAGAATTCCAATAGGATAGGTCACTATAGTTATAATTATATATAAAATTTTAAAAATAAATAATGCAAATAGAACTCAATTTAGTCATGCTTGTATTGTATCATATTAAAATTGCTCACAAATGCCAGGAAATTCCTCAATAAAAACGTGATTCAAACTCCGTATGAATACAAATCCACATGGAATCAACGCTGCAAAAATATGTAACTTCATCATCGGAAAAGCCAATGGTGCCATGCAGTCGTTAAAACAGGTACAAACAATTTGCAAAATTCGATAAGTTTCCACAGCCGTTTTAGGATGGCGTAGCTCGTCAATAGTATATCCACTGTCGTTATTTCGACTGAAAACCATGACAAAATATGAATAAATAAAATTTAAAAACAATAAAAAATATGCTTTTTACTTACTGGCTTTCTCTCAACCAAAATTCCATGCTGTTTGTATGTGCCACAACAACCCACTGATATAAAATATAATTGGTGATAACTTGTCCCACTACAATAAATTCTTGAATTGCCCCAGGAATTAGCCAGTACCAAGGTTTTGGGTAAATGTAGGAAAAGAGGTACCTATTATAAATCCATTGCAGTATTAGTTACTGATATCGCTAAAATTAAATTATATCGTATCTGAGCTCTTCTTACCATGGTTGGAAAGGCATCACAATAAAAAGACACACTGAAACGAATACTTGACAAGTATTAGAGGGAATGCTCAAATTAATGACAATCCTTCCTCCATCCGAATACCCATCCAGATCCACCACATATTTTTTCATAAACGCAAAATTAAATTTGAAGAGCGTATTAATATACGACCGAATCTGATCCTTGTAGATATACATGTTGATGTTGAATGCCACCGCGCAAACATACCAAAACACGGAGAAACTACTCATAAAAAGTTCCCTGTAGGTTGCATGTTGGGGTACGGTGATGGCATGAAACATTGCGTAAAATTGGAACATTGTGAGGAAACTTGTGTGCACGGTTATAACCAACCATTGGATATTCCAAGCTTGTTCCCAAAAAGGAGACCATTTGTCTATTCGATGCTTCTTGGCATTCCACATCCATGGAAAAGTACCCGAAAACATGCCCAACATGACGATTTGACGGAGCCGAGCTATTGTCCATTTGTCCAAGAAATATGGACGAGATTTTACTCCGCCTGCATCCGCGTGGCTTTCCCGTTCTTCATCGTATTCTACTTCTACTTCTTCGTCAAAATTTTCTTGAGGTTCCATTGCCATGTGGAATGTGGGATCTCGAGTTACCCTCATTTTTGCCGACCGATTCTTATCTTGTTCAAGTAAAGCAGACATTCGTAACTTTGTCTCAGGTTGCCCTCGAGCTGTATGATATGTAATATTATCGTTTGTGTTTGAGATAAACACAGCGTTCCCATCGAAAGTATCGTCCAGTTCATTGTATTGAACGGTGGATAGCCCAGTTACCTTGGCGAGGTTTCGACGCCGACGTTTTTTAAGGGTTCCTGCTAGCTGCATGGTGACCTGCTTCCGCTTCAGAGAAAAAAATAAGTTGAGCTACGATGATCTTGATTGAGTATAAGAAATGGATTTGAAAATAAGGAGACAAAATGTTTCTCTTTTATAAACATTTTCTAGACAATCTGCATGAATATTTTACTGAATTAATGATCACTTCCAGTATTTCTCAGGAAGTAAACATGTTTTGACGAAGATATTGATCTGGAACTACAGCCTGATAATTGTAAGGTGACCCCCAAAAATATGTTCTACATTGAAGGTAAACGGTGTGGAACTAAACGTACTACTTTTGTATAGATAAGAGAAAATGTCAAGGTTTTGAAATGATGTGAAGTCACTTGCTGTAGGTATATTTATGCTTGAGCAAAAAACATTTTCACCAAAACTCATTCCAAAAACACGACAAGACACGTGTTTTCATCGAGCTCGAGACCAGACGGTAGCATTATTAAATTCAATTATTAATATGGTCTCACAACACACCACGTTTTGTGCTTCTTCTTTCTTCGCTTTGGATATTTTGATGTGGTGTTTGATAAAGTCTTCATAATTATGTCTATCTTGTTTCTCTGTACAAGAAAATGTCACTTAAATCTGAAATTTTATCCTGAGTTTTGTTGTAATGCCACACACGCTAGGAGTAATTATGTGTTTTCGTTGTAATATTTTCCAGATATTTTTACAACGTCTGGCCATGTATCTGTGTCTTGTCGTTCTTTAGTATAAAAAACCAAGTTAATTAATGTAAAAAGCAATGCCCAAACATGTTCATCTCGTTTCTTTCTTTAGAGCCAAGGTTAAAATCAAAGGATATTCATCAAAGCAATGGATGCTTTTTAGCAAGCATAGGTATGCTTTTTGGCATGCAAAAAAGTAACCAGCAAGCTTGTAAATTGTGTCTGTGAGTAAGATATAGTTTTACGGAATGATGCAAAAAAAACGAATGTCATTGGGTTCACTGTCTTCCAGTTTCGCAATGATGGGTGCAAATAAATATAAAAATCAAGTGAGTTTCAAAACGCAATAGGTAAACTGGTTTTGCTGGTATAAATGAGGCTGATTATTTGCATTCGTCCTAGCATAGCTTGATTTAATACTCATGATTTGGTGATATTGATAACGAAGCAGACTACTTATACCAAGAAGGAGACGAGAAAAATCAAGCCATGTCTACAATGTATCAAAAATGAGCGTGAGAAACATGCAGAAAATCAGTTTATAACACTGGAGCAAATGTGGCAAAAAATTATAAGCATGAGGAAATTTTGATCTTGGTTTTGAAGAGAACAGTCATCATCATGCCAGTTGAAGAGTACACGAGTAAATTTTGGATTCAACATTTGGATCTTGAACCTCACCCTGAAGGAGGTTATTACAAGGAAGTATTTTCCTCCAAAATCTGTGTTGCTCGAGAGGCCTTACTCCAACCAAAGGAAAAGGCATTAACATCCATCTATTATTTGCTGGAAGCTCAAGATTTCTCTTCTTTTCACCGACTTACTTCCGATGAAATTTGGTATTTTCACAAAGGTTCGGCTGCCACCATCTACGTTATCAATGGAGTTGATGGAGCCCTGGAAACGTTCAACTTGTCGGGTTCCCCTTCAACACTATTTTCATTGAAGGTTGTTGTCAAAGCCAATTCCTGGTTTGCGGCGGAGATTCCTTCCAAACAAGGATTTTGTTTGGTGAGCTGTGCAGTAGCGCCTGGATTTAGATTTGAAAATTTCGAGATTGGAAAGCGGGAGGGTCTTTTGAAAGATTTTCCACAACATGCGGAATTGATTCGAAGACTAAGTCGATAATTTGATTGTCAATTGTTGGTCAAATGAATTTAGTTCAAGAGAAATAAAATTAATAAAAAATTTTAAATGAATTTTTTTCTGAGTCATTTTCTTTTACATAAAAATATATACCTTTCATATCTTGTCGTTTCGTTTCACCCCAGAAATTGAGTACACATTATATAGCAATAGCAATTAACAATAACCATACCTATTGAATAATTCATTAGTTACATAAAGAAAATTGTTTTTCGGATAAAAATCCACCAAATCGTCTTGTTTTTTAATTGGGTCTCAAAAATTGACTTTGTGATGTGATTGGATCATTCTCATCAGTCGCAATTTGTTCTCGTGCGTACTTAAAAATATTTGAAATCGAAACTCCATCCATACAAGTTTTTCAGCTAAATGAATATCTTTGGAGGCTTCAACTCTTGTCCCAAGAGTTTTTTAAGTGGGATCCCGAATTGAAAACATTTCCCAAAACTCCAAAATTAATTTGTTTATTGCCTTACTGGCTGTTTTCTTTTGTGCCACTGGTTATTCTCCTTTATATGAATATTTTTCTACTGATTTTTGGACTTGAACACTTTCCATTAAATTGTATTCTATATGATTTGCAACCGTTGAAATATTTTTGTTGAATGCGTTTTGTGTTTACAATAGTGATTACTTTTTTTACGATTTACCAATGCAAGTGATCATGGACCAATAGCTGTCACGATGGAAATTGCACAGGAACATGATTGAATTGCAACACAAAAACGATTAAAACAAGTGAAATTTTCAATTGAGATGATTACATGAGAGCCTTTAGCTGAGCCCATGGAAGGTCTTTCAATACGTGAACGAAGATGACTTTAGGATGGTGAATCCATTGAATACAAGTTTAACACATCTTGTTAGATTTCAGTGCCATATATACTTAAAATCTGTAGTATATAATTATCATCATGCACAGGTCCATTACCTCAGTTGCAGGAATATTATGCAAATTAATTAAATTTGGTTACTAGACGAATAAATAAACATTGCTCAACGACCATGTTTTATTTGGTTGTACATATTGTCATAAAAAAATAATTATCCATCTAAAACATAAAATTCAATGTAAGGTGCTGCAACGGAAATTTTCACTGACCAAACTCATTATATTCTCAAAATTGGGAAACATACTTATACTGTGATTTTATTTGGTAGCACACGACCTCATTTGTCAAAATAAATGCTCCTTTTTGGCGCATTGATTTACGAAATAAAAATGTTATCGCAATGGTAAGCTTATAAAAATCTTGGATCATTCTATCTGACATTGGCTAACCATAAATTTTCAGAGAATAAAGATGCAACTCAGCTCGCTTTGATTTCCGACCCAAAAAAGTAAAAAAGGGATGTTGATGTAAATCTAGATAAATCTCACGTTCGCAATGTTTACTTACATTGCTCAACTTTTGCTTCAAAGCGTGCATGTGCCAAAAATCTTACTTTTTCTAACCGTTTCATCAACATTTTTAAACACTCATACAAAGAAATCATGTGAAAATCTAGTGGTTTACTGTTTTCATGAGATTTTCAAGGGACTGAAAAATCATGATACCAATATGTGCATTTTTATAGTTTTGAATAATATTAACGCTGTAATTTCGGAAGCTTTCAGAAAAAAATAGGTTATACTTTGTTTGAATATGGATGTAATGCCACTATATTTACTAATTAATTTCTTGAAGGGGTCGTTGACAGTCCTTCGATTTATTTCATTGTCCCACTTATTGCACACAATTTTGTAGTCCTTAATAAAAACCATTGTATGTGTCTGCGTATTTACAGTCATCAGATCATTTGGTTGACTGCTTTACATGTACATGCAAATAGATTTATTACATAATAGGAAACTTATCTGATCTTACCGAAATCGAAACGAGATATCAATTCGCTTTCCCCCGTCCTGGTTTACTATTTTCATATTAAAAACACATATCGAGTATTGATTAGTCTTCTTGAAACTCAAACAAAAAGAATGTAACCTATAAAAATATCATTAATAAGTTACGTTGTACTTACAAATTTGGTAGTAAAATATAATTCAGTATTGTGTTCATCAACATACACCTATGATTTTTTCATTTTAGTATTCAAGCCAAAATAGTAAATTTGGGTGTTGTAGCAAATCATGATGTATCACTTTCATCCAGAACGTTACTTGTTCTTTTACAACGCCAATGTTTATGAAGCATTGATTTGCTTTTTATGAATGGCTTTATCATCAAGTACATCAATGACACATCCAGAAAACCATCCAGATTCTCATCGTCTTCAACACCTCTCAATCAATACAAGCTTGGCCAGGCCAATTTGTACATAATCATGGAAAAGAATAGCTGCTGTAATTTCATTCATTCTGGACAAAAGCACTCTCGCTTTCTTTTCCAAGCGTCAGTTCTCTTTGGTTGGTGTTCTTGTGCTGACTAAATTCATCTCAAATATCTTGTTTCTTTTCCGAAAATGGAAGCCACTTCCAAGAATCCTTTAGAAATCCCCAAATCCAAAATTCCCGTTCCTTCCTCAGTCTACATAAGCTCCTCTCTTCGAACTGGCTACTTAGCTGAGTTATCTGACCAAGTTTTCCTTCCAGAAGAAGAAGAATGGCAAAAATGGGAAGCTGATTCAATTGCCACACAAAAAAGACTAGAACAAGTGAAATCTTCACTTGAGACGACGACAGGAGAGCCTTTAGCTGAGCCCGTGGAAGGCCTTTCAATACGTGAACGAAGAGGACTAGAAAGAAGAAGCTCTTCTATAGAACTTATCGGCCCATCAGAAACATTTGAAACTGATTATGAGGATGAGGATGAGGATAGTACGGCGGAGCTACTTGGCGACTCCTTTGAAGACAAGGAGCGAAGTAAATCTCCATCTTTTAAACGTTTCTCTGTTAAGAAGCCAAAGAAGAAGAAATCCACAACTGAAAAACCAAAACAAACCGAGGAAATATCCCAAGATAAGGTTCCCAAACCTGGTCAAATTAAAAAGGAGAAAAAGGGGGAAGGTGAGACTTCCAAGAAATGGACAAGAGAGCCAGAAAGGCCTTTAAGTACAGTAAATTCAAAATCTCGTAGCAAATCCCCCGTTTCTCCAGCTAAAAAAGTCGGCACTGGCAAGGATGATAAGAAACAGGAGAAAGTTAAAGATAAGAAGAGTCCCTCGCCTTCCCCATCCCCAACACGATATCCTGCCAAGGTTCCATCTGCAGCACCTACCTCAACAAAGAAACCTAAGAAAGTTGAATTTGCAGAACCAAAAGAGAAAGTGAAAGTAGAGGAGAAATCTACCCAACCAAAGCAAGAAGTTGAAGAAGCTCCTCCCGATCCAGACAAATGGCGTATTCAAACGGATGCCAAACCAAAGCCGAAAAAATCCCACGAACCCTCCGATCTCAGTAGCAAGCTAGATGAGCGAATGAAGGAAGAAGAGTTAAGAAACATGACTACGGGGATGCGACTTCTTCAACTTTGCCAATCAAAAGATTGGTACGGGGTTGATGGGCACCTTCGCTATCTAGAACAACGGGTTGAAAAAGGGGTCACATTGAATAAAACACCTCTTGCTGGAGTAAAAGATGAAGGGAATGGATGGACCCCTTTAATGTACGCCATTAAAGATAACTCTCTAATTATTGCAGAGCGGTTGATTGCCATGGGCTGCAATGTAAATGAGCAGGCGAAGGATAATGGCTTGAGTTGCATTCACATGGCAGTTTTTCACGGCCGAGATGACACGGTCAGATATCTCATCTCGAAGAAAGTTGATGTGAACGTCGTGACTCAAGACAAAAAACAGAATTTATTACACGTCGCGTGTGCCAGACCGGCTGGGAATTCCGCGAGTATTTTGAGAGCGTTGTTGGCTTCAATGCCAAAAGATGCGAGGTTGAAGCAAGATGCTGAAGGGAATATCCCGTTGTTTATCGCATTGAAACATGGGAATCTTGGAGCGTGTCAGGAACTGCTTGCAGCTCAAGGAAAGGAGCAGCTTGAGATGAAATCGGGAATTGAAGAAGACACTCCTTTACATACCGCAATAAAAAAGAAGGATTTGGAAATATGCAGGATTTTTGTGGATGCTGGGGCAAACGTTAATGCCGTTAATGTAAGTGTGAAAATTTCAACTTGTTTTAGTAATTTGTAGATATAATGCGATGTAGTGCGATGCTCTTCTAATTTGAGTTATTTTTATATTATAGAAAGAAGGAGAAACCGCACTTCATGTTGCTTCAAAACTAGGCGAAGAAAATATGGTAAAGTTTTTGTACTTATGCAAGGCGAACCCTCATCTAACTGATAATCAAGACAGAACGGCCTTACACGTGGCAGCCCAAAATGGACAAACCCAATTGATAGATCTTCTCACAGATAAATTTAAAGTGAGCGTTTTCGAAAGAACTCGGGACGGATCTACGCTCATGCATATTGCTTCTTTACATGGACATCCAGAAACTGCCATGGCCTTATTTAAAAAGGGGGTTCCACTCCAAATGCCTAACAAAGGGGGAGCTCGTTCAATCCATATTTCGGCCAGGTAAATATTAATTATATTATATTATAACATTGCCATATATTAATATATCATGTTAATAACATAATTTACTAAATTCAAAATAGGCACGGTCACTCAGGAATGATTAGCAAACTGTTGGAAACGGGAGAAAATGTTGATGCCAAAACAAACGATAACTTCACCGCGTTACATATAGCAGTTGAGGCAGTGAAACCGGCAGTAGTTGAGTGTCTCCTTGGATACGGGGCTCAGGTCCACATAAAAGGCGGTAAAAGCCAAGAAACGCCCTTACATATTGCAGCAAGAGTAATTGGTGGGGAAACCTGTGCGCTGATGTTACTGAAAAGCGGTACAAATCCAAACATCACAATGGAAAACGGCGAGACGCCGTTACATATTGCAAGCAGGGCAAGTTTAAGATTTAGTCGCATTATTATTAAATAGCAGCATTAACTAAAATAAATACCAATATAATAATATAACTCCATTTTCCTCCAGCACGGAAGAATCAAAATAATCAGGCTGCTTCTCCAAGATGGAGCGAATCCACAGCTGAAGGCAAAAGATGGGGACACATCACTCCACATCGCTTGCAAATATGGTCATGTTCACGTTGTGGAAGCGTTGCTTGAGCACGTCAAGAAAAAGAGTGCAAATGAATGCACTCTTTTCATCAATATGGTTACAGCGAAGGGAGAAAGTGCATTGCACTTCGCAAGTAGACTAAAAGGTGATAAAATCAAGTTGGAGGAAAGTGAGGAGGGCATGGATAAAGATTTGATTGGGAGAAACATTGTAAAAATGTTGCTGGACGGTGGAGCATCAACCTCCAGACAAACAAAGGATTCGAACGAGACAGCTTTTCACTATGTGGCAAAAGAGGGAAATAACTCGATTCTGCTTGAGATGTTGAGTAGGCTCACGACAGTCGAGTGCCAAAGGGCGTTAAATCGACAGAGCTCAAAAGGCTGGAGTCCACTTTTGATTGCTTCCAGACGAGGTCACAGTAAAGTTGTTGAGACATTGTTGGAATATCACGCAAGAGTGGATGTATTCGACAATGATGGTCGATCTGGACTCCATTTAGCTGCTGAGAATGGATTTCAAGAGATTTGTGGAATATTGTTGGAACACAGGGCGTTTATCAATGCCAAATCCAGAGTAGGTTTAACAGCGTTACATCTGGCAGCTACCAAAGGATATACTAGGCTTTGTTTGTTTCTTATTCAAACTCATGGAGCTGCCGTGGATGCTCTCACTTTAAAAAAGCAAACACCACTTCATCTTGCAGCGGAATCTGGACAGTTGGAAGTTTGTCGATTGCTAATGGGATTAAGAGCAAATCTTGATGCGACTGATGACAAGGGGAATAAACCTATTCATTTAGGGGCAGCTCAGAATCATGCAGACGTGGTCAAACTTTTTCTGAAACATTCCAGCGCGCTGGTAAACAGCTTTACAAAGGACGGTTCTACATGTGCTCATCTGGCAGCGATGCAAGTTAGGTTTTAGAAATTGAACAATCTTTAAAATCAAAGTTTAATTCAAATCATAAATACTCTTAAGCATATTTTTTTAATTTTTAAATAATAGGGAAGCGTTGCCGTGTTGGAAGAACTCATGAAATTTGATAAGCAAGGTGTTATCAATGCGAGAAATAGGAGTACAGACGCCACAGCCCTTCAACTTGCAGCTGAAGGTGGTCACGCGGACCTAGTCAACACTTTATTGGATGCTGGGGCAAGTGCCAGTGACGAAAACAGGCTGGGCTACTTAGCTGCACACTTGGCAGCAAAGAATGGTCATACCAATGTTCTCGAAGCACTCCGCAACGCCCAGGAGGACTCTATAAACTTAACTAGTAGAAAGCTTGGCGTTTCAGCTTTACATATAGCCGCTTATTTTGGGCAAACTGAGACGGTTCGAGAACTACTCCAATACATTCCTGCCACCTCAACGACAGATCCGCCCTTTTCCCCAGCTACTGCATTTATTAGAGAAATTGGAACCGAATCCGGTTTGACGCCATTACACTTGGCCGCTTTTGCTGGGGAAGAAAATGTTGTGCGACTCCTTCTAAATTTTGAGGGAGTTCAAGTCGATGCTGGCACAACAATCTATGGATTTAACTCGCTCCATTTGGCATGCTGGGGTGGGCATTCTACAGTAGTCGGGCTACTTCTCAGTCGTTCTTCAGAGCTCCTCGAGAGTAAAGATCATTCTGGGAAATCAAGTTTGCATATTGCGGCAATCAACGGCCACAAACAAATGGTTGAAGTATTGCTCGGCCAAGGCGCTGAAATTGATGCTATTGACAAAGAACTGTGGACTCCATTAATTTGTGCATCCCAAGCGGGTCACTTGGACGTCGTCCGTCTTCTCGTTGAAAGTGGTGCTAGTCCTTTGGCGAAAAATGTCAAAGGAAACTCCGCGATTTGGTTCGCTGCCGCAGAAAACCATAATGACGTGCTTAGCTACCTAATGCGAAAGGATCACGACACCTATGGCCTTTTGGAAGACAAACAGTTTGTGTACAACCTTTGCGTCTGCGGAAAGAATATTGATAACGAGCCGATTGATGAATTCGTTTTAAGTTCTCCCGCTCCTGTTGAAGTCGCAGCAAAAATGTCAAGCTTCCTTGTCTACGTTTCCACCAAAGAAAAAGAGAGGGCAAAGGATCTCCTCGCTGCTTCAAAACATTGTGAGGAAATGGCCACAGAACTACTTGCTTTAGCAGCTGGTGCTGAATCCGCAGGAAAAGTTTTGAAATCTATCGACCGAAAAGGCAAAGAATTTCTTGACGTCTTGATTGAAAACGAGCAGAAGGAAACTGTAGCTCACACAGTTGTGCAGCGCCATTTACAGGAAATTTGGGTGGGTCAACTAGTTGAATGGGCAGATTGGAAACATCTTTTGCTCTTTCTCTCAATGGTCTTTTGTCCCCCAGTTTGGGTAACCTTTTCCGTCCCCTTTGGTCCACAATATAATAAAATTCCGATCGTAAAATTTATGTCGTACCTGACTTCCCACATTCACCTCATGATTCTCCTGTGCTTAACTTGTGTCACTCCAATTCACCCCGTGTTTCCAATAAGATCAAACTTATTCCCATTTTGGTTCGAGTGGATGCTCGTCGCTTGGCTCACCGGACTTCTTGTCGCTGAAATTACAAATCCCAGTGATAAATCAGGACTGGGTTGGATTAAAACTGTGGTGCTAACATTTTGCTACATGGGAATAATGCTTCATTCCGTTGCATTTTTCATCGATAAGGAAAGTTACGGCACAATCCTTTACTTGCGAGATCAACTCTTGGGCGTTGGAATCCTGTCGGCTTGCATCCAAATTCTTGACTTTCTCTCCTTTCACTATTTATTCGGACCTTGGGCAATTATTATTGGGAATTTGATGAAAGATCTTGCAAGATTTTTGGCTGTGTTGATGATCTTCATGATTGGATTTTCATTGGTGATGGCTGCTCTCAATCATCCACTTCATCCAAGAAGGCCACTTTTACCTGGGGAGAAAGTTCCACCAACTTTAACAGGCGGAATGGCTTCAGGTGTACTTGTCACGCCGTTGGATGCTTTTGAACTGTTATTTTTCGGATTGTTTGGAGAAAATGGACCTACGGACATGCGAATTGAAATCTTGGGGCAACCTGACTGGACGATTGTGTTGTTTAAAATTGTTTTTGGAGTTTATCTTTTGGTCACGGTTATTGTGCTGATTAACTTGTTGATTGCAATGATGTCTGATACTTATCAGAGGATTGAGGCGCAGTCGGATATTGAGTGGAAATATGGGCTAGCGAAATTAATCAGGAGTATGCATAGGACGACTGCGACGCCAAGCCCAGTCAATTTGTTTGTGGATTGGGGCTCATGGATCCATAAGAAAATTAAAAAGGCGAGAGAACCAAAAAAGAAACTTTCGTGGGAAGGAGCAGGCGATGGATTTGAGGAAGAGCAACAGGCCGCTAAAGTTTTGAAGATTGACCCGAAAGTTAGGTGGCAGCAAGCTTTGAAGAAACTGGAATTAAATAGAGGTATGCATTATTGTGTTATAAAAATTAATAATATTTTGTGCAGATAATATTTGCAAAGGTTTTTTTGTGAATTTTTTGGCAGCCTCTGGAAATGTATTGCAAATGAGCGCCACCCAAATCGCTCAAATTGCTGGTTCCATAAATGCAAGTGGACTTGGCTCAAGGTTCAGTGCTGAAGGTGGAGTTTTAAATAGGATCGAGACGGTAACAGATTGGCACATTATTGCAAAAAAGTATAGGATGCTGGTTGGAAAGGATGAACCTCCAAAGGATTCGGATGATGGAAGCGAGCACGGCTCAAGAAGAGGTGGAGCTTCGAGTCACATGGGAAGTTCAATGATGCTCATGTCTGCGCAAGCTTTATAAAGATTAACATTTATATATATAGCTAATTTCATGAATTTATTGTAAAATATTCAATATTTGGGGATTATTAATACATTAGACATTCAAATAAAAATCGTGTAGTTATGTGTTACGAGCTATTGCCCTGCGCTACGTTTTCTTCCATCTAAATGTATTACATACGCATGATCAGAATTTTGTAGTCAAGTGAAAGGCTTGTTATCTATATGAAGTTCTTGTTTCGTTATTTTTTTTAAATCCCGGTTTCATACGGTCCTACAAGTCACCTAAGTATATTTTTGATTTGCCTACATAAAATTGTGTTATGAATCCAGAAATATTGTTTTTTTTTGTGTGTTTTACAAGCTGCTTATGTATGCCAGAAAGTCCCGTGGGTATTAATTTTTGCAGACGAATAGAAATATGACCAAATAATTAAAAGTTACAAAAACAAAGGGAGAAGCAGCAATACCGGATCAAAAATCTTATTTAAAGTAGTCCTTTCCAACATCGTTGCTCCAATATAACCTGCAAAAAATTCCTGTCTCTTTTCAAGACCAATCTCAACGCTCGTTTTGAAAGTTTCTTGGTTGGGACTCTGACAAGTGGGGATATAAATCGATTCCACGGGCATCCACATACAAACATACTGTACTTTGAAATATGCAGAAAATTCCATACGTTACTCAATATGTACTAATTAAAATTATAACATTTAATTGTATGGTTATGTAACTCCAGATTCAGAAAATACAGTATCTAATATTTTTCTGAAATCTTCCGAATTAATATAAATATAGTGTTTATAATTATATCCGAAGTATAGTGCTTGCATAAAAGTTAATAGAAAGTACAAAGAAAAGCAGAAAAAAATCTGATGACCTTGTATGAATAATGTGTGGCGTCGAATTTTCCAAAACAGATAAAAATAAGTTTATGATGTGCAAATTGTCAATATGCATCATCATTGTAAATGACTTTTCAATCTTAAATTCCAAATATGTAATCACTTATATGAATAATAATGGAAATAGTAAGACTGAAACTCATGATAAGTAAATTGGATAGCGTGTAATCATTTTCTGCAAATTGATGGTTAAAAGAGTTCATGGTTTTTAATTACTTGATTAACCTATAAGATATTACTAAAAACTTATTTTCCTAGATATAAACTAATGGTGAATAACATCAACCTTGAAAGAAGAAAATTGAAAGGTTTTAATAACTAAATTTCCCACACATTAAAATATCATGAGCGTTACTACTTGAGACTATTTACCAACAATTGTACAAATTAACTGCACGACACGAAATGAAGATCAAAGCCGTCTTATTTTGTGAGGGAATGAATCGTAAAGTAAAAATCCTTGGAATCTGGACTAAAATGCTTCACTCCACGAAACTTTTATTATCGACAACCATAATTTTTAATCAAGCGTCTCTTTTTTTAATAATCAATTACGAAACAACTTTCTTGAGCAGAATGTAAGGAGACGATTATATGATAGAAAAAAACATTTGCAAAAACAAGTGGGCTGTGTATCAAAAGCTGCAATATATACTTATATACAATGTAAGGACATTTACAAAAATATTGACCTTGTTATCAAAAAGATGAGGTGAAATGCGTATCACGCGTAATTTACACTGTACGGCATGGAATGTTTCATATATCAGTCGTCACGTCATGTGTTCAATAACATATATGGATGTTGATTGACACACTCAAGTTGGAATCTTTAGATCAAGCGATTTCTACCATAAAATGAATGAAGCAATGAACATGTTTGGTTAAAGCAATACTTTTTTATCATCATGAACTGGATTTCATGAGTATAACATTGAATTTATTCATAAAAAATCTTTTGGATCATGCAAATTCCAGACAAGGGCCAGAAATGCTTATCAAATCCATTCATTTTTTATGAGAAATGTTCACGTCCGCGTCATGCTTACAAAAGCGTATCATTCTTGTTTGGTTGCTGATGCGTAATTAAAGTAATATTTTTTCAAGCTTTGAAGTGAATGTGAAGCATATCTCTCAACTTTTGCGCTTCTTGATTTTTTTAAAATTTCTTGACGAAAATGAATAGCTTAGAAACAAGAGGATTAATCCCGTTTCTAATTTCTGTTGCGTTTTACATTGTAATTGGCCCAATTATTCTAGTTTTATACTTGGTGAATGAAATTGTTCGACTTGGAATCTCAATTTATTTGCAAAAGAAATACGATGGAAAAATTGTGCTGGTTCCTGATGGAGCGGATGCTCTTTGGGCTCTAAAACGGAAGGATAGGACGAGAATGGTTGTTGTGTGCATGAAGTTTGACAACAATATTTCAGCGCGATTAGTTAAAGAAAATTTTGAGAACGTGATTTTTCAAGCTCGAGACTCCAGTGGGCAACGGCCTTATTTAAAGTTGAAAAATATTTTGGTTACCAAATGTGGTTATGCTTGCTGGAAACGAGATGATAATTTTAACTTTGATAACCACATGAGATCATTAGCTGCTAATAAAGTTTTTAGTAAAAATGAGATCCAAAGGGAGCTCAACAAAATGTTCCAGGATATGAGTGAGAATAGACCACAGTGGGAGGTTGTCCTTGTTCCCAAGTTTGTTGAAAATGTAGGAGAATCTGAGACTTTCTTGTTTATTTTCCGATTTCAACATGCGTACATGGACGGATTTTCAATTTGTACAATGTTTAAAAACCAAATTGGTTCGAGCTACACATATTTTATTGATCCAGAAAAGTTTGAGATTCCACTTGGGAAAAAAGTTCTTTTCTATCTGAACGCAGTTATTTTCGGACCCTACGCATTCATATTAATATGTCTCAATAAATTCAAAAGTTTCTGGCCGCGTCAAATTTCAAATGACCAAACTCCAACTGGAACCAGCTACACGTGGACAAACTCAATGGATCTCGGAGCTTTTCAAAAACTGAGAAAGAAATTGGATAATGCAACAGTTTCCACGATTTTGGAAAACGCATTTGTATCTGCAGCTAAAGAGATTCTTCCAAAGGGTCGTGTTCCGGAACAGCTCAGCATCGGGGAGCTAGCCGCTCTCCTTCCTTATCCAAATGACTGTCCTCAAAACCGGTTTGCTGTTTTCATGTTCAACATCAACTCAAAGCAACCCGAGTTTGAAAGGATTCGGACTTCTAAGAAAGAGTCATGGAAGGGCATCACTGGACCCTGGATTCCGCTATCGTTTTGCATGTTCAAAATCAGTGGAAGGATGCCTGTTTTCATGCATCATGTAGTTTTTGGAGGAGGAAGCAACTCGCTCATGATGAGTAATTTGCCCGTATCAAAAACCAAGTTTAGAATGTTGGATGCTGCAAACGCATTGGAAGTATGGGCATTTCCACCACAACCGAATGATACTGGAATCACGTTGTTTGCTGCAACTTACCACAATACCCTGAAAATCACGGCCAGCGCGGAATCCACTTGGTTGAAGGAAGAAGAGTTGGTGAAAATTGTGGAGAGAATTCCTAAAATTTTGGATGAATGGTCATACATGTAATTGCGCAAACATGCGCATGAGCTGCAGTAAATTGTTGTTACTTTATACATACATATCTGATTGTGCCGGATTTATTAAATTGTTAATTAGCAAACACATTCAAAATTACAAATAAATAAAATTACGAAGCGCGTTGTTTTGCAAGTTGGCATTCAATTTTCTATGTTAAAATCGGTCTTGCTCTCATCTATCATTTAAAGGTATCCACTTACTTGAGCTATGCTTTGCAATCACACGTGCACACAATATTAATTATGGGGCTTTTAGATAAACGTGTGTTTGTGTTAGACAATTGCCTTTAGATTGCATATTGGTTAGTTTCATAATATTCCTATACTAAAGACAATTGTAGAAAACCTTAGAATCCAACAGGACCACACCTATAAGCAAGTTTTTAGAAATCGTTTAACCATGCAGCAAAAACAAGAGCATATTTTTAGTATGCTTAAATAGTTTTAGGTTTGATTTAGGTTTGATTACATATGTATCAATACTCATGAATTCGTCTTTCAATGAAACATTCACAAATAAACATGCATCAAGTTTGACAGTTCTCAAATTTTTGTGGTGTGAAACAAACCAATTTTCCCTCTCGCTAGAAATGCAACAGATTTAGATTTGAGGAAACGCAACAGGCCACTAAAATAATAAAGATTGACCAGAAAGCTAGATCGAAAATAGTTGTAAAAGCTGGAATATAAATTATAGTGTATTGTACATATAATCTCAACGGGTTTTTGTAATTATTTTGCAGCTTCTTGAAATGTATTGCAACTGAGCGCCACCCAAATCCGAAAAAGCTAGTTCCATAACTGATACTGGACCTGGCTCAAGGTTCACTGCAGAAGGTGGAGTTTTAAATAGGCTCGAGACGGTAACAGATTGGCACATTATTGCAAGAAAGTATAGGATGCTGGTTGGAAAGGATGAACCTCCAAAGGATTCAGATGATGGAAGTGAGCACGGCTCAAGAAGAGGTGGAGCTTCAAGTCACATGGGAAGTTCAATGATGCTCATGTCTGCGCAAGCTTTATAAAGATTAATATTTATATGTATAGCTAATTTCATGAATTTATTGTAAAATATTCAGTATTTGGGGATTATTAATACATTAGACATTCAAAGAAAAATCATTTAGTAATGTTTTACAAGTTTTTGCACTGTGCTACGTTTTTTTCGTCTAAATAAATTACATACACATGATCAAAATTTTGCACTCAAAAGACATACTTGTTATCTATATGGTCTTGATTCATTATTTTTTTAAACCTCAGTTTCATACGGTCGTACAAGTCACCCAAGTGTTTTTATTTATTTGTTTGCGTGACATTGTGACAAAATTGTGTTATGAATCCAGAAATATTGATTTTTTTAGGTTTTTCAGGCTGCTTATGCATGCTAGCAAGTCCAGGGGATATTGAGTTTTTTAATTTGTGGAAGCTGCTTATGTATGCCAGCAATTTCCGTGTATTTCAGCAGACGAATTTTAAATGTTTCCTACTTTAATATATGGAGAAAATGTATTTTTACGTTTATCCCATAATATTTCCACAGAAACAATGCAAAGAAATCCTTTACCCTTCGGACCGTTCTAACTAAAATCAATCAAAGAACTCGAGTATCTGATTATTCTCGTTGCGCTTGCAGGCACCATAATGCTCCTTGCATATGGATTTACTATTCTCCAAAAAATGAGCCGGTGCATCAGCTCTTTGAAATTGACGTCGCATTTCAGTTTCATTATATGCACGTTACGCTTGGTATCTTCTAGCCAGTTTTCACTTGTTGAGGGGTAATTTTCCACGTGATAACTGTTATCATCATATACTTTGAGTTTGCCAATATTTTTTTTGTAATCGCTTGTCCCTAAACTCCTTGATGTTCGACATACCAATCAAAAGGTTTTCAACATGCTTTGGAATTCTGGAGGATGAAGAAGTTGTTAGAATGTACAAAAATATTCAACTTGTGAATACTGCTCATCCTCACTACACACTTGAAACTGTTGAAGCTTGGAAGCTCCACCAAGTGATGAAAGAAAATCGAAAGGAAGTTCTTGGAATATATTTCAGTAATTTACATGCTTATTACGCCGATTGTTTATTCTGAACATCAAAAATAAACCTTTAGTTGAGGGGATTGAAAACGCCAAATAAAACTTATGAAAAATTCGAATAAAAATCACCGCATAGTCCTCACATGGTCGGTAGCGTTGGTGAGAATTTTCTGGTTTGATTAAATGCAAATATGATGGTAATTATCTCTTTAAAAATAACAATGATTTTGCTGAGCAGGGAGGAAATTTACTCATATTCTTAACCAAATGCTCTTTAGTGACCAAGTGACAATTATTCCAATCGTAATTAATTAGTGCCATAATTCAATGTAACCAAAGTGTGGAGTGCTGGCTTTCATTTTCTTTTAATTGTGGTTACATCTGTAATTAATTTGACAATAATACTTTTTGTTTTTAATAATTTAGTGAAAAAACATCAATTAAATTCCGTATATATATATTTATACAACGGGGAATGTGTATTCGAGTATACAAGTATTCTTTCCTAGTTTTTCCAAAGGATAATTCTGTATATCAGTCTGTTCGATGTTACTACTAACACGATAAAGGCTGATATGCATGATTGTAGTTATTCAGAAGAGAAATCTTTTAACAATATGATGATTAATAGATGTAAGAAATCATCTCGATATTTATTTGCATTATATGTACGTATATGTTTTATTACAGACTTGTTTATTCTTAAAATTACATATTTAATATCAACTAAGTTTTCAATATTTGTTTGCGTACATTGACGAGAAAAGAGTCTGCCATAAATTGTACCACCCATTTACCCAACTTCCTTAATTGTACGACAACCCATGGCAAGATATTACAAAAATAAATAAAAAGTGAAATTGACAGTAATACACAATGAACATAAAACACCACAACAGTATTATCTTGTAACGACAAAGGTTTCCAATTAGGTTTGGCATTACGTGCCTCCATCACACTATCATTCCAATAAACCACTCGAGTTTCCCAGTCACTCCAAGCCTCAATAATTCCTGACTCCATGAAGGATCGCACTCTTGCATTAAACCACCGAGGGGGGTAAGGTATTTTCCTAAATTCCCAAGTTTGGTATACTTCACCGTATGGTTTCTCACTCCATGATAAGTCTCGATTCCATACTCCACGTAGTCGTAGTTGCTGTTTCATTAAATCCACATTCGAAGCAACTCCAACAAAAACATCGCGATGGCACTTTGAAATTCTGTTGACGAAATAATCAGCATGTTCCATTTCTAACGCTTCCTCCAGGGATGCCGGCTGCTTTAAAATGGTTTCAAGCTTGGTCTCAATATCCTTCAACTCTAGTGAAATTTCGGTTTTGCGCATCATATCCGCGAACAGAGTTTTCTTATAAAGTTGGAAATATATCTGTCTAGCAACCTTATTTGCGACATTTTCAAGAGCCCAGCTACGGATTCCGTTAACCTCCACTATTTCACCGAAAAGTTTACTCTTTAATATGCCTGTCATGCCTGACGGAGTATAAATTGTGAAATTATTATTCAGCATTTGATAAAAACTGTTCATTTTCATTGGTTCTAATGGCGCAGTCAACCTATCAATGCTGTCTGCCTGATAGAAAAATGTGAGTACAACGAGAACCAAAATCCATGATCCACCAATCCACTTTAAATGGTGGATATCTTTTGCAGCCTGGCCTAAAAAGGTGTTAAGTACAAACCCACCTTGAAACCAATGTTTTGAATTTCCTGCCTGTTTCATCACAATGCCACTTAAAATGACAGTTAATAATATCAATAGCCAAGTAACATTATCAAAGGCTGAAATATATCCAATTAGAGACAGCCATCCGGGTTTTTCTATTGGAAAGCATGTCACAAAATGTAATTCATCATTTTTTGTTGCATATGCTATATGATCCAGAAATGATTGTTTAAAGGAAAGTATCACTGGAAATATTAATTGTAACCGGAAGTGATTTTCTCCTCCCACCAATGTACAGTTCATGCATATACTTTGCATGAACACTTGAAGAATTTCGTGGTGTCCAAATTTAAAGCTTTGCATGTACGCATTGGTTGCTAGTTGATTAAGTTCTAGCTTATCAATCATTAAGACAACATCCAGGCATGACTTTAATTGGAGAGACTCAAAGTCGTTTAGGTTTTGGATTTCGGTTGTGAAATATTCAACTAGGTGGGGGGTTTGCAGGTTAGACATGAAAAGGTTTTTACCACAATGAGGTGATGATTGTGAGCCATGACATTCATTCCTAATTTTGTTGAAGAGTGCCTTATAATTGATGCAGCTTGCTAATGCTGTGTAGCTTATTTTAAACTCTCGTTTTTGGAACGTGTACTCAATTACAAAGTCAAGTTTTGTCATGTAACCCCGATTGAAATGACCGTCAAAAGTAAACCGCAACACATCAAAAAGGAACGGGATGCTAAATCTATAGAGATTGTTGTGTTGCGTGTCAATATTCTTCATGGAATGAACATGACAGAAGTAGACCCCTATATAATTGGCGCGAAGATTAAGAGAGTGGACAATACTGAGGTCAATGAGTGGGCTATAAAAAGTTTTCGGAATTGGAAAAGTAGAAAAACGTGAATTTTTGGAACGTTGAAATGTGTGCCACCAACTATTACAAGGCCTTGGATCAATATAAACTATGACAAAACAGGTTTGGCTTGCAGCTGGAGGTGCAATAAATTTATATCCTTGACCATCAGCAAGTTTAACTGGTGTTCCGTCACAGAAAAAAGCCCGAGGTTCAAAAAATAATTTCGGTTTCGTTGGGTTGTAAAGAATTGATGAAAGAATGACGGGAATGTTCAATGGATTTACGTAATGTGGCTGCTGAAAGGAGGTATTCTAAACCAAATAAAAATTATTGTTAAGGTAATATTTCATGAAATACATCATGAATTTCATTAAAAATTCTTACCTGTAGGTTGACGTGATTAATTACAATGTTAATTGTGCAATTTCGGAATAGTGTAAGCTCTGTGTCCAAATTTATTAGTGGCTCTTGGTAAAGTTTTTCAGAAGCAACGTATATTACTCCAACAACAAGTTTCACAAAATTATTAACAAACATATTTTTACTTTGGTCAAGTTGCAACTAATAGATAGTCAATGTTTTTTAATCCAAACCCACGGGGTTATTTCAAACGACTGCAAATATTTCAAAACAATTTTTAAAGTAAAATTTGAGTATGCTTACTTGTACAATAAGATAAAGAAGTCCGTCTGTGCGCAATTGGGATTTGGACGCAACTAAATACTTAGCTCAAAACTACATCGCTAATGTACTTTTTTTCTGTTGTACATATATATCGATTTATCACTATATTTGTAGTCCTATATTATGTTCGACATACATATCTACTCAAGACATACGAGACTGCGGTAATATATAATGTAAGTGGAATGAAAATTGAAGGCATTACGACTAGCAACTTCTCAACTTGTTTTTGTGAGCTGGCTAGGTGGAAAGAAATGTCTTTTTGTAATGCATATATTATGATAAAAAATTATTTTTGAATATAACATACTATCGAATTCCCTTCTAACCAGGCTTTCAGCTACTAACGAAATCTTACATAGACAATGTTTTTAAATTATTTCTTTTACCTCATCAAAAATTGGGTATTTTGATGACACAGATGAACCCAACTTCATTTCAGAGTTAAACTATTGAAGTTAGTATAAGCTTTTATTAACACCATGAATTTTTTAACTGTATTCGTGCCGTGGGATGTCGCAGTCGTTGTAAGTATTTTTGCAAACATGAGCGTACACACCCGCAACAATATGTTATGTAAAGCTAAAAACAACTTTCGGAATTAAAAAGGGCTTGGCATTAAGTCACTAGCAAGTCGTTGATAGTTTTAAAGACGGATAATTCTGTCCGTCCGTTTTTTTGTGGCAAAGGAACTTAAAACGGTTAAATTTTTAATACAATATTATTGGTAACACACTTCATAAGATATTGCTTCCAATTAGAATAAGGCCGGTGTGCCAATATAGAACGGTTACCATTAATTTAAACTTTCTACGCTTATTATATAAAATGTTTAACTTGTAAATGCTTTAAAAAATGGGGGGAAATTGATGTCTTTAATTGGTCGGTAAATATCACGAGTGAAAGAACGAAAAGTGACAAAAGTTTGTTACTAAAAAACGATGAAACGCATTAAAAGGTTCTGTCCTGATGAAGGAATTCGTTAATGAATTTCGAAACGTTGACTGATTAAACAATTATAACCACTTATTTCCCGTCTTATTAATTCATTAATCATGCTCAGTGGCTGGGGAAAGATTAAACAAATAAAAAAACGAATTAAAAGTGCTTGAAAAATCGACACTTTTTTTAAATTTTATTTTCACCAATTGATAGTTTAGGTCAAACTTGAAATTATGGACAAAAAATTTCAAAACTTCTTTGCTTTACCTTTTCTAGCTTAAGACACAATATGATTGTAGTACTCCTGCTTGGATGTTCAACGCGAGTCGGGACGAGTATAATTGTGATAGGGAATTTACCTCGATAAAGATGAAGAGACATTTTGGTGGAAGTAAGCCCTGGACTGTAAGAGATGGAAGGTAGGGTGGATAGATTTGCCAGTTTATACACCCCGGTGCGTTTGAATTTTTGCAACAGAGGAGCTACATACGCGATTGCGTAATTCAGATGGTTACATAATTCTGAAAGGTAAATTACATAACAACTTTTTGCTGGATTAATATTACATAAGATTTAGACTAAAAACCCAAAGAAATCGAATGATAACAAAATTTATATATACTATATTACATGTATAGCCCGAGAATACAAGAGATGGTGAGCAAAGAACTCGTACGTATGTATCTAGTTATTATCAAGTCGCAAGTCAAACCTCTCTTTCGTCGTTATGACCGTATCCATTCACAAAGCAGAGTAGAACAAGGAAAAGAAAGGAGAAAAAGATAAAGGTAGAATACCACAACACTGTTGTCATCCAAAGAAATCCTTTTTGGTCTTTTCTCAAATCGATCAGTGATTGAGCCAAAGCTTATACCCTTTTTTCAAACCCGTGAACCCGCATTTACGTGAACACCTCCTAACAACCATGACCTCTTATTTACTACAGCAGACTGTTTTCCCATGCTTACAAACCATTCATTCGGTCCACCTTCAAATTTTTCTTTTAAAGCCGAATACAAACCCAAAACATTTTCGTAAACGTCAAAATACGCATCCAATTTGCACTTGCTAATTTTATTTAGAAAATAGTTTGGGTCTGCCATTTCAACTAGTTCGGCCAGAGCGGTTGCTCGGTTCAAGGAATCATTGATTTTCTTCAAGATTTGATTCTTAGAGAACATAAACAGGACTTCAAGTTCTGATACAGTACGCGTTCAACTACCTCAGCAATCTTCGCAAAAATGTTTCAGAAATTAATAACAATAATAACTATAGAAAATGTATAAGATTGAAGGTAATATAAAATGCCGTTTTAAACAACTCTTTAGAAACAGACGATGCGATCTTGAGTAGTTATTTGAAATGTATGAATATTTTGAATCGATTTTTTGTGTAATATATAAAAATTAAATTTGAATTAGAGTAAAATATTTACAGACAGACCGATTGAGAAAATGGTTGATGTGTGTTCTTAATCTTGTTTATTGATTAATATGTAACCCAGCAGAAATGATCGGTTACGATTACAAAGTCACGAACATTCATTTTCTTACTTCATAAAAATTTATACTAGAGCATTAACTGGCGTGGTTATAAATTTCCTTAGTGCTTACCAAGAACATTCTGATATTTTATTCAATCATAAACCGGAAATCATTTTCTCCAGCACCAATATGGTTACGAGAGGATAGCAATTTGTTTTTAAATTAACAGTTCTGCACCTCTCAAATTTTGTTCAATGGAATTGAAAAGCGACGCGTTGGATTTTCCTCAGAATCGACGGAATGATTTAGTTTCCAACCTTAAATGAAAACTTGGAATATAAAATCTGGAATGAATATTGAAATTTAATGTTGAGATTAAATATATGTATGCATTAAATGTATTACGGAGGGAGATTAGGGATCCCTCCGTAAGTGTCTCCAGCATTAAAATTAAAGATCTGATAGCAATTTATTAGATCGCAATGCCATCGAAACAATATATGTAAACTTTAAGAATTTATGCATTTCATTGAAAAAGAAAACAGATAACCAACTTTCAAGAGGGAATTTGGAAATTTGAATGGACAATACCATAAGTATACAAAAAGTCTTCATCTGCCAACTTTTAGCTTTTAACCATCATCATCAGCACATCACCCATTCGTAACTTCGAGTAGCATTTGAAAATCAAACCCACCGCCAGGTAGCTCCAGAGCAGTCGATCTGTGAAAATTAACGTTAATTTATTCCAACCACCAAACTTTTTTCATCAAAAGTTTTAGTGTGGTAATTAAGTTTCGCCTATGCACACTTCAGTCAAAACTAAATCATTTTTGTCATTTCGCAGGATACTAAACCATTACAAAATGAGCGAATTTCAGCAAAATACGCAATACCCAATGTTGACGCCACAAATGTCATCTCAACCCGGAGTTTATTATCCTGCCATTCCAGTAACTTCCGCATATGGTCCCACTGGATCACCGTTTGGAGCCGGTTTTCCTGCGACGCCAAGGACGGTTGGTGGTGGATTGGGTCCTACGGTCAACGAGCGTCGTGCTTTGATGGGTGGGATTGGAGTGTTTGTCATCATCGTCGTTATCATTTGCTGTGTCTTACCTCTAGTGTTTATCGGAATTTGGCTCTATTTTGCGGTTCGAATTACAAATAATTTTGACAAACATTAGCACGATTTTGCTAAAGGAAAGATAGGTTTCGCTAAACAAAAGAATGATTTCGATTAAGAGGCAGAGAAACGTTTCGCAAACCAATCATTGAAGTTTCTATGAGCTTAGCGTTTAAGCATTCTTCTCAATTTTTGACCCTATCATATTAGAACTTATGGAACAATTTTTTTATGCTGGTTTTTAGTTATATATTTTTGGTTTACAAATTATTAAACGTTAGAGAAACAAATGTATCAAATAAAATTTAATTAAACTGGACTTGTGTTAAATATATAAATATATCACAAAAAAAATCAATATGTTACTTACTTCCTATATTACTTGTTTGTACAACTTATTTTTTTTACATTGTTTCAATCTACGTGGCGTTGGTCGTAATAAAAAATCAAGATTGGCAAAACCACCCAGCGAGTCACGCAAGGTATCGATGAGTCATCCACCACCAACAACAATTTTCTGTTCCAAACAAAAACCTACTAAAATTGGTGGCCAAATATAATTCCATTTGTTTCATTTTACAGGAGAAGACATCATCACAAGTTGGAGTCTATTGAAATGTATTTTTTAAGTATGAATTGATTACAAAAATCAAACCATTTCTGTCAGCAATTTTCAATTGTGCAAACGAATACATATACCACAACCTAAAGTAAATTTTAAAAAGTCCCAAAAAAGTGATTGGAATCCACGTATCTGGAAGGAATTTTGTAATTTTCCTTTCGCTCACACTTCTCTTCCCTCCTTCTCATAAAAATGTGTGTGTGTAATCTAAAACTTTTTTCTTGTCACCTTTCCCTTTCCTTCCATCCTCCCTCGATCCTCATCCCAGTTCCAGGAGAATAAAAATGAGCTGTTTGGATCTAACCAATAGAGGAATAGGAAGCAAGAGAGTGGAGTAGTTCGCATAATAATAATAGATTATATTGGTTTAAGTCAATCTAATATTAGCTTAAAGCTAAAGACGAATATTATAAAAAAAAATTGGAGTAAGTGTACTCGTAGAATGTATGGATTACTTACGCCATGGACAAACTGTGAATAACTAGGGAAAAGTAACGACAAAGTACAACGCCAATATTAAAAGAATTTTCTGGAAAAAATTGATATAGCAGTATAGATATTTATGGTTCTGGCCACCAATGGAGACAAGTACATTAAATAGCAATCATAATATATAATATAATTGTCAAAAGTTATATGGGGAAGGTGAAAATGTTTTTTTCTGGATGATTTCCACACAAAAGAAAGAGGCTCACAAATATCATTAGGTTCATGAAATGATATGATGCCATCGGATAGTAGCAAATAAATATACAACAAACAAGCTTTTAAGTATCGAATCGACTCGATTTGAGAGCTAAGCTGGGAGCCAAGTTAGCTTCTGTACGATGGGGTTCGGGCGGTAGTGGTGGGAGACTATGCAAACATTTGTAATTCTTTTCGTACGTAAGTTGAAAGTTGTAGCTAAACCAAATATTGTGTTTGTACCTCAACCTGAAGTGATAAAGGGAATCAATTTTTGGTTGAGGAGTAGTATCCCTTTGATCTCATTTAAAATTGAAGTACACTTTTTAGTACACAAGTGAAATGTACATGCTTGTAACCTGTATCAATTGTCATATTTCACACAAACCGCACTGCTACTGTACTGCTGTGCTTAATGTAAATCAATTTCAAAGCTGGAGATCTACGAACATCGCATTGCGTTTGTGTATAACGATGATATGGTTGATTCTCACGCGGCGCGGCATAATTCTGAGAACAGCATGGTGGAAATGGGTAATCAACTTAAATGCAACATTTATGCGTCTTCCATTCCATGATCCAAATCCACCTCACCTGAGAATTTTTCCTAATATATGAAAAAAGATGAGCCAAGCCGCAAAAATAATTATTCAGGAGGCTTACACTTGGAAAAAACCGCGGCGCGGCATAATTTATTCATAATTTCACGTCATCTCTCTCGCATCACATTCTAAATCCTCATCTCGTCAATAGTATTACTCACCGTGGCCGACCAAAACGATGTGATGCGATGTGATGATGGTGTCAGCCACTGGACTACTGGACTTTTTGTCTGGTTGAGAGTAGACATGTTTAAATTAGTTGCACTTAAAAAATCTTCCTCCTTTTTCTTTATATTCACAGAAGCGAACTATTGTATGAATTGAATCCTTTTTTCATCTTAAAATGCATAAAGTCCTCCCTGGGGTATTTGAAGGACGAAGCAATTTAACAAATTTTAATCAGTCTTCTTACCTGGCGAGAGGGAGATGTGATGCGATACGATGCGACAATCTCCCATTCGAAATAGGTAATTATACTCAATTTTTTACGAGAGAGGACAACATTCATACGATTTTTAACTCAAGTTTAAATATTTAAGGAAGACGGGAAAGATGCAATAAAAGCTAAAGCAATGACATATGCAAACAAAGCACCTTACACTATTCATTTTTTCATTCTTATTTGCAAAACCACAAATTTTTAGGCTAAAAAAACAGTTCCCACAATTCCTACCTATTTACCTTCATTATTTGCTAAGGTATTAAATAAGGAATCTAATTTTTGCTCGTTTAATCCTTTACAAGCACTCCTATTATGGCTCCCAATTTCTTTACAAACAGTAAGTATTTTTTTTTACAAAAAAAATATTTCGAGTTGAATCAACATCTGCTACTGCTGAGTTTTTTATCATCATTATTATTACCACCACAAAAATGTATTCTTAAGCACATATTTCGTAAGTTTTAGGAGAACAATAGTCTTACAATCTAAACTTATTTTGTATACTATATTTGAGTTCACATTCAGAGTGTATACGTATCTTTCGCTTTACTTTACGTATTTGCCGTAATTTAACATTGTCACACGGCGCCAAACCAAGGCAAGCCGCACAGTCTGTTGTGGAATGAAATTATTATATTATTTTTCATACTTTTGTAGGACTTTAGTTTATTTCAGGATTATTATTAATGTGGTCGTGATTTTGCCAATTCATTGTGAACTCTTCTATGAGCCACTACTTGCATGGCTCCTTTTTGGACGACGAACGTTGTTTCACATCTATTGTCACTGCTTGTTTGTTGAAATGATAATCATGATGATGATGATGATGATGAGTCACACACAGAGGTAAAGAGTTCGGCTGAGAAAAAAGAGAAAACTCATTACCAAATGACTGTTTTAGGTTACAATGATTGTTAGACAATTTGTTGAGATGCATATCCATCTTCATCTTTTAAAAAAAACATGATGATGATGATGACCATGCTAATAATAAAACAGCCATCCATCCAAATGTGGTTTCGTTATTTATCCTATTTATAACAGAGGAGGCTTGAGCTTATTTCTTTTTTTACATTCTTTATTCATCCATTCATCCCATTTTTCTACAATTTTTTGGGAGCAATGACATTTTCCTAAATTAAGCAAAAAGACTAACAACCGATGAGATTTCATGTGATGAGCTGACTAACTGTTTGAGAGGTAATTGGCCTAATGAAAAAAACTTTGGTTTAACTTTAAACGTACATCATATCATCCTCATCAAAATGATTAGCGTTTTATTGAGCAAATTCGTTTTTGTGTAAAAAGAATCTTTTTCTACGTTGCGAATTTCTACGTTGTGACTTTTATTGAAGATGAAGAAGAAGCGACAAGATGTTATAATGAGTGTAGCTACGAACGCGCACGTAGTTTAGTATCAGGTAGAGATTATGAGAAAATTTAACTCTTTTTTTGGTTTATTTCTGGCATGGCACGAAATGATTCCAAAATTCTAAATGCTGGTGCTCCTGATGATAAAGATGTTGTATAATGTAATGGCTGGCGAGGTTTTTTTTGGCGTTTTAAGGGAAGCGAGTCAAATGGGCTTTTCGTTTGTCGAGTTGAGTTGAGTCTCACAATCAATACAATGACCACATCCTTCACTTGTCTTTTAGAAGATATAACATAATATAACGAAATAGAAATAACAGCAACAACTGCAACTGATGAGGTTTCATCAACCATGGTAGAGGAATCCCTCATCCTCATCGTAACTAACGATAACTAATCATCTATCCCAATGAACCACTTATAATTGAGATGATGGATGATGTGATAACATACAAATTATACGTATAATACAATGTAGTGTAGTTTTCAAAAATGGAGACGACATGACAGGACAGGGTGCAGTTTTAAATGAGAGTTTAAGCCTCATTGTTTAGAGAGTTCATAACACATTAGAACAGTTCTGTGATTTGATGTTATGATGGTGTTAAATTATGTTGCTAAATTCAGTAGCTAAACCAAGTCATCACATCACATCACACCACGTCATTGTATCTATTGTATGTAAACAATAAACGATGTCCGATCTTCCGTGACGGAATCACGTTTCTTAGAAGCCAGGGAATAGAGATGAGAAAGAGAAAGAAAAGAAATGGGGATGATTTTTGTTGCAATATAAAAATTTCCATTGTTCATGAGATTGATTAGCAAAAAGACTCATCATCATCATCGTCATCACCATCAAACCCATAAATAATTACAGGACAGGCTAATCGAATCGATTTGAATGAAGTAGAATTTTTGCAGATTTGTGATTATTTTATAGTTTTTCCTCACAATGCATATGAAAAGTCATAGTACCTACTCCGCAATAGAATTATCTAAAAACTTAACTAAAATATAAAAGGACGTTGAATATATGCAACACTTGAAAATACTTTTTTAATGTTGTTGAAATGACTGGGAAATTTTTTAAATGACCATTTGGATTAGATAATGACTAAGAGTACAAAACTACTGCACACATTAAATACAAAAGGAAAAGAGAGATTGGACACGGCACGGTGACTGAATTTTTGCTTGAATATAATGAAGCTTATCTGCATGACTGGTCATCAACTTTGCCATCAAGAGAGAGAGAGACTCAAGAAGATGTGCTCACAGTACAGTTGTGCAGTGGCAATTCTTTTTGGATGTCCATTGTATTGTATTATGTGCTGTAGGTTATTATTTGACAAACGAAGAAAACGAAGAAGGAAAATTTGCTCTTTGTAAAAAGTACTATATATGTGATGATGATGATTTGAGTGAGTAAAAAGAGAGATGAGCTACGGCAATGCTACTAGGTTATATTGAGTGCTGCGAAGAGTAATAACACCTGAGTAAAGGTGGGTGAATTGAGACAAATGATAAAGAAACCAGTAGATAAGAGAGCGTGTTATATGGTCAGTTTTTAGCAGCAATATGGGCCACGAAAGTTTAATGAAGTCTGCTTTTTATAGTTTTTCATTTATGGACATTGTCAGTGTAAACGAAGAATTGAATATTGATTTGGACAGGAGACATGATGTCTGGATTGTTGTAAAAATAGGACGTGAAGAGAGAGAAATGACCTCAGAATGAGGACATTGAATCGTAGAGAGATCAAGAGTTCACATATTAACATACATCTGGCGAGGATTATCCTCATTAGCATAATCAGGAGAAACACATTAGTAAAAAAACATCTAGATTTGTCTGAGAACTGAATGGAAAGGTGAATGACATGAGTTTACATGAAATCATAAGGACAAGGAAAAATATACTGCAATTTCTTAAGGAAACACCAAACATGTGCAGTGGGGTTTTTCGATGTGACACATCAAATCAAGTCCACCTGCAACGAAAAAAAATCCCTGCTCTTATTCTAGTGTTCATGTGGTGGCATGGTGGCTGGGTTTACGTTTAGTAGTAAAGTAATCTGTGAGAATACTGACAATATATGTAGAGGATGAGATGATGATGTTGATTATAATGAATAATGATGGTGATGAAAGAGAGAGAGGCAACAATGCAGAGATGAAATCCGCTTTGCAATGCATATTCGTCACAGTCCATGACTGATTGTATGAGCACATATTAGTTGTTGATGAAAGAATATAAATGATTACGCAGGAAAAGAGCGATTAAGAGCAAGAAGAGTTTAATTGGAGCTGTAATTAGTAGTAATTGTCCTACAAGTGACACTTCCTTAGATGAAAGCTAAATGTTGTTGTCCGGCAGGAAAGCATGAATGAATAGAAAAGAAGCTTATGCCTCATTCATGTTTTGCTGGGTTGAGGTGAGATCTGATGCTTACATAAACTTACAAATATGATATTTGTGTTAACAAACTACCAGATAATAATATTTTTGTTAATTTATTTTTATTTTATTTTATTAATTAAAGTTTTAGGTAAAAAATATCTCATCAAGGTTGAAACTAAAATGTTAAGGTAAAACAATGTTTAAGGTTGAAAATCCGATGGATTTGACACCTTTAATGAATGAATACTTGCTATTGCCATCCTTTTTGCTTTGCTTAAACGCTATTTTAAAAACATCGCCATTCTTTTAATTACTATTATTAAATAGATACTTGTAGTTGGTCGTTAAAATATTATATATAGATACTTAAGGTATACGAATGCATCAATATATTATATTTCTTTAATGATTATTAATCATTGATTAATATTCCCATTTTACCATTTACTTAACTCATCTCAGAGCAAATTCACTGGTGCAAAAAATAATTTTTCATCCCCATCATCTCATACATTATGCACATACATAGCACATCAGTAGATCATGAGAACAAATGAAAAGTTCATGTTCCAAAGGAAACATACAGACTGAAAACGTTTCTGTAAAATGGTGGGAAGTAAGTACTCCTCATTATACCATATAATACCATTATCATAATTGCATGGAGAGATTGAGGAATCAAGACTAGTCACAGTACATTCCTCCTTGTTTAATCCCCCCACATATTATGCAACAATAATGACTCTAATTTTACCTGCCTTTTTCCACCCACCAAAAAATCATACTAATTCCAAAATAAAATCCTTTAATTTCTATATGCATAAAATACGCTGAACAAACCTGTGGTTGGTACAAGTACAATCCTTCATAATATAATGTGTGTATTTTTAAATCATCATACATATAAGTTTAGTCCCTCCGTCGTTAATAATGACATTACAACACAACATTACATAGTTTTCCACGGAAATGAGCACTATTTATTTTTGCTACTGGCTACTACTCTAGCTGGACTAGAAGAGCAAGTAATGTAATGAATGAGCCATCCATGAGTAAATGAATGAGTATCATCATCATATTTTGAATGAAAGAGCTTGTGAAATAAACATGATGTGATGTTTTTACGCTACTGTAAAGTCAGAGTCAGACGTAGACAGAGATATTCATTCACTAATTCAAAATTCTTCTTCCCATTTTAGGGCTTGTATTATTTAACAAAATGTAAAAGGAAGTTGCAGTTGTGCTTTACTATTTACCCAATGCAATGAAATGAGTTTTTTTTGGGTTTCATTAGAAGAAGAATCATTATCAAGTCATTGAGCTCCTGCTATTACGTACGGAATAGCTAAATACATACGTTAAGACATGTGTAATGATACGGCTTTCATCATCATGATCATGAAAATGATTCCGTAACGTATTTGTCTGTGATATTATTATGAAGAAAAAGGAATGAAAGAGAGATATATTTATATAAGATAATTACAATTAGCAGTTTGTCGATTTTAGATTTTTTCTTCTTCTTCTTTCTCTAAAAATGAAGCTAAATGAATTTGTTTCTGTTTGTTTTTTTGACATGATCCAGGTGCTGCCGTGTGTGTGTGTGTAGAGGAGCTGTGTAAGAGACAGTAAAAAACCGTGAGATTTGGCCAAGGGGATGATAATCGTTTGAAAAGAGTGGTGAGGGAAGTGAATGACGCCAGGAATTCAGTGAGTGCATATTCATGCAGTCAGAGGCAACCCTCATCAAGAACGATTCTTGGGTATGCCCTCCCTCTTCTATCATTATCAACATGAAATGAAATGAAAGTCAAGCCACAGCCAAAGCCCAAAACCAAGCTACCACCGTCGTCTCTCTCCATCGTATCGTATGTATCGTGGTGAAGAAATGAACGCATATTTGTGGAACTGACTTTGACTACTGCAGACGACTGAGGAAGAGGATGATGATGAATGTTGTGTTTTGATGTAAGGGAGTTAAGTTGTTGTTTCAAAGGACAAGAGATTGGTATTGGTATTTGTATATTATGGTTGGGTTCTTGTATAAAATGTATAAGGTACCTTTAGAAGCAACTTACCGGCAATACAATGTAATTTTCAGCAAACTACCATTTCCGGCTAATATAGAGTAACATACGTATTGACAGGGGCAGAATGAGTGAAACTGTTTTCGCGGAATTTCGGTAAGGAGCGAGCACGCACCGTTTCAATTATATAAGAGGGGAGAATGTATTTATGGGTAAAATTACACCATGCCGATGCCACACACAAACATGCAAATAAATTAGTTTGCGGGGGATTGAGATGTAGTTAAAAACTGGAACAGTACTTGGAAGACTAAAAATAATTGTCAAATTTAAAAAATACAAACAAACAGATTGAGATGCATTACATTCAAAGTCTAAAACGAGATATGTAACAAATGTGAAAACAATTGGGAGTTTAAAATATGGCAAGTGAATACGCCATTAAGTATTCACATAAATAAATGCAAAGCATTCACAATATACAGGTTTATAAAACTCATATAATTTATACGGAATCACAGAAAAGCAAACAAATTCTAAGTTCTATAATAATTGAAGACTATGGAACAAAACAATTAAAATTCATGCAAACCGGATACAACAAAGGATTCTTAGATTTACCTAAGAATTTTAGCTAAAACTACAAAGGGAGAGTTATGCCCAATTTATACTTATATATTTATATTTAAGTTAGTTAAGCTAAATAAGTGTTTTGGTATGACATCAGCTGCTTTGGTTTGACGAGTTAAATTTTCAATTTATACTTAATCTGCTATTCCCCGACGGAATTTCTGAGTGACATGAAAGTGAAGTGATGAGCAAGTTACACTACACCATCCATAAATTTTATAGCAGCATGAGCGAGTGAAGAGTACACGAAGTGAAGTTATAAGGAAACTATGTATAAATTGGGCATTAAACAAACAATCTAGGTGTTAGCGAAATTATTGGGTTGGCTGCAAAACTAATATTGACGTTCAATGTGCGCCTAAGTGTGCACCAAACCAATCATGGAAAAACTTAATTCATTGTGTACTTTTGTACATAAATAGAAAATCAAACAGAATCTCAGCTCAATGATTCTTGCATAAAGATGAAGCATGAGTAAACCTTTATTACAATAGTTAAAGATTTGACAAATTTTTGAAACCAAGACTAGTCTAGCATTAGTTTTACAACATTACTCATAATGGTTCAGATATCAAATATCATAAAAATACTAGTTAAACATAAAAACAACTTTTTACTTAAATGACAAGCTGAGTTTTTACAGAAACCATTGAAAATAACTAATTAGGGAAACTAATTAGTATGACTTGTAGAAAGCAATACTATACACTACTTAACGCAGCAATTATGGATAAGGCAGCGTATCCAAAATTCTGCAAAGGTTTAAATTCGAATTATTACTAATTAATTAACTTATTACAAGTAAATTTAAATGAAATAAGAAGTGAAACTAATTATGTAAGGTTAGATTTAGCCATTTAAAATTAAAATGTGAGGGAATCACATAAAAATTTCATGGTAAACATGATAAACTAAAAAATATGATCATGAAAAATATAATAGAATTTACATAGCTTCTTACAAATACTTGCAAAACAAAAGAAGCTTAAAAAAGCAAATTGAATACAAAAAATGCTATGCAAAATACTTACAAAGAACACACTCATACGTTCGATCACTGTTATTGGGGCAGGGGTTGGACTAACCAAAATTACTTGCAGCTCCATAATGAAAAACAAACACGACACACTCAGCAAACAACTTATTTATGACTTGGTATTATTTGCTAAGTGTGTCGGTCAAAAGAGCTGCTATCTGGTTCAAAGTTTTCTTTGAAATCCAGAATGATCTCATCATCTGTACAGATGAAAAACAAAACTTTTCATTTGAATTATTGAAAGGAGAGTGATGCACTTTTCGCCAACTATCATAAAATAAAATAAATTCATTTTCCAAAGAGAAAAGTGCATCTGCTTCTCCATATGAGGCGACTTGCTCAAAGGGCTACATCTACTAGGTGTTTGTCGCCTGCGAATTTCTAAGGCGAGCAGTGGACTGGACGGACACCAGCTTCCTTTTGTAACCACGTTGCGTTGCGTTGCATGAATTACATTAATCTTTTTATGCATCAAAGTACAACAAACCTGAAAATTTCAAATTTTGAACGAATTATCCTGAAAAGAACAAAAAATAAAGCAAGCCCACGTTAAAGGGAAACTGCAAGCCTATGCAAATTTTGCAAAAGAATTATTACTACATCATTCTACATATGTACATGTAACTTGTTACACTCTTCCCAGTGTCAAGGTTCCTATTTCTTAGTGTAAGGAATCTACAAAAAAATACAAAACATTTTCTGTTATAATTTTTTGAGAAGAAAAACTAAAATTCTCTGCTATCGCATCATATAAAAACTATTTAAATTACAGAGTATACTATTCTCTGTGTCTACTAGTCTACTATACACTGACAAAGTAAACTTGACTAGCGTCTAGTGACTATAAACCATAGAGTGAAAAAAATTATTTGTAAAACACATCATCATTAGCTTAACTTGTACGTTTTTCTGAATAAATTTATATAAGTATTTAATAACGTAATAACGTAGGTCTAAGAAAGCTTCTTTCGATTGAATGAAAGGTTGTAAAACTAATAATATATTGTTTTATTTTGTCAAAATATTCAGAATCATAAATTACGCAAAACCGTACATACAAAAACGTCTAGTACTCAAATACATTCTTTTAGCAATATTTTCGTAGAGAACAACAATTCTTCAAAAAAGTTACTACCACCTTAACTTTGCTTTGTGATTTCCTTTGAAGAATTCTTACTTTTTTTTAATGTGGGAGAGAATTTCCAATTAATTTTATAACTCTATTTCCAACATTTATCTGATTTCTTTTTTATGATTTCTTCAATAAGAAGAGACTGTTTCGCACATTTTGTATGTATGTATGAATACCATTAAATACCATTTCATTACTACTTATGCTCTTATGAATGTACTAGATGATTATTAAAATGTTTTAGTTGTGGTAGATATGTATCTTCCATCGTCAATCGTTGTTTTGCTAAATATAAAGTGTATTAAAAAATAAGTATGAAGTATGGAAGCAACTATCATAATCGGTGTACTCATTATTATGGTATTTAATGAGTGATATGATGATAGTAACTATACTTAATTGTGAACATTTGTGGTACGTCTGATTCTGATTGGTTTAAATATTTAGCAATACATACTAACTAAACAGTATTAAACTTCAGAATTAAATAATAATAATAATCATTTATTGTCAATTAGATTCCTCGAGAGGTAGTTACACTAATATGACATGGGTTGATAATTTTGTACAGTTTCAACATATTTTCATTGATTAAGTAAGGAGAGTAATGGGATCAGGACAAAGTGCAGAGGCTCACTTGTACCCGCATCTCATTAACTTGACGACTTGTTAAATGGACAGAAAATGTTTGATTTCCTCTTTGAGTCAATTACTATCAACTATTGACTCACGTTTTTTCCTTTGCAAATTATAGGTTCAAATGCGTTTCATGACTTGATATTTTTTTCTGCGAAAGCGGATAATATGATGATGATGATTTTAAATACTATTATTTATTTTAGTTTCGTAAAGTACAATGACGATTAACCACTGACAAAACGTTACACTGCGTATAATTAATTACAATTGACATGAAACAGAACAATACTCTTTCGTATACGTAATATAAATACATAGCCTCGTAAAAAAGTTCTTATTTGAAAAGCCTGGATAATCAGGCCTAACAACCGTATACACAAACACCGAGACACATGATGCATATTATTTACTCTTGGGGATATAATGATATAAAAACTATATATCTAGATTTTAAAAAGGAAACATTTTAAATTTACATTTTAAAACAAGAAAAGAATTACATAATTAATCAAAAACTATTTAGTAGTTTTTTGCTCTGTACCACATACCACATCATACCGATTAATAATAGTATGGATGTACCATGTATGTACTACTCTGTAATTTTCATAGTCCTGTACTAAAAGAACAAAACGGAAACTGTAGACTGTAGGCATGTATATTAGTTACTTACTTAATGATACAAACATGATATTGATGATGATGTAATATGATATTATACGTAATACTAATATGATATATCCATGTACGTAATATAAAATGAAGAAAAAAATCAATATGCAACACGGAATATTTATACTATCCTTCTTCATTGAATTGGGGCGAAGTGAAACATGTCTTGGTTTAGGGAAAGAAAATTAGTTTATAATGTTGGTAATAAGTTTTATAGTTTGTCTTTGTTTTTTTGTGAAATAGATTGTAATGCGAATATGAAAGGCAACTATTTAATTTTATAGCATTTTGTATCACATTTACAACGTAGCTAAATCGTAGACAATAAAAGACCTAAAAGAATCTATGATGTTCAATATTAATTTGTTTTATATTATAAATTCTTTCTGTCGTTGAACATTGTCAGCTTTAATGAAATGATGAAATGAACAATTGAAATAAAAAAGCTTGATGAAATGTGTGGCGTATTGTTGGAAAGTATTGATAAGCCATCTACCTTTTTATTGCGCATTTACTCTGTTCCCCTTATAGGAATCTGACGACGCATGTAGGTATATTCTCATGTTCATGTTAAGCATACATAATTCTATGCACATTTGCTAGACTTTATTCATTTTGATGAGGAATTTTTTTCTGATTTAAACACTGCTTTCGAAAGCATTTATTTAAATAACTATTGTTCACTTCATGAAATGAAGGTATACAATGCAAAATTGTCTTATACGACGACGAGAGGAGGAGATGAACAAAATTTAGTTGGAGCCGAGTGCTAAAAAGTACTGAAATGCATATATGTACATATATTATACAATACTTATAAATTGGTACACTGTGCATAATACGTATAAATTTGTTCAAGCCAAGTAGTAACCGTTTTTAAAACTCTGGAGTCAAATTTTGAAGAGGTTTGAAATAACCAACCAAAATCCTGCAAATTACATTCCTATAACGGGTATACATCTACTCATCCCGAAAACTATGAGTTTGCTCCCTTGTTTCCCTAAAAGACAGCTAATAAAAAGTACGGAAACAAAAAGGAAAGATGCGAAAAATACCATTTTCCAGGTTTGAAATGATTTGTCTTGTCCTCCTTGGTTAAACTACACCAGTGGGATATGTTTAGAAATTAAAAAAAAGACTTGATTCTAGGTTTGGGCCGGTGATGCCACCCTGCTTCTTATTTTAATTATTGGGTTAGTTTTTGCTTCAGCCAAACCAGAAAGCATAAGCAGAGGTTCCTTGCTTACCTGATAGGGAAATCCGATGAATAATTTGATTTGATATGATCGAATCAAGACAAGACAAGTTAGTCATATGATATCATATCATATCACTACTCTTCTTCAGGCATTAGCATTTTCCAATGGCTCTTAAGTATCAATCACAAAGCCTACAAATTTTTATTTGAGAAATATATGAGGTGTTGTAAACATAATTGTTATTTCATCTCTTTTTTGTCTGATCTCATCTTTTTTTCTATGAGTTTCACTTGTGCTTTCTTTCCCAGATTCTCTCTGCCAGGTCTTTAGAGTCTGAAACAAACCAGGCCATACTCCTGCTGCTGCATTTTTGTATATCCAATCCACTCCTTTGTATCTATTACGAATCGGGTCTCTATGAGATTATTTTAGTCATTCGTTAATAACCACTGTGAGTGAGTCTGACGTATTTTTTTTAGTTAATTGTAGTCCTTTCCCCCAAAAAAAATTTACACGCAAACTCCACTCCACTGAAAGCTTAATACATATATACTATCACAATTATTGTTGTGAAGCTCACGTGTGTGTGGGAAATGGGAATTCGTTAGCCTTGGCTAGTCCTTTTTCAAACATCAACCATCAACGGTAAATGAGTTTAGCCAGGATATTAAGACAATTAAGAGTGGGGTTCACTTTGAGTGAATTACTCTGTTTAGTCCACCCACTCTCCAGGACAAACCAATTTAGTTTTTAGCTGGCTTGGTGGCTTGGCTTCCCTTTTCTTTTCTTTTCTTTTATTTAATGAAGATTGTTTGGTAGGAACTCCAATGGGAGGTTCCTCGCTTCTGTTCGACGCACGCAACTTAACCAAAATCCCCGCTTTTACGTAATATAATTACAAACGACCAAGCATTTTTTAATGAATCGGCTACCCATTCTCATTTAAATCGAATAGGCTTCTGGTCATAGTGGTTTGGTTGGGGGTAAAATGTTTGCGCAGTCTGGTTTTTAGTTGACACAATCCTCAAAAATAAAATTCATATTGTATGTGATTATACACTTCAGTTTTGTACTTTTAAGTACATTTTGCGTGTGACACGCAAAGCAAAGTAACTGCACATATTATATTATAGTTGGACATCAGAACGTACCTCATTATTCCTAGAAGCCACTTACTACATTACAATTGTGTCATCCATTGATGAAGGCGTCAAATAAAACGCAGAAAGCTAGACAGTAAATATTATCAAAATGACCTCTCAAACCGTTGATTTTCAATACAAATTGTGTCTAAATGAAAGGTTAACAGGCAATACTGTGTTATAATAATTGAGCTCAGATATAATTGTGGACAGTACTGTTTCGTCCTATTGGGACTCATCAGCACAATCCAATCTTTGCTCAAATTATGATGTACTGTTATTATTAGCACAAGAAAATTGATCACGACAACTCAAAGTAACAGCAAACTGCTGATAAACAAAAATGAGTGGAGAAAAATCTTTTCTCTCTATTGTCATGTAAACCCGAAAAATCTTGCCCGGAGAATGAATTTAACAGAAATGATTCGGAACACAGGAAAAGTTTAAATGAAAGGTTAACAGGCAATACTGTGTTATAATAATTGTTATAATAATAATACTGTATAATAATAGTTATAACACAGTATTGCCTGTTAACCTTTCATTTAAACTTTTCCTGTGTTCCGAATCATTTCTGTTAAATTCATTCTCCGGGCAAGATTTTTCGGGTTTACATGACAATAGAGAGAAAAGATTTTTCTCCACTCATTTTTGTTTATCAGCAGTTTGCTGTTACTTTGAGTTGTCGTGATCAATTTTCTTGTGCTAATAATAACAGTACATCATAATTTGAGCAAAGATTGGATTGTGCTGATGAGTCCCAATAGGACGAAACAGTACTGTCCACAATTATATCTGAGCTCAATTATTATAACACAGTATTGCCTGTTAACCTTTCATTTAAACTTTTCCTGTGTTCCGAATCATTTCTGACAAATTGTGTCATCATTGTGTCAGTAACCAAACTAGGTATGAATTTATTTTGCGAATCTTGAGGCACGCTTGATACTAAAAGCTGCTACTGAATTACGAGAATTCTACCTACCCATATGCTAAAAGGGCCAGTGTGCACAGAACACATTAAAATGTTGTTCACTCTTACTTTTTTCATCCATTTAACAAGATGGTGAAATGCTCTCAACTCGAAATATTAATGTCATTAATGTTGCTATATCACAAAATGTAGGTGGAAGATGGCGAGTTCGTATCTCTGAAGTTAGTTATTTTTTTAAGAAAATGTTAGTTTAAAATAGCAGGTTCTAACTTATCCCAAACTTCACCCCAAAAAATTACACAAAGCTTCAAAGTATAGTTTTAGTTTTAAGCATGTGCTGTTTTGTTCCATGATTTCATCATGGAACAAACCTTTTTCAAAACACCTTTTTTCTCCCTCTCACCTTTGCTTTTGCTAGCTTCTTTAAAGTGAGACGGAGAAACGACAAATCTCCTTTTGTGAAACGCGACCTTTTGATACTTAAAAATCTCATGCTACACATAATCCAATTCGAAATTCAGCTATATCCTAAAACATCCTATATTGCTGTGTACATAATATTACACACAGCGCATAAATTCAGTTCAGTAGCCCCCTCACCAAACCAAACCAAATAGGATAGAATGCATAGCATAAGCACTCCGGATTATATTTTACACTTCCCTAAAACTGAATGAAAGGGAAGAGAACAGGAAAGAAATTTGAATGAGGAAAGATTGCATTTCAAAGCCAAAGATAAATAATCCAAGAAGGAAACATTTTGCCTCCTCCTCCTCGCCTCCTCAACAATATCATTGTTCCTTGAAAAATAACAGTAATCTGTTTTCAACCTCTCATGAATATATTGTGTAAAATTTTCGTATAATAAATAACGATGTCAAATAATTTGCCTTTTTCTGGTTCGTCAACTTGCATTTAGTTTGCTGTCAACTGGTTTGGATTCCTCCATTCTTTTCATTTCTGATATTCAGAAAATATAGGAAAACAAAGGAACCTGTACGTCCAGGAAGGAAAAGACAAAGAGGGAGCGACCCTTTTATCAAAACCTGTCAGCTAATAATAACTGACGTGTGACGTTGTGACCGACGACGAGACAAAATCCATCTCCCCCTTTGAACAAATCCAATCATCATCTAAGGCGGTTTGTTGGTAAAGTAAAGCCTAACTAAGTGAACTTAAATTCAACGAGCCAAGAAACATATTGTTTTGAGCCATACTTCCTTACTGTCAATCGTTTTATGCGCCATTTTACTTTTTGTCTTCACCTTAAAACTGTTAACTTGGTTTTGGTTTTGATTGGCTATGCTATGTTAAAGTTTGACCTTCCTTCATGTCAGAATCAAATGTCAAAATATTCAGAAAAGAAAACGATTTGAAATTTCTGCGTCAATGAATAAATACACAAAATTTGAACCTTTTGCTTTCAAAAGAAAATACTAATCCTAAAAGTAGGTGGGCTGTTTGTGGTTGCTTGTCGAAACATTTTAGGCTGTTGGATGTTATTGTTTAAAACTGGCGTTAGTTTACTCAAATTTGGGGTTTTAGCCATGGTCAGGTCAGGAATGTTGAGTAGAATCGTAGACTGCATTGTAGAAGTTGATTTGATCTAAAAAACACAATAACATCGATACAAATCGGATGAATACCTAAAATTGTGTCATTTTGATGGCATTTCGAAAAATTTAATGTAAAGTATTAATTTATTATAGTTCTAGATTGGTGCTATCGTTCATACAAGTTGCTTCTTAAATTTAAAAATACAATGTAAAAATGATAGTATTAGTTGCACCTTTTGAAAATTTCGAATCACGAAAGATTTGTACAATTTTTAAAATAGCTGCTTCAAAATATTCAAATCAGGGTTGCAATATGTAAAAACATATTATGGATAAAAGACATGGATAAAACATGTTTAAACATGGAGAAAAGAAAATTCGTTTCTCCATGTATTAATGTGGTTACATGGAAAAATGGATAAATGCTCCTGAACCAATCAAAAACTCAGAAATAACACTCCGGTGAGATACAAATTAACTTATTTTATCGAGCTTTGTGTTCTTTCATATTTTCTATAGTTGAGAATATGAATATTAATGCGTCAATACGCGTTGAAACTTATAGTTAGCGTTAGCATAATTTAATCACCCTATCTTTTAAAATAAATTCTATTGGAAACTTCTAAATATATGGTGAAGTATCATAAACATCACTGAAAAGGAGTTCAGTCTTTCACTATTCTGAGTATAAGTGTGCATTTTAACAGTATTGTATCCATTGTAGAGTGTCTAAAACATGCGAATGGAGTTTTTCCATGTATCCTAGTATTTCCATGTTTTTTCCATGTTTTTATTATTTTTTACATGGAAATATGGAGAAAAGCTTTTCTCCATGTTTTTTTTGCAACCCTGATTCAAATGTAAAAATCATTCAACAAAAGCACACACAAGGAGGAACTGCAAAAGTACCAACTTATCAACTACTCATTTCTTAAATATTTATTCATGATTGAAAGAACGAAGGAACGAAAAAGGATTGACATTGTATTGTTGAGCTATTGAGTGAAACTGAAGTGCACTTGTCGCTTCCATTCCTTGTGTACTCGCGTACTCAACTCCACATTGCAGCAAATCTGAATAGAAAATTGCCGAGGCCAAGAGGGCTAACGACAACGCCGATCCTAAAATATATTTGAGTGTAAACTAAGCTATACTCATCTTAGATTTAAAAATGTCCTCCATGTGTTATTATTTTGTCCTTTATAACAAAGAATGAGAACCTGTAGTTTAGCTCCATTGTTATCCAAAAAGTTCATGTTTGATTTGATGTAACAAATTTTGACAGGGGGTGGGGATATGACTATGTCAAAAATCATAACCCAAACAAATTTCCCTTCCCACTTTCAGCCTTATTGACTCCATCCTTTGAAATTTCAAAACTTTTTGTCCAATAGAAAATGCAAAAAAAAACTTTCATATCATTTTGAAAGATCTTTGTAAACTAAAGCACATTTTTTCTTTGATCTGGTCTGGACAGTTGTTTCTGTTGCTTTGAAAAGCTGGAAAATCAATTAGCATCCTCCGAATTAGCCCTTCCAATTTGGGGAAAACTGATTGCTCTTGGCATAGCTGATCCTTTTCAAAAATGGTTTAACGATCTTATCTTTCACCCGTATTGAAACAGTTTTCAGCTGTTATTGTGGAATTCAAAGGATGATAAAAGGTCACAAAGTCGTTTCTCAACAGCTCAACTGAAACTGCTCATCAATGTATTATTGTATTTTCAATATTTCAAAGTTAATCAGACTGGGATCACAAATACAGCTGCAAGTAGCTCGAATTCAAATGGAGAAGTGGTAGAGAGCATTCCAATGATGATGACAAGCGCAACTTAAAACAAACGCAACGAATAATAAAAAAAGTGTTGGTTCATTTACTATATTGTATTATCCACTAGTTGTGTAGTATGTAGTGAATTCCAAGGTTAATGTGCGAAAATGCTAATAAAATTAAGGAAGGAAAGTTGGAAACAATTCAATCTACGCACAAAAGTATTTAATAAAATCCCAGAAAATGTCATATATATACTACACGAGTAGTTTTATAGTAGTAAGAAAAATGGAAAGTTCTTGTTCTTGGAATTATGTATCGTGAGGAATCCAACAATTATTTCATGACATTTCATTGATTTCTTAGATAATCGCAAAGAATGTTCCATTTCCAAAGAAAGTTGGTGTCGTATTTTGGGCCCGTTTAGGAGACAGGTAAAGGAATTAGGAGGATTTTACTTTATAGTCATCAAGTCTACTTCATTTTTGAATCTTCGACATTATCATAAATTGTCTTACCATAACTATTATCATACCATTCCTTACATTCTTTACGTTGATGATTTACTGGGAAGTAAGAAAGATTTAACGCAACAAAATCATGCATCTATTTATCTCCCATTAGTTTTGATTTTTAATTAATAATAATATTTAACAACGTGTTAATAATGCAGATTAGAAAAATCAACCGAAAGAAAAAGGAGCTGCAAGGATGTGCGAGCCGTTCAAATATTCATTCCCGTCATCATCTTCCACCTTCTCTGTATCATAGGTCCAATAAGTCACTACATGGTGATGAAAATCTTCTAGGTAATTTACAGAGAACAAAACCAAGCAATGCTTTTCTCCCTGATGGTGTACTCCAGCGTGAATATGCCTTTTTATACCTGAGAGCTTCGACATTTAGAAAAGAGGCACGAGCCATCTTATTCAGTATCATTCATCGACGGCAGAGCAGAGCTGTATAATATCACATCACATCATTTCAAAAACTGTGAGATTTAAGAATTCAATTATTTTATAAAAATAAAACTAAACCAGTAATTAACTCAAAACCTTTTTGTTTCAAACATTAAGACCTCATTTCACATACCCCCATCATCATCATCTTGCTAAGCAAAAGCAAACCAAACGTCAGAAAATTTTGGAACCAATGTAAATCATGAAAGTTAACTCCAGAGCCAGAGCGTAAGGATAGAGATGAGATGACCTGTAATAACTTTACATCTTCATCACTTCCGTCAGCATCATTACTCACTCCTTTTTGGCTTGGCTAAAAAACAAGCTGTGTGTTTTTGTGCTGAGAAATGTATGTGTACATAACAATAACGTAATCTTTATGATAAATTACCCGCCTCTTCCATGCAAAAAAAAATCTAGAAAAAAGTTACTCATTGTCAGCTAAAATCCATCTTTGCATCAAATCTTGTAATGATACTACAGATTCAAATGGAATCTTGTCAATGAAATGAGCACAGAGCAAAAAGTTGATAGCCCTTCTGCGTGTTGTGAAGAGAGTCTTTCTCAGAAGGACAAACGCATTGTTTACATCTTCAGTTTCATTTTCATCATGGTGATGATCATGATCATCAAGAGAATTACTCGATGTGCATAGAAGCTTCAAGCATGATTTTCACAAAAGACAAACAGTAACACAGTATACATATGTAACTATACTACTTGGAAGAGTATCAAATCACACTCTCCAGGTCACATACATTGGCCGATTTGGCTCAAACTTGGCACACAGGTAGTACTAACAAAGAGAACCTCTGCAAATGATTTTCAGACAAATCGGTCAAACGGTTCGAAAGTTGTAGGCTCGAAAGTTCAGAAAGTCATCGATTTTGTTGAAACATAGTATGCATAGCGTGCGTAGCAAAGCATTTTGCATATATACGGAGTGTGCATGTACATAAATACGTCCGGAATCCGGAATGGTATTCTACAAGTAATGCCATGGAGGGGATTTGGTGGACATGAGAGGGTTTGGATGTGATCACTCATGGGCTGTTATCAATGAACGTGTTTTATAGAAACTATACGCCCATTTCAGCTACTTATCATATCTGATTGCTTACTACAACTTTGTTATTATTTTATTATGCATCAGCCATTAAAAGACAGGCCACAGAGTCATTCTAGTATGCTATTTATGTTATGCTAGAACTACTGGTAGGTTGGCAAAGGAGGGCATGTACATAAAAATCTGTTTGAAATGGGAAGGACGAGAAGAAGTAGAAAAAAGATTTTCCGTTTCTTCAATGAGTATATGAAGCAAGTCAAGTGAGCTTTACTTTTTGTAACTTAGTCACAATCAGGGTGGATGGGAAGCCGTGAATAGTGAATCCTATGAGTTGAGCATGTACTTGAGAGTTCACTACTGAAAAGAAGCATGGAGAAATGAATGTACGTGTGTGAGTGTGTTTGTGTCTCATGCTTCTTGCATGAAAAGCAATCCAGAGTAGAAAAGCTGATCAAAACAACGAGCTTTCTGTAAAAGAAGCATCATCTCTTTATTTCAAGACATGGACGAGCCTCCACATTGATTTCATGCGTGGATGTGTGTGTGCTTTTTTCCGGTGAGTTAGTTATTCCGTATCAACAGTCAAGGGAGGTTCTTGACGCTCCTTTGTGAACACATTATAAAACTTAATAATATTAGCTTGCTATACCAGAAAACAGGGTCTGAAGAAAAGTAGAACTCCTTCTTGGAGATCTGGTTTCACTTGACTTTTTCTTGGGGTTCCTTCTCTCATCTAAAAAACAGAAGCTTTCATTTGTTTCTCTTTCGACCCTAAAGCTCATTCACGCAGGCCAAAGGGTAGGAAGAGAGGAAAGAGTAAATGTGTGGCGCTCGCTCTCAAGAGCAAAAGCGTGTTTGCTGATGTATTTTTTTTTGTAAAAAGTGTTTTCTGAAGAGACAGTTAGTTACAGTGCATTGCTAGGCTGTAGTGTTTTGGTAGTCTTCAAATAATTATTTTTTATTTTACCCCTCTTTCTGTTTCTACTTCTCCACGGTTATTTTACTACTCCATTCTTTTCTTAATCAAAGTGAGCTCTCTTTGGGGGAAAAAAGTAGCCATTTCTTTATTGAGAAGATAGTCAACAGTAGTGTTTATCTGAATATAAGTCAAGTAAATAGTTGTAAAAATTGTAGCTATCGTTAAACTCCTGTATTACTGCACGCATTAAACGAAAAAGAACAAGAACAAGAGGGAAATTTATGACAATGATTAGCGGCGGAGAAGAAGACGAATAGTCTGAGTGAGCGTGAGCTAAAAGACGCAGCCAGATCAATTGGATTTAATGTGAATTTTAATATCAACCAACAAACGTAGTTATCATGCGTATTTCAACACTTGGATTTCTCTCAACTCTCCTTCTCCTCCTTCACCTCACTACCGGAGTAGATTCTCGTCACACTGGCAATGGAACGCTTGTTCCAGCTAGTAGGAATGCTCCTACTAGCGCTCCGGGAAATGGGACTGGTGTTGATGGGATTAAGGATCTAATCATAGTTGGTGAGTAATATAAATCCATTACCAAATGCCGTACATAAATATTTCTACTCATGAACTATGTATTTCTGGTCTACAAAAAAACTGCATAACCAAAACATTCGTAATTTTATGTCAACGTAAAAAATTATTGCGCATAATTCTATTGCCACCGTCATGATACATGCATTAGAAATTCACATGTGCATAGCAAGTAGCTGGAATGTAAGTACCTATATGGATGTTAGCTAACCCAAAATTATCATCAAGTACAGACGCAAATGATGCATTTAATCTCTGGTTGAGCATCAACGATGAGCTTTAGCCATAATCGGATTATATACCTTCAATTGAAATTGACCATTAAGTCTAAACGGGATTAAAATAAGCCATCATCTTCATCATATGTCATGTCATGCTTTATATGCCTTGGTTGCCACAACAAATTTTCCCCCATGCATTTTCCTATAAACATAATAAGTAATGAATACAAATCTTCATGCTACTCTGGTTCTGGTCAGTCTATTTTTACATGATGCCGACGACGTTAGAATTGGAGAGGAAGTAAATAAGGTAGCGTGTGTGTGAGTGTGTACTATCTACGTAAGAAAAGAAACAAACAAAAAAATCTTGTACAATATAAAAAAATGTATTGTTTTGATACAAGCCTTACTACAGACAAATTTAATGCAGTACTCATTTGCATAAGAATTATGCTCTTTGGTATAACCAGTAGTCAGTCAAAAGTCATGTTTGTTGTGTGTAAAGTATGAGGATGGGATGAGAGAGAGTCTTTGCTTATGCATTTCCAGTTTGGGTACCTCCTTTTTATATGATATTTATGGATGAAAATCAATGAATGATTCTATTGCTCTTTAGTTGAGAGTTGAGTTCAGTCGTTGTTGGCTTTTGGTCAAACTCGGGAAAACAGAGAGAGAGAGAGATAAGCATTTTGTTTGTAACTATTTTGTGTTAGAGCTGCGTCGGAGCAAAGGTAGGACGACCACGACAGAGAATGCATGCATTAGCTATGCTTAATTTGAATGTAAATGGTTGATGAGGCTTGTGGGTTTTGTGTAGAGTTGGACAGATATTGTGAGGGTTGGATGTTGTTTGTTTTTATATTAGAATAGGGATTGCTTGCCGTCGTGCGTGGCTCTCACGGTCAAAACAACAAAAGTTCTTATCTACATTCTTTTCAAACGATGACTTCCTCTGGAATTGAAATATTGACGAAGGAAATTAATTTACTTCGGATTTCATAATTCATTTCCTTTTAAATTGGCTATAAAAGAGATAAAGTTCAATACTTTATTGAGAAAGGAAATGAGGTATTGTTTCCCCATTTGTCATTTATTCTTTTTTATCTAAAGAAAATCGCCTGTCTCCGCTCAAGAGCATTGTTCCCTTGTAAAAAAATCCAGTAACCAAAATTAGTGTTATCATCTCTCCTTTAAATTAATTCTAAGTAAATACGAAGAACATGGACCAGGAATTTTTTGCTATTAAATCAAGCATCCTTTTTCTATTTTCCTATTCACTCGCAGAGATATTCATTTAATTGGTTTTATGTTGTTTCCGGATGACGGTGATAAAGATACCATTACTCATTCTCCGCATGTTTTATGAGCCTCTTCTGTTCTCTTTTCTGATCCCTGTCGCACAGCTACACACATATTCATTTATGAATAAAAAAATTGAAAAGAAAATGCACTTCAAAATACCTCAAAAGCTCATTCATATTTTCCTGTCTCCTGCATCCCAATTGTCGAACTATTATAAATATTCCATAATCATTTTTGTTTGGTAGGGGGAAGCCAATGCCAAGGAACCTATTTACTACATCATCATCATGATCATTTCATTGTCACCTTCACCATCATCATTTACTACTCCTTTTTATAACACACAAAAGCATATTGTATGAAAGCAGCGTGAGCATTTAAAAACTTTTCATATACTTAAGATGACATGATACGCAAGAGCAACTGAAGTGCTGGTTTCCTCAAGAAGAAAAATACATATAAACATTCTTATTGTCAAATCGAGTTAGACAAGATGCAAAACACTACTACACACACCGTTTTATTCCTAGTCACCTTCTAACTAAATGCTTCCTGTGTACATATTTAGCGAAAATGCTTCATGCAATCCTCATAATTTCCGCCTTGAGGATTAAAGAAATCAAATTTTTGAAGGAATGAATAAAAAATGAGGTTTGAACCAGCTTCCAAATAGAAGATACAATATAATCTTGCCTTAGTGTGACACCTAATATAATTATGTCCATGAGGGTACGCAGAAACTTGAGGAGCCAAAACCAAGCATTTGCTTTACTAACTGCCAACCTTTTACCTTTTTTAGAAATTCGTTTCATTCCAGTGCTCAACTTGTATGTGTACATAAAAATGCGTAATCATTACTCATGTTCTAATAAGGTTCCCCCTTAATAATCGCAATCAGTCACCATTCGATGTATATGGCAGCGTGGAGTGGCATGGCATGGCACACATAGCTTGAAAGATATGTCTATCACATTATTTCCTCATCAAAAAATTGATTAAGGCGAGGTTGTTCTCATGTCTTGAGCTACAAAAAAAGACAGGGAAGAGATTGGGAAACAACATGTGGACAGCATATTTGGTTGTCATAACTCCGGATTCTTGGACTTTTTCCGTGGTTTGGTAGGAAAAAGATCCTGTTTTTTATGCTTTTTTATCATAATATTGACGCTAAAAAATAGGAGGAGGAGGACATAGCATAGTCTGGCATGGCATGGCACAATGAACTTGAATCTAGCTCATCAAGTCATCAGAAACCAGATCAGATCTGATATGCCCAAGTGGATTTTAAAATTCCTTGGAAACATCAATCAAAACAGGGACTCTTCACTCTGGCTCGCCCAAACAAAGATTTCAAAATAAAATATAAAAAATGAAACAGTGCATATGATCAGGGACATTTTTAGAAATAAATGAAGTGAGTTCAGTGTGCATGCAGTACACTTCAAAAAAACCAGAGCTACGAGCAGTTCAGTTGAGTAACTGAAACCAGTCATTTCCACTTAAATTTAATTCATAAAATTGCGAGTATGTCCATCACCAGCAGGGTCCCACTATAAATGTTAAAAGTATTAACAAACCGTTCGTTTCTCCAACTCTGCTTGGCTGTTGTTGATGATGATGACATGAGAGAGTAAAATGGAGCTCAGTTTATTCCTTCTTATGTTTCTATTGATGTTATTATTGGGCTGATATTTGAGACATTTTTTCTTGATTTTTACAACTCACTTGCACGCTGTGTGTGTGTAAAACGAGCCATGCTAGACCAAACATCATTATCATTCCATGCAAAATAAAAGAAACTTTGTATTTCTGCAAAGCAGACTCGAAATGTACTTCTTTTTTTTTAAATCAACAATGACAGGCTTTTGATAAAATGGTTGTAGTATGCAAGCCGTTAAAGAGTGTGAAATGGATACATTCACTGTTAAAATAATTTTGATGGAAATGTTGTGTAATTCAAAGTCGAACAATGATGGTTTGCATCCTAAGAAATCACTTGTCATTGTCCATATCTGTCAGAACTGCAGAGTCCTCATGATCAGACATACCAAATTAATGAGTTAGATTTAAGAATATCGTCCTTGTCACGACATGACAATGATACAATGTGATGATTCATAATTAACTGTAATTTTACTCTTATGTTTGTCTACAGACCTTACCCGAAAACAAAATGAGGTGGTAACTGTTCAAAAAGGAAAAAGCCTACGGATCATGTGCCTGTCCGCAGCCGAAGTTCGTGACTTGGATAAAGTGGCATGGTTCAAAGATGGGACAAAGCTTAAGAAAGAGCGGAACAAGATCTTGTAAGTAAATTTGATTTTCAAAGTGGTCGGTATTGATGATGGTAGCTAGCTGCAAAGTTTTCATCAAAATTATAATGAAATGAAGAGGAAGGGGTTGATTTGATTTGGCATAAATTCCCTTTTGGATTGAAGACTTGGTATCAACAACCTAACCAAAAAGCAAGATGAAGCCATCTATGATTGTCTTGTCTACAACCCGAACGGTACTCTCAGATTACACCGAAGAGCCACTGTTAAAGTTATTAATAAGGCAAAGAAAGAGAAAGTCGTGTATGATTGTGACGATCCAATCCAGTGGGTTGAGTGTGACCAAGAGGATGTAGACGATAGGAAGATCGATTGTGCTTTCATCGCTCCACAAAGTTTAAAGAAGGAGGAAGCAACCGAGATGCAAGAGGGCAATACCACAAAACCCTATTTATGCTTTGAATTGGATGCTCCCGAAAGACAAATGACGCATTATATCGTACGCTCTGCTGGAACATCTCAAATGCTCATATGTAATCCGAGAGGTAGGTTATATAATATCAAACTGAAAGTACAAGCTCATTAATTAATAAAAACTAAAGGCAAAAGATTTGCATACGAGTCAACATCCTATAAATGCATATTACTTTATTCATAGGGAGCTCTAGTTACCAAGTGAGGTGGTTGAAGGATGGGGAATATTTCAAGATCATTGGCTATCAACAGGAGTTGGTTAACAATGACCTGTATTTAAAAGACATTTCACCAAGTGACAAAGCGACATACACCTGCGAAGTCTCCAACGACATCCTAGGAACCATAAAATATGACATAAACCTCGTTGTTCGATGTAAGATGAGATACTAGCAATATTTTGCAATATTGATAATATAATGCTGATATTTCTTATGCTGCTTAATTAGGAGTACATTTTGGATGTAGTAAATAAAGTTGCATGACATTTGCATGAATGCACGATCTTGCAAACATATATCGTGCATGACTTGACTTGTCTGTTTTCATTTGAATTGCATGACAATTGATAATGGTGACCACTGGGCTCTGCAAGTTGGAAAAAATGCTACCGCTTCCAAATTTGCATGAATAAAACAATGTAGTGGGATTGCAATGCTTTAAAAAAGGGATTAACGATTTGCATGCTTACTAACCAATCTACTTTTCAATTCAAATGATACAAATAAGATTAGGGGGAAGATATCAGTGTGGTGATGGTGTATAATCTTTTGTCAATTTGGTGAACGGTACATGGTCTGGGTTTTTTTGGAATGGGATATTCTTGTTTCAACACAACCACACGGTTGTTCCTGTGTTGTCCAATTGATGTCTTAAGTGATCTGAACGGAAAGCCGTAAATTTGAGGTTTAAACCATACTATTTTTACAGACAACCCTAGGTCAGTTCCAATAATAACAGATTTTCCAACGACCAATATGACGCTAATAGTTGGTAATACACTGAAGATCAAATGTCCATTTGATTTTTCAACCAAAGGATTAGGGTTCAGCATCACATTTTGGAAGGAAGACGGGGAAGGAATGTACAAAAATCTAAAGGTAAACAAAGTAAACCTTTGGGAGACAGAAACCTTGGGTAAAATAGAATAAAAATAAGCTGGGTAATATATAAGAAAATCCATACCAAGCATTATACATAAATTGTTTAGCCTGACAGTCAGTGCTCAGACCTTATATATAAGGTCTTGGACCTTATATATAAGGTCTTGGACCTTATATATAAGGTCCAAAAATAGCTCAGCTGGACCTTATATATAGGGTCTTGGACCTTATATATACGGTCCAAGACCTTATATATAAGGTCCAGCTGAGCTATTTTTGGACCTTATATATAAGGTCCAAGACCTTATATATAAGGTCTGAGCACTGACTGCCTGAAGGGATCTTATTTCATTAAAATTGATGAAGTACATGAATTCTAAGATACACCAAAGAAAGCGAGAAGTTAGCAATTAACATGAGTACTAATGAGCTGTAGATTCAAACAGAAAAATATAAATTGTGCTTAACTGCTGCTATAATTAGGCTTGTGATATGCATGCCCAAAAAACTATATGAAACCAGTATGGTATGACTTTTCACAAAAAGTTCACAATAATCGAGGGACAAACTGTCGAACTCAAAGTGAGGTTTTCCCGTTTTCCAATAATGCAGAGTACGTTATAAATTGGAATAGGAAGGATTCGAACTATCCAGATAGATCGCCGTAAGTTCAGTTCACATGAAGGACATGCAATGTTAACACTTGCCTTTGACCTGTCACTTGCATATTATCGGAGATAATCTAATAAACGGGAATTATTTAATAACCTCCTATTTCTGCCAACCTGCTCGTGCTGATGAAGTTCACAGAGAAAAAACTGTTTAAATATTGAATAGCTTATATACTAAAAACCTAACTTAAAGCTCATGTAGTTGGTTATACAATCTAATATTAATTGAAATTATTGACATAATATATTACTTAAGAGTAGTGTAGCTTTACGTTAGTACTTCCAACATAGCATGTAATAATAATTAAGCTGTTTATAACGATTAGGATGTACGGATGTAACTCAACAACTTTCATGCGAGTTTACATAACTTTTAAATCCGTCATTCGTTATAAGGGCATTTTGCTATGAATGTTTGATTTTTTTATATCACAATGTTGTATCACATGGCTATAATAGCTTCACTTTTGATGAATTTTTAGTCTCGACCACCAAAGGACAAATATCTTCAGGATTCCCTTCGTCTTGTTTTGGAAAATGTCACTCTTGAAGATGCGGGATGGTACAAATGTTTGCTTAAAAATAATGCTGGCATGTCTGAGAAGAGAGTTTACGTGGATGTGGTTCAGGGTATGATCGAATTTCTATCGATAAGTTGGAATAACAGGAAACTTTTTAAGTGAGGAAGGGAAATCATGCTTTAAAATGTTTTGGATATGTTCTCACAAATAGATATACTGCCATCCATTGATCCCCAGGAAATATTCAACCGGACAGAGGACAGATTGGACCCGGAGAACAGATTGGACTCGGATGACAGATTGGATCCGGATGACGAATATGATCCTGTATTAATTATATACTACGTTTTTAGTGGCGTGGCAATCATCTTTTCTCTCACATTCTTCGTTATTTGCGTCATATGTATGAGGAGAATCTATATACCGTACGTTATATTTGAAAAATAAATTTAATTGCTTCAATGCTTGTTCATGCTAGATTTAAATGCGATGTTAACTTGATAATTGAGAGGTTGCATTTTTTGTTTTTTAACAGGAGGAGAGTCAACAAACTAAAAAAACAACTAACCAAGATTGTGACGATTGATAAAGAACAGCTTGCAAATGAGATAGGGGAAATGGTTAGCATAGAAATAATGAAATGATGAATTGTCACGTGATTTAATAACCGATACTTTATAACTTTATGAACAGCTAATGCCCCGCATCACTTTCACCACCGCACACAAAGACGGCCACGAGTATGAATTACCAATTGACCACAGCTGGGAGTTCAACAGGGAGAAGCTGCAGTTAGGTGCTCATTTGGGAGAAGGGGCTTTTGGTGAGGTCAAGTTGGGGAAAGCGGATGGAATCGTTCAAAAGGGAATTGTATCCACAGTGGCAGTGAAGATGCTAAAGCGTAAATGCAAAACCAGTTTTGTTTGTACATAGAATAAAGGAAACCAAACAATAAATTGTGATTATATTTTATCACCCCTTAGAACAACACACTGATGCCGAGTTGATTGATTTAATTACGGAAATGGAGTTGATGAAGCATCTTGGCAAACACGCCAACATTATCAATCTCTTAGGATGCTGTACAATAGATGGAGAACTCTTGGTAATCATGGAGTTTGCAGAAAACGGGAATTTAAGAGACTTTCTCAGGAACAATCATCATCATTCCTTGAAAGAAACTCCGCAACCAGAAAACTATCCTCTACTCTCCCATCACATTATTGACATTGACCGGGTGATCACAACGACTGAGGAAGATGATACTGTATCCTTCAAAGACTTGATGTCTTTTGCATTCCAGGTTGCAAGAGGGATGGACTATCTTGTCCAAAAGAAGGTGGAACAAAAATTTTATAACTGACATTTAAATTTACTTGTACTTGAAGATGGTGAAAGCAAAAATTGTTATTCAACATGTCCATTTTTTTTAAAATTTGTAGTATGTTCACCGAGATTTAGCTGCAAGAAATGTGCTTGTCTCTTCTCATAGAATTGTCAAGATTGCAGACTTTGGAATGACAAGATTTGCCAGTGACTACTACAAAATGCAGAGTAATGGGATTGTGCCTGTGAAGTGGATGGCTCCGGAAGCTCTCTGTGATAGAATTTTTACTGCTCAATCGGATGTGTAAGTTCACTACATATATTTAAAAGTGAGTTTTACTGAAGTTGCAAACTGTAGTGCGTTCATGTTGAGTCATAATAATTTTTGGTTCCTAATTGGATATTTCAGTTGGTCTTATGGCATTCTTTTGTGGGAAATTATGACTCTCGGAGCGACACCCTATCCATCCATGTCAGATGTGTCAACGTTACCAGAGTTTTTAAAAGCTGGTAACAGAATGGGCCAGCCACCAAACTGTCCTAACGAAGTGTGAGTACAAAAAAAGTACTTAATCATGCTTAACTTCATGCGAACAATAAGCCAAGATTAATGTGAGCCCAAATTAAAACCAAATGCCCTCCTCTTCTAGATACTTAATTATGAGTGAGTGCTGGAATGAGATACCCAAAGGAAGACCTTCATTCTCTGATCTTGGTGAAAGAATTGGACATATTTTGTCTATTGCTTCCGGAACAGTACGTTTAATTCCTACTATCTGTCAAATTCCAATATGCTAAATGCGACTAATTTTAATTGTACTTTTTCACAACTTTTAACAGGAGTATTTTGAGATTGAAGGTGGTGGTCCTCTTGAGGAAGTAGTTCCCTTGGCTGAACGTCCTGAGCATTTAGTGGTAGAAGTTCATCGCACTGAGGACGTTATTGCCCCTGTTGATAATCCTGAGAATTCAACGGTAAATGTAGAAGGCCATCCTCTTGAGGAAGAAATCATCTCAGCGGATAGTTCTGAGACTTTGACGGGGAAAGAAGAAATTCATCCCCTCGATGAGGAAATTACTTCAGCGGATACTTCTGAGACTTTGATGGAGAAAGAAGAAGCTCATCCCCTCGATGAAGTCATTACTCCAGCTGATAGTCCTGAGAATTCAGGAACAGAAGTCGTATTTGACCCAGATCTTATCAAGTCATTTTCAAACATCTAAATAAAGTTATCCCTCACAAAAAAACCGTCACATTTATTATATAAAGTTGATATTTAAATAAGTATGGATTTATTTTCTTGTACAACATTTTGAAACAGAAAAATTCACTATAATATTATAAATCATATTATATTAAACATAATAATTTGTATTGTAAGTTCTGATTAACAATGCGATTATTGTTGCTACATATGACTACTTTATAACATGACAAAACACTTTAAAATATTTATTTTTGAATAAAAAGGGAACTAATTATCCATGTATACATTTAGTTCACAATTATATTTATATGACGCTTTTACAAGTTCACAGTTAACGAAACATTGCATATCAAAGTTATGGGAAGTAAAGGTTGTTAAAGGTGCATAGCATAATATTAATACTTACAACAAAAGGAGATAGGATTGGAAATTAAAGATTACTGGTAACATATAAGATTAGTTAACGAACACTATCTGTAATATAACATGTTCGTCAAAATTTAGCCACAAAAATTGTATCTCACAGAGAATTACCATAACGACTGCATGCACATTATTACTATAGCATTAGCACATCTTAACAGCGGGTAGCTGGCATTTTACTATGAATATATTAAAAACAACACAGATTCTACAATAGTTTTGTCACTAGTTAACACTTTAATAATTGGTTTTAGCGTTCATCAAGAGTTCATGACATTGATGATGATGATGCTGATAGCAAGTTGAATCTGCAAAATCCTTGCACGAAGTTGATCGTAAAATCCTCATGAACTGTTAGAAACATTAGAGATGGCAAAAAAAAACAAAAAAACTTAAATGGTGCCCTACCTTCAAGTTACGAGTTTTTGGCCCAAAGAAAGAACTAAAAATTGGTGAGTGCAGCGTCAGGATGCTCAATTGGTTTAAATAGGGAAAGACCGCACCGTGTAAGATGTAATTTAATCAGTGTCAAATGAAAAAGTCGACTGTTGTCCGTATCAAGTGCCTTGATGGCACTACTTGCTTTGAAATAGACTTTGAAATAGAAAGCATTACCTATGTAAGTTTGAAATGGGGTTACAAAGGACCACTTTTTTGCCTTTTTCACCTATACATTGCCAACTCTGCAGATTAATATTTACTTACAGCCCGGTTTGAGATATGATAGCCCAGTATGTTTCGTTTCTATTAAAAGCGAGTTGGCAGATCATGATTGCTTCATGACTTTTCATAACTGCCTACTATTGCATTATTCCTCGTCATCAGATTCCAGTTGCAATTCAAATTGGTGTTGAGACCATGTTGAGAACGCAATATGTTGGCAACTTAGATGTCTGAATGACCCAAGAGTTTCTGCTGCATTTATTTTCACCTACAGGTTCATGTAAAGATTGTAAAATTATTCATGAGATAAGTAAACCTTTGTTTTTGATACGCTCGTTTTGTTCTCAAGCTTCATTTGATGCATTCAATACAACGGAATGGGGTATGGTAATATTGTACAGTTGAGAAATTAAGTGATGATTGATTCTGTTTGCAAATTTGAATTATCAAGCTCAACAAGATGTGATCTCATTATATTTTTTTCAGCTTTTGAAACTCCTGTAAGATTGGTGGTGCGAGGTGTCAGCTGCATAGTAACTTTTCCGTACCCAAACAAGAACCGTAATCATTATCATTATAATGTTTCCTTTGCTCATGGGCCATGGGCAAGCAATTAATGCTTGATTTGATTCTTACTCTTGTAACCATTTGCCGAACAGATAATTCCCCTCATTTTTTATAAGCAAGACGTTTAAATGCTGTTAGCCGATACAACATCAACAACCTAATGTCATGACATTTGCTAACATCTTTGGAAATAGTTTAACCTACGAAGTCGTCTCTCATACTTTTATTTGCCTTGAAAACAGACGAAAATAAATCCATTAGTGAATTGACTTGCAGTTGCTAGACCAATTGCCAAAGAGTGATTAATGATGAAGGATAACCTATACAATGTACAAAATACAAGGATTCAAGATTAAAACGTGTTCGGCAATACCCGACTAAATATATAAATTAAGAACTTGGTAAGACGGGGTGTGTCTTGTATTGCGCGTACAAGTTACTTCCAACGCTGTAAATTTGGTTAGCAAAATTACGAACGGTTTCTAAAAATCAGGACAGTCAATTAAATCCAATTCAAGCCTCGAAAAAATCATTTAATATAATTTATACAACACCTTTGAGAGTACACAAGAAAAGACGAGCCAAACATTATTGGGATATCTTAATGAGACGAAAAGTGTTATTAATATTGTTCGCTAATGCTTCGGGTGACGATTGAACATTTCTCATCAGTAAACCAGCAACAAGCGATCGCAACTGTAAAAAGCAATGTTTAGACTTGAGGCTAACTTCAAAAACTTCAAATCCTCAAAACAATGCTTAATATAGAGTTTTATAGAGTAAACCCTACCAAAGAAGTCCAGTCCAATATTAAAAAATTGTCTTTTCCAATCAGTAATATCCTTTTCTACAACCTTCTGCCGACATAATACACTGCGTGTTGCCAAAAGAACCTAAAAATAAGCTTCGCAATTTCCTTCATTTTTTCTTCTAATTAAGTTTGTACTTTGGTAAACGCCAAGTAGTAATGCTTGTCGTGTAAGATTTTGTACAACACCTTACTGTTAGATGCAATCACAATTTTACGGAATAAACACTTATTTCAACATCCGAACAACACACAACAGATACAAGTTTGCAGTTTCATACTACTATTCATAAAACATTCACTGTTTCTTAACGCCGTCAATAAAATAAATTAATATAAAATAAATAATTACTATAGTAGGTTATTTGAGTAAAATGTATTTCGTTTAGTTGGATCTAATTTGTTATGGATGTAAAATTAAGAACGTAACGTAAATTTGTCCTTTCAAATGCTAGGCTTTATTACATTTGACTTTGATATTTCTTCAATCTAATAAAATTGTCAAAAATAAAATCAGAAAAGATGTCCAATAAATTTCGTTAGCAATAACGACAAATCAGGGATATGCAAGTTTTGACCTACTCGTTTCTTCTTTTTATTGTTATTGAACTGTTTTTACATAGAATATTTGTGTAATAATTATGTATGGATACGAATTTTCATATCTTGAGTGAGCTCTAGTAATATAGAGTACCCAAACAATACACGATAACTAACGATAAGTTGAACGCCAAAAATGTAATATTTTACATTTAAATCAAATCCCAATATGAGTAGATTGTATTGAATTCTCTAGACATGATAACTGGTTGTTTGTATAGTACATTAAGGTTCAGGCTTATAATTTGCACCTATCGTATTGTTACTGGCTAATAAAACAGTCACATCTTAGTCTCAACATAGAACGAGCGAACATAATTGCATCTCGATTTCTTAATTCTTATGCAATGACTGTGCTTTTAGATTACACATTCTTTTAAAGCGAATAAAATTGCAAGGAATTCTATTAGTAAGTGGTCTTCATGTGGCCATTTGACAATAAAATGATTGATGAGAGACAACAAACACAAATGTAGTGAGCCATATGATTGACAATTATTTTATAAAAACAAAGGCAAAAATACAGTATGTGTGTGGAAGTAAAGTGCTATATGCAAGCGTGTATCGAGTGAATCCGCGGAACAAAAGTATCTTATTCTTATATGCATCTTAAAATAGACTTAGAACTGTTAGAACAAATTCATTTCTTTCTCTAAAAACATACAAGCAAAAATTGCACAATAAAAATTGATCTTGAATAATATTATTTACTTTAGATCAATAAATTTAAAGTGTCAATGCTACTCAAATAATTGGCAGGTTTAATAATTACGAAGTATGGTGTTTTTACGTCTGAGCCAATTTGAATTTTCAATGGAGTTCATCCTCCGCAAATTGAAAGAAGAGGAATAGAGGACGTTTCCGACACACGTGTGGTGTGGTTTGGTTCATGAGGAATGGAGTTTAGGAAGGATATTATTATGTAGAAAATGGGATGATATGATGTGATGTAAGTGATGTAATTTTTCCACTTCCTCCTCTCATTCCTCTTCTCCATAATTGTTTCTGAAGGTTTTCTTGGTTTTAACGATTTACCTCTCGGCAAGTCCGTACTTTTACTTATCTATAAGCAGAGCTTTTGAAGAATGCATTCGAAGAAGCTTATAACACAGCAGGTTTCTGGATGAAAATGGTGGGGTACAAGTAGGTATATAAGTGCACACTTGAGTTGAAAATGGTGCTACTTGTAAAAATAAGAGAGAGAGAGAACGAGAGAAAGTGAGGAAAATATTGTCGAGGGGAAAGTTTTCAAACCAAGTTTTTCAACTATGCACTTTGTAATGTGAGTGGGAGATTGGGGAGAGGGACTGGTCAGAGAAAGACGATAAGATTACGATTATGAAAATTGGAGAATGATCGTTGGAAACGAAAAAGGTGGAAATAAAAAAGGAAAAATGTCGATGTCGATTGTCGATGAGCATCTTTGTTAAGTTTTAAACTCAGCTTTATTATAAAACATTTGCTCCAGTTTTTTGTATCATAACATTTTTAGTATTTCTTATCATTTGTTTTCATAGGTTTTAATTGCAGAAATGGGAGATTTCACGACAAATGACACCCCAAATCTTACATGAGAAAGTAGCTAAAACTGTTATCATTACAGTGCTGTTTACAAGTAATTGTACATTATGATTACTTTTGGAATCAAGCTTAGGTGCATGTGAGCTAAATTCAAATTTTATTTTGAATGCAGATTTGTTACATGCTTCCCAATTTTAATAAATAAATACTTAAAATGAAACAGCAACTATATTCTAACCTTTAATATATATAAACATTTTTGGTTTTATCATTAAAAGCGATTAAAAATTAGAGGGAAAATAATGTGTCCTGATCCAAACTCTCATAGCATTCAACCCTGTTCGGTTAAAACCATGTACTCAGCCTGACAAAACTGTTTGAAGAATTCTGCAAGTTGAGCAAACGTTGGTCGTTGATCCACATCCAAACTCCAGCATTCCAACATTTTTGAGTAGCTACATAGTTACAACCAAATGTATATTAATCAAACCAAAAAGAGTCTGAACTTTGAAATCCGCAGTAATTTGTAGATATTTATTACATTTCTTCTGAAGCAAATTCAGGATGAGTAAGCCTTAACCCATTTTTTAACTCGCCAGCGAACTCATTTGTCCAGTTCAAACCGGCATAAGGTGTACCTCCTAAAATTGAAAATGTGCGATTTAGTTTTTTAAACTTAAATTAATATCAGCCCCAATTTTCCAAATATTTTTTAATGATAGATTACCCAGACTGTAAACTTCAAACAGAGTCACTCCATAACTCCACACATCCGATTTCGAGGTGAATTCCATTTTGGTTAGGGCCTCATACGCCATTCATTTCCAAGGCAGGGGTTCTTGTGACTTTTTCACGTATTTTCGATACTCATAAAGTTTTCGGGAAAGCCCAAAATCTCCAATTTTACAAATGTAATTTTCATCCAACAAAACATTTCTTGCAGATAAATCTCCATGAACAACATGTTTGCTTTCAATATAGTCCATTCCGTTGGCAATATCCATAGAAAATCGGTGGAGCTCATGGTAGTAAAGAAAATCCACCAACTCTGTGCTTTGGGCTTCATCTCGTGCAACAACCTGCTTCTTTTTTCTTAAATAACCTTCCAATGGCCCATTAGAGCATAGTTCGGTGGCAACAAAGAGTATTCCTACAAAAAATAGATTTAATTTTTTATTCAAAAATTGGAAAATAAATTTGAATATAAATATTTTATAGAACCTTTATTAATTTCTTTGGTGTAAGCTCCAAAGAATCCGACCACATTTTGATGCTCGCCGATGTAACATAAAACCTTGATTTCTGTAAGAACACTTTTGAAGGTTCCTTTTGGACAATCTTTGTTTGGTTTTTTAATCGCAGCGTCCTTCCCTTTGGCAACACCTTTATATACAGTTCCAAAGTTACCGGCTCCTAATATTTCATCAAAATCTTAAGAATCCAAATGACCAAAAATTACTTTTTACCAAAAAAAAATTCGTCCAATTTAAATGTCTCATTAAAGGATATAACCCACCTATGACCAGATCACACCTAGGAATGTCATATACGGACTTGAATTTCATGTACTCGGCAGCGCTAGCCGACTCAACCTCTTCATTTAAACCATCCGTTTTAGGCCTCGGTTTTCCATTTAAAAACTCCTCGACTTCCTCATCCGACAAATATTTGCTCAACTTTTTGAAGCGCACGTATAAAATCACGCTTATTGCCACAAATACAAGGGATGGTACTGTTGAAACTGAAACTATAATGGCTATATTGTTGGAATTTTGGATGGCTTTTACAGGAGCGGGAGGATACCACATTGAATGACCAGATTGCACTGTATTTCAAAAGAAGGATAATTTTTCATGCCATAATGAATGGAATATGAGTTATATTATGGAAAAGCTTACAAGATTCCTTTTCCACATATGCTCTAGGGTTATCCAATTCACTAAAATTTTCTATTTCCCACCATCCATTTTTACTTGTGGTCGATTCTCCATCAAAAGCTTCAACAACAAAGCTCTTAATTGACATATGCCTCACCAAACTTGTGGAAGGGGGAGATTGCCCTAATATATTTATTCATTGTTGGCGTATCCTTGTTTAGGGTGACATTTAATTTTACACGAAAAAACAAAGTTAAATGGGTTTGAAATTGGTTAAAAATACGTTTGAGGTACAATTGCGCATCAAATAAAGTTCCATGATGTTTCGGACTTTCCTGCAAAACTACGTCCAACTCACTTAAACACACAATATAACTTAATTTTGGAAGTAACATTAAAATTTTAGATCCTTTAGGTGGTTTTTTGGAGATTATAAGTTGAGCAAGTTTCATGCACGTTGATAAATCTATGAGAATCCCCATATTTATTTGCAAAATCTTGGCTCGATCTAATTGCTTGTTAATTTGTTCAAATGACCCGTTGATTAAATTCTCCTCCTGCAGGTCTACATGAATTCCCTTAATAGCTGACAAACTGATAGCTTCAAGTTTGTCCAAAGCCTTTTTAATGGACGACTCCCATGCCTGATGTTCATAATTTTCGGTACCGTAACAAAAGTAAATGCTATGATTCGAATTAAATTTACCCCTTGATTTTAATAGATCCACTGCGTTAATTATATCAATCCCATTATTTCCCACTGAAATTTCTACGGAACGAAATCGATACAAAACAAATTGCAACATGACTTCATATACTGCTTCCAGCTGGTCTTTGGGGATTATTAAATCATTCGTATTGAAACTTGCACCAATGAAAGGAATGTGAAAGAAATCCACCGCAATTTTAGGTGGATCTTGGGACCATTCTATGCAGGGATCTACTGTCCAGTTATTGATGCCTTCTGGATAGTTTCGCAATACGAAAGATGGATGTAGTACTGCTAGACTTGGCACTTTTTCCTCTTTCTCATTTTCATCCTCATTTTCTGAAGAAGATGCGTAATATGAAGTTTCTGCAGGTCTCAGGAACGATAACCATCCAAAAAAATCTGTTCTTTCTAAATAATCAAACGCCGACTTCAAAATTAGTGGAAAGTTATTAAATCTTGCCCAGTTTGTAATTGCTTCAATGTAGAAGTTTGCCTCCAAAAGTGCGTGATTACAAAACACAGTTGTTTGATAGATTTTGTGGATAGGTAATTGTCTGTTCCGGAAAACCTCCAGACTTAAGTATACAGTTGAATCAGGATGTCTTTTGAAAATTTGTTTTCGAATTTGATCCACATACTCCAACACTTGTCTCACGTTGTCTTCATAATGCAAATGATTTTTTTGGTGGAAATTTGTAGGCTCCAAATGAACTTCAGTCTGGAGAATGTAAAGGCTACCACCAATTTCCTTACAGGCTTCCACAGCATTTGAAGCCATTATTTCATTCTGCGAGCCAAACGATAGCGTTGTATACCAACAACCCAATTTATACTTATGGGAAACTCTTTGTGCAAATTCAAGTGGAGCATGAGCCCTCATTCGAATTGTTCCTTCGTTTGAGATTTTGAAGATAAGTGTTGTAGGCATAATATTTATCAGGGGATAGATGAAACGTTTCTCCAACTGTTCTTCAACTTTTTTCCAGTCATACGAACAGGAAGGTTCTTTGGGTAAACCTTCGTCGTGATACACCAACGTATCCGTATAATCCAAAATTACATCAAGTCGTATGTCTTCATCACTAGACATCTTAATTGTTTCATAAAGTTTTTGAACTTCTTCTGACTGCAAGTTCTCCCATTGACCTTTAAATATTCAAATATATTTTAGACTCACTAAATTTTCAAATGTTCCCCCAGAAAGAAATGGCATCTAAAATAATTTCAAATGAATTGATAATATTTGTACTTACGATGTGTCAAAAAAACAGATTTAAAGTATTTCGAAATTGTTGCCAAAGCTGAAGGCGCATACCACATGAAATTCTCGATTTCAATATTGCAACTATTATTCCAATGACTTTGGACAAGTGGTGTTATGAAAAAGTTTGTTGCAATTTCTGGCTCAAAATAAGGAGCTTGGATTATCATACTTTTTTCACCAACACTTGAAACCCAATTCTCTGCATATTTCATTAGAAGACGACGATGACTTTCTTGCCCCACGCTGCTAGCACTTGGAAAGTAATCAAGTTTCGGTGTGTAATCCACAAATTCATACGTATCTTGCGATATGAACTGAAGGTTGTCTTTATGTAATGCATCCATCCGGTTCTTAAACAAGCCGAATGATTCTGTGACACCAATAGTGTTTCCAAAGTCCAAGTTTAGAACTAGGAAGTCAGCCTCGCGTATTGCAGGGCTCATGTGTTTGCCATTGCAGTGCATGAGAGCTTCAGTATAGCCGAATCCAAAATTTGTGTTGGGACGGAGGGATATCCAACTTTTTTTCCCCCCCAATATCAATTTATACCATGCATCGTAAGTAATTTTTGCCAAATCCTCACACTTTGTATTCTCATGAAGGTTCACCAATATTTTAAGGGGTTGATCAGGCAATTGAATGCTTGCATTGTAATCTTTATTACTGACCTGCATAATTGTTGGTACGTCAACCCTTCAAATAGAAAATAGAAATAACTAAGTCGTTCAATTTCACGTTTTATTTACTTATAAGTTTCCTGCAAGCTATTTTTTCTTACGTCAGACAAATTGTCAAATCAATATTTTTCATGCTCCCGCCGAATGTTTCATTTAGTAGGAGAGTTACGCTACTAATTTGGTTTGAACATGTTTCAGGTTCCAAAATGTTACAGTCTGTAATATTTAAAAAGAAATCAATCAGAAAATGATCAAATCGGATGTCTTAGAAATTTAAAGGACACCTGGTAAATTTAATTAATATTTAACGGCTCCAACCTGATGAATAAAGTAATGATAATGACGACATCTGAATCTTTTCCCCGAAAGCTACATTGGAATCCACAGCTTGTTTGAAGGCTTGTTTTGAAGTTTCACCTGACAAAACTGCATTGAGATGTTTAGTCACGTCAAAAGTTACAGGAGGTAATTTCAAATAATCATCGTCCCACCCGGCATGGTTTACTTGCAGATATACTACTATGATGTAAAATATAACATCCAGTCGAATTCGGTACGGGTTCAAAATTCGGAAAAACATTTTTAAAGCCATTCTTAAGTAGAATGACAATTGATTTTTGAACCACAATTAACCACTTTTGTTGGAAGCAGTTTTTAAGTCATGGTTTATGGAACAACAACGATTTCGTTTATGACTGATAAAATAAATTTCCCATTAGATTTTCCTCTTTTTTGTTTAACATAGACCATTGGTCTTCACCCCATTTATAAAAATAGTATGGAAAACCCGAGTTAAACAGTGTCGGTTGAGACAGGATGTGGTACGCACAAAATAAACAATAACAAGCATAACATAGGTCGTTCACAGTCAACAAAATTGCTTGAATAGTTTTTCCCAAATTTTCCTATTAAAATTAGATTATTTGTACATATATGGTTAATCACTGCTGGGATATTGTTTCTATTATTAATTTTTACTTGTTTATAAAATTTTACTTATTTCTGTACTTGTGAAAAATGCTTTCATTACGTTAACCTTTGGGAATATCCGTGACGTGTGGTTGCGAAAATTATGGTGTATCTGGTCATCAAGCTATGAATGTTAAAATTTATAAACATTTGCAGTTTCTAATAACTTTAAGTGAAAAGGTTAAAAACCTATATGAACAAATAATACATTTTCCTTCTAGTTAAAATTTATCATGCAACGGATAGCCAAACCATTTACTACTATATATTTTCCTTTTGTTTGGTAATTTTTTGTAAAATATTTGTTGCATTCGTAATAAGAAACTATAATGTCGTACTAAATCCAATCTACTTTTCTGTTTCTTGTGTATAGAATTCTCAAGAAAAATAGAAAAAACGAACTAACCGCACAGTCTTAAAATTTACAGCCATAAAATATTAATATATGATGTATGCAATTCGATTGGTGTCCAGAATTGGTCAAAATTTAGTCTCCACAACAGAATACTCAGAGTAGCAGAAGGGTTTGAAAAACTCGAAGCTGAGAAAATTCCATAAATATCAAGCATTGTAGAGTAACTGCAAAACTACTCCAGCCAAATAAATGTTTCCGTTTTTTCAACTTTTTACAAGCCTGGTACTCTGATGCAAACTTAGAAATTAACAGTCCCGCAGGTTGGCTGCAAAATCTTTGGTCCAGTTCATAAATCATAAAAATATGGAAAATTTTGTTTTACAAGCCATTTTCATGCAGAATGTCAATGTCGATTGTCGATGAACATTTTTTGTTCACACGGTGAAAGTTCAATACAATTTCAACGCCAAAATATGTTTTAAACTCAATTTTTATTTTAAATACTTACTCCAGGTTTTCATTCCATGACACAGTAAAATCTTCATCATCACCAACTACTCCATATGTTTAAAGAGCTCATTACTACCCTGCGGTTGAAAGGAAGGAAGCGACCATTGTCCCGGCCCTCTTTCCTGCCCAGCAATAATAATAGACGATGAGATGAAGAAGAAAGGTACATCTCTTTCTTTCATGTTTTCCCCTTTCATTTTCGATAATAAAGAACATATAAAAAGAGTTCAGTCCAGATCTATAGTCCAAAGACGAGACCACGTAACGTACTGTTGTGTTGGTAAGTCAATGGCTGTCTCCCACTCACTCACAATCAGTAACGGTTATGGTGTTGATGTTGATGATCATGACGATGTCTATGTCTTGGTATTGGTATGCTCAAGGCTCCTTTTACTTCCCTCGCCCGCTTTGTATTTTTATAAAAGAAAGAAAGGAAGAGGAGAAAAAAATGATTGAAAAGATAGTTTTTGAAAGGCCTTCAACGAGCCATGTCCTGTTGTATCAGTGTTTTCTATTGAAATTCTATCCGTGTTTTAGCGCAAGAGCGTGGCGCGGCAAGAAATTATGACCTTGGATGGGACGACTAGGCCAGGTCGTTTCTAAAGAAAGTCTAGACTGATAATAATAATAGCAATATAGCATATTTACCCGAATATATGCTACTGTTTTTTCACTGGTGCATTAAATAAATGAAAAATATGATGAATTGATAGGCGGAAGAACTGATCATTTTTTTGTGACTTTATATTAAATTTATTACATTGTCATGTAGTCCAAAAATTGTGATTAAAATCATATGTGGTCAAACCCAGAGCGAACTTGAAGAAATTTAATTTATGCTGAAAAAATCATTTAAACGTTATAGTTATGCAAGTTTCTAATTCAATCAAGAGTCTATGCTTAATATGTGCAGATTCATTAAAACGAGAAAATAAATTAAACTATAGTGATAATGTGCAGTTCATTCAAGAAAAGGAGGTTGTTGACATCTATTATCTATTGCTAAAATGTACTTGTACACTTCGCCCTATAAAATAGCACTTTATTTACAAAATAATATGCAAATATTAATAATGTTTTCTCCCCCGATAAAAATATTTTTATGATGTTTTATGTCCGTAGGGTATATAAACTTCCACCCATACGAGAACCCAACCATAATGAAACAAATGCTTTAACCCAACTTGAAAGAAAGAGGAAACCAACAATATTCTCTTTGATCTTGTATACTTTAATTAGCATCTTGTTCACCAAAGAATTCCTGTTATTTTAGAAAGAGAGGAAGAAAGAGGGTAAAATATCCTACTCACAAGTAAAAACCCGTTTGTTACACGAAGGATGAAGTTGAAATTGGATGCACTGGTGCTTTCTACGCTCTAAAAATAAATTTGCTCCACATGAAAATTGTAAGAAAATGATAGATATTCATTAGAGAATGAAACACATTCCAAATTCCAACGTTCAAGAAACAAATGCAAATGAGATAAATTAGACTTTTTTTATTTTTAAAGAAAACGGGGGATGCCTCCACTAATTTAGTTGAGCTAAGCAGTTAACAACTACAGAGAAAGTTAATTAAAGGATATTCCAGAGTTACGATTTGCATTAAAATTTTGCAAATTAACATCATCAACAACATGATCACATCAGTAGTTAACATAAACTAGTGGTAAATTAACGCTGTAAAAAATTGACATGAACGAAAACTGTTTGTTCAAAGACTCACTCTATATTTTATTATAGAAAGTTAGCGCACGTTCCCCATAAAATAACATAACGCTGATGCTTGATGCTGTCAGCAGCGTTTTCCCCGAACATAAGAAAAAGTTAATGCGCTCCTTGGTTGGGTCTTCGAGGAATTCTCTGGAGAAAAGACGTCCTCCCAAAGCCCCACTTTCTCTTTCGTACGAATTTGTGACGGTCATGGATTGCAAATATGTACCTTCGTTCTTCGTCGTTCGTGTTTGTTGGTTTGGTTAGGCTTTGATGATGACTATTTGCATCAGCATCATCACCAGCACGAAGAATTCTTTCTGGTCTACTTTTACTTCTCCGAAACAACATGAACACATTACTGAAGTTTCCTTTCTACAGGGAGAAAACAGGAATGTGCTTGGAGAGCATTATTGCTAACTAGGGAGGCTTTCACTCACACGTTGATCTCATTTCACTTCATTCTCTAGTGCATTAAGCCAAAAGAAGTATACAAATACTTGCTTCTAGAAGGCAGGACAATACAGAGGGAAAGAAGCAAGTAAAGGTCTTAGGTTGAGTTATATTCATGTAGCATTTATATATGTATCTTGCCTATTACAGAACAAAGGAGACGAAAATGTATGAACAATTATTATGTACCAATGCGCAAGCCATTTATTATTATGTTAAATCTGTTAGAAATTTTAGAACTGAAACTGTTGTTATATAGTGACAAGTAAAGCTTATCAATTCTTAAAACAGATAAGGCCTTAATTTTTCTTGATATTGTAATGCTCGCATGGACCTCATCCATCTATATAATTATCTAAATATCAAAAAGGCCTCGAATGATTGTAATTTTTTGTTAATTTAAACTTAACAAACCTGTGAATTATTATTTCATAATATACTATGACTCTTTATACATTCCAAGTCATCATTGTATTTTTTTATTAATAAGTAAAACTAAAGTGTACGTTGAACTTGCACTAATCAAACCATTTTACAATTTCGGATGGACATTCATTGTAATACTCAAATCTACCATCATCTCTCTTAACATATACATTTCAAAACGGCATTTGAGTCGATCCAAAATATGAAAATTTTGTTGGCTCGAATTAATTACCAGTTGTAAATTGAAATCACTACCCTACCAAACTCCACCTCCTCTCTCCCTGCTCGAAACCCAAGTTATGAATGATGAATGAAAGATGAGCAAGTTGGTTTTGGATATGGATAGCCGGGATCAGCATGCGATCTCAATTTGCATTACAAGAAAGATATTTTTATCCCTTTCACTACTGATTACTACCCGTTCCCGTCCCCATCACATCATATCACGTTGTCCTGTGGCTATGCAATGACTTGGGCTAGATTTTATACAAATGAATGAGGGAAGTAAAAGTGACAGTGACATAATAGAAATGATTCACGCATTACATCATAGACATGACATGACATGTGTTGTGCTGCTACTGTGAATACAACTGATTCTTGAACACCGAGACAAATGCTGTTGAAAACTTAACAAATCAACTTGGCCAGTAGTGGGTGCGATACCAAACCAAACCAATGTGCAACTCATTTCACTTCTGTTGAAGAATAGAAAAAGGGTTAGCCTTAGCCAAGCAGAAGGGGTAGCAAAGTATCGTCATCATCAGCAGCAGTGTGCAGTTGTATGAAACTTTGGATTTTAATTATTTTTTGTACAAATTAATGAGACGAGAGTTGGAGTTGGCTGCTGCTTGGATAGGCATGAAAATCATTTAAATAAATGGTACGACAGGGCGCCATGCACGCACCACACGGTGCGGTATAGCATCCTGACTCCAACTTTGTGACAAAAATTAAATGACTTTATCTCGGTAGATTGTTTAGAAATGCTAATGATGACGATGAAATGACTCCCTTTGGAAAGAAACATGTTGATAAGACACACGAGATGGATAGATTCTCTGGAGATAATGATGTGTTTTTCAATGATTAAAATTGATACAAATTCACAATTTGTAATGCCTAGCTTTTCCTATCGACAAACAACTACGAGAGAGAGGGAGAGGAAGACCTAAATGTGTGTTTAAAATAAAAACATCAGAAAAAAAGGAGATCAGTGCCGAAATCGTACATAACCATTAATTAAGATTGAACTACATTACAAATTACAACCACGACATTTAACCTACATTGACTTTTCGCAATGTGTTTTGTAGCAGTACGTAACTGAAAACAAGAGAGACCTGCATACTTCCGTCGTTCCGTCCACAACAGTGGAGAACCAGAGCACCCAAACCCAACTAACTTATTTAATGGGAGAGAGGAGCTGGAGCTCAGCCTTGTTCCTGTCTCTCATTGTTTTTGTTGGTTTAAAGCCCATCCATTCATTAAGCACGGGCCATTGCACCGTGTTAACCGGATTTAATTGTGTAGAAGTCAGCCGATTCAGTAAGAGTCGCAGTCATGAAGGCACCAAGACCAAGCCACACAGTAGCAAACGGCAAATGCTTCCACAACTCAGTCTACACACACACACGCGTTGTGTTGTTTGCCACTGCCATTGCCACCAACCATGACTTACTCCCATTTGTGAAAGAGAAAAGGGATCGTCGTCGTTGTCATCATGATCATTAAGCTCCTAAATGTTCTGGTGTTATTTACCATGTGTATTTCATTATGGGAGTCCCATAATGGGACTGATGTAATATATGAAAAAGGGATGCGTATACGCTTTTACCAACCAACTTGCATTGCTTTTGCTTCGTTCACTATCTTCCATATGAATCTTGCTCAAGTTAGAAGTTGACTTTTGGATCTGTCCTGTCATGCCATTTACCAGCAACCTCCACGCAATTCATTTTGTATCCGGTTAAGATTCTCAGTCGGGGATTTTTTTCTATTAGTTTCCGAAAGTTTATGAGCTTCCTTCGTCTTTGACACTGTAAATGAGCCCTCGTCACATTCAATTACAGGGTCATTATGATAGACACCATCATCCAAAGTTTTATACAAATGGTTTGATCACAGAACAGGACGGGAAAGAAATAAGGCGTGGCGTGGCCTGGCCCAAGTTGATTACCTCTTCTATCTTCCTTCTCACATTTCATTCCTATAAATTAACCAAACCAAACCAAACCACGTTTCTTCTTCTTCCTCTTCGTTTTCTTCTTTTCTTCCAAATTTCTGGATATTAATTCTTGTTGTCACAATCACAATCAGGAGGGACGACTGATGGCTCTAATTTAGCAGAAGGAAACAAGATAAAGGCCAATTAATTGTGCTATCAATTCAAAGCACAAATGATGGCCAAATTTTCATGTTCATCACGATGAAAGTTGAAAGGCTGCAATCTTAATGTCAAGCGAGAGCGAGGTAATTGCCAAGAACAGAAACAATGAGTATAAAGTATAATTTCTACGTGTGAAGTTTCTAACGATGATTATCAATATTATCATCATAATTAAAATCAAAAGTCTTTTGTGCTTTCAAGTTTTCAAGATTCAAGTTCAAAATCATTTTGAACATTTAGTCAAACTTGAAAACATGAGAGTAGAAATCAGAAACTTGAAGCATTATTCTCATTAGCTTTGGGAAACCTCTAAAACCTGGGACGATACGAGAATGAGATGAGGATACTACGTCCTTAATTTAATAACATCTGTCTGCCTTGTGCTTCCGTTTTTTCTCCCAAAAAAGTATCAATTTCAGTTGCAGTCAACTGAACCCAACCCTTAAAACGCATCTGGACCTTACATTCATTCATAAGCTCATGCTTGCAACTTGTCCCTAGAGTAGAGTCGAGTAGAAGCTATGAAAAAGCAACATTGTATTGTATCAACATCCAACAACAGTATACAATTTCAGAGTTCCTGTTTTGGCTGGTGTAAAGTTGAGTCCGTAGTAATAATAGGTAGTCGCAGTTAATCTCTATGCAGCTGTGTACAAGTGACAAGGAGGAAGAAGTAGCAGCTCACGAAACATACTAAAAGTTTTTCTGTAGGAATGGGAAGTAGGAATATACACTGAACTGAAGCAAGGAAGGCAAGGGTCGTTCTCGTTCTCGACCTCTTTCTTTTCACACTATATTCCTTCCTTTTTGTTTTATACATTTGTATATCTCCCATAATATTTTACTTTGTAGCTTTTTATTACTTAGCATTCTCAAGCTAAAAGATTTAATGTACTGTTTTGAAGCTGATAATTACCCTTTGTTGCACTTGTGCACTCACCATCCAACGACTCCTTCCACCAAAAAGTATTTTCTTTTGGGAGTGCAAGAGTCAACTAAAAAGTTCAGGAAGCTCAGAATATCATCATCATCATCGTTGTATGTGCATATATATATTACAACTACAAGAGCGCACGGGGCTAATAATCAAGAGAAGCATGTGCCTCCTTAAACTTTAGTAAAGAAATATGTAAGTCGTTTGCTTAGACAAAATGTGCATTAGCACGAATTACGAAACAACCAAACCATTTCCGGGTACAAATTCTCTCTCTTTCACGCCAGCGTTTAGAATTTTAAGTACAAATTCATTAAAATTATGCTTGTTATGTGTACAAATACAAATGCAATCGGCGTCGGCCCTCTCCCAAAAAATTATTTTGGAAAGGTAAAAGGTGTGAAATGCTGTGAACACATTAAATAACACCACGTATACAAATTTCGGCGTTAATCATCATGATCCGCATTTATATTATCATATTATTAAATGAGCACAGTGCTAAAAGCTGCACTCTTAAAATATTTTACTACTCAAAACTACATAATAAGCATAACCCTCGTTTTGAAAAGTTTTAAACTTCTTTTTCATAAGGAAATTTTAGTAACAAGAGTTTTACAATGCAAAGGGAGAAATAATAATAATAATATCATCAGTTTCAGCCATCCATGCATGCATACGATATGTTCAGAGGAAGAGAAACACAGGAAAAACTTGTTGTTAGCTACAAGTTATTTGGTGCAAGAGCAGAATAACAAGGGAAACTTTCACTTGGAGGCAACAATACAACACAAAATAAAATCAGAGGTTCAAATTTCACGGACGCTTCTCCCACGTTTTTTTGTATTGCATTGTGTTGTATTCCACCCATATATATTCTAATTTGTTACTGCTGCTAACTTTGAATTAGCGAATAGTTTCTAGTTTTCTCTCCTTTTGTATGAAATGAAACTATGAAACTATGAAACTAAACAAAGAAAAGTTAGTTGTAGCAAGTAACAGGAGCAGCACCATGAGAAAAAGTTTTTAGTTGAGTTGTTTCCTCGCCGAATTGAAATGAATGTAAAATATGTCTAATCCAATGAAAATAGATGAGTACATGCGTTCAACATGAGTGAAGATGGAAAGTTTTCAGACTTTCTATATTATTCCGTAGTGAAAGCTCTATTATAAAAAAAACTTTTTTTATTTGATTTTCACCTAGTCTAGTGAGCATATACGACCAACTACCAACTAGAGGGATAGATAGATAAGATGGACAGACGGAAATATTATAGGGAGCAAATCGAAAGGACGGAAGGGAATGTCCTGTCCTGTTGTGAGAAGGAGTGACTCCAACTCCAACCCAAAGTTTTTAAGAGAAGGAAAAGTTCTTCTTCCATATCAGCAAAAAAGTAGGATGTAGGAGCCCACAAGAGACCAATATAAATTATGTTTATGACTAGCAACTCCGTAAGAAGGAAGAAGGAAGAAGAGTCCGATGGGAAAATGAATGCAATCAATCCAACTGACACTGAAGCATTTTTTCCTTGCTTGCTCATCACTCCCTCAATGTCAGTGAGTTGCTGTCGCTGAAAAAAAAAACTTGATAGGAATAAGTTAAGCGGTGGAAAAACTGCATTGCTCTGCTATCCTCTGTTCTCTTCTGCTCAATTGTAAGTAATTATGCATATTCATATGATTGCAGGTTATATACATACAAAGTTACAAGCATATTTAAAAAAGAAGGTATATATGTATAATTTCATCCATCCTATAAAGAATCATGACTTAATGAAAAGTTGCAATCCTTTTCAGTGTCTGTCGTTGATCGTTGTTCCTCCACGTCTCTAATAAAATGAGAGGAAGACGAAGTAACAAAAAAATCACGACAATAAAAAAAAGTTGATGAATTTTCTGTTGACATTGACAAAGCGGGTTGAGGAATCAGAGAAAAAGGCAACTTTTTGTCAGGCTGACAATTCATCTTTGCCATCAACTCCTTTTTTTGCTTCATCTTCTTATTTCACCAGCTTGCATACAGACATATATGCATGTTCTTATCAAGTGCTTTGATGTACTTACTTTTACAAGTTTTTTTTCCTTGCAAGTTTGGAAATAGGACACTGGCTGGATTGGTTGGATGGATGTGCAATTGCTCTTGTTGAATGAAACATGGGAAAGCAAGTGAAGATTGAACATATCGTCACGTCACGTCACTTTCGTATCACATGTTGTTGATGAAAAAAGATTTTAAACAAATGTGTTCCTCTGTCGAGAAAGAATATCCGTTTGCACGTACGTACACAAGTTTTTCCTTATGTTCAATGTCCCTCCTTAAAGAGAGTGGTCGATGGAGATGGGAAATGGTAGTTGATCACCGACAAGTTTTTCTGTTGAGTGACGACGCAAAAATATATTGCAGTTGAAGTGAAGCTGCTATATAGATATATATAGGATATGTATGTATGATGTGACGCATGCTTTCCTATGATGACGGACACCAGACGAGGAATACCTTCCTAAACGGATATCCTACGGATGCATTGTACGTGCAAGGGTAGTGGTCATGAGGATTAAGGTCATTCTTAAAAAATTGAAGCCAGGCCAAGAACCAACGAAGTATATTGCATTACATATGTTAAAAGCGATAAGGAAAAAGGCATAAGGTCTTATCTTTGTTTAGCAATGGGGATGAGGATGAGTACTCATATTTACAAATTACATCCTTTTAGGTACGTTTATGAACATGTATGTATTAAACGTCAAAAAATTATTTTATAGAAATATAATAAATGCACATTCCGATAGATGCAAGTCGTTGTTTTTTTCTGATATTATGATCGTTCTCTTTTCAGTTTGTGTGGGTAATGTACTACAGTTAATGAAAAAACGATTGAATAATTTTATTGCTTGTTGAGTTCAGTCAGGCACACCCTGATTAAGTCAACAAATTAAATTATTAAATTTGGGGCAATGCAAGACAAACCCAACTAGGAACCCAAAGTGACAATTAATGCTTCACTTTTATCGTCACTTGGTTAAAGAAGCGTCAACTTCTCTAGGTCTTACTTCATACTTCTAGTTAGCTTGGAAGAAAAAAATAATTGGAAGCTTCCAAAAGGTAACAAATGGAGCAAAGATTTTGTAAAGAGGCACCTCATCCAAATACAGTATTTGCTTTGTTTGATCTCGATTTGGATAACTACATGAAAACACGAACACTTCCTACCACAGAGAAAGGTCAACCAATCGTGGTGCCATCATCAGCATCCCCATCACTTTCCATCCATTCCAAGGAACTCTCATTTCACCCATTGAAACACTATTTCGATTCCACTTATCATTTTTGCATCTCCCCATTTAAATTTGTAAAAAATGAGGCCAATCAATATCAAATTTACACATCAACAAGAAGGAAGGTAATTAAAACAATTGTAAATAAAATTAGCTTATTCGTGATTTGATTTATTGTGAGGAAATTTGTCATTTAATTATTTGTCAGACCATCAGTTTCATCACATTTATATAGTCAATGCTCTACTACATCACAACAGCTCGAAAACGATTTGCAGAATCCCAACAATCATCCGTCATCAACTATTTCTATTTTGTGCACAACTTCTTTCACTGTGCGATGCTTGGCTCCTTTTACCGTGCAGTTTCAACAAAGTCTCAGGAGTTTCTGAAGCTCATGAATGGATTTAGAATTACCTCATTAATTCAAATTCACTTTGATTCGCGCAAAGTATGCCTAATATATGCGTCATGTCATTGTCATTCAAACAATGGCTTAACGAGTTCACCGTTCACCTAATTCTTATGCAAATTCTTTTTTTAATTTCTAGGCTCAGGTGATTAGCTTCCTATTTCATTACTTGTACATGGGAATATTCCTCTTGCTTCTAATTTTTGATTGGATTGAGCTACTCGTTGAAGACTGGACTATGAACAAACTACTTCAAAAAGGCTTGCTATTCTCAAGATATACCTTGTTTATTGATCCCCATTCGAATTTCACAGTTGGTGATTTGAGCCCACGGAAAAATGGGGATTTAGGCTTTTTCGATTTCATTTTGGGCTTGTTTGCATTGCTATTAGTTCTTTGCTACTCTTTGACAAATATGTTGCAAACATTTTCTTTCATACATTGTCCCATTTCTTTATGGATTGCTGTGAAAAATTTCATTAAGGAAGTAGTCAAAGTGGATCAGGATCATTGTCATTATCGTTATGAAAAAGATGCGAGGTTGAGCATTTCTGGGAAATTTGGGGAACTTTTAAAACTTTCTGATTTCATTAATTCAGCGTGGGGCTTGTTCTATTTTGTGTCATTGTTGGATTCTGTTGCGTGGTTGGCTACGGATTTGGATGCAGGGTTGAAAACTAAAGATTGGGGGTCAAGAGGAAGTGCTGCCTGGCATTTTTGCTCTATTACACTTTTTCTGGTTATATCTGCTGAGTGCATGAGAAAGGTAGAAAAAATATGATAAAATTTTATTGACAATTTGCTCTGTGTAAATAATTAATTTCAATTTAGATGGCATCCTTTAAAACTTGGCTAATTCAATATGGAAAGAGGGTGTTCACCGATGACAATGAGTTAAGTGATTTGGTAGGTTTGGCGGATACTAATTCAGTTTGGATTGGTAATGACGGGCTGTACCGGATTGACTATCCGCTTACGGGACAGGTAAAATTACGTGCTGAAAGCATTTTTTTAATTTTAGGTGAAAGAGCATGCATTAACTTTATTAATAAACTGAGGCTTTACTTTCATTTCATTTTCAGATCACTACCATTATCATCACATTTTTCATCATCACCTTGCAATACGATAGAAAAGTTGATGAATTTTCTTAATTGCTTTTGTATTTTTTTCTCACACTTCAGCAATAGTGAGAATTGATATATCTGTAATGTATACAATTATTTAAATTATACCCCTTACAAATAAATGACTTGAAATTTTGGCAAATATTTGTTGGTTGTTGAGTAAAGGATTTTAACCCCAAATGAAATGATGAATTATTCCTTCCTTGATACTTGATCATTATAAATACTATTGCTTCATTGCAGTATTTATTATAAGAGCCTAGAGAGAATCTTTCGTATCTATGTTAATGCTAATTTTTTATAAAAAGGATAGTTTCGTTACTGGCATTCTTTATCCTCAATATTTTTTATTTTAATAGCAGCATTTCTTTCTCCTGCATAAATATTTTACCAATTTATTTCCAATACATATAAGATGACGGACACCGAAAATAAAATCGTTAGCATGAAAGATTCAAAGAATTTTGCATTAGTGCACATTTCTATCAAGGAAATTCCAAAAACTGTTGAGTACACTAACACATCTTCCACAATGATTCGCAACTTCTTTGATTTTGGTTATTTCCTATTCATAATCCCATTCCGATTTCATTATCAAAAGGAACTAACTGGTTAGCAAATCTTGCTGAAAACCAACTTTATTCATAAGGTACAGTGTAAAGTTAATAATTTACAGAATATAAGTAATTAAATAAATCTTATTTAAAAAAAATTATTTCTTCTCTTTTACATTACAGTTTTGTGTAATTGTACTTGGAATCTTTGCAATTTTTTACCACTACTTAAACCAACGGCAAAGAATCACTAAAATGAGTTCCCACTCAAATGTTCTCGTCTATTTTAATTTCATCCATGCATTAATGCATGCTATAACATGTAGCTTGTTTTATGCGGAGCTACTTTACAAACCCAAATCATTTCTCAAAATGGCTGAAGCAATTGAAAACTGCGAATTACTAAAAAGTCCGGTGAAACCGCATCAGCAACGGGTCAAATATTTCATAATTGGGGTGCACATGACTATGCTAATAGGGCTACCGTGCTTATCATTACTAGATGCTTTTGAGAAAAATGATTGGAAAGTCATGGACACTTTAAAAATTAGTTCGGAAGTTGGGAAACAGCAAACAGATATATTCCTAAATCACTTTCCATCTATGAATCAAACCATAAAAATACATGATATTCCAGAAGAAAGCTTCACCCTAGTTGAGTTGGTGTTTGGGATGATAAATCTTCTCATTGTTTTGCCTTACCATTTACTATCATGTTTTCGAGCCACATCTTTTGTTTATCCTGGAATGATTTTGCATACAGCAACTAAAACTTTTGTTCAAATGGCGCTGAACTTTAGCCCGGGATGTTTGACAACCCAAAGGGATTTTTTGCTTCAAAAATATTCGGATCTGAAGCGACTTGCGGATGCGTTGAATGAGGTTTGGTCATTGACATTTTTCTTTGTTATGGTTGATCATATCCTTTGGCTTACTACAGATCTCAATTTGGGAATACATGAGAAAGCGTGGACAAGAAAAGTCATTGTTACGTGGTTCTTCATTGGTGTTATCATCCTGATGATTTATGCTTCTGAAGTTTCTCGCAAGGTTGTAAAAGAAAATTTGAATTTTGTAGATAAACAAAATTGAGACTAAGAAACGAGGCTAAAAATTTACTTCGTAATTAGATGACAATTTTTAAAGCATGGATTGTTCAAAATGGGCCAACCATATTCCCTGAAGAACGGGAGCAAACAAATTTTCTTAATGTGCTGGAAGTCAATGGGATATGGATTGGTAAAATTGGGCTTTATAAATTTGACTACAATTTTATGGGACAGGTAAATGATTAAACATACATAATATTTGTAATTATAAGTTTTTCATTATCATTATTTTATGCTGTTTATATAAATAGGTAGTCGTCCTTGTTATCACCTTGTTCATCATAACACTTCAGTATGATCGTTCTGGTCTTTGAACCCTTGAATATTCCATTCCACACTTTTAAATTTAACAACAGAAAGTTTGTCTTATTATTTTGTAAACCCCTATGGCATGTCCATCAAACTGATTTTTAAGTAGTACGATAAATACATTAATTCAATTAAAAATGATTAAACTACCTCCAAACTTGCAGAGAGCAACTGTTTAAATGATTAGGTGTTTACTCTTGTTTTCGTCTAAACAATCACCATCAAATTAATTTAAAAATGTATGAGAGTAAAATATGCATTAAGTATATGCCAATATCAAACACTACATGAATGCAATTAAATGTGTTGCTAACAGATAAGTTTGCTAGATGTGTGTGTGTTGAGTATAAAATGAAGAGCGCGTTCGGTATGTCATCAACAAAAGAAAGTTTGTATTGGATAATTATTCGTGAAATGGATTCCAAATCGGTCACCTTTGCACCTCAAATCTCCTCCTCTTCCCCCTCTTTTATCATAAAAAGTCCAAACTTTACTGACTACTTTCTCATTTTCAAAATGTTATTTGATTTTGGTTACTACCTGGGTATTATTCCTTTCAAGTTTGTATTTAATGAAGACGGCTCTCTAATCTTACACTGCAGTCGTTGGCGAAGATATTTTAATAAGGCTTTATTCCTTTTGTGGACAAGTGGCTACCTGATTAGAGGAATAGCCAAAATTTCTCTGCAGCCTGCGGACGTTATCATATATTTTAATTGTGTACATGTCCTCCTCCATGTGACAATGTTGCATTTGTTTCATTCAAAACTTTTCTCCAATCACGAAACACGTTTTCAGATTTTGAAAGAAATCGATCAGTGTCCACTATTAAACGGTTGCCCACTATTTTTAAACGTTACTTACTTAAATTTAAAAAACTACTTTAATAGGATTTAATATAAATTATATTCCAATTTTCCATTCGAATTATTGGTCTTTCAGAAGCGTTGGATGTGGTTCCCTTACCATTTTGCAGGAATCGTCATCATTGCCTTTTTGACAATGTTTATAAACTTTGATTTGGAACACAAATGGATTCCCACGGAATATTTGAGTCATACAGCAAATCTAATTAAATCTGTCGTTTTAGCTGATCATTCGAGCATTAATTTTTCCACCAAGATTTCACTAGTTGACGCATGTCTTGGGGTTGTTGGCAGTATAATGGAGATTCTATCCTGCTTGGAGGTCAGCGTTAGAACGGTGTCCTGTCTTCATCCAATGTCCTTACTTCTTTCAACAGTGAATTCATTTTTACACAACATTTATTCAGATGATTATGGCCGTTCATCAACACCAACGCCAAATAAATTTCAAAAGCTTAAAATTTTACGGAGCTATGCACAGTTGAAAAAGCTCTCAAATATTATCAGCGATACCTGGGGTCCCTTGATATTTTGTTTTGTGTTGGATTACACGGTTTGGCTTGCTACAGATTTAGATTCGGCCCTGAAAGTTAAGAAGTTGGCGACTGCAGCAACAACAGTTTACTTTCTCCTAAATCTATCCATTTCTCTGACAATGTGTGCTGAAGTTTCAAGACGGGTGATTAGTCAAAAGTATTAATTTGCAGAATTTTATTGAATTTATTGATGGCTATGTTTTTATGTTAGATGGCAAGTTTCAAAGTTTGGATGATAAGGAATGGGGACACAATATTTGGGAAGGAGCAGGAGGAGCTAACCAAATTTTTATATGGACTTGATAATGATGAAGTAGGCGTTGGAGTTTTTGGGGTGTACAAAATTGACTATCCATTTTTAGGACAGGTAAACAATTTATGAAGAATTAGTGAAAGAAAATACCTATGTAATTTACTGAACTAACATGTTCTGCCGTTTGACTTTTTTGCGCCAGGTTGCGGTTCTCATTGTGACATTCTTCTTGATAACCTTGCAATATGATCGAAGAAATATTGAATGAATCAAAATCTATCCTAGATAATCAAATGTATTAAATATGCAAACCTAAAGAAGTGAATTATTTACGGATTTCGGTTTTAGTGGTTCTTAAGCATTACAAATGTATGATTAATACACCTCATACTATTTCTTGCTGAGTGAGTTCCTAAGCCCATCCTTGAGCAAATACTATTTTTAAGAAAACTTGAAGAAAATAGTCGTAATAATATTTATGGTGAATTTAATTGAATTAAAATAGTCTTAACTGATGCAAATAAACTACTACCATCCTACTTTAATTGCAAAATAAATCATTTAATGTTACATTCAATTTTCATGTACGATTAGAACGCCTATAAGCTAACAAAATTGGGCGAAATTCAGGCATCTCACTAGTAGATCCAGGCGTAATCAATTGTAAAGTTGAATTGTCTACGGAAGGCGAACGAAATGACCATGGTTTTCCACCACATGTGTGCAATTAAAACTTCAATTGACTTTGGTTACTATTTTTGTGTTACATCTTTCAGATTTAATTACGTACAAAAAACAAAACCAATAAAATTAATCTTACAGTCCAACTTACCCCGTAAAATAATAGCGTGTTTATCATTACTACTTTCCTTACTGGGTCAATGTGAATATTCATTAGACAAAATAGTCAATGAGACTTCACCCATCATTTTATATTTCAACTCGTTTCATCTCTTTATTCATTTGTTGATGATGATTATGTTCTACCTAAAATTCTATACAAATTCAAAACTATGTTTGAAAATGTTAACGGAGCTGGATCAATGCAGTTTATTGAGCCCTCTGAATAATTTTCTCTGTCAGCAGTCGAAAACACAAACACAGGTCAGCATATATAGCATAGTTAAAGTTAAAATCCGTTTATAAATTTTACAAATTAGTTTATTTCAGAAAAAGAGGAAAGGTTACTTCATCACCCTATTCTTCATTGGTTCCACGACAATGTCCCTGGTTCGAATATTCGATGGATATCACTGGAACATGGACAACGCCTTGTTTCACTCCAGCGTCCGATCTTATTTCTGGAACACCGCCAATAATACTAACCCTGAAAAAGTTCCCCTCAGTCAGAGCTCAGCGTGCTAATTAGCACTCCAAAAATAGCTAAGAGTGCTAATTAGCACTCTTTCGACGAGTGCTAATCAGCACCCGTAAGAGTGCTAATTAGCACCCGTAAGAGTGCTAATTAGCACGCTGAGCTCTGACTGCCCCTTTCCAATGAATGGGAAATGCTTGAAATGTTTTATAAAATTTGGATCACTTGCACCATAATTTGTTACAATTTCTCCACATCATTTCGCATTCTTGCCTTAATGCACCCTGCCAGTATACTTTTGCATGCTGTTAACGTTTTCACGAAGAAAGTTTATAAACTGGAAGGAGAGGCGGAAGGTAAAAGTCCAGAAGAAACAAAAGCTATAATTTGGTCATCATATAATGAACTAAAAAGGCTATCGAATGTTTTAAATGAATTTTGGGGAGCTCTAACCTTTCTCTCACTGTTGGATTATGTCGCTTGGTTGACAACGGATTTGGATATGGGATTGAAAACAGAGGGTTGGCTAGGAAGGATTACAGTCACGTGGTATTTTGCAACGATATTTTTCCCGATGATATGCTGTGGGGAGTGTTGTAGAAGGGTGAAAAAAAAGCTTTTCATTATCTTTATCTTGTCTAAATTTACCTGCCAATTGATAAAAAGAATGATAAGATCGTTTATTTTTTTTCTTTTTAGATGGCAAGTTTTAGAACATGGATTGTGAGAAATAGGAAATACATATTTGTGGATCGAATGGAGTTCTTGAAATTCGTGTACAATTTGGATTATAATGGAGTTTTCCTTGGGCTTAATGGAGTGTTTAAAGTTGATTACAACTGCTTTGCGCAAGTGAGTAGTAGAGAAGAAATATAAATTGCTGTTAGCCACCATTGATATGTTGCTAATATGTCTGATTTGGTTCGTTTCAGCTATGCGTTCTCATAATTACTTTTTTTCTAATAACATTACAATATGCTGATGTACCACGACGATAAGCACACATTGTTAGTTCTATATCTGTTAGAGTGAACTTAAAATTTATTTTTTATTAAGATTGATAATGGCATCTTAATCATACAAAAAGAACACCATCAAAATTTTCATCCGATTTAGTCAATAAATTCAGACTAATTTGGTGTTTTTTCGTTTGGTTCTTGATTTCTATTATCATCTAAAAAATCGAAAAATAGATTTTATCCCATGAACCACCTTAATTAGTTTCAGAAGTTTGAGACTGTTGGTTTAGTCCATGGTATTTCATAAACCAATTTTTTCCCATTTTATTTAACCCAATATGAATTTTGGATAACGTATTTTTCATACTAAAAAACCGATGCATATGATAAACTTCAAAAAAGTAGAACTAATGAAATATTCTTATAGTCTCACAACTCCTCTCACTGTTATATTTTGTATATGCTTTATATATTTCATTCTCCAGTGTCCTTCAAATTTCAAAAGAAGCATGAGAAGTTAACTAGAGCAGAGTGCTATATTTCAGCCACATGCTCTAAGAACGTCATGTTATTCTATGTCAAGTCAATAATAACCATTGCAAGAGTATAAACTAAATATATTTCCATCAATTGATCCAAAAACAAAAATCCATAAAACAAGGGTTTGCGGATGTAAAGCTCCAACGATGCGGCATTTGCGTTTTATTCCCCAGAGATGAGAATTTTTCATGCGTAAGAATTTCTAATGGGTTGGCTGGCTGCGAGAAACCCATATTGAAATTGACGGATAAAAGTATTTAGCCTACTATACATATTTTGTATGTAATTTAGTGTTTAGTAACAAATATTCCTGTAAATATGCAAATGTATGAGAATCCCACACCCCACATATTATAGCGTTGCTCATGACTCACAACTGACGAATGTCCAGTTTTTACTCTTTCACTGCTTCGGTGAAAGTTAACCAGAAAGTAACTAGCATTAGTCCTGTCTTCATTTGTATTATTTTCTGTACAATGTTTCATTCATCCTTTGTTTCTCAACCTGTTTGAAGATCTAAACAGTTGTATTTTTAATTTTATTCCGGTTTTCCTTTGGCTAATTAAAATTACTCTAAGTCAAATATGCCGTCGTTACTTCGGGGTAGATGTCTTCAAAGACAAACCCACGCTTTGAACGACGACATGGAAATGCAAAGTGAAGTAACTAATCAGAGAGACGAAAGTGAAAACGGGGGAGTGTTACCTGTTGTAACTTTGGAGCCTTATTTAGCAAACAAGGAAACTCAGGATGGTCCGACTTCTTCTTTGTGTACGGAACCAGTTCGTTTCAACTTGGTGGAGATATTTCTTAGTTTTTATTACTTCATTGGTGTATCTCCCTTTAGAGTTAATCGCAATAGAGAGCTAAGGTCAAGCTGCTTAAATAAGGTACACATCTACGTAGTTTTCCTTATAAATGAGCTGTAATAACCATTGTAATGCATGCAAAACCAGAATATTTGTAACAAGTGCGTAATTCTCTTATTTTTCTTTAGATACTCAACATTCTAATAAGTCTGGTGTCCATAGTATACATCATTTTCAATATAAGACGCCTTGCTTGGGCAATTGATAGCCCAGATATATCTCAAAAGGACAAGGCTTCTTCTTACATAGGGCTCGTCTATCAATTCTGCTTATCAGTGCTTGATGTCTGTATACTTCGAATGCTTTGGTTTAAGCAGGATGCCTTTCTGAAACTATTTCGTTTTCAGGATATCAGCGAGATCTCACAAACGTTAAAGTCATCTTGGGTGAGCAGTTGTCTCATACTCATAAATATATGTATTAGAAAAATATTTCAGTTTTTCATAATTCAACTACATTTTTTATTTAGGTCAACATTCTGGTAATATTGATATGCTCGCTCACCATTTTCATATCGTTAATTAGCACTGTTGGTGGCCTTACTATAATGGACGACCTTCAAACATGGTCCTTTTTTGAAATATTATCCTACCACGAAGATAGGTTTTTATTTGGATTAAAGAAATCTTGGGATTACGCAGTCTCCAATGCAACTCAGGATGACGATAATAGTGTAATATTTTTGAGCGACGGTGACCTTGAAACGATAATATTCGGCAGCATTGGAATAGCAGTAGATTTTTGTCAGCAAGTGTTCCATCTATTTTCTCATGACTGCTTCCTACTATCCACAATCAGTCTATGGCTGTCTATTAAACAACTTCAAAATCAGTTGAAAGTATGGGGAAATCGTGTCAGGGGAAATAATTTTGATTGTGAACTAGGAAGTCGTAACTTTGCAGAGGATATAGTCAAGGAGTATAGGGAGCTTAGTCTCTTATCCAAGCAAATTAACACAATTACAAATTCATTCTTGCCAGCACTGGTCATGGGAAACATAATCACCATGTCCTATTTCATGTACAATATGGTTACTCGTCAATGGTATTATGCTTGCTACCTTTCGTTGAAACTGTGCAAAATATGGGTGGCCATTTACTTTGCAATGAAAACATCAAAACTGGTATTCATTACACATGTATAATATGTCATTGTATCAAGTATAAAAATACATGATAATATTTAGAAGTAAGCAAAATTTCTTGTCTTTTAGGCAGAAGGATATTATAACTGGTTCATATCCGAAGACGTTCAAGAAACTCTTGATCTCAGTTCCAAGCAATTACAGCGTATTATAGCAGAATTGAAAGAACGACCAGTTGGGAATGGAAGCGGTGTCTTTTACATTGATGCCAGGCTTTTATTGAGCGTAAGTTTTTTTCCTTTTGTTTTATGGCGTGATACAAAGTAATCGTTCAAAAATAATCATTATTTTTATACTCATGACGCATCTCTCTTTTTTCTTACTTGAAGTCGCTTGGAATAATATCAACATACTTCTATATGGTTAGCGGAACGGGGACATAAAGGAATAACTACTCCACTACTATACTATATAAATACTATATAAATGTCTTTTCCTTTTAATTGTGCAATTTACTTAACGATTATAGCATGTAGTAATTAGTGATCGAAAAGCACACATAGTATTATAGTTCTTGCACTACAACACGTCCCCAGGTTTTTCTTCGCTCCTTGCTTCTTTATACATTATAACGAATTTGAAATGAATTTCTTGCAACCGAAGCAACTCCTTCATACTTTGTTGGTGTTGATTGTGTTTTCCATGTTTGTTCAGGTTTGTAAACACCATTTTGGTATTTGTCTTCATTTTTTTCAGTATTTAAATTTGATTTTTTATGTTATACATGTTGTCTGCTGTAATATATTTATTTATGCAATTAACTTGTTTAGATGTGTGTCGGAGTGCCTGGAAACACAAAATTAAAAAAGAAAGATGCTGGTAGGATAGCTGCTGCTGGCAAAGCTTGAGAGAAACCAGACAGATACTACATAAAAGTAGCTTAAAATTAACCGTATTTCTTGCTATGGTAAATTTGATTTTTAAGTTCTATACCAAACTGATGAATAACTGTCAATGACAAATGAAAACAAATCCGACTGTATTGAATTTTGTAAAATAAAATGCACCAAAAAATAATGAATAAATGAAATTATGTTCATTTATAACACAACAGACCTATTTTAAACTACAATTTTAAATTGACACTGATAATACGATAATAATGTTTTCCATAATTTTTTCCGTCAGTCGTAAACAAGTCAGTATTTTATATTTAAAGTTACAGCTCCTAACCCTATTAAAAGTTGTAGAGTTTAAATTTTTCATTTCGAGGTTACTTGATCACCCTTTTCTATTCTTCATTGGTTCTACGACAATGTCCCTGGTTCGAATATTCGATGGATATCACTGGAACATGGAAAATGCCTTGTATCGTTCCAGCGTCCGATCATATTTCTGGAACACCGCCAATAATACTAACCCTGAAAAAGTTCCCCTTTCCAATGAATGGGAAATGCTTGAAATGTTTTACAAAATTTGGATCACTTGCACCATAATTTGTTACAATTTCTCCACATCATTTCGTATTCTCGCTTTAATGCACCCTGCTACTGTACTTTTGCATGCTGTTATCGTTTTCACGAAGAAAGAATATAAACTGGAAGGAGAGGAGGAGTGTAAAAGCCCACAAGAAACGTGTAGAATGAATTTTGGGGAGCTCTCACCTTTCTCTCACTGTTGGACTATATTCTCTCAATGTTGGATTATGTCGCTTGGTTGACAACGGATTTGGATATGGGATTGAAAACAGAGGGTTGGCTAGGAAGGATTACAGTCACGTGGTATTTTGCAACGATATTTTTCCCGATGATATGCTGTGGGGAGTGTTGTAGAAGGGTGAAATAAAGCTTTTTCTTATCTTGGCCTTGCTAAATTTACCTGCCAATCGATAAGATATTGTATTGTTTTTTGTTTTTAGATGGCAAGTTTTAGAACGTGGATTGTGAGGAATAGGAAATACATATTTGTGGATCGAATGGAGTTTTTGGGATTTGTGTACAATTCGGATCATAATGGAATTTTCCTTGGGCTTAATGGAGTATACAAAGTTGATTACAACTGCTTTGCGCAAGTGAGTAGTGGAGAGAGAAGCTATGTATACAAATATAAATTGCTGTAAGCCACGATTGATATGATGCTTATATTTCTGATTCTGGTTCGTTTCAGCTATGCGTTTTCATAATTACTTTCTTTCAATACGCAAATGTACCACGAAGATAAGCATACATTGTCAGTAAGATTTATGCAGTATCTATTAGTGTGAACCGTAAATTTATTTTTTCTTAACATTGATAATGACGTCTAAATCATACAAAAAAGAACACCATCAAATTTTTCCTCCGATTTAATCAATAAATTCCTATTAATTTTTGTGTTTTTTCGTTTGGTTCTTAATTTCTTTTATCATCTACAAATAGATTTTATCACGTAAGCATGTACATCTTACACTTAGTTTTCATTAGTGCCAGAAGGTTGAGACTCATTCAGTGATCTTGATCCAATAAACAGAATTAAATTTATTCCAATCAAAACTAAACACGAAATACGGATTTTCATTAAGGTTTACATTTTAAATTCGCTTCGTAATGAATCTCATAACCTTGAGCGTTTGTAGTAGTTCCAGCTCGCTGCTGTTGTACTGTTTGACTTTGGATTTCTTTTCCCTTGCCCTTCAATTTTGTAATTCATCTGGGTAGATTCAGTTGCATGCTCAAATTCTCGAAGGACATCTTAATTTAGTTTCTTGTTTAAATTTAAGTTTCGTACCATTTTACCAAGAAAGGAACTTGCTTACAATCAATATGACTGAGTGAGCGTATTTCCTTACACGTGTCTTTATTTGAACTTCATGCATTTACAATTATTTGGACCCTTTTTGTATTTGAATTTTTGTCGATGCAGAAAAGTATTTATAAATTTATACATTTGCATAATGCAAGTGTAATCGAGTCTGAAATGGATATTATGTACATATTATGGTCTTTTGACAATAGGAATCAATTCCACGTGCCGATTGTGAAGGTCGGTGAAAGCGTGCATTTTCATGCAACTTGGTAAACGTCCCGACACAACCAAGGTTTTATAATTGAATTCGATGTACTGCTCATGCAAAAAAGAATGTTGATGCTATGAATGCATCAACAAGTCCACATGTTTTTGTTACATTTTGATAACAATGAGCAGCTTTCAGAATAGTTGAAATATCTAATGGAAAACAAGCTGACGGATCGCATTTTACCTGTTTTTAACAACCACCATTTATCCCGTCAAGACTGGTGCATGCTTACATCAAGGGAAAAATCATCATCATGACTTGTTCATCTGCAACGTGTTATTATGTACATTACAAGACTACTTAACCTAAAGTGGTTCACCACTCACCAGGTGCACTTTCAAGTGTAAAAAATAGTAATGTGAAGAAAGGGTGGTTTTTGATTTGTGAAACGTTAAAAAGGGTTCCTGTCCTGATCTGACATTGCTAAGTAGAATGGATATATTTTGAATTTCTTCATTTCAGAAGCTTTTCACACCAAGCTACCAAAATTTATACATTTTTGAATGAGATGAGAAATGGATTCGGATTCATGGGAAAAAGCTTGTATTATTTGTTTTATTTGCATAACTAATGCATTTTTGTTTTATGATAAAATGAACAATTTCTGTGATATGATGTGATTTCATGGGAATAATATGAGTAGATTCAAAAAGTATGTGAAATTCCTTTACTTGAGTTGAGCTTCGTGAATTCTTTACAATTTAAAGACTTGACAAACAAAGTGAGACAAGTAAAGAAAGCAGAGCCATATTATTATTAACCTTGTATGAAAAAGCGAATGTTAATGGAATGCGATTGTTTTGTAAATACAAATTTTTCAGTTTAGAAATTTTTCATGAATTCAATAGTTTGTTTGTTGATGAGGTCAACATTGTCCTTGGCCCACAGGAAGTCGAGATGGTTGTATTTGTCGTGGTTGATACGATATTTAAGTTGAATGTTTGGGAGTTGCACAGCAAGACGGTAGTTTTAGTATGATAGTGGCTCATGGTGTGTAGACATCCTAAGATAAACGCCAAAAATGCATTTACTCAAAACATTAATAATTTTAGTATGGTTTAGATATGTCATAAATGTTTTGGGATTAAACTTAGGGATTTCACACCAAGCAAGTCATTCTCTCCCCACCATAAAGCAACTGGAGCAGTTAGCTTAGAAATGTCATATTCTGGTGGCGTCTCTCGTCCGTAAATTTCAAGATTTCCAGCTCTTCCATAATCATACTTTCTGAATAATCTGGAATTCACACCTTGTGTGTAATGTACTAAATTACGTATTGAACTGCCTGCAGGTACGTGTCCTAAAATTGTTGGCATCAGTTCCTGAATCCAAAGCCAGCCATAATCATTTAGTTAGCAATCCCTCAGAGTTTAATTATTACAAGTATTAAATATGTTAAGCTGTCATAATAATAATTATTCATACAGAATCCATCTGATCAGAATCAAATCCAGCGACAAGGAACAAGATATTTGTGCAGAGATCTTTGATTAAACTGGTTTTAATGGCAGACAGTACGTCCAATAAATTCCATGAAAGGATCGGATGGCAAAAATTCATTAAGTCAGACCATGCTCAGCAACCACTTAAGAAATACAGGGAAAAGGGTGTAAAATATAATTTCATGAGTATTTGTGCTAAATGATGCATTATCTAGAGTTTTCCAATCATTTATAGATTAGATAACTCTTGATTTGATGGCGTCAAAGTAAATCAATCTTGCGAAAGTACTTAAAACGCTAGTGCTTGAGACTTGAGAAGAAAAATATTAGTTGTTGCATGCATACCTCGACGTTCACTGAATGGAGCAATCAAAGCGATTGGACTGAGCATATAGGAGACTGGAGCGTATGCATTCATCAATTTGATTTTCGAATTGTACTCAGGACGCTCAGACATGCAGACCCAGAACCCGGTCGTGCCCATGCTATGGCCAACATAGTAAAGTCCATCCGTTCCGGTGGAATTTTGGATGTAATCAAAAGCGGTTGGAAGGTCTACAAAATAAAATAATTTGATGCTGATGAGTTTTTTTAAATATATAAATCAAAGACGCAGTGAAACACAAAATCTACTGGGTATGGAAATATTTCAAATTTAAATAAATTTACCATAGGTGCCGAGCTTATTCCAACTGAACGACCAAAGAACTTCTTTATCAGCGACGGGATCAAGAGAAATCCATACGTCATAGCATTCATAAACTAAGTTGTAGCCTATTTAGTAAAAATTTTCATTAAAATAATTATCTGTCAAATCGCATAAAATGCTCATAATGTTTAATTTCACTCACCTAAACTCTTCTCGGGCCCAGCAATAATCCAGTTGGCAGAGTCCCCGAGAAGTCCATGTTGCAAGAAAATAACTTTCATGTTTTCTCCAGGCCCACATCTTTTTCCATAAGGCATTCTGTGCAACTGCAGAATATATCCGTCTGCTGTGGTGATGTTGTGTACCTCAACAGGATATCCAAATTTAACAAAAAAATCGCGCTGGAAATAAAAAAATATGGAAATTAAATCCCAGCTTAAAAAATTGCCGACAAATTTTCAAAAGGTTTCTGATAATTTACGCACCACTGATAATTTAGCATCATCATTATCCGCTAATGGGTTGACTTTCTGCAAATATTTTGAACTAGCAAGGGCTACAAACCCCGAGCAATCCAACTAACAGCAGGGTTGTTGATCGTTGCTGCATTTTGAGTTAGGACGTTTTTATTTGCAGTAATCCCTGTACACCTGTGTCCCTTCACATAAGCCCAAAGATTAAACGATTCTGTGGATTCAACCTTGAATTATATATAGTGGGCAGTGCACCACTTTATCTCTTGTTCAATTAAGTTCTCATTGCTCCCCGATTAGCAAACATGCTTGATGTTATGTAAATAATATGCCGACTGCGATTTGCGTTGCAGAATCATGTTGATTGTCAGATTGTTGACTTTTGACTTAATTTACATGAGGCAAAACACCAAAATTTAATCAGTTTTGTCGTCCGATAAATTTAGCTAGGCTTCGGCATTTCTCTTATCGTTTAAAGTTTAAGGAAAGTCCATTAACTGCTCGTTATCATCATGGAGTGTGTTTTTAGTTCGAACTCAGGACAAAGACGGGAGTCCATGACATTCAAAGGAACGTCATCATAATTATATCAAATTGCACACGATCCCATACGGACCACATATTATTTATCACATGCTCTAATGTTATCCTGTGGAGCATGATACAGAAAAAATGCATTACCAATATAATCAATCACCAAATCTATCAATGAATTTATCTTTGATCTCTCTCCGCATATGAATATCTGAAAGGATATGCATGTAAATGTACTTCAGATATGACTTTTTTGCTACTTTCTAGAAATCTCTAGACTTCTGAGCATTTTTATTGTAGGCCAGTACCAACTAACGGATTAGCATTTCAAGTTTAACAAGTAAAATAAAAATCAACAAATTTGAAATTTGTTGTACAATCCTGCTGCTATTAAAATGTTTACAATGCTGCTAATAATTCCATCAATGAACAGGTTTCTAGTCAGGCTGTGTAAGCTTAAATGTCAAATGAAGTATTTGAGTAATTTTATTAATTTTGACTTGTACTCATGAACATCACAAAATATTTGAAAATTACATTGGTTTTTATAATACATTGCAAAGATTGTTCGCCTTAGTCTTTTAAAAGTTTTCCAAAAAACTCAATCACTGGTTCATTTACCAATTCACGTATTTGTTTGGCAACAAGAAAGTCCAGGTGGTTAAACAGGTCATCCCTAATGCGAAACTTTCTTTGAATATTTGGTAGTAATTCTGCAATCCGATGGGTATCCTTCAAGAACATAACCAAATAATTTTATACTTATGCTACAATTCTTTTTCTATTGCTTTTGTTTATCAGTTTTTATTTTTATATTTACATGATTTCTAGAATCAAGTTGAGTTTTTCAATAAGTTATAGTTGTCTTCACTTACTGTATCCAATTGATCGGGATTGAATCCACAGAGAATGAATAGAAAATTCGAGCAAATGGGTTGAATAGGACTGTTATCATATCATCACAAGCCAAGCCTCCAATAAATTCCAGAAAATCACTAGTGCCAAAATATTCATGGTGCAACAGCTTATCTATAAGATGTATTTTTGACAGTACTCAAACCTCAAACTCTACTTGAGAACAATGGCTCGAAAAAAAGTAACAAACATGATGTCATGTCACACATAATATTATTATACGTTGTATTTCAGGATGACCCACTAGGTACATACATATCTATAGAATTCTCGTTCGTTCCTTCATTTCGTTGTCCTTCTCGTCTTTTGCAAATTAAGTTTAGATTTTGTAGTGTTTTTTCTGTCCAACTTGTTTTGCTTTTGATTGCTCATCACATCACATCATCAATTATAAGTATTTTAGTTGTGTCATTTTTTACTAGAAACAATTTGTCATGTTTTAAATGAAATATAACAATAAATTCACATCCTTGTTTGATTGAACATTTTAAAGTACAAGTGTATATACATTCTTGATGAATATGAAAGTCAAAAACCACATCTAGCATGGGGAATATTGAAATCTGTTCAGAAAATTTTTCAAGTTGGCAATCAATTAATTCAATTCAATTCCAGTAGCGAAATTTTCATGATTGCAAAGATAAAGTGTCCCCAAGTGGTGGTGGTGTGAGCTTGAGAATGATGACGATTGTCGATTGTCTCCTACCAATCAAAATTCAGGTAGAGTCTTTTGCAATCGGTGGAGATGCACGAAAAAGTTGATTTTTTGTCACTTTTTTTGTAATCAACCAATCCACCAGTTACAAAAGCAACCTCACAAACAACTTGAGTTTGACGTTGAGACGTTGACATTCGTGTTGCACGACGTTCTTTTCTAATTAATTAGAAACAGTAGTAAAAATCAACGGGAGATGTATAATTTATGAAAGATCATAGCGATTGGCTCTTTCGGAGGTATAGAAAACAATGGAGTCATTACGTAGTGGTTCCCATCATGAAATTAAGTTTGAGGTCTGCCTTAATGATTGACTAATGTAGTAGATGTGGAATTGACTGCGAGAAAGACAAACATATAAAATTATCTGATTTTATAACTTTGTGAAAAGTTGTATTAATTTTTGTTCATTCATTTGCAATTTTGTATTAATGATGTGAATTGTGAACTGCTTGTCCTAAGAACAAGATGATGATGGGCAATGTGTATAGTTGCCAGACGTACTAGTTTCACTAGTACGGTACTAGTTTTCAGCCCTGAAAATTCGGAAAAGTAGTACAGTACTACTTTTGAAGAAAGTGTCCTACTGGTACTACTTTCCAATCTGAATTTTTCATGAGAGAATTTTAGCTACTTTTATCCAATTTTAGGAAAAAAATTATCAAAAAAGTGTTAATTCTTTGCATTTTTTTTCAAATTTTCGCAATGTGTAGATGGTTTACCTCTGACAAGTATTGTATATGCACAATTACTCTTTTTCTTGCCAACTGAAAGTGACAAGTGTCTTATATTTGTCAGTTTTCTACTGATAAACTAAAGTTCAAATTATTTTAATGAATTGGCTGTGTCATACATGCTTCACTTTATCAATAACAGTTAGTAAACAGTCCACTTAAATGGTGGGCTTCAGCTTGGAATTTGGTTTGCAAAATTTGTACAACTTTCATATTTTTGACCTTAGATAAGCTCAAGAGTTTGAGACAGGTTTAATTTTGCGGGTGATATTTTATTTAACTTAAAATGCCTTGAATTTGCACAACATTAACCCGTAATTTAATATACAAAATTACTGTAAATTATTGAAAACGTAAGATTTTGAAACCAGTTTTAGCAACACTATTTAAATTTTGAGGGAAATTTCAACATACATGTACTAAAATGGAGTCTAAATCTAATATTTTATTGGCTGAATACGCATAGTTGGAATTTTTTCAGTTAAGTATTATTTTTTTTGCAAAGTATGCGCATTAAAAAATTAATTTACATACTTGAAATATTGAAATACGTTTTAAAAATTTGGCGATCAAAGGTAAAAATTTTTACGATGCAATGTATGTGGTCGCTTTACTTGTAAAATGTGTATCCGACTCAGTTTAACAATGCCTTTTAGTTAAAGAAATTCAATATTGTACATATCAAAATTTCAATTTTTTATGTACTAGTTTCGGTCTCGGAAAATCTGGCAAGCCTAGCAATGTGAGACTATAACCGAAATAGCCTGCTTGTTGAGCTGAAGCTGTGAGTGCTATGCGGAATGAAACTAAATCCTGAAGAGAGTGGAGTTGAGTTGAGTCTTCAGCTTGCAAGTTAGAAGTTAGAACTGGATGAAAAAAAACTCGTTGCAACTATTCTATCTAACTCTGTAAGTTTTGAAAGGTGGAGGCAGAGAAATCTTAGCCTGCATCACGGTATTAGTACCAAAATAGTAGTTGAAATAGAATAGGCTAAGTGGCGAAAACAAGACTTTCTTCGCATAAGCATTTGCCTGTTTTTTGCACAAGCTTTTGAGATATCTCATTGAGATTCAAAACATTTGGTCTTTGTTCGATCATACGAGAGAACCGGTTTGGAAATCCTCACTTAAATTCAGGTGTAAAGATGGCATGCCGATTGTTTCTCCAATCTATCACGAAAAGAAACAACTATGGACATATATTGTATCACTATTTTTTATTTTTCGTGTGAAATATTTTTGGTGTGTAAATTCACCAAAACAAATCTTTCCATTTTGAATCACAAAGATGCTTTACATTGGTCATTGTTTTGTTATTTTCTATCATCCTATTCATCTAATACCTATTCGCACGTACTGTCTACTTCAGAGCTACTTGTTCTTGACTATGGGATAATTGGGCAAGTAATTTTTACATCATAAAACATCTTTAAATGACTCCCCATTCTCCTTTACATTTATTGTTGGCCATTTGGTGTCAAGAATCCCAATTCTTTGTTGCATTTATTGCAACCAAAGGGAGAAAAGGAATCCAATTTTTTATCCATTTTATTTGATCCTATCCCATAAGAGCCTGTGTCTGTGTGTGGTCACCTTCACCGCAACTCATTCTTTCATTGCAATGGGACTCAGCTGCTCCATTAAAAGCAATTAACTATTCTCTTAGCAATAGCAACCATAAAACAGACTGGAAATGATTTTGATGATGACGACGACGACGAGTCGAATTCGAGGTGTTATAATCCTTGAATAAGAATGGGAATGGGATAATGTATTCGATCAGCTCAAATCACTTTAGCTTCGTGTATTCAAGGAGAATTAACAAATAGGCTTTGTTTGAAACAAAGTCCATTAAAGCCTGATGATAATCCGCCTTCCTCTCAGACAATTAAGGTCATAACAATATAAGCAATCAACCAGTTTATCTACTAGCAATATGTTATAATATATAATAATAATACTGACCATTCAACAATGTCTAATGGACAATAAACGATTTTCACATGAGATGAGAAGAGAGCTAATGGATGCAAGAAATTCTTGAGTGAACATGAGCTCCCATTACTTGCCTAATTAATCCGATTTTATCGCCACAAGAGATTGGATGGAATGAAATGGAATACATAATCATCTAATCCTTTTGTCAGTTTTAGCGTAAGTAAATGGCTAATTGCAAAACAATTGAAAAAAAATGGTTCCCAAACCATAAATTAAAGATGAAAGGATGCGAAAATTTGGCGGCGATCCAAAAAGGAACACTTTAAAATTCATTCAAATCTAGAAAATGCATCTGGAAAATTTTTGGGGAAACTAAAGAATTAACAACAATTTTTGATTGATTGACAGCCTAGTGCAACTCAAGTAGCTTTTCTTCGGATTATATTCCTCTTATTAGGGAGCTATTAAGGCAAACAATAACTGAGTTCTACATACCTAATATATTATATGATTATTACCTGAAAATCAAAATTCGTTGTTGGCTTCCTACTTAATCCATTTACCAGTCTTGTGCGTATGAAGTATGAATTGATGTGATATAATCTCTCTTCGAAGACTGACTTCTGCGGGCGGTAGACGTAGCGTAGATCTGAAGAGTACACAATGCTAATAGCAAAAGAAAACAAGTTTCAACTTTTCCACTTTTTCCTTTAAATATGATCCCCCTAATGAATGTCGTCTTAATGAACTATTGTAATTTTATACAGAAAAATTGAGAGAGTCGACTCTTAAGGTCTTGATGTAATCCATATAAACTGTCAGTAATCATCCCGGAATGACTTCAGGGGCCATTGAGAAACATTCATAATGTTAATACAAAATTTTAAACTGGCTTGGTGTTGCTTTTGCTTCATTTGTAAACTACTCAAGCTCTCAAAGCTATTGCTCATCATCATGTAGAATGTAGAAACATTTAAAACGCATCAATAATATTGATCAACCCGAAAGTAATAATTTAAACTAATATTGGAAAACATAATGGGGAGATCAAGAACGTAGCAGAAGCAGTAATATCTGCTTTCACGAAACAATATAATAGTATTTAATTGCTTTACGTGAAGTCAAGCATGACAGTTCTTATCTTATGTATAATGCAATTTCGTTCATAAAATGATTTCAAGTGCCACTTCATATTCTCAACGGCCTCTTGTTGTCTGTCTAACTGTCAGTTACAGAAGCAGAACTCCCAGTAGAGCTGAATGTAAGAATGAAATGCAATTTGAATCCCAACGACTCTCATTTTACAGAAAATATTTATACATGAGTATGAGACTGGTTTTATGAGCATGTTCAATACATTGGCATTTCTTAAAACAATTCAATTGTATTGTATCATAAGATCATCCAGGCAAATTTCCTACAAGGTTTTCGCGTCATACCAAATTTTCTTTGTAGGAGAAATTTAACCAGCGTTTCAACCGTAGTGTGTGATAGTGTGATCTATTGCAAGACTATATTATTTTCACGTCTAAGGAAGACCTTGTTGGCTTTTAAATCTTGCATTGACCTTTATTTTCAAATTTTTAACTGAACACTACTAAAATATTTTTAAACACTGTAAAAAGCCTTATACACTACGTTTGACATGTACAATTGAATCCCAGTTGTAATGGCCTCACAACCCACCCCCAGTCACTCCTTATTTAAAAAGAAAATTTATTTTAGCGTTGAAACATTAGATATGTATTAAACCAAAATAATAAGATAAAATAACGTAGATTAACCTGATAATAATGTTGTTGCAACGTTCTCCACTCAGATCTTTTCTTGGACTCCCTTGCATCCTTTAAAATGAATAATCAATATCATCATCACATTTATCATGATTTCAAGAATCAGAAACAATTTCTAAGATGAGAATAATATCTTATACTTACTTGACCCAAGGAATTTCTCCCTTCCCTCAACCTCTCCGACCCAATTTTCTCATTAATCAACAACGTATTATTAGTATTATCCGAGCGAATACTCGAATTCCTCGTGCCTGCACTCCTCCCTTCCTCCGACTCTTCAGAATTCTCCCTTATTCCCGCTAAAGGGGCTTTTTGCTTATCAAAATATGATGCTGCCGTCACCGTGCTTTCCCTCTCAGAAGGAGGCACATAAACAAGCGGAAGGGACTTGGAGCGCCAATATTTTGACATAACCTCAAGGTTGTCATACTCTTCCATAGTATGTCCAACCAACTGAATACTTTCTTCCTGGTCCATATCCATGATTGTGATGAATCTTCACTTATAAATTCTCATTCACTTCAAGTTCACTTTTTAACGAAACTTTTACTGCTATTGAAAATAGTCTTATTATTGTTAGTTGTTCAAGTGTCAATTTATTCAGCACCATTTTGTAATCAACAGAAAAAAAACAAGTCACTTATCCTGTTGGGCCACCAGGACTACCCGCACCGTTTAAAAACCAATGAAAACTCCTTATAATCCTATTCGCACAGTGAGCTGGGACGAATAAATCGATGCTTTAGATTTATCACATGAGCTATCAACTTTCTACGAGAGAATCGCTATCATCCTCAGCTTCAGTCTCAGCTAAAAAAAAAGTTGACAGATAGAACCAGATCTGAGAGTCCGCGTCTCAGGTCTCAATAATAATACTATGTCTTTCTCAAACCGTTCTTCAAGTCAAAGTCAAGCCAGCACCAACAGCATAAATTATTTTTTTCCAAAGCAAATAATACCACTTCTTTTTTTACTTTAAACTTCTTCGTCTTGATCTTGACTTGACGTTTGTTTTACAGCCATGCAAATTATTCCTGCATTCCACAAGACTTCTTTCACTCACACGAACTTCACTCGTACAAAACACAGAGAGACACCAATTCACCAGTGTTTTCAACACACGTCAAACAAATGAGGAACAAGAGCTCGGAATAAAGTTGAGAGATCTGGCTCTGTGACTATTTATCATAATGATGATGACGATGATGATGATGTTGCTGTTGATCACGATGATTGTTTAGAAGTACAGTTGAGTTGAGCGAGAGAAAAATAAAAAATCTATCATCATCAGATCACAACTCATAGAACAGCCCTCAACTTCCAAATCCAAATAACCAAGAAAGAGACGCGCAGATCAGATCAGTTCAGACGAGGATAGGATCCTTCTAGCAAATCAAACAGCTTGTGCAAAGTGCAGACAAGAGACTGAGGAACTCACACAGGCACAAATGCACTTTGCTTCAGCAATCATGTTTCTGAAGTGATTGAATAAGAGCCCATTAGCTACAATATTATATCATATCCAGCTCTTCATGAAGAATAGTAAATTTTATTTACACTGTTGATTGGACCTCCTATATTCTCACTTTGTCTCGTCATGTCATGTCTGCAGAAGAGTGTACATTGTACGAGTACGTATTGTCGTATTGTCAAGGCACAGTGCGAGCAAGTGAGCAAGTGAGACTAGGTTGATAATTGGAAAGAAAGCAAACTAATAATAATATTATGTCTTTCATGTCTACATCATCATTATCACTATCATAATCAACAATAACTAACTATAACACAACTACAACCAAAACGCCTGCCACCCAGCAATCCAATGATGATGATGCTGAGGATTGTGATGGGATTAGGGTTGCCGTTTTTCGGTTTCGGTTGCAAACCGTGTCCGGTTACGGTTGGTAGAGAAAACCGAACCGAAAACCGTAGCCGGTTTCGGTTGGAAGTGAAAAACGAAACGAAACCGTTTTTCCGGTTTTTAAATACTTTCGCATATACCTTTATTCACACAATTAATTCATGCAGAGTAGAATTACAGCAAATAAATGACTTATTCACGTAATACTTTGTAAATAGAAAATTCATTCAAATTATTAGAGCATTCCAGCAGCCCGATAACCAAACAATTAATTTGAAAATTAGTATACAAGCCACTTCTTCATTAACATCAACATTTTAATGTGCTCGGCACTCAAGTTTTGACGATTATCAGTCAGAACGTCGGTTCCAGTGGAGAAAAAGGATTCCACCGGTACGCCTGAACCACCAACTGCTAAGTAGTCACGAGCCATTTTTGATAAGCATGGATACTCTGTCTGGTGGTTCTGCAAAAAAATGATGTAAAAAGTACACATTTAAATTTTACAATAAAATCATTACAAGCTCAAAACTTATAAAAAAAAGTTCACATACCTTCCACCAACCCAGTAATCCGGTCATTTTTAACGTTTCAATCGAAACTATTCCTTCGGCTAGAAACTTTTTTAATTCGTCAGTTGAACTACTTCCTTTGGAACAGGTAGACATTTGAGTTTTGTATAAGGAGCTAAAGAAATCATCAGCTTTTTCCTTAGATACGACATCTTCTTGAGTGAGTTCCACACTTGGATTCGGAGACTTGTAATATGTTGTCCACTCCTGTGTGACTAAAGCTTGACATTTCTTTACCCAATCAGTAGGCCATTTGGCTTGTTTAAACCATTCCAATTTAAAGCCGGGGTGCAAAACTGTAATTCAACATAAACAGAAAAAGGTGCTAAAATTCAAAGTCAACAATTTGCTGCATGTTGTAATATCACCCACCTGTGCCAATTACATAACATTTCCCATCAGTATCAGGATAGTATTTCTCCAGCTTCTCTGATGCCGCAACGGAAGCTGATATTTTCCAGTCCAATGAAGCACTTGTTGAATTGCCATGACCTCGTCGGCGAGTCGTCTGATCAGGTTTACTGGGTTGTTTAAACGAATCAAAATGATCAAACAGGTATTGATAAATGACTGTCGTAGAAGCAATGTTCGGTGTCTTTTCCTTCGAAATAGTCATTGTAGCTTGCAATAACGGGTCAAGTAGAACTTTAAGGTCCTTCAAATGCACCCATTCTCTTTCGGATAGAACGAAGTCCTTCAGCTCGGTCCTCGACTTCAAAGTTGCTGTTAAAACCTCCTTCATTTCACACGCTCGGGTAATCATTGCGTGCATGGAATTCCACCTAGTACGACAGTCCAAGATGACCAAAAGCTTATCCTGGTTTAATATATCACAATGACGAAAATATGTCTCTCGTCTCTGAGGAGAAGCTCGGATTGCAGAAACGGAAGCACGTAAGTTAGAAATAGCATCCTTGATCCCATCTATTTTCGATTAAAGAAACTTAACGTTACATGAAATGTTGCTGTTTAGTATATTTTACATAACATAAATCTTTGAATTTAACAAAACAAATCAAACCTGTTTTCTCACACTCATCTACAATTGACTTGGCACATAAATTAATGATGTGGGCTAAGCATCGCACTCGTTGGTTAGTCTCATCAAATTGAACTCCCTGGGTTTCAAGCTTCTCAGTTAGAATTTGAAAGAATGTGTCCATATTGCTGGCATTATCAGTAGTCACTGAAAGCAATTTATTCACGATCTTGTAGTCTTGTAGGACAGGAATAAGCGAATTTGCAACATTTTCTCCCGTGTGCGAGCCTGATAGCTCAGTTAAGTCTATTGGTACGGTGACCAGTTCCCAAGAATCATTGATGAATCTGCAGATCACACCTTGGAAAGCCAGCTGGTTTGTACTAGTCCATCCATCAATAATTAAGTTAACTTTTGCTTCTAAGGAATCCAGCTGGCATATGAGCTTTTCTTTCTCCTCTTTAAAGGCATCTTCGATGTTCTTTGTCATTTTGGTGCGTCCTGGTAATGTAGTAGTGTCCTTGTCTTTCGATATTAACTCCACAAATGATTCAAAATGTGGGTTGTCGACAATACTGATGGCTTGATCGGTGCAGACGATTAACTTAATGAGACTTTTTCTAAATGATTCTTCAGTAAGGACATCAGGCTTCTTGCTAGACTGGGTAAGCGTTAATTGAACAGTTTTACGTCGTTTTCCTTCTCCTTTTGAAATTGATTCGTAAACTGCTTTGTGAAGTGCCTTTATGTGGTTGTGGAGATTTCCAGTGCTTTTATTAGCCTGCTCCATGAACTCCTTTCTAAATATTTTTGACCGTCATATTAAAATAACTATGATCACTAAATAATAAATAATTATTATTACAAAAATATTTCGTTACGTACCGACATAGTTTACAAATGTAAAGTTTTCGGTTTGGAAAATATATGTAGTGGTCCTTGATAACTGGTCGTTTCCCAACGAGTGGTTCTGCTAGTAACTCCTCAATGTCGTCGGACAAGGTTGAAGAATATTCCGTTCCAATGGTTTCCGCCATATTTTAATTAAGATATAACACAGTAGCGTGAATTAGAAAGTTAAAATTAAACATTCTGTGTCCAAACAAGACGTTGACTAGAATGAGATTTCCTAAGTTTGCTACTCTTGCATTAATATTGCAATATGCATTGGGAAAACAGTCATGGCGCTGATATTTTACATTAAATTCTCATGCTTACAATGCTTTTCATTGAAAACGGAAACCGAACCGAAACCGCGGTTTTCCGTTTTCGGTTAAACCTCCTAACCGAACCGAAAAACGAACCGAAACCGTAAAAAAAACGTAGAAAACCGGTTTGAAAAACGAAAAACCGAAAAAACGGCAACCCTAGATGGGATCGTGTGCTCCATTTGTTTCAGGCCAACTTGTCGCCTTAATATATGTATGCTTATTGCTTAGTTCAAAACCCTTTTCGTCGCTGGTGCTGATTGTTTATTGCTTTCGCTGTCCATTCCCCATGATATAATGATGATGATGAGGGTTTTTGGTACATGAAAATAATCTGCATGTCAATCTACACCGTTTCACTACACACTTGCAAAGCCAAAGTCAACTTACGCTGAGTCATATCCTAATACAAATACAACTTGAATAACCAGCTCGAGATGAAATGGAGGAAGTGGTATGGTGAAGTAAAAATATTGTCCATCTTTTTTTCAGTCTCAGACATATTCAATTAGGTTACATGTATCATCACATCAACCCAAAGCAATTTCCCCTTTGCTTCGTCACCCTTGCCTTGGGGAAATCTCCGAATTTCCTAAAATATGAACAAACAAGCACGCACATTATTACGACATAACACAACCAAAACCACACGTATAGTGCAGTGAGCTTGTCAAGATTTATATTTTGTTTGATGTTGGATCGTTGGATGTGATGTGATGAATGCTGTAGTTGCACGAGATCCAATCCAAAATTCTTGCTATGACCACGTTTTTCATATTTTGATGACAGCGATTAGAATTCCATGAAATGAAGCTTGTTTTCATCCTTTTACAATAATTAAATGAGGATGGTGGATAATGCACTGATTGCGCTGCGCGTGTAAATATAATGATTTCACATTTTTTGGTACGTCAAAATAAAATGTGATTATGATTGCCTGTCTGTCATGTGGCGTGGTGAGGAGAAAATTTACTTCGTGAACGAATACAACTTTATGGTGGTGCAAATGCCGTAGCATTTATACTTGAACTTTTATTAACTTGTAAATTATCTCCAAAACAAATACACTAGATGATGACGGACGAGTAACTGACTGAGTGACCAATCAGAATAAAGTGAATGGAAAATGTGGATATCATATATATGCAATTATGACATGATTTTAAACTGTTTTTAGATAGTTAACGTTCATGTTAATTCAGATGTAAACGACATTTGTTTTAATTTATTCTGAATTTCAGGGATGAATGAGAGCAGCCGAAAAACCAAACCACCATTGTATTTTTTTGTTTTAACTTCTCATCTACGTACTTTTACTATTGACTATTTTTTCTCGACAAGACCAGACCAAACCAAGACCAACCCTTCTTTATAAACTTAATTGAGAGGAATGGCATCGATGCGGATGGAGATACCTTAATATTATTGCAGTCAATTTGCATAGCCATAAAATTTACAGAAATTTAAGGACCAAAAGGAATTGCATAAATATTATGGTGAAAGATCATCATCATCCCTATCTATCTATACCTTATCATTATTCACTTCCATGTAAATCGAGCATTTTTCTACGTAAATAATACCTCTCAAATAAATATAAGATGCATCATCTCTAAACACAAATGAACTGAATAATGTGTGTTTGAATTCAAAATTCAAATATTACACTTTTTTTCCTCCTCTGACAACTCCTTCCCCCGAAAACAATAAAAATGATGATGCTGATAATAATCCTTATCTACATACGAAGTGCCAACACACCTAAACAATAATGATATGGCAGCAACCTGCCACTAGTGCCACTTCTCTACACAACAACAAACGCAAACGGCCACCTTTGAAAGTTTGAATTTGATTCATAACATAATATATTATCATCAAATGATACACAGCTAGCCGGCAACAGCAAACACCAACTTTAGTTAACAATGGAATGGAACAAATATTCCTTGGGAGTAATAAATCTAGACAAGCTTCATGTATTAAATCTTTGGTATTTGAATTTTGAATAGTGTATCAACCACTTGTTACCGACGTTCATGTCCACTAGGAAAATATGCCGAGGCTATTTCGTACACCACCATATAAATTACTTCTTTTGTCTGTGACTGTCGATTTGAAGAATTTGTGTGTAATTTCTCAGAAGAAGAGGACAAAAAACACGAAAGAAGTCTTTTCCTTATGCCTGCCAAAACGAGTATGGCTTTTTGAGAGTATTTAAAAAAGCAGAAATAAATGGCTTTGTCATTCTCCTTTGCTCTTTACTGCTCATGAATATTTTAAGGTAAAATACAAAATAAGACTTCTTTTAGTTCTTTTTTTCCTTTTCTTTTTGGTGATGTGATTCGTGTTTCACCAACAACTACAAAACACAACGACAACCACCCGCCTCCTCAAACCAACATTTAATCCATCTTTCAAAATTCAAGAGAGAGAGGGTGAAAAAGGCTTATAAAAGTCAAGAAAAAAATTCTTCCATGAGTGAACCTGATGAGATGTGGAGATCAACTTAGATTGATGGATGGATAAACTTGAGAAGAGTTTGAGTGACTGACGGATGGTTAGTTAGAAGCTGAGTTGAGACGGCCGGGGACGGCATCTCAGCAAAGGAGACGGGGTGAAAGTGAATAATTCTTTAAAATAAAATGTTGCATAAAAATCATAAATGTGAATTGGCTTTGGTGGAATGCGAATGACTGAGCTAGGCCAAGTCAAATAGAGACCGCATTATGAAATGAAATGAACAACGACTACCACTACTACTCTAGAAAAAAACTAAATTGTAAACACAAAAAAGTAGCTTTTTGTTTCTTATAAGCAAACACGAACATGTGGGTTTTGTAGATGAACTACGAAGCCTCTAAAAAATCTATCACTCAACATCAACAGATCAACACACCACAGATAGCGTTCCTTCTTTTTCTACCTTGTTGCCACCAATGTCATGTATTTTAGCTACCATTATCTTCCTCATCTATCTTATTAGATGGAGTTATGTACATAGTTTGGAACGGGGATATTAAATGGTTTCCTCTAATATTTCATTTGATCTCGTTTGTTCCATCTCAATTTTTTCTTCCGTCTTTCGCTTCTGAAGGTAAAAGTACAAACTACAAAGTACAAAGCTTAATGTAAAACGTGTAAAAGTTATGCTACGCAATTCAACACAAACACAATGCTTGTCTTGGTCTTGACTTGGCCATTTCTCATTTGAGATGAAAGTTCACTTTTTTTGCCCTTCTTCTGGTATGTTGATAGATTGATGTTTGAGAAGCTTTTTTTGTGCACTTGTTGATACTTTCCTAATGTTGATGACAGATTCACGTACTCACAACTTACAATCAGTGTGCTTGGCTTGAGTATAAGCTTGAGCTATACTCATAATATGAATGAGTAGATTCATTATATTATTGTTTTAGCAGATGAAAGCAAATTGTAATTACGGATTCTTTCTTTCCACTCGGAAAAAATCATGAAGCCAAAAACGACTCAAGACCAAATCCAACCTCACCTCCACTTCATTTAGGAACAGTCATTCACTCCTGTCATTTCATACCGACATAATCACACTCTCAAGGAGGTTCTTAAAGCACGCATAGTTTTTAGTAGAAAAAAGCTTTTGAAAAAGTTCGTTTTACTCATAGTTCATGTTAACCTCTCGGCTAGACACTAGACACACAGGCAGTGAGTATAAAATGAAATACAAAAAAAATTGTGCCTAAAGATGAAACTTGAGCTGAGACAGGACCACAGGTAGTAATGAACCTTATCATTTGAACATGTGTGGCGTGGCGTGATGGGTATGGCACGAGAAGGGGGATAAATTTATCCTATTTTCCATCTCCATCAACAGGTCTAATATTCGCGAAATGTTTCTATGCACAAACTAAACTATCATATAGTCAATGGAATTCGTACGAACGTGATAGTAAAAACTTAAGGTGTTTGGCTTAGACGTCAATTTTCAAAGTTTAAATATTTAAGTAATTTTCTCCTCTGGTAGATAGTAGATTTGTTGTGTCTCACCAACACAAAGCAAAGTGTAGATAACAAAGACAAAAATACTGTTTTAGTAAAAATTATTGCCTGCAAAGCTCTTGCCAAATGACATTCAGATTTATACACAAACTTTTATCAGGTACTGCCTACTGAATCCATTAAGTCTCCCAAATACACAGTTCGATGAAAAACTGACGATAGCATGTTTACCTTTTCCCCTTAATCACCACCGTTCATCAGACCAGCAGCAGATTATTACACAACTTGCAATTTTCACTTTAATAAATACACACACCGTATATACAATATACATAGCCCCCAGCTCAAATCTCAATATATTCTTCTCTCTGATCTGATCTGAATCCTATTATCTTTCTTTTTCTGGCTGGTGGTAGTATGGAGTTTTGGTGTGGTACGGTGTAGTACTCTCTCTATCTTTTAATTCTCTCTCTTTCGCCCTTTATACGTTCCAGGCAGTCCCTATTACAACAGGTTAGGTTTCGCCTCGTCTACTTTTCAATCCGAGTCCGCCGCTCTCCTTCTTATTACTAGTTGGTTCGTCAGTAGCTGAGAGGTTAATTATACCTCATCATCAATAGCCCCACTGATTACTTGAATATTATATGAGCGATGAACGGAATTTGTGTGCATATTTCATAACACCAACTACCAACTTGCATATCAGCATCAACGATCAACTATCAACATCAGCCTTTTCCTTGCGTGTTTGTATATTTTTTAAAAGAAGTTAGTCACAAAATAATTTTCCGGCCTGAAGGTAATTTTAAAAGGTACTAAAATCTCTTTTTCATGTTTGTTCATAGTTCATATATATTCATACTTTTTACTACGAAAGATGTATGTCAATTCTCCGGATCATCGGACACAATCACAATAGAATACATCCGTGTAATATAAGAAGATAATTTACCGAAAGAGTTTTGCATAGAAGCAGCTTACTAGCAGCAGCAACAGGTTCATTTTTCTACATACATACGTGTTTTGTCAAAGAGTCAAAGCTGGATGAAATCATGAAATATTATGATGTGATGCGAATGATACGATGCACTATTGAACTAGGATATCACATCCACATCACAGTAAAAAAAATTATTTTATTTCACAGCACAGTAGCAGCTTCTGTATGTTGGTAGTTGTTCTCTCTCAGTCGTTTAAGAATCTGATTGTTTTCCTCTCTTAAACTAATCTTAACTCACACCGACAGCCAGACAAGTGATCAATATTAATCCAATGAAACAATGAATGGCAATGGTGAATTTGATAGACCACAAATGTGTGAAGCTAGTCTGTTGACTGGTATTCTCTCTGAAGGAACACAACAAGACAAGAAGATGTGAAGAGAACAGAGAATGTAAAATGCAAACATTTTTATTGATACTTTCTTACCATGCAAGGGTCGTCTGTCTTCATTTCATTCATATTATTCAACGTTCACATAAGTAATCAAATCCCAAATCAGGATAAATAGTGGGAAAGAATCAGGAGATTAAGATGTGTACAATGTACGGAAGCCGGTAGCCCAACTAAAACCTATGCATGGTCATTATTGGAGGAATGAAAATAAATAATTTTGTGTTCGTAGTCTTTGCGAGATTTCGAGTTATGTTAGAGAATTACAATGAGCCCAAGGGAAAGGAGGCTCCTGTCTTTTTCAGTAGCAAAGTTTAAAAGTTAATGCAAAAATTGCAATTGAATGGTTGACCAAGACCATCGATCAACCCTACCTGCATCATTCATATCTACATTATGACAAAGATATGATGAGGTTGGCTTGGAAGATAATATGAGAATCGTCATCAAAAGTTATTGTCTTCTTTGGTGGATGTCGACGTCGATAGACAGAGAACTAAAGCTGACAAATACAAGAAAAGTTGGTTTTTCCTTAAGTTAAATGTTAAACTATGCAAGTTATTTAAACCCCCGATCCTGTTTCTAAATAAATTGATGGTGATGTGGATATTTTGTAAGATTTTATGGATTTGTTTTGGCTTTGAGAAAAATAGTGAAATGTATAAGAGAAGATGATTCTTTTCACAGACTTCACCCTTTAAACTCACACAGAAACTCACTTAAAATGCGCCTTGTTTGATGTTTGATCAGATAAAAAGGAGAGTAAAAAATGTCAATAGAAGATACCTAAAAGTTTGTCTATCTGAAATATTATTGCGTTCTGTTCTAAGCTTTTATATCCAACGGTGAGCATTTTGTTTGTTGAGAGCGAAGGAGTCGTAAAGTTAAGTTGAAAAGCTTAAGTGACCATCCATCTGTAAGTGGCGGATTCAAATCATGATGATTTTTAAGTATGCATGTTGTACTTTTTACTACCCTTGTGTTGTGTACTAAAAATCTGAGCGGATTTTACTACCACTTTTTATGACTCGGCGAAGCGATAATAAGGATGCATAATAATAATATTATTCTGGTCAGTGTAGTGCTGGCTAATATTGATATTGGTTTTATGGCGAAATGTAGTTTTGAAGGGAAAGAGATGAGAGTTGACAAGTTAACACAAACGATGATACCTTAATGATGACACGGCACAACACGACAGAGAATTGAAGGAGAAGATGAAAGAATTTTGAAAAAAAATCACTTGTATGTGTCAATGCTTTAATTTAATGGTGTCTGAGTTTTAAGTTGCCGTTCCGTAGTATTCTTTGATTGCGGATAGGAAGGATAGGTTATGGTTTCATTTCAAATTTCATGATTTCACTTGACTTTACTGCGTCTGTGTCTGTTCTTGTTTGTTGTTAGTAGCTGGGAACATAATACTTTAGGAAAAAATATAAGATGATAAAAATTTTGAGTGACTCACCAGACTTGTCTCTTAAAAAGAAAAAGAGTTGAGAAATTTCAGGATTTTAATATAAAGAACAGCACGTAAAATATAATTTGATGTTGAGCCGGAGCCGAGATGTTGAAATTTCAGGGGGGAAATCAGACCGTTTTATTGGTAGTGTTGACTTCCTCTAAGAATTTAATAATTAAAGCAAAATATTTAATATCCATTCAGATTCTACATTCTCAATCTGTCGGATTTCAATCTTTTAAACAGTTTGTGACAAATCCACAAAATTTAATTTCCTCAATTTTAGAGAATTTATTGAAGCAGTTATATTTTAAACTCCACACACAGTTTAAAACCTTGAGCAAAGTCAACTTTATGTTGAGCACCAATTCATGTTTAATAACACCCCACTATTATATAAAAATTCTTTGTATGATGGTTGATATTCCATTTCTCGGAATAGTATTCCTCAATAACCCCAGTCATGAATGGGAAAAGCACCAGTATCCCTTCAAACCCAAGGATTTATGTAGACTGAAAGAAAGATGGTGCATTTAGTTCATATTAATAAAAGTTAAGAGACAGCCAGACTACAAAACATCACAAGTCATCTACACTCTACAACAAATCCAAAACCAAATTCAACTCGCTTAAAAAATTCACCTTCATGATCCCAAAGCCACTTTTCATTGCTCCTCAACCATGTTGTATCTATCATACGCATATTTTCCACTTGTATCACCTTTCTTTCCTTCGTGCAGAGAGAGAGAGAGATACATATTATGTCTACATTTTTAGTTAATCTTCACCACAAGCGTCAGGCCAAGCCATGCCAGACCAGACGAGAAAAGTTACACCACACCACCAAGTACCTACCACCTACTAAAAACGCTCAATAATAATATTTTGAATGTAATTTTATATGTATCAAAGTGTTTATCCCAAAAATTGTGTTTATTACACACACACGGTACCAGACCAGGAGCAGCCAACGGATTTATTATCTATTCAAAACATTTTTTTCTTTACGCTAGTCAATAAAAACAAATTCACAGCATTTGTCAGACTATACTACTTTCGAGTTCGACTCAAAATAATATGCGTAAAAATCTCAACTTCTGAATCATCACAAGTTTTGATTTCAATTCAAGACTACCAACTTTTCTGTTTGCGACCACCGACCACAATACAAGACAGACGTACAGACACTGACGAAGATGAAAAGCTCATCTGAGGAGAGTTCAAAAAACGAACGAGCGTTTTGTCTCATTGATTGTTGATGATGGACTCATTTTCGCCTCTGTTTTCCATTTCGACAGTCTTGTTTTTTTCACCTATTGAAGCTTCCATGTGGTGAGATCATCAATATAAAACTTGACGAAGAATACCGTTAACAAAACGGCTGTTTGTCTGGCCCCGGCGTGGCAGCAAAAATATTTTGAGGGCAGTAGAAAGTTTATATGGCTTTAAAAAAAGGTTGTGTTCTCAAATCCATCCAAAAATCATTCTCCATAGGAGCTTCGGCACAATTTCATTATTCAAGTGACCCTTGGTTCCCGAGTCAATGAAGCTATTGAAGCTGTCAAAGAATTCGGAAATTTGATTTGTAAAATCTAGTTTGATTATGTGAGTCAAGAATTGGTCAAAGGCCATTGGTCTGGTGAGATTTGAGAAACGGGAGTAAACTGTGTTGAGATTCTAAACTGCCGCTGCAAAAAATAATGAAATTTTTATTAATATTACAATGCAGTAGATTCGCAATAGTTAAAATGGTGTTGATTTAACATATGTATGTGATCGAACTGAAAGAGAAATTAAAATGATACTCAATCTGGGTCAATAGCTGCTGAAGAGATCTAATCACATCACATGGGATTAAAAGTCAGGTAGCAAATAAATGGTAAAGAAACTATGTATGTGGATTTTTATGTACTACTGTGAGATTCTACCTGTAGTTATGCGCTAAGACCAAACCAAGTTCACGTTGAGCAGTGATGAATGATAATTAACAAAGGCAAACTGCATTTTTGGTTAAGTAGCAACCAACAACAGCGTCATATTGATGATGATAGTACTCAACAACCCTTAACTTAACTTTACACCAACGTTGCATTGGAGGAATGCATCGATCCTATCACAATTATAATGCACACGATATTATTGGTCTCTGTAATCTGTAATATCATTAATTTTATAAGTATCAAATCAGAAGCAGCATCGTTTTGTGACTTGACTTGTCTTTGCTGTTGTTTTTTTGTTTTTGACTTGCTGTTGGCAAACCCTTGGTCTTGTTTCCTTTCAGGTAAGAAATGCATTGGCTTCAAATACAAGAAATCTAAAGCTAATAATCACACAATTTACAAACTAATACAAATTTAGGCTGGGATCGTGGAGTGTAAATACATGTTTTTTTATTTATATCATGTACATCCTCCCTCCTTTGACTGATTACAGTAAGCCAAAGCCAAGCTAAGGGTCCCTTCAAGACTTCTTCATGCACGCTTATCTCAAGTAAGGTTTTACTATGTAAATTTTTAAAGCATATGAAAGTAGGTTGACAATGCTAAAATGTTAGACTTATTGTGAGCAGTAACAAAAGAGTAGCAGCAACACTGTGTTCTTTTATTAGAGAAATCTGGTTTTAAACCTTTAAACCGATCTCATTTTCCCATGCACTTGGTTGAAATGCTGAATATTGTCAATTGAATGTAGCATTTAGATATACAAATAAAATTACCACCGAGATAGAATTTGTTTACAAGATACAAAAAATTACTAATTCATGTGGCATGAAATTTTACAGAGGTTCATAGTTTCCCTTCAATGCACCGGCACTTTGACCATAAACTACTCTATCTTTACATAAAAAAGTCAGACAAAGCATATGTAACTATGATTTTGAAATGCATTATCTTCCTCGAGTTAACTCATATTGCGCTTTAAGCAAATCCTCAGTTCAAATGTGAAAATGGTTTCTTATCATCATACATGGGGTTGCATGCTTACTTTCCAAATTCTACGTTGAACTATTCCACAGATTCTTCCCAAAGACGAGAGAAGTAATACAATTGAAGAGCAGCCTCACATAAAAAAAACTCTTTCAACTGTCAAAGAGTGTGATCAATGTATTTTACGATACTGAAACTCCATATTATTACACAGTATAAAAACAAGTATAGCTAGTCAAGTGAAATTACACGATATGAATGCAGTAGAAGTAGCTTTTGAGGCTTTTAAAATTTGCTAGCAGCGCATTTCTTTGGAACCGAAACGAAAGAACATTCATACAACTTTTGGCTCTTTACTGCGTAGTAGTGAGTTGTAATACATATATTAGTCTATTTACGTGAGTAATACTACTCCAAGAGATATAAACAATGCTTGGATATTTTTCTTGAATTTCCGAAACGCAAAAGAAATACTTGTACATACCAAGATAAAGAAATGCCATGTTAAAAAATGTGATTCCAAGTACACATCAGCGTTTCCAGGTTAGTAACCTAAATGTTAAATTTAGAGACTAATGTTGTTGTAAAGTTTAAACTATGCATAAGTCGTAAAAAGTACGTGATGATAAAAAACAAATGTATGGATTTAATGACCAGGCCGAGTCAGCGATTTGTTTGTTTACTAGACGAGTTACAATGATTTATGAAAAACCTTTCCATGCGGAAAAAGTAGGTAGAAAAAAATCAAATGGCAGTTCAAGGGTGAATGGGCAAGTAGCTAGATTTTTTTGCACTTGAAAGTCTTCGGTCACAAGCAATATAGCTTCAATATATAATCCAGTTCAGATGAGTATCGACTATCATATTCAGACTTTACGTAACCTTCTATGATTTGTAATGCACATATATATATCTTAAGGATTTGTAAAATGTAAATTGAGACACTTTTTATTTATCAAGATGGTGACAAAAGGCCAATTTTAATAGGTGTTTCAAAATGCACATGTGTTTCAAAGGTAAGTAACCCTAATAGAAATTTATGAATGAACGTGAGCTTATTATTCAGAGAATGACAAAAGACGGGATGATAAAGTTAGCGGTTTTAATAAAACAGTCGGGCTTTGTCAACCACAAAGAGTGGCTTTGTGTTGCTGTTTCTAATTGCTAAATGTGTCCAGCTAGATGTAGACTAATCACCCAAGCTTTTTAGCTACTGCTGACTGTAAATAAATATACATAAGCATGACAGAGATCAAGCATAAATTCTGGAAAAACTTCTTATAATATAAGTTCTTTGATAAAAATCGTTCTATTTGTACTTGGTAAAAAGCCTCTCAAATAAAGCAGCTTTTTATCTTGGAGGAGTATTACAAAATATATGTACATAACAAAGGCTAAGTAGAATTTGTTTGCTTCCCACATGATTTATGAGGTATTCCAATGTAGTTGGCCGAATGTTACATGCATAACTCTTCAAGGAAATGATATCGACGAGGCACATGGTGACGATGGCACGAGAAAGATAAATACATAAATGTAACATTTTTATTTCATGCTCCCAAGAAGTGTGCTACTCAGCTACTTATCTATAGAGAGGTTGTAGACCCAGTGGTATGAAATTTAATTTTTTTTAAATCTAAACTCCCCTCGCCCTCGTACGTCATGGTTCATCAAATTGCGTTCATCAAGTTCCTTTTCTGTTGCACCAAATTTGTTACTCAACATGTCATTTCTCTATGTTCAAGATCATGTTTTAGCAAAACAAACGAGAGGAGTGAGCAAAGCACTCGATCGAGAGTTCATACCACATTGAAGAATAGAAATTCATTTAATTGGGATTTTCTTCTTGTCTGTACTTAGCAGTGCCATGATCATCAATATCAGCATCATATTTACATTGGTCACACACAAGCACTCAAATAACAGGACGAGAGATTTCATCACTCGACCAATAGCATACTCACAAGCCACACGTAATTGCTGAAATCATTCACATATCATGTCACATATATCCATTGTTCTCCCTTTCTTATAAAGACCTTCTGAGTTAAAAACAACAACAAACAAATTGATAAAAGTTATTGAGTTTTTGCTCATTAAAATGTCTTTTTATCCATTTCTTTTTGTATTTCTTCTAGTACTGAACACAAAACCAAATTTTTTCATTCGTTTCTTTCTTGAGGTAAGAATTCATTAACCCAAAAATGTTTCTGTTTACTGTATCTGTGCTACTCGAAAAAATTAGTGTTTACTAAATCTGTGTCTTATAATAAACCCATGTCTCACAGTAAATTTCTAGAATAATTACAAATGTGAGCTTATACTAAATTGGTTTGTATTTTTCTAAAAACAGCAAAAGGAATTCCTCCGAATTTCCGACACTGTGAAAGCAGAAACCCAATCCTTCATAAACATTTCATTGGATTTGGAAACTCATGCGGCGATTGCCAATGTTACATTGATTGCATTGGACTTGCTGGACCTGTTTAATGAGCAACTAAAGAAAGTGGAAAAAGTCCATGCATCCCTTTTACAGACTCGTCATCTTTTATTCAAAAGAAACGGAGAGTTTGGACGGAATGCAGAACAACTCCAAAATAAAACAGAGCAAAGATTTTTACAACTGGCGCTCTTATTGATGAGCGTTGACAGGTAAAAGAATTTAAAATGCACGTTGAACTGTGCCATAAGTCATAATATAATTGTCTTTATGAAATGCATAGCCCTAACCTGTTTTTATTTTATGTTTCACAGCATCAAAAAAGTCTTCAATGTTGATGTAATCAAAATGAGGGCAGAGTGGGAAGAGTTAGATTTAGTTCGAAAGATGAAGAATTGTCTGGTTAGAGTAAAAACTCTAAAAGCTCATCTGATCTGGGGTGTTCGCAATGTTTAAAGTTTGCAAAGGAAGTAATTTACAAACATCATGTAATAATTTCAACATTTAAAGGTTTTGTAAATAATTTTTGACAATTAGTATTTATCTAATGATACAAATATTGTATCCGAGTGTAAAATACTTGTTCTTTTATTTGTAGTAAAAACTTTATAACGTAGATGTTTGAATATTGTTAATATTTGTCTTGAACATTTTGATCCTTATACGTAAATTTTATTCAACATTAATTCTCAAACTTATTAATGAAGTATAAAATGCCACAATGAATGCCAGTTGAGTATGAAATGAAACAGCGAATCGAATCAATTTTACATGATGCCACCATGCTGCTTTTAAGTATGTAAATCTCTCAAATATCCTGTTGGGCAATATTGCCTTATCACTTTCTTAGTTTAGTGTTAACTACCTACTATAAATGAATTTTTACTACAATGTGTTCACCTCTATCAACAATCTATATCTAATGTGGGAACAGTTATCACGACCCCTTAGGATTCTCGTGGATCTGAAAATAAAACTCAAGAGTAGGAAATATGTGTGGGTACTGGGTAGCTTCGGTCATGCTGATTATGATAATTGCTAATGAAATTCGAGTTGATCTTTCTAGTAGTAGTAATAATTTATTGACCATATTCAGCCGGGAAGCTGGGGGTCTGAGGCCATTCATTCAGATCATTACAAGGGCGTATACTTGGTCATCACTTGTAAATCATATCCATTTTCATATGAAGTCATAAAATTAATTGTTCGAATGGATTTTCTTTATGTATTAATGGGTATTATTTATGCTTGCAGAATTAAATGGTGACTTTATTTTTCGATTTTGAATATTACACACTCGAATCAATTTTCCATTAACAAAATCGTAGAAGTTTAAACATTAACTCAGAAGAAGAATCATTTAGAAGATGATGTATTTGTCTGGAATGTGTTGCTCAGGGGCAACTGGGAGGATGGAAGCTCCAGCACCACCTCCGACTATTGGGAGGAAAGAGATTGGAGCGACTTCTTCAGTTGCAGGTGGGAGCTTGTTGGAAGCTCCTGGGGATGGAAGAACTGGAAGGGTAATGGCTGGTTGCTCAGGGGCAACTGGGAGAATAGAAATTGGGTTTGGTCTCACTGGAATGGGGCGAACTGGAATGTACTCATATTCGGATTCAACAGGTAAAACGGAAATTGGAGCGGTTTCTCCTGCAGGTGGGAGCTTGTTGGAAGCTCCTGGGGATGGAAGAACTGGAAGGGTAATCGCTGGTTGCTCAGGGGCAACTGGAAGGATGGATGCTCCACCTCCAACAATTGGGAGGAAGGAGATTGGAGCGACTTCTTGTTCAGTTGCAGGTGGAAGCTTGTTAGAAGCTCCTGGGGATGGAAGAATTGGAAGAGAAATGGCGGGTTGCTCAGGGGCAACTGGGAGAACAGAAATTGGGTTTGGTCTCACTGGAATGGGGCGAACTGGAATGTACTCATATTCGGATTCAACAGGTAAAACGGAAATTGGAGCGGTTTCTCCTGCAGGTGGGAGCTTGTTGGAAGCTCCTGGGGATGGAAGAACTGGAAGAGAAATGGATGGTTTCTCAGGAGCAACTGGAAGGATGGAAGCTCCAGCACCACCTCCGACAATTGGGAGGAAAGAGATTGGAGCGACTTCTTCAGTTGCAGGTGGGAGCTTGTTGGAAGCTCCTGGGGATGGAAGAACTGGAAGAGAAATTTCTGGAACTGGAGCGGATCCACCGAATCCTGGCCTTACTGGCCAAATGTATTCCGGCTCAGCGGGGAGGATTGAAGCTCCGGCATGGTCCTCAACTGGAAGGATTGATGCACCACCTCCAATTGGAAGGATTGATGCACCACCTCCAATTGGAAGGATTGAAACGACTTCATCTCCATTTCCATCGACCGGCAGAATAGAGCTGGCTTCACATCCTGGCTGTGAATTGAAGTTAAATTGAAAAAATTATAGTTTCTATTTTTCTAATATTGTATAAAAAAATATAAACTTACAGCTGGCAAAATGCGAAGAACTCGGGCTGAAGCTTGGGAAGCTACCAAGCCCAGTACAACAACTGATACCAAAAACTTCATGATTTAAAATTTTAATCAGAAATTGAATGGTTTAAAAAAAATCTGTGTATTTCTATTAGGTTGTTGGTGGGAGAAGAGGAAGCTGTTGAATGTGCTTAGACAAAGTGTCTCTGGGCATTTTATACTCAATTTTGCTTCATTGAATGATATGATAACGTTTCTATTTGTGATAATTTACCTCACCTTTGGTGTTGGTGATTTAGTCAGGCGGTTCGCGAAATTCAGAATGTTATGCAAGGTAGAGATATCCAATTAATCCTTTTATACTTTTGTGTGTAAAATGATGACGTTAGCAATTTTATTTTTTTTTTAGATTGGCAGCATCAATTTGAGTTGTAATGCTGTAATATTCCAGCTTTTCTTGCATAAGCAACCGACTATAAACTTTGCTCTCTCACGTATGCAACTTTATTGACACGGTCATAAACTGGAAAGGGAAGAAAAACATAGCGGATTTAAAAGGAACCCGCACACATTGAATTCTGTGCTGCTGAAAGGATTACCATGGGATTTTCATGGATTCGGGTGGATTAGCGTTTATTACTGTGAACGTTTATAATTGTGCAGAATATTAGGTGACTCCAAATGAAAAAAGTCGTTTGAAGCACTAAAGATGTATTGGTATCTTTAGAGGGAGAGTTGTGGGTTGTCTTGTGGAAATACAGAGCTTGAAAACTGCGTTGAACTTGAAAAAATTAAAATGCCCCAACTGAAAATCAGACGAAATTTGTAGAACGTTTGATTTGATACTTTGGATTTGTTATCAAACAAAGGTTGTTCAAGGACTTGTCGTAAGTGTGTAACGTTAACCCAAAATATTTAGAAATTTTTAAGTAAACGGAAAGAAAGTTTTGATTGAGTGTAGAATAATCCATTTTCCGTGGTAAACTTCCAAAGCACGATAGTTATTTAGATTTATTTTTTTAGTTGAAAGTTGCCAGAGAAAGTAGTTAGTTTTTCTTAAGGAAGTTCAAAGTCAAGGATTTCTGTCTGTTTAATGATGATAAATGTTCATTGTCCTTTGAGAATAATTTTAATCATAGAGGAAAAACTTTGGGTGTAAACACTTATTTAAAAAGACTTGCGAATCAATAAAGCCATTATCATAGCGTTTTTGAAATCGGAAGGAATAAGCCTCTTGACTTGGACAAGGTCAATTATTTATGAGCACTGCCTTCATCTTGATTGGCAGATAAATTAATAATTCGCAATCGAGGAAATGTTTCTTTTGGTTGCTTTCAAATCAAAATGGTATAAAATTGGGTATGATTTCATTCTGTCAAATGTACAGCTCAATTATCAAAATTATATTTAAGCATCGATAGCTTTGGACCTTCGAATTCGATGCTTTCATTTTAAGAAATAGAAGTGTTATTTCATCCTGAAATATTAATTTCACCTTAAACTGGAATTAAAAAGCAAAACCAAGCTTGTCAGGAGCAAAACGATGGTGCGAAAGTGAAATGTTGATTGAAATTACCATAACAAGCTGTCGCTTTTGTAAATACTTTTAACTGAGCCTTTCAAGTTTCAATGGTTTCTTTCCTTAGATTTCAATGGAATTTCAAGGATTATATTCCGTAGATTAATTGAAACCGGTTCAACAAGCCTCATCTGTTTTAGCTATATGTGATATTTAAATGTCTATAAAAACAAAACAACCATCAAGCACATGGGAAGGATAATTATGAGAATTATTTATTTTCCGGCAATAGCAATAAAATTGCAAAGTTTAATTGGTTTTAAAATTCTTTGTGTTGCATTTTCTTACAAAAGAAAGCTCATAATAAGCCTTTTTTTCCAACATTTAATTAATTTTTAAACTGATACTTGAGACACTATATAGTTTCAATATTATTCTTGTGTAATTAATAGGAAACGTGCTTGCGAATAAATACTTCGAAGCCTTTTTTAACAACTTGTGACACCGTGAACAATATTTCCCGTTTAGAAATATGACTCGCACGTATCCTATTCAAAGTAATGCTTTTAATCCCCGTACCTTACAAATCTTGTTACTTTCTCATACCAAAACCGAAATGCGATTCTTGAGCCCTACGTAACATATTATCATGATTTGCATCGAAACACAAGAAGCGTTCCAAACAGCTTTCCAAAATGGACCAACAAATAATTCCATAAAAAAACTACCATTGCATCCAAGGAATTCAGCAATTAAAAATTGTGAGATGTCAGCTGCACAAAATATTGATACGAAATCTTTTTGGGTGCAACTATATTGTAAACGTTGTCATATTTGTAGGCATTTGAAAGCACTGTTCCTGCAACAAGAAAGGAGCCGAGCATGGATCGCACTCAAAGAAACTGAAGATTATTTTCGGCAAATAGTTGCCCTATTCCAGTGTCAGTTAAATTGAAATGATATTGGGATTTTTTTATTTAGGTTACGTACAAAGAAATAAAAAGTATTCAGTTGAACTTACTTATATTCCATGGTATCTTTCAATAGAACAATGCTGGCTATATGTACATATTTTGTAATAAATCGGCCATTTGTGTGATATGCCTTTGATGATTATTACGTAGCTGAAGCGAGAGCATTCAGCGAAGTAATGGTTTTACTCAAACTGTCTGTCCGTCATGGTTCCCCTGGTCACATACATTGACCGATTTGGACCAAATTTGGTACACAGTTAGCACTACTCAAGAGGACCTCTGGGAATACTTTTCAGCCAAATCGGTCAAACGGTTCGAAAGTTATAGGCTCGAAAGTTCAGAAACTCATCGATTTTGGCTGAAACGTATACGCATACGTAAGAATTGGATAGCATCCGTGTGGATGTGCTTGTGCATAAATGCAGAATCCGGAATGGTATTATGTGTTTACTACGCTGGGAGAGGATCGCAGAGGTGGGTTAAGAGAGAGAGGTGGTGGAGGAGATTTGGTGGACATGGGAGGAGGCACTGTGGTTTGAAAAACATCAAAAGGTACGTGGGGGTGTCTCTGTTAGCAGAGATAAAATGAATTGTGCAATTAAACTTAATTGTGCATTTTTTAAACAAGATTTTCAAATTCTTCAACGCCCACGCAACTCGAAAATTGTATCTATTCAAAGTGCAATAACTCCGACCAGGATTCGAACTTTGTCATGCGGTTTTTTAATTCGGCTTCATTTTATCTCTGCTAACGGAGACACCCCACGTACCTTTTGATGTTTTTCGAACCACAGTGGGAGGGGGTTTGGAGGTGATCACTCAACGCCTTCTTCAGCTACGTCTCTGGTCTGCTTACTAGCAGTTTATTTATTTCATGCTGGCTTCCGTATGGAAAAAATCAATATTTGATTTCCAGGGGAAGGAAGTTTCTTTGATGTAAATTGTTGTAGAGAACCTTATATGTGGATCTTTGGATCGTTTTTAATGTTGCAAAGGTCAGGAAAGACTCAATACGTGTTTGCAGCTTTTTTATACTAGCTTACCATGTAGCACCATAATTTTCACGAAGAGAAAGCATTGCGCAATTGTGCACCTGACCTGACCCATAAGCGGTGACGCTACTAGCTTAGGTGTGGAATTTTCATTCTCCAGAAACATTTTCAAAGGAAAGAATGGCTCACGGCCTTTTGACCACCACCACCCACGTATTCGAATGAGCAGCCACCTCGAGCTCGGCTCAGCTCAGCATTACCCCAATTCGACCCAGGCAAAAAAATGGGTTGTCATTTTCCGCATAGGAACAAGGTGAAAACAATCCCATGGAAACAGTGATGGAAATTCGGTGTATTTGGATCATTTATAAGAATCCCAAAATGTAAATAACAGTCATATGTGAGTACCACATGTAATTTGAAAGGGTAGTCACTTCTAACTTCCGTCGTAAGGAAATTTTATTGTGTAAAAGCGTTTTTTACTATAAACTAATTGAAATTCAATCAGCTTTAAAATTCTTGAAGTGGGAAGCTACCAAGATGTTGGGACTTATCAACCGAAGGAACATGATTATTTGGATGCTGGTGCTAGCCATTGTTCCATGGGGCTTGGTTTGTGAAGGGAAAAAGGACAAGGAAATGTCGGAAGGTATGTTATGTTGCTCTATCTGTCTCCGTCGTTATTTCTTTTCTTTATTATGTGTTCTTTGTCATCTCCATGTAAAATTAAAACTCATAAATATAATTTATTTTTCTCCACAGTTAACCAAGGGAGGAAGAAAGCGATTGCGGACGCGATTGGGCTCCGAGATGAACAGAAACCTGGAACAAATGAGGAAAGTGAGGCTAGGAGTACCGTGACTTTAACCGGGAAGGAATATCTGAACTTTTTGAACCGGATGTCGAAGATGGAATCCTACAATCAATGGCGCGAGGGGTTTGGTGCATGCGAGAAAATCTTCGAGCCTGCAATGGAACATTTTGAAGAAAAGGAAAAGGAAGCACAGAACTTAAACCACCGTCTGGTAGGCATAATTAATGTGTTGTGCGTTTTTGTAGTCTACCTTACTTTTGGATTTATGTTCGTCGACATTTGCATTGAAAGTTGATTTTAAGAATTAATCAGATTTGTTAATATTGGTTTACCTTAATTGTCTCTGTTTTTATATATATATTATGCAATGCCTTGGAGGGGGCAAAAATAAAAATAAAATACTAAAAAAATAAACTTGTATTTATTTTAAATATATAAATAGCATAAATATTTTACTAGCACCGACTTCGTCGCAACCATAAATCATAATAAAGTCTTAGGATAGGAACAAATTATTAACAAACTAGTTCTAATCACAAGCATATGGGATTTAAATTAGATAATTAAATTTATTCTTTAAATAAGTACAGAGCATTCCTGTGTGCAGTTGGTGACTGCGGAGCCGTCTTATGTCTTTGATTCTTATAGTGAGCATCGAGGCCTTTGGACACCGGTGCCAGTAGTCATTATGATCCACCGAGCGGACAAAATCAAATCTACCCCATCCCCAGCTTTCTGGACAAGACGCTGGGCACAACTAAGAATCGGAAAGGGTCAACCCTCCCTCGGCCTAGCTCCGACCACGACTTTCTAGGCATGGAGGAAATGCGGGAGCAGGAGTTGACAAACAAAAGTGGATGCTTGACGACATGAACTTATCCGAGGAGATCCTCCTCCAGATCAACTTAGCCGACTGGAGGAACTAGCTAATGAAAACGAAGAGCTGAATGACGCTGAGCAATTCGCTCTGACGATCGCCTCCATCAAACCGCTCCTTCCAAGACTTAGATAAATGAAGTTCAAATGCTTATATTCCAATACTGTGCAGGACATCAAGCACGGCATTGTAGCTGCGGCTTGCGAGGAAATCAAAGGTTTCAAAAAGCTTTCCGAATTACTGGAACTCATCCATCTTCTTGGAAATGTGATGAATTCCGGTTCAAGGAATGGGCAGCCCACGCTGGCGTAGGATTGAAAAATACCGGACATTTTGGCGTAGCACCATGATATGGGTATCATTCGAACCGTATTACCTTCGAGATTCCATTTATGAAGATTTTTTGAAATTTTGACCTTTGACCTTGAAGCTATTTGACCATTTGGGAAATTTTGAATTTCTTAATATATTTTTGAATTTCCAAGATTTTAGAAAGAAAGCGCATAAAACGTTATGTGTACGTATCGAGTTTCAGCTTGATCGGTTGTATTGGTCATGACCTATGACCCTGTCAAGTTGAAAAAAGTACGTTTTTTGCAGTTTTCATCATTTTTTTGTGCAAAATCTACACAATTGCCGCAGTTGAGACATAGCGCATTTGAAAAAGCGTGCTTCAACCTATATTCTATATATTTTGTTTTTTGCGGATCTGGCGTATATTCTACGTTAAGTGACATTCCAAACACAGCTTCAAAGGTCAAACTACCCGAGTAATAGGGATGAACCCCACAGCACGAAATAATACTTTAGCCGAATTTCAAGCGTAAATTGATGTTTTGTTTATTTTGGTTGTATTATCTTATCAAATTACCTTATAAATTGATAAGCACAACATCAATAGAATCAATTTACGCTTGAAATTGCCCAAAAGCATGTCTTTGGACACAAAATATAATTTCGTGCTGTGGGGTTCATCCCAATTACTCGGGTAGTTTGGCCTTTAAACCGTTTTTTGAAATCTCACTTTTCTCCGAATATACGGCAGATCCGCAGAAAAGAAAATATATATAATGTAGTTTAATACACGCTCTTTCAAATGCACTATGTCTCAACTGCGGCAATTTTGTAGATTTTGCACAAAAAAATGATGAAAATTGCAAAAAGCGTACTTTTTCCAAATTGACAGGGTCATAGGTCATGACCAATGCAACCGATCAAGCTGAAACTCGATACGTACACATAACGTTTTATGCGCTTTCTTTCTAAAATCTTGGAAATTCAAAAATATTTTAAGAAATTGCAAATTTCACAAAAGGTAAAATAGCTTCAAGGTCAAAGGTCAAAATTTCAAAATATCTTCAGAAATGGAATCTCGAAGGTAATACGATTCGATTGATACCCATATCATGGTGCTACGCCAAAATGTCCGGTATTTTTCAATCCTACGCCAGCGTGCAGCCTGTAGGATTTGAAATCTCATATTTGCCAAAGCTCTCCAGCACAAGGGGACATGGAAAATCGAAACACGATTCTCCACCACCTGGTGGAAACTGTGGAATCCAAGTTCCCTGATGTGCTGACTTTCGATGAAGAGCTGATTCATCTCGACAACACTGCTCGAGTTTCAGTGGACACCCTTTCAAAGCCACTCCGGCAGATGCATACCGATCTCAAAAATTTGGAGACAAATTTATTTTCAATTCCCATTTACACGTTTCACAAAAGCAATTAGAGCGTTTGGTTATAGAAGTGAAGTGGCTCTTCATTTTTTGGGTATACAACACAACACAACTGCCTTTCTTGTTGTTGTGCTAGACTTATGGGCTTTGCTGTTAAGCACGTATAAAGATGTAAGAAATGGTCCGGTGTCTCATTGTTGGTATAATTGTAACCTTTATATCCCCACTTTGCGTTGCCCTGAAAGCCATAAAATAAAGGAGAAACAAAAGTATTCCATTCATGAAAAATGTGATGGGATCAGACAAGAGGCAAAAGCCTAGAGTTGGACCTGCAGTTTGGTACCATATTTTATCTGTATGTTGTATAGTATTATGGAATATAAATTTCTTTCATTTGCAAGAAGAGCAGTGAATAAAATGAGAGTCACCGTAAGACGGGTGAACTTTCTTAGATTGACAATCACAATGAAAATGTGTTTGTTCGTGCGAGTATTTAATGTGTGATGTAAATTCTTGTACTCACAATGACTCACATGCCTTTGAAAGCAGCAAGTTAAGAAGTATAATAAACTTGTGTTTGTATTTACTTGGTATTTTCTTCTTGGCTTCAGTAGCACTCTCAGATATGGATTATTTGTTTGCACACCTTGCTTAAGTAAAGAGAAAAATTACAATGCCCAAATTGAGCAAAATTCTATAATTTATAATATCGTATATAATAGTAATATTAGCAGCACAAGTTTGTTTTAAATGCATTATGCTGAAACTTCAAGTCATTGTCTCCTTTCCTTTCATACTTCCTAAATTTGTTGAAATGTATTTCCATGCATTGCAACAATACTTCCTCTCAACAACATGTGAACTAAGGGTGCATGTACCCTTGTAGATATTTCCTTTGTTTTTAAATCTGTATATGAATTAGACTGCAGTTTAGCTTTATGTAAGGTACTTTTTGTTCGAGCCCTTTTTATGTAAATCTGAACTTGAGTTTTAAGGCCCTATAATTTTTTGTTACGAGCATGAATGCATATTTTTATGAAAAATATATTGTTTCAACAAAAGTTTTAAAAATTATTTTTCAATCATTTTATTCTAAATTGTTAGAAACTTAGCATGATTTTGATAAATGATGTATTGATAATCATTCGCATAGTAGTCGAAATTATACATTATATTATCTGTTGATTATACTTTCTTAGAGTCAGAGGAGCAAACACAATACTGAATGGTGGTAATGGTCCAGTTTGTTTTTCTGCTATTGAAAAATTCCCAAAGCAAGTGATACTACTGACGACACTGACGCTTGGTTCAGCTGCCGTTGCTTTCTTCTTCTCTAAACAGTGATGGGAATGAACAAGCTGCTTTAATTGCTGCTGAGCTTGAACGTGCTTATTCCCTTCAGCATCATCTTCCTTTGTAGGATGAACGCGTTTCACATGCCGAGCAAAATTATACTTGTTGGAAAATCTCTTTTGGCATCTTTCACAAGTGTGCTCATCTGTCAAAAAATTAAATGAGGCAAATAGTAAATATTATGTATATACAGATTTTATTTAGGGTTGAGGCTGATGAAATTGAGTGCTAAAATCACTTATTCACTTACCAACCGTGTGACGAACTAAATGTTTGTGGAGATCGGACTTGGTCCTGAACGTCTTGTAACATTTGTCTTTCTCACAAACGAATGGGCGCTCCGTCAAGTGGGTTCTGAGGTGGCGGTTCATGTTTTTTTTACTGGTATACCGTTTGTCACAGTGAGAGCAAGGAAATGGTCGTTCACGTTGATTCACCTCCACCTCCTCCATGGCAGATAATGTCTGGTCTTTAGGGGAGCAATTTAATATTCACATGAATAAAGGGAGAGAATATTTGAGACTTTTGTTAGCAACCAAACCACTACCACCACGCACCAGAACAGTCAAAGTCAAACTAAAGAATGAATATAATACATAAAATATTACGTGTTGAAATCCCTCCTCAAATTACACAAACAATGAGAGTGTTTGGTTTTGGAGTAGAATGCGTGGACTTCGCATTGTTTAGGGGTGTTCCACTCAACTACCCTTGTTGTTGTTGTACCCGAATTGAATTGGGGTTTGTTTTTATGTATATGTATGTATAAACTTGTCATAAGAAATGGTCTGATGTCTGGTATGATTGTAACTTTTTTTATCCTCACTTTACTTCGACTCGGAAAGCCATAAAATAAAGGAAATGCAAGGCAAAGGGCTCCATTGATGAAATTAGGCTTAAAAATTATGGGATCAGAGGCAGAGGTCCGGTTGAGGGTGCACGAAAACGGTGATGAGTGAGCACATTGATACGATATGAGATACGGCTTGAGTGCGAAAGTCTTGGGACGCTGGTCACAAACCAAGTGGTGATTGTTTGGTGGTAAATGTGTCTTCAGATGAAATTTTAGTTATCAAACAAAATGGTTATTCCAGAGAAAAGTACAATGAATTTTGTGAGGATTGGAAGAAGCGAGAAAAATATTATGCTCTAGTTTGATTGTTTTATTACATTTTGCCCTTGGTTCAGAAATCAATATACGAAACGTATACTCAAAGTTTTCATTCATGAAATAGGGATAAGGGTCTAGTAACCAGCCCACTCTTTTTTTAATGGAGTTTTATAGTTGGTAATGTAACCTTTTTGAACGTCTTGTAACATTTTTTTACTTAGAAAACTCAAATAAGTTTATTTATGTAAAAAACGTTATTCAAGTTTTTTCTGCAAACATTTTAATAAAGAAAACATGAAATACTTGAGTAGACAACATGAAAGTTAATCTAAAAAAGTAGAGATAAGTACAACATTGGTCTTCTGCTCATCCAATACACACACATCAACACTACCAGTAACGCCAAATTATGGCTTTGTGTGTTTCCAATGCCTCTGGGGAACTCAAATTGCTGACGCTGACGCTAGGTTCAACTAATGTTTCCGTCTCCATTTTCAAAGGGTGACCTGTTTAAATTGCTGCACAAGACCATCTCCTTCATTTTCCTTTGTAGGATGGAAGCGTTTAACATGGTGAATTATATTATATTTGCGTAAAAATTTCTCCCCGCATATTTCACAACTGTAGGGACGCTCATCTGTCAAATACAAAATGTAAATGAGACATTATGTTATTAAATTATTTAAGGGATTTTGGAAGTATGTAATTGATTTTGTTTTCGTTTTATTTAGTACCCAATTTCACTTACCAGTGGGGTAAACCTGATGTCTGAGGAGATGAGCTTTGTGCTTGAACGTTTCGTCACATTTGTTATGCTCACAAACAAAAGGACGCTCCATTGATTGCGAAGTCAAATGGAAGGTCAGTGTGGATTTTCTTGCAAACGTTTTGGCACATTGTGTGCATGAGAAGGAGCGCTCTCCTAAAAACAAAAGTAAATTTATGTTGATGATGAAGGAAACAATAAAAATCTGTTGAATTAAGAATATGCGATTGTTATTGACTGATAAGTTTGAAGTAACCTGCGTGAACAAGCTGATAGTTTATGAGATAGCTCCTGATTGGGAATGTCCTGGGACACTGGTCGCAAGCAAAGGGATGATGGATTGGAGATAAATGCGTCTTCTGAGGATTTTTTAGATTTATAATATGGATAAATGCTTTCCCACATTGAGGGCAGGAAACTGGTGGGCTATCTAATAATTAAAAACATAAGTAAACGTAAATTATAACAAAATAGCGATAGACAGACATAAATGAAATAAATTTTTGTTAAAGTGTAAACGAACCTGGGTGGACACGCTGCTTGTGAGTTTTGAGATATGCTTTGGTTTTGAAAACTTTGTGACACCGCTCACAAATATGGGTATGGGTTGAGTCCATGAGTAAACGGGTGAAGCACAATCCCAAGTGACCAAATTAAATAGAGAATATGGTCCAATTTTATTTCTTGAGGACAAAATTTTCTTGTCTTTACGGCTTGAGTGGAAGGCTGGAACTAATAAGTACTCCACAAAAGTTCTGTTGACTCTGCTTGAGGATCGCTAACCCAGAAACAAACGTGCAGTGAATTTTTGGGTGAAAAGTAAAGAGATATGAAAATGTGCTGGGCTGAATTAAATTTGAGTCAGGCTGCTACACATGAAAATTATCTAAAGGCATTGGGTTGGTCAAGGGATCTTTGGGGCAGGACTTGAGAAAGCTATAAATAAGTGTGTACAATGGTTTGCATATACAAAAAAATGGATGGGGCAGGGCTCTATCCCGATGTAGAGTTTCGGCTGACTCCGCTTCTCCCTTCATCCCACATAAATAGATTGTCAGAAGAAGTTTTTATCCCCACTTTGCTTTGGCTCGAAAAGTCATAAACTAAAGGAAAGGCCTCCATTGACGAAAAGGTGATGATGGGCTTGATTGATACAAGGCTTTCATTCATGAAAAAGGGATGTATATGGATCTAAATTCCCTTTAGTTCTTCTTCCAGACACACTCCTGCACTTTTTGGAACGGGGTTTTATGGTTTTAAAGTAACCTCTTCGTCCTCACTTGGATTCAGCTCGGGAAGCTTTAAAATAAGAAGGGAAGGGCAAAGAATTCCGTTATTGAAAAAGGGATCTGAGCAAAGGTTCAAGGCTTGGATATGGGTGATGGTACTGTTGAAGAAGATCAGTTTTCCCTTTTTATAATGAAGAGAGTAGAGAGTCGCTTATATAATATTATGAAAGTTGCAAGAGATAGAAAGAAAGGGCAAGCCGGACCCTTTGTAAATAACGAAAAAATAAATGTCCCAATTGATGTACGAATTTGTTGGAAAGTAAACTCCTATTCATTCAGAGAGGAAAAATTGTACTCCTATTCATTCAGAGAGGTATGGTTACTTTCAATATGACTGATAAGACTGAACTGAACTAGACCTGCTACTTTTAAAACCTGGACAACATTTTAAAGTGATATTTGAAAATTCTTCAAAAACTACTAATGGTTAAAAGTTTCAACTTCCCTTAAATAAAAATCACCTTAACTGCGGGTATGAAGGAAGTTCTATAATTTGGTCTTGAATTCGAGGTTGATCGTTTAAACGGATATTCGTCCGCACCAAAGAGCAAAAGAGGCAAAAATACATTGCAAAAATTTACGGTTCTTCGAATTTAGAAGATGTATCTTGGCGAGCTTACCGCTCGTTTAAGGGACAAGATGAAACGTGTTCTGCAAAACATTTTGAGCTTATATTTTTTATTTAGTGAGATTTTGACTTTAATTGCTTGCTTTCAATGAAGAAGATACTGGTTATTACGAAACTAAAATTTTATGGGACGTAGACAAAAATGCAAATCAAAATTGAACAAGTGTAGGTTTTCTACAGTATATTAACAGATTTAATGGTTTCTTTTAAATCATTAGCTATGACTCATTTTTATTAAATCCGCTCCCACTTCCCCAATCATGATAGTCGGCGCGTTCGTGTTTGCACTAGAATATAAATATCAAAAAATTAATTTATTATAACAATCCAAACCCTCAAAAAATTAACCCCTAAAACTTTTAAATTGGGCCAGCTCAAAAAATATTAAAATTAAATTTGAATGTTACTTGGTAATTGTTGGCATAACTGAGGCATCTATGACTCTGAGTCCCTGCGTCCCAATCACTCTGAAAATATTATGTTTTGCACAATTACTTTAATTTCCTGTACATCTATTTATAATATTAAGTTGGGCTAATATAATAATACCTCAACTGGGAGTCTACGACTGTCCTGGAATCACCAACTTTTCCCATCGAGCAAGTTCCAACGGGATGAAATAATGTTATTATAAGCGTCCTAATTGCACACTCATACAAATCTCTACTTCTCGACTGGTGTTTTGATTTACAATCAGGAAATTCAACAAGCCTAGCTCCCAGTTTCTTGCCAAGCGCAGTTGTATTTTCATACAAGTTGACCATCCATTCATATCCCTCTATCATATTTTCCATGTCTTGATTACCCACGTCGGAGTAGTAGCGAGGGTTAATGACGGGTTTGGAAAAGGGATTGTTGTCCAGTAGCTCAATAAACCCTACACTTTTTGGCTTTCCAAGGATAAGTGATGCAGTATGGGAGTCGTAATTAATGAATGGAGCAAGCAATTGGACGTAAAAATTTCCAGATCCAAATAATGAATCTAAGGTTGCCCCAAGACCATCATATAATCCAATGGACGTAATAATGTGGAGAAGGTTTGGCCATCCTGGAGAGGATGATGTAGAAGTTACTCCAACGCCTATTGCGCCAATTGGTGATGACAAAGGACCAGATCCATTAAATGCAAAATCAATTAAAGATCTTAGGGACACATCTCGTGTAGGTATTAAAGACGCTTTTTGATTTAATAAGAATGGCCCAATATTTGTTGCCACGTGGTCCTGAAGATTCCTTCCCACTGGAAGATCAACCAATGGTTCAACCTGGTAGTATAAATTAGTTCCCAACTACATTTACAAAATAATTATTGATAAAGAATATTATTAATTATTAAATTACATATTACCCCAACGGATTTTAAATGCCCAAAAGGACCAATTCCAGATAGCATGAGTATTTGAGCGGAATTTATTGTTCCACCGGAAATTATCACTTCCTTTGAAGCAGACACGTATTGAGTTTGTCCTTTCCTAACAAAGGAAACCCCAATTGCTTTGAGATCAGAGTCGAGATGTACCTTTGTGACATGGGAATAGGTAAGAATTTTCAAGTTTTCTCGCCCTATATTTGGTTTGATGTAGGCAGAATAAGCACTGAAGCGACGTCCTCTTTTTTGAGTGTAATCAACAGGGGAAAATCCTATAGTTAAAATGTGCATTAATATTATTACAAAATGGTGTTGAAATATATATAAATATATATATTTAATTTGTTTGAAACTATATTCTTGCCTTCCTGCTGATCTGCATTTAGGTCTCTCACCGTGAAACCAGATTCAGTCACAGCCTCCAAAAAATTATCCAAGCCGGGTGAATAGCGAACTGGTTCAATTCTTAGAGGTCCATCCGTACCATGATATTCTTTAGTATTTTTATGAAATCCGCGATAATCCTCCATTTTCTTGAAATATTTTTCGACATTTTCATAACTCCATCTGGAATCTCCAGTTATGGTTGCCCATTCTTCAAAATCCTTTCGGTTTCCACGCATATACATCATGAAATTTGTGGTGCTACTTCCCCCTAATCCCTTTCCTCTTGGCCATGTCACTTGCTACATGTGCATAGTTTTAAAAGATTGACAAAATAATTATGAAATTATATTTTTGTTATTTTTAATTGAATTAATTTACCTGCTTTGGTTGAGCAAATGCAGAATTGTTTTGTGGACTTGTTTTATATTGCCAATCAGTTGTTGGATGATTTTGAAGATATGGTACAGCTAGTGGAACAATTGAAAATGGGCTGGGATTTCCTCCAGCTTCAAGTAATAAAACCTTATGAAGTGGATTTTCTGATAAGCGAGCACTAACAACAATTCCTGCTGACCCTCCACCAACTACAAATCAATAAATAATATTTATTTTCCGAACTTCAAATTGGAATGGATTGTCTATTTATTCACCTACCTACTACAAAGTCATAATATCCTTCCTCTTTAGTTTCCTGAGGAATTTCTTGAGCAAAAAAATTTTGGTCTATCCACCCGAAATAGGTGATTAGAAGGGGAACCACTGTTAAAAGTATAACTGGTAAACTGGCACTTGTTCTGAGATACATTCTGAAATATAATTCTGAGACTCGATCACTCGATCCACTCCACAAAGCAACACCAAGCACACTTATTCATGTGTACCTCTCAAACAGTTTGCAAAAGGTAAAATGAAACGTAAGAAGTACCTACTTGGATAAACAGAATGATATTGTTGATTGCTTTGTCTCCAATCTTTGTACGCACTTTTTTTACATTTAAAATGATATTATAAAAAAAAGTAAACCGGTTCCTTGGTTCCTTTTTGCTTAGCATTCCATTGAATATTTGCTTGACCATATCTCCAATATATCAACTTTTAGGCGTACTCCTTCACAGCATGATTTGATCCATGATGAATTGCCAAGCTTTAGTTTTCTATATACGCATCCCATTGTCAACTGTCTTTGTCAGTTCATTTTAATCAAAGCCAAGAAATAATAATGTATTTTTTCAATGTTCAACCATTCTAAATTCTTTCAAGAACATGTGTATGTCATTTGATTTATTGCTGCTTTCATTGTAATTTCTTATTAGTTATGCTAAATTATCCAGGATCTTGTTGCGCCAGATGCAGTTGAAGTGTATACTGATACTGATAACATGTTTTGCTAATGAGTGATCAGTTTTTGTTTTTGCACTCCAATTTTTTACAGCTAAGAAATAAAACATCAATCAAGAAGCTGTGAAATGATAGATGACATCGGGCGTGTTGTGGATCTATTTTTAAAATGATTGCCAATATTTTTAAAGTTGTGTCCAACATAAACTAGTTTTTCAATGACATGCGCCACGCACGCGTAGTTTCTTATACCTAAAATTATTGGTTGTCATCATTTTAAATAAATTTTTTGAGTCAGTAAGGGATCTGTGAATCGTGAAGAGCTAGAGTGAACATATTTGTAAGAAAAATTCATGGTTTGTTTGACACCAAGAACAAACATATACAATACATACATTAAAAACGGATAGGTTTAATCGCTTGGTGATTTCTAAATTTGGTGTTTTATTAAACATTTCATATCCTGTCCAAAACATTACACAATTTAAACACACATTCAAAAAATTAGCAAACAATTTGTTTACAATGTTTAGTCTTCTATTCCCAGCTTTGGAAACCAACCTTGTTTTTTTGCGAAATTTATGTCTTGTTGCAGGTATTCAATGGTTGGTCTCAATCTCAGATTGAAATCTGGCTGATACTTCAAAAGTTTATTGGTCACAAAATGATTTTTTGCTCCATTTACCCATCCTTCTAGTGCCCTTCTGTGATGATTGAGATAAATCTCCTATTCCTTGTGAAACTCTTTGAATAAAGCCATCAAACTCTTCTCTTCCGTCTCATTTTGAATTTCATCCACAAAGTTCGAAAATTCCGTGATTTTTATGTCACATCCAAATTGTTTGGCAACTTAAATAAAATCAAAATCCGAGTTGGGATTGTTATGCCAAATATTGTAGACATCTGGATCACGATTTTCTGGTGGAGCCCCCTCATTGAAAAACAGGTTGAGGCTCACCTCCGAACAAATATCGACTGAAGAATCATAATGGGAAATTGGAGTGATGGCATCTTCCCTTTTCTCATCATGAAAAGGTAGCGGAGCATGAAATGATTTTGTTCTAATGAAAGCCGACCAGTTACTGAGTCACCAGAAATAATGGGAAATCTAAAGCTCTTGACGGGTATTCCTCTTTTAACAGCTTCTTTCATGTATAAATCACATACAAATTTTGAAACTGGATAAGCAAAGCACTCCATCAAAATCATCCACATTTTGTCAACTTTCGGATAGAGAACCAGAGCTAGAGTTTGTTTTCGCCACGGCTATGATTGAAGATGCATAATAAACATGTTTGGTTCTTTTTGCACAAGCAAATTCAAGTACATTTTTAACGCATATCAGGTTGCTTTTGCGCGTGTCTTCTTCTTCATCATCATCAATTTCTCTGTAGTAATCCGCATAGTTGACCTTGGCTTCAATGTGGAATATTGCGTCAACACTGGGTCTTAGTTTCTCCCAATTTCTTTGACTCATTCACAAGTTGGGAAGAGTTATTTCACCCTCAATGAATTTCACTCTTGTCATGTCGACGGAAGATGAAAGTCCGGTCTTTTTCAAAGCCTTTTCAAGTCGCATATCAACATTTTGCTTGACTTGAGGTCGAATAAGACAATAAATGGTTTGAATTTCTTTTCGCTTGCATAAATCCCGTAAAATGTATGGACCAAGGAATCCCGTTGAGCCTGTAACCAAAACTTGTTGTATATTTCCCACTGCAACAGCTGGAGCGCCATTCGGCTTGATATCAAGCGAAAGTTTGGAATCACTTCGAATCAGATTGTTCACGCTTTCGTAGGATGGCGGCCCAATATTCCTTGAGCAGATATTTTTATCGGTTTTTCAATTATGCCAAATAAATTGGAAGAGAGTTTTGAAATACTACTCAAATCTCGAATGATGCTTGAACTGAGCTGCAGTCGATCACCCAAAAGACTTTGTAGACTGTTTCTGATTTCCACAAACAATAGGGAATCTGCTCCCATCGACCTCATATTCGCATCATCCTCTAATTTATCACCCTCATCCAGCCTAAGTATTTGTTGAAGAATGCGTCTCAAGTTCTCTTGAATAAACACTTTCTTTCTGTCCAAATCATTGAAGGAGTCGTAAGTGCTCCAAAAGTTGGATTGTTTCAAGGCTCCGGAAGAAGAGGATGTGCGAGAGTTTCTAGTGTTCTCCAATTCTATCTTTAACAGTTTGTTATCCACATAAGTTGCCATTTAGAGTTTGGCAAATGACTCGACATTTACAACGCACATGCGTGTCTTCTGTAATTTGAGAGCATATTCCAAAGCAGCTAGTCCCTGCTTTGTTGAGAGGCTCTTGAGTCCTGGAAATTTTATTTCCGTCACCAGTCCCACTTCACTCCAGGCTCCTAGATATAATTTTTTGTAGGATTTTTATAATATCTAAATAAAATATGGAATAGAGAAAAATATGTTCAAGTACCCCAGTTGATGGAAGTGGCAGGGAGTCCAATTGATTGTCTATAGTGTGCAAAAGAGTCCTGGAAACAATTGGAAGCTGCATAATTCCCTTGTCCTGGTGTCCCGAATAATGCCGTTATGGATAAGAACAAAACAAAGTACTCCAGTGGGTATCCAATTGTAAGTTGATGTAGATTGAGAGTTCCGTCCACTTTGGGATTTAATGGAACCTTGAACTTCTCCCAAGTTTGATTGAATGCGAATCCATGGCTGATCACTCCAGCGCAATGCATGATGCCGCGCAGTTGTGGCAGCTTCATTTCCGCTGCCTTTATGTTGAGCAACAAGTCCTTAACTTGGTCGTAATTACCAACATCCATTTGCATGGGAACTATATGAGCCTTATTATCTTCATTGAGCTGGTCCATGACCCTTTGAACTTCTACCGATGATGGCTTGCTTCCAGCAAGTATTAAATGCTTTGCACCTGAGCTCAGCATCCATTTTGCTACCTCAAACCCAATACCTCCAAGCCCTCCTGTTATTAGGTAAGTACTCCTCTCGTTAAATAAGGAACCGTTTGGTACACCTCGTTTTCCATTTTTGATAGACATGACGCATTCCACTTTTCCAATATGCTTTGCAGTTTAGAGATAGCTCAAAGCCTCACGAATATTAGCCACATCAAATCGAACATAGGGAAGGGGACCTATTAATCCTTTCTTAATGAAAGGCACCATGTTTTCAAGTATTTCCCGACCCTCTCCGCTAAATTCAACATTTTCAACGTCAACGACGGTATAATCAACATCTGGTCGAAGTGTGTTCACATCATCATTTGACCAAATTGACATTTTGACACGTGCACAAGCTGCTAATGTCGCTTACTTGAAACCTTCGCTTGTCAGCACATTCAAAACAATGTCAACCCCACGACCGTTGGTCACCCTCAAAATATCTTGTTGGAATTGTGTGTTTCGAGAATTAAAGATATGGTCAATGCCTCCAAGTGACCTTAAACAGTCTTGTTTCCGCTTGCTTCCCGCTGTTGCAATAATTTTGGCTTCGAAATACTTTGCAACTTGGATTGCACAAAGCCCAACACCTCCAGAAGCAGTGTGAATCAGGAGCGAATTACCCGAGGTGGAGCAGTCTGGTTAAGTGCATCCACCGCCTGAGCCATGTAAAGATATGGGCGCACAAGTTGTTCTTGTGACATTCTGGATTTATCCAAAGGCCAACCATAAATCAACCCTTCAATATTTCCGGCGTTTGAGCTAATTAATTTAATGAAATCTTCCTTGCTTTGTTCGTTGATGATATAGTGCTCATTATCTTGCTTCTCATAAAGTTTTCCTGACGTATTATTTATAACACGGCACACAATGGTTCATACCACCTTAAAGTGTTCCATTGTCCGTTTTATATTTTTTCATATACAGAATCTTCTGAAAACCATTATGCAAAAAATCCCATCCAAAAATATCAATCCGTCTTGTATTTATAAAAATATAACGATTTGACCTTCAACTGTGGGAAAATTTAGAAATTATTTTTTTAAAAGTATTTGGTGCATATAAATATTCATTGTGGTGAGCTTATAAGTTGGTGTACATGTGAGGCACCATATGCAAAAAAAGTAGACCTTAAAAATTATAATTGGTGGAGTTATTAGCGTTAATTGGTTTTTCTTAATTATTTTTTTAAAAGTAAGCGCGACCATATTGGACTAACGAAGTTATTAGTACTGGAGGGTACCTACGGACTTCGTCTACAATCACTGAAAAAATCTTAGTCCTAACCCGTTGCGAACCAGAGATATGGCCATGTAAAGTTGAACAGGTAAAATCCAATTGGATGCGTAATACCTTAAAATATTCAGGAACATTCATTATAATAAATTTATCTTTAAGTTAATAGTTGTGTACTATGTCTCAAAAAGAAAAAGACGTCAAAGACAGCATTTATTTCACCAAACTACTGATGCAAATGCGTTGTAACTTTAAAATTCCAGAATATTATTATCAAATAATAATAATAATGGTTATATTTCTTTGATAAATTGTGAAAAGAATGACAATAATTTTGTTCATATGTGGACATGTGTAAAAATGATTTCATTCCAACCGCAGTCTCTTTCGTCAAATTATTATTTTTGTAAGGTGAGGAAACAATAACCGTAGATACTCAGTCGCAGCATTTTTATTTACGCTCCCTCCCGGAAACAAGATAGCAAGCGTTACAATGATAACTTCTTTCAGATTTGGAATGTGGCTGGCAAGCTGATTTAAAATGGGGTCGCCAGGTTCCACAGTTACTACCCACATTGACAACTTTCTAAAAAATGGGAAGAGTGGTAGGTCGCCCTCCATTTGAAGGAGTTTTCCCCTTATCGCCGGTGCCAAGAGTCCAATTGTATGCCAGGTTTGGAGGGAGCTTCCAAAGTTAGCAACGGCTCTCATCAGTTCCGTTGTGCATGGAAGGAAGCTGGTTAGAAAGTTTAGACCAGAAAACATCCCGTGATCTCCATCCACTTTTGGTAGTTCATACCCTTTGATCGTGAGCGTATGAAGGTGGGGCCAGTGAACTCGAGCTAAAATTTTTAATACCAGGTTCCAATCGGTGTTTTCAGGATCTTCCTTCTCCACGTAGAAAGTCCGAAGGTTTCGCAAAAGATTCCATGTCTCCACATGTAGCGCGTCATCAAATAAATGTTGTTTACAGGAAAATTTGGAGAGTTGTTGGCCAAAGGAAGTGAAAAGGAGTTGAGCCCCTTGGCTTCCAGGTGGAAGACGCATTTTACTCAAATCCAAAGATGTCAGATGAGGGAGTAACGGAAGTGTGCTTGGGATGCGGGAGTGGTCTTGCACTAAATCTTGTTCCAGGGTCACGGAAAGTGTTATTCCTTCAATATTTGGCAAATGGACAAGCACCTCCCTCAACATTTGCAGTCTTTGCGGTCGCGATTCAAAGTAAATATGGCGGAGATGAGGACCATGGTGGGATAAGAATTCGATTCCTATGGGGAAAATGAAAGCATCCCAAAGACTTCATTTACAGACAGGAAGGAAGGACTGGGTTTTGGTGGTTCCATTGAAGATGGTAATGAAACGGCGGAGTTTTTCTATAGAGTAAAAATCATATTCGAGTGGACACTCGGATGGAAATTCTGCTATAATTCCTTTCTCGTGTATTTCACTCAGCAGGTTCTTCAGAGCAAGAGATGAGCGTGACAATGCACGGATCGTTCTCGGATCGGTTACATATTCTAATATTACCAACCAGCAGCGAACCTTTTAATTAAATCAAAAAACACGATCAACTCTTTTGCATGATGAGTAACGTGTTATTGCAGCTTCAAACTTTGAAAGTTAAACTAACAGGTAACGGTCCAATTGAGCCAAATGAGTCAACCATTTCTACGCAGTTTCAAAAAGCAGGGTCGGATAAATTAGTTTGTGGAACCGGAAAAAATATATTTATTGCAGGAAATACCAATTCATTTTTCAAAAGTCACTAATTATTTCTCTTCTACAAAAGCAGAGAAAAAAAGAAGAAAAAAATTAGTATCCAAGGGGAGTTTTTTTGTCTCCTTGACTCTGGATTTGTAACCCCTTTGGTTTCCTTAAACTTAAGATGACTTTCTTTAAATGAAGATCAAAACGACACGAAAAATAATGGTACGTTTCAGTCGAGAAACGAAACTTTATTTAGCCACCTTTTTTGTCTGTTGTCTTGTAGCATGTAGTGTGAAATATTACTCCTTTGCATTTTTCGGTTAGTGATACATATATTTTAAGTGGTCACGTTTCTTAAGAACTTATCGTAAAATAATTGGATTGAGGTAAAATTAATGAGTGACGATGTACAAACGTGTGTGAATTGTGATATGCCGATCTAGAAAAGGTTCCTTTGTTTTCCAAGAAGTGGTTTTGAAAGTATGAAATGTTTTGTGTGTAGGAAATGAATATGTTTACTGGAAAGTACAAATGATGCCGTTAGCAATGATGAAATTAGTTTACTTACATAATATATCATAATATATCATAATACTTGAACAAAAATTTATTTTCCTTTTCATGATGATAAGTTACATGCACATTTCAACCAATTTTTATAATTTTTTTTACATTGCTATAGATTACTGGCTATCAGGTTTCGTATAGATAAATATTTTTTCTCCTTCGCTCTATAAATTTAAATCCATTAATCACTTTGGTTGACCGATTTGGGATGCAGTATCGAGTTCCTATTCCTATTGCCTTATTTTCCATACATAAGTGGGTAACCACCGTATCCCCTAAAACAAAAAACATTAAATTTGGGATTAATACAAGAAAAAGGACGGGAAATCATTCTCATCAATTCCATGCATATTTTAATAAGATCTTACATTCCACCAGATGAGGCAGACGCTGATGCGGATGCTGAAGCAGAGCTTCCACCAAAGCCTCCCATTCCCATGGGATATCCACCAAGGAAATATCGACCCTTTCTCATGTTGGCGTTGGGAAGATGGGCAGCATTTAAACGGACGCTTTCCAAGGGTTTGGCTTCTTTACCTGTGAGAATTGAAAACGAGTTTTATTTATTTAATGCTTGAACACAAATTTAGTATCTTCAGATGGCTTTAAAAATTTAAAAGTTAATTTACCAATTTCACTCGTCAATGGTGTAGATTCAGAAGGTACGAATAGAACGGCAGCAGCAATAACGAAACACAAGGAGAAGATGGTGAAATATTTGGTTTCCATTTTGAAGGGTTTGGTTTGTTGACGAAGTTAAATTGCTTGAAAATATGAAGAGCTTACTTTGACAGATGTGAGCTGAATGATAGTGGTAATGAGAAAGTTTGGAGTTTATATAGGAAGAGAATTTTGTAAGACTCAGGTACAAAAAGGTAGCATTAAAAACTTCCTTTCAACCCTTCGCTTTGGTAAAGTGGAAGACGGGAATCCCAAAGCAATACAGTTGACAGTTTCATTGTTATATATACTTTTTTTACTACTCAAAAGGCTAGTCACACAAGGGCCCTTCCCTTTTTATTTACAAAAGCTTACGATTGTGCATGAAAAAAGTTCATGTACTTCCAACTAAAATGTATATATAGTCATGCTTATTGGGTTTTATCCATGTTTTGTAAAAACTGGCTTATACTGACAAACTGATTTCTGAGAAGAAGCTTTAGGACGTTCCTTTGAGATGCATTTATATAAAAAAAATAGCCTGTGATATATCTCATGATTTTTCTTGTATCATCATAATACTGGTATTTTTATTATTTGCAAATACTTCACGCAAAAATAAAGTAAATATTGAGAAAAATTCGGACAATATTATAACAAGATACTTCATAGAATTGTAATTGATTGTGACGGAAATTGGTGTTTATGCAGATAAAAAAATAATAATTTAGGTATTCACTTATAATTTTGTACATATCACACTAAGAAATACATACTTCAGATAGAGTAAAATATTGGTTTATATAAACGTGAAATTGCGTTCCACCCAAATCGAGTATTCATCACGAGAGAAGTCATGAAGTACGCCGTTTTACTCTGTATAGTGTACCTTCATATAGAGAGTCAAACCCCAAATCGAGTATATTTTTCCTACTTTAAATAAAGCATGCTCTTTGGTTTACTCCGTATGCAGTATATTATGCAATGAAATCCTAGGTAAACTATAAGTGCGGGAAGGTTTAATTTTTTAAATCTGCTTTATTTTACTTTATCACATTTTTATCAACATTAATAATATTATTGGCTACAAAATCAATAAATTTAATACAATAATTATATTTTTAAATTCTACACATAATCTGCCCAACTAATGCTTGCACGACAGCAGGAAGTACAGCTTCATTCACCGGTTTTCCGCAAACTCCATTCTGAATAAAAAGCCAGTGATCATATGATTCAATTGGTAATGGCAAATACAGTACGGTGAAGCATTTTAAACAGGTGTCAAGTGCAGTCAGAAAGCTGGGTCCACATGGAATCGCAACTTTGTGAATGATGACAAAAAACTTCTCAAATTGTAAATTGCAGGATGATCCCAAAGCCAAAATGAAAGGCGCAATTCTGGTGTTTTCACTCAGTACTTCAGCAACATGAGTATTTTTCTGCGGTAAAGAGAAATAACGGATTAACTACTAATTAAGAAATAACTGATTAATATTATACCGTATGTTTGCATATGGTTTCCTTACAGTTTGAAATAGAATCATGCTCCTGAGGGAGTCTAAATCTGAAGCCTTGACAGTTGACTGACGTTTGCGTGGGCCTGACCTTTGTTTAGTACGCTTCCTGGCATTCAGATTAGCACTAACGTCCTCTTCATCTTCAGATTCTTCAACAGCTTTTCTCCCACAGGAAGGCAATATGTAAGGCAGCAAACAGTAGGCAATGAGACAAATGTCAGCTTAAAACAATAAAAACATCATATTCTAGCACTTGAATTGATTAAAAAAAATATTTACATTTATATTACATAAAATGTGACCTACATTCGCTCAAATCATAAATATGTTTCGTTACATCTAACTTCTTCTTATAAGATACACCACTCTCCTCCGCATAGTCCAACAGCAATTTCGAAACCTTAGGCCAACGCTCATACATCACAAGAGCAACTGATGGGTGGCGAACGTTGAAGTCTTGAATAATCTGTGAAAAATTAATTATAAATACATTTACATAAGAACAAAAGCACGTAAAGTGTGATATTTAAGGTTAATTAACCAGAGACATACCATATTTTCTGTATCAAATAATCGAGGCATTCTCTGCATAATTTTTTGCAGTCCAACAAACTGTTCGTCGTGATAGACACGTAAAAGACTTCGCCGCATAAATACAGTCGTTTTCATTAGCGATGGAATATCGCTCCCAAAGTTGTGCTTCAAATATTCAAGTTGAGATTCATCCGGAACTGGATTCTCTAGGTAGTGAAAATATATTTAAGAATTTTTCTAATGTCCGTGGATCTTAATACGATATAAACTAATAAACTTCGCTAACCATCCTCGTCGACGGAGTCCCAATCCAATTCTGAGACCTCAAATGCAGGAACTGAACATTTTCCACTCTGCCTTGATAAACGACGTCGTTGATTCTTGAGTCTATCCTCCAGGAACCCTGTTGCACCTTGTCCTCTCACTGTGTGGAAGAACCACATTTGCCAGCCTCGCTCTGGACGCCTCGGATCTCCCAGACATGGGTACGTTAGTACTAAATGTCTCGCTAATTGTTCAAGCGAGTTTTTACTGGGACTGAAACACAAATCAACAAACGTAATTCACATCTCTTAAAAAGTATGTATGAATTCGGCTTTTGTGTTTAACACCGTACTTGGTCCCAGATCTTTCGATAATAGCTTTGATTAATTGTCCAGCAACCGCCTGCCTATCAGTCCGAAGAATAAATCGGTTATCATCAACCTTGGTAGTCACAATTTCCTTTGTGATTTCGTTGGAATGTAGCACTTCAATCAAATTCTAAATAAAGGATTGTTAAGAATAAAGGATTTTTCTTTTAATGAAATGAACGAATGACAATTCCACCTTTTCATTTAATAAAAGGCTTACAAATCCATAAATGTTCTTGCTCAAATCCACCTCAAAATGTTTCTGGCTAGATTCTGCGATGACGGACCCAATTTTCAGACTCTGAAATCAACCTTTCTTTAGTATTCAATTGAAAAATAAAAGAGTAAATTGCAGGACTTCGGAACAATTTTTGTACCTGTGAAAGGCTAGGGCTTCCGAAGGATTGAGATGAGGCATGTCGTTCATGGTCATCCTTCATAGTGGATTCTGGTTCAAATGAATTAGGAGTTGTTACTGCAGGAATCAACTCAGGCGGACTGTTTGCACTGCAGTTTAAACCAATGGTTTTTGTTTTCGGCAGTGAAGGTGGGGAGTTCAATACTAGCGTGGGGATAGCACCAAACTGATCATTCTGGAACAAATACATTACAAAATATTTACTATAATACTGCAAAAAATTGTCGTGTAATAAAATATGGTTACTCACAGAAGATGGAGAAGGTGCTTCAGCAGTCTTCGCAGCAAGGGAACTCTGTAGAGATTGAAGTAATCCACCTCCAAAGCAAAGCCCCCGATCAAGCATTTCACGCTCACTTATTACTGATCCATCAAAAAGTGACAGCTCTCCAGATGATTGTGACCCCTAATAGTGGACGACTCATCATGAAGTTTAACATGACTTTTAAACAAGCTTTATGTTGGACGTCCTACGACCTATCTAATCCTAAGCTAACATATACTAATTTAAGACTCGTTTATGATCATACTCGCTTAAATGGCAAGCTGATAAATAATTGCGTGTCATTATACTCAAAACTTTTCACAGGATAAATAGGCTGGTAGTGATCTATTTCATGAAGATCTACAATCTTGCATTTATTTATTTCGGTTATCTTGAAACTTGAGAAGTGTAAGTCATACTCACTAGAGAACAAAGAAACTAAAAAGCTACAACTTTCATCGAATGTTAATATCATTCGAACCATACCAAATAGTGGAAACTGAGAACAATACTTTAGTAATACTATACATCCAATCTCAAACTCACAACCGTTACACATAACCTGTGACGTACCTCGAATAATGTCTTGCCTATCCATGTCAAACCTTGCACTTATCAGCTTGCTATAAACATCATTCTCAATTTTATGTAGAATTTTTTCATCGTATTCAACGCACATGGGCGTGAATCTCGTTTTACTTTGCAACTTAAAACAAAGGGACAACTGATGACGGTAAGATAGTGTTTTAGACACGTTCTTAAAATTACAAGCTGCATGAGCAGCGGTTTTAAAAAATTTATGTTTTGCCTCAAATGGCATACTCCAGAAATGTCTAAGAGGTCCTATTGCTTCTATTGAGCTAGCGTAATGAGTTAAATGATGGTGTTTTGGCTTTAATGTTTTATTAAAGATACTCTGGTATGAATACAGAAACTCTTTGATTAAATTATCTAAGTATATTATACCGCCTGCCGTTATACAGTCCGAAAGAACTATTAACAAAATTTCTTTAAAAAGTAAAAAGAGTGACCAAACCTCGTTCTCTCTTGGAACCAGGTCTCCTAAAAGAAGCGGAAAATGTAGCATCATGCACAAAGCTTGGGAAGCGTTTTGACCGATTTTTCCATCTCCTTTCAAAAATGAAGGCTTAATTTGAGATGGCTTAGTCGTTCTATAACCACGACCGTAATCAAACGACTCTATTCGGTAGTTTAGCTTATCACAAGTTAAAAGTTTTTTTTGTATTAAATGGTTTATTACCAGTAAAAGTAAATCGGGAGCTACACCTTCTAGAATATCGTGCATTACGTCAAATACATAAACCTGAGTCACATGAAGATAAGGAAGTTCATTTAGTATTGATTCAAAATTTATCCCAGTTGAAGGGAAGTCGTTAGTAATTAAGTCGACGTTGTAGTTATCTACACCTCGTAATTTCTCTTTGCATTCCTCAATTGCCTTTCTACATTCGTTCTTATGAAATTTGCACCGTCTACACGGATAATTGGCCGTGAATCCTTCAGTAAACCCTAGCATTGTGTGCAACCCTAAGTTATCGCCTGATACCTGTGCTAGAGCGATTTTTAATGTAAGGGAAGTTCCATTATAATTAAATGTTACTCCATCGTACCAAAGATCCTTTAACTCTCTCACGATTGTATCTAGAACAGTATTTATAGATGACGCCTTCAAATCAACAGTTTTAAGTGAAGCTAATAGAAACACATTGTCAATGCTGGAAAGCATGTACTGGGGCATATCCAGTATTGAAAAGTAGAAGTTAGCTAGTTTGTGCTTCCCACTCTTTGATCCTAACGGATTTGCTATTTCTGCGTCGTCATAGTAAATGTTAATAAATAAAGTGTGTTTCGGAAACACTCCTCTGCTAAAAAACTTCCCTTCGCGAAAACTTGAATAAAATTCTCCATTGAAGGATTTGTTCATTTCAAGAATTTGAAAGAACCCTGGAATACCCAGTAATTGCAACATTGTGCTTCTGATAGGTACATATTGCATTAATATTGGCTTATATACTTGTGTCTGGCCCTTTGCTAAGCTAGAAGAAAAAGATATATCCGTATCTAACACAACTTGTTTAGGCATCACAATAAGTTGATTATCTAAAAGGTACTTGTCCAACTTGTGCCTTGTATCTAATTTTGAAAATACGGAGTAAATGTTTTTTAATTTAAGAATTTCTGCTAATTTCTCGTCTCGTTTCGTGTCACTTCTAACAAGTTCGGTCATAAAGTTTACAATTTGTTCAACTACGTTTTGCACGACATCTTTTACCTTTGAAATTATCGAATCAGCTGTACTTAATGGCACTTTACCAGATTTCATGATGCTACATAACAACTTCATAATACTCCTTTCAATTGCATCAAACTCCGTACCAGATGGAAAGTTAATTTTTTCCCTAACGTTACCAACCTGATCTGACTGAAATACAGAGTTATTTTCTGCACCCTCATAATCAAATTCTACTTTCGTTTCATTTGGTTCAGTTTGTCTATGAACCTGGAGGCTATTCCTCATGTGCTGAAGATATGACTTCCTATTGAAGTGACCTTTACATAATAAACAAGTATATTTGGAATTTTCTGTTAATCTATGTTCTACAGTTAAATGGCTAGCTAATTCTCTAAGCCTAACAAACCCTCTTTGACAACTAAAGCATACATATACAGATCCAGATTTTAATTTTGAAAGCGCGCTCCAAATCCTCGCCCGGTGTCCAACGACAGGAACCACCTCCATCAAGTCATCCTTTGAAATAGACTCCAGGCTTATGTCGTTGATATGGTTCTCTGTAATTAACAAATAAAGTTGGTGGCATACGATTTTGCGAAATACATAATACATAATCTTGTTGTAATTAAAAAATCAAACTCACCTTCGAACACTTTGATGTATTCACCCAGTCCCAGCTGCAGCAGAACACGGTTGACTTCCGAGCTTTCCATCCTTGCTTGACCCGTCAAATCGAACGCGTAGGTTATTATCTCACTGATGACTAACTTATGCTGATGCTGACTCAAAGGAAATGCAAATTGAATTAAAAATAACAACGATGTTTGCAAACTATTTTTAAGTTACAAATGAAATATGCTCTTTGGTATCCCTTGACCATGTGTTATTATTCTTTAGAATAGGGCTGGACAGATTGTACTGTCTCAAATGCACGCGCCAAAATTTTACTCAATTTGGAGTATGCCTCAAGTTTGATTTTTCCACTTTGGTTCGATTGGGGTAGAACATACTTCATACAGTGTACCTTGCTTCGTCATTTTAGACCATTCTCTCATTTTACACTATCTAAAGCAAAATGAGGCATCACTCTTTATAGAGCGATGGAAAATCATAGAAATAGAGTAAAATTTACTGTATTACGTGTATGCCTGCAATATACCCTTTGAAACTTCATCGAGATTTCTAAGTGTGTAAAAATGCTTAAAGAAATGAGAAAATGTATCGTGAAAGTGAGAGGCCAGAGATACCATATGTGTATGTTGCCCTTCTACATAAAAAATAGAATTGCGTATGCAAATGAAATATTTATACGCAACAGATATAGATCAAAGCAAGTAATCGTGTCACATTGGGACATTTGTAGTAAATGGAAATGCGATGGTGAGATTGAGATGAACATGAACAAGCAAACATCACATTTTTGTGAAGCATAAAAACTGGTTATAAAACTAAGATACTACATATTCATCCAGCATCCTGGTCTTTTCTTTTGATAAGCATAACTATATTATTATATGAGATATCCACTCGAGTCAAAATAAAGCAGGAAGCGTATCACAAAGCTAAACTCCAATTACCTACAACACAACCTGCAAATCAATAGCGTTTTTATATTACATAGAGTGACAGCAGGTGAAAGGTGAATGCAAGCCAAGCCGAGATGCCTACCACTTCCTTTTATCATTCAGAAACTGCCTGATTGCCCTACATTATATGTATTTGAAACAGTGTATAATGCTTTTCTACGCATTATTACAGGTTTGATATAAATTTTATATTTATGTGTTGTTGATATATTATTATTTTATTATATAGCTTGCAGCATCTTTTGAACAAGGTGGACGAGTTTGTTATAAAATACAGTATTGTGTACTTATTGTCGTCTCTGGCTAAGAAAAGCTTGCAATTGTAAGTATTCACTCAATAAAAAGTATGGAAACACAACAGAAGGTTTGTTGATTGCTTTGTGACCCTCGTGTCTTTGACTGGTACTAAAACATCGCATGCATCTCATCCAAAGATGCCCCATCACCTCATGCCCTCATCTCATCATAAAACCACTATCCAAACCCAAAGGAGTCAAGAGTTTATAATATTTATTCAAGATTTAATTCAAGAGAATAAAATATATTATTTCCTAATTCTGTTTGATTTAGAAATGTTAATAAACAAGATTCTATGTCGTATTCAATACTATATAATAGTTTCTAGGCTTGTTTCTTTTAGGAAAGCATAATGCACTGCATAAAAGAACTAGCGCAATGATAGGGAAACTTAACAATAGGTTTTCACCGTCACAGCTTGTTCAAAGGAACACTGTTAGAGTTAGTTTCAGTTTTACATCAATTTCATTACAATTTTAGTTCAAAATGGGTTTTAACGCGATTGTTAGAAAAGAGAACGGTGAGGTGATTGGAAAACTGTTAGTGTCTGGTAGTGCACTGGAAGATCTTTTTCCTTCCCATTGGGAATTCATTTATGATTTATGGAAATAGATTCATCCCCGCAAGCACCAACATGAAAACACTTCTTTGTGATAAAAAGTTTCCCATGTCCATCCTTGGTTCCAAAGCCATAAAAGACAAATGAATACTTTTGTATGTAGTGCTAAATAAATAAGAAATGAAAAATGCATGAATTTTGTGCTGACTGAAAAGCACTATAAACTACATTGACATTATGTAAATTGTTCAATAGCCAATGCAATGATAAGTTCAATGTTGTTAGATCATGTAACGATGTGTTTTGGATAATATACATCGTTGGTCATATAGATTTATATAATTTTATTACATATATATCATATTCATTTGCAAGCTGTAATGGGTTATGGAAGGGACAGAACAGAAGCATTAGCTTCGGATTACATTAGATTTGTATTGCGTAGTATGATAAAGCACAAAAAGTGGATGCTTGTCATTTGTCCCCTGAATATTTTTGTTTGCTAAAACCTTGGATAGAGGTGTTCTTGTTTTCTTCGGCACGGGGTTGACACACTATCAACCCTGTTTTCAGGTTTACAAGAAATCTGTAAGTAGTTGTAAAATTAAAATTGTTCCCACTGGATTTACATGCCAATTTAGTCGAAAATGTGTATATTTCATTTGTTTGAGATGATGATGATGATGACATGATGAAGATGTTCATGTTTATCCATAATCATTCATGTTCATGTAAGCATTATTGCACAATTGGAATTCAGCCCTAGTTTTCGATAGCTATGCATTTGCAGTACAGAGCCCAATCTCAAATATACATACATACATAAGTGTTTAGCAGAATGATACTTGAATGCATTTTTGCCATATGTACAACAACATAGTATTTAAATTTAAATATAGAAATGAAATGAAGCTAAAAAAATCCTTGTGTAATTTGTTATGCCCATTATGCACATAGCTATGTTAGCTGGGATAGCAAGGAAAGTATATGTCTGTCATTCTCTTTTAGATTTTTTTCTCCTAAAAAGTTGTAGAGTAGGCACGAGTAGAGCAGCGTCTGGAGTCCATATACACATTCATTTGGTATAAATCGTGTATATCGATATATCTAGCGAGATATGCTTCCATTCAGTTAAGCTCAACTTGGTACAAAAAATATCTCAACTCAATGCAAGAGCAAGGTTGAGGTTACATATTATACGCAAATATAATATAATATATACGCTAATATATTTGAGGTTGAGCAAGTGCATGATGTACATATACACAAATTCACTACGTATACATATATATTCGACAACAAGAATTTTTGGTGGTACGTACACAAGTGCGCTGGATGACTTTTAGTTTACTAAATATTTTTTAAATTGAAAAAGTTTCTGCCATCCATTTTCAGTTTAAAAAATGAGTTATAACGCTATCGTTAGAAATGGGAATGGGGAGGTGGTTGGGAAATTGTCATTGTCCAAGTTGAATGATCTTCCAAAAGAATGGGAGGTCATTTATGGAAACAGGTTCATACCAAGAAGCACTGACTTGAAAAAGCTTCTTTGTGATGGAAACTTTCCCTTGTCTATCTATACGGCAGTGGTGGATCGCGAGCATACCTTTAAGGATACCGGTATGGTTAGTGAGCTTTGTTTTCCCAGCGTGCCCAAATTGCCATGACATCTACGAACGGCATTGAAACTTCTTACTAAAGCAACTTACTGTGTTGATGATCATACGTTTTGCAAGGGGGACGACAGAAAAACAAACGACACAGCTGGCCCAAGGTCCGTTCAAGCAAACATTGTCAGAATTTGGTGAAAATTGAAACATCCGCTACCCGGGTGTTATGAGTTTCAAAGTAAAAAATGTATATTTCCATGTGTATAGTACACGTATATTAATTTTCACCAAATTCTGACAATGTTTGCTTGAACGGACCTTGGGCCAGCTGTGTCGTTTGTTTTTCTGTCGTCCCCCTTGCAAAACGTATGATCATCAACACAGTAAGTTGCTTTAGTAAGAAGTTGCAATGCCGTCCGTAGATGTCCTGGCAATTTGGGCACGCTGGGAAAACAAAGCTCACTAACCATACCGGTATCCTTAAAGGTATGATCGCGAGATCACAGTAAAATCAGAAGGTCGTGGAAGGTCGAACGTGGAGGATTTCAAGGTTATTGTGGGCAAGAACGACCGGGTCAGTAAGCTGAAGAAGCTCATTTATGAGAAGACACGGATTCAAATGCACAACCAGAAACTATATTATGATGAGGAAGAGTTGCGGCTTGACGGTCCAGAAATCTTCGACCATTTTCTGTTCCAACGGAAGGGCACCATACGCCTTGAACTGACAATGTCAGAAGATAAAGAAGATCGTGTAGAAGGGTTAGGGCGTAGGATATGCAAGTCGAGTAACATGAAAATAAAAAAAACTTTCAAGTCTGTTGATTTGCAAGCAGAGCATGTACAAGGGGCTGGAGTATCTGTCAAAAATGAGTGGGAGGGATATTCTCTTGGACTCAATATCTATGGAACCTGTCCCAGACCAGGTTGCTCTTCCCATAAAATACCTCGTAAACAAACAACTCATCGAGCTGGATACGGGTTCCTTCGGATTGATTTGAAACTAAAGCAGTTTCCATGTCCCGCTTGCAAAGGTAAATTCCCTCCTGGAAACTTTGTTGTCAGTTCTGGAAGAGCACTCTTCCGGTTTCGGAAAATGGGAGGTCGACGAGGCAGTTATGAAGTTGAGTCGTTTCGGGGGAATAAAAAATTACGCAATGTTTCATGATGAAGGACCAGAAGCGGAGTATGACTTGATTGAAGTGAAAACTGTGAAGGAAGACGAGTCATTGCATGTGTGTGTCCGGTGTGATAAAAAGATTGAGAAGAAGGCAGATGCTGTTTTGTATGAATGCTCACATCCGGTTCATCGTGCTTGTGTGGAGGAAACCTGTTGTGTTTGTAGGGTGGAGATTCTCACGGACGCACAAGTTAAGGCTTTGGGTAAGGTCGATTAAAAACATGTTAAAGCAAAGTAAAATCTTTATTTAGAAGCAATTGATTGTAAGACTCTGCTAATGCTCTACCTGAAATGATTTATTTTTATTTCAGCAAGTTCCTCACGTGTGCAGTCTGAAGTGGTATTATTTGACCCAATCGCTAGCAGTAGCGAAAGCGATTGAAAGAAAAAACGGTTGACCCTGCGGTCTTCCGCGTAGCAGCACATCTATACATTGTTTTTGTGCGCGTGCCCCGTTTCTGAAGTATGAAGAGCAATGTATGCAAATGAAAAAGTCTGTTAATGATTAGAATTCTTGACTTTATTATTATATTAATATAATATAATACGGTTTCCGTTTTCCCATAGATTTACTATACTATAATGAAATTTAATAGATTACAAATAATTAATAGTGACCATAAGCACGTCTTTAGATATGTCTTTATGCTTATTTAGGCTATTGAATATTGATTGGTAACTTTTTATATACATACCTAATAATATGTACGTTCTTAAAACCAGAGCTTGGAAAGGTATTTGAAAAAGGTATTAGGTATAGGTATTAGGTATTTTCAAAATATAAATAGGTATTAGGTATAGGTAATAGGTATTTTCAGAATTTCAATAGGTATTAGGTATAGGTAATAGGTATTTTCAGAATTTCAATAGGTATTAGGTTTAGGTAATAGGTATTTTCAAATTATGAATAGGTATTAGGTATAGGTAGTACTGCAGGCTTGTATAATCCCACTTTTTTGACCTCGGGATTAAACATTAAGGATTAATCGTCGAAATTTTGTGGGATTAGATTAGTGATTAATTTGAATTATTTTCCATTTATTTTAATCACACTTGGGATTAGATCCGGTCCGGAAAAGCTGGATTAATGATTATTGGATTAATTAATCCGATTAACCATGAAATTTGTATTGATTCTGCATAGAGTGACGTGCACAAGCTAACAGTCTTGTTCCATAATCATTATACTTTGAAAACGTGATAAAGATATATCCAAAATTTGGTAAAGAAATAAAGAATGAAACCCTTTAATTAGTTTTTATACGAATACAAACCTGAACTTAACAATTTAAGCGAAGGCTTTGTTCACTGATACTTCGATAAGCTTCACTATTTTGAACACTTTGCAACTTCAAATCTGAAGAGGAATCTTAAATAGGTCAATTTGGACAAGTGTAGAGTAATTTGGACCATAAATGACGCAAATAAGCCTAACTGCATGCAATATTCACTTGAGAACTTAAATTGTAATCCAAAGCAAACACAATCTACGCTGCATTCACTATAAAAATTCAAAAACAACCATTCACCACATGAATCTTTCAATATTTTCTCCTTGTTTATCTTTAAATTAATCCAAAGTGTGATTAATTAATCAGATTAAATCATGAAAATGGGATAACACTGGGATTAGGGATTAATTGAATTTTTCTGGATTGGCGGGATTAATGGATTAAGGATAGTTTAATCCTTAATATGATTAAATGGATTAGATTATTAATCCCGGGATTATACAATCCTGGGTAATAGGTATTTTCAAATTATGAATAGGTATTAGGTATAGGTAATAGGTATTTTCAAAATTTCAATAGGTATTAGGTATAGGTAATAGGTATTTTCAAAATTTTAATAGGTATTAGGTATAGGTAATAGGTATTTTCAAAATATGAATAGGTATTAGGTATAGGTATAGGTAATACCTAATACCTATACCTTTTAACTAATACCTAAGAAAGTACCGAGGTATCCAAGCTCTGCTTAAAACTAAACCGAAGAACGTTACTTCCCTTTAAACTGCACTGGTAGTTTGTATTGTTGATATTTATACCACTTTAATTTACTATTCGACCTAGAGGACATGATGTTAAAGTAATTGTATTAACGTTTGAAATACTAATTAAATTATTTCCATTGTAAATGCCACTTGTTTAAACCCGAAATCATTTCATGTATGATTGTCTCAACCAATGCTTTCACTTTCAGCCACTTACCTTATGCATGACAACTTAAAATATTCATTGCCATTCTGATATGACAGCATAAATAAATATGCATTTCAACATCAACTTCCACAAACGAAGGAAGATAAGTCTGCTTTTAAGTTACAAAAATGGTAAAATTGTTTTCTTAGTTGTTTACGGAGTTTGGGCTAAAAACTACACGCTACGCAAGATTTTAGAAGGATTTGAGGTTTCTTTGCTTCTGAACGCTTTCGAAAAATTCGAATAGCGTATCAAAGAAAGCCTACAAATAACTATTTTATTGATTAAGAAATGTTTCGAACATACTTTATCATGTTATTTATTAATTTGCGATGGTCTCAAGCTGAAATGTAATGATATGTAAAATAGAAATGTACGTCCATCACCTATGGTTGAAATGCATGATTCAGAACCTACAAGAAGTAGAGCGAAACAGAAAAATTGGTTATCACACATGGTCAGTCATACTCATCCAGCATCACTTGTTTAATCCCTGATGAGAGTTAAAAAATGCTGATTCTCATCTGCCATTAATAGCACTAGGGCTAGAAATAAATTAGTGAATAATGATTGACCAAGACTGAATGCACTTACGCTTATGCCGGTTAAGATTGGGTTCGTTCGTGTGTTTTCCATGAGGTGGTTTAGATAGTAATGATAGTATGGAATATTTTGTGTGTGAAATGATGACGTTTTCATTGCACAAATGGTACCTTTAAAGCGAGTCGAACATTTGAATCTCTAAATAAATTTATTTATTTACAATAAAATTACAATTTGGCAGATTTGCATATTTTTATTTATTTATTAGTCGTTTTGCTTTAGTCGCTGATTTTAGTTGCATTCATTTGAATCCAGTTCCTATCACTTCTTCCTAAACATCCCTATTTAAATCAATTAATCACTTTGGTTGACCGATTTGGGATGCAGAATTGAGTTCCTATTCACATTGCTTGCCTTATTTTCCATACAAAAGTGGGTAACCACCGTATCCCCTAAAACAAGAAACATTAAATTTTTTATAATTACAAGAAAATGGACGGTGAATCATTCTCATCAACTCCATGCATATATTTTACTAAGATCTTACATTCCACCAGATGAGGCGGACGCTGATGCGAATGCTGAAGCAGAGCTTCCACCAAAGCCTCCCATTCCCATAGGATATCCACCAAGGAAATATCGACCCTTTCTCAAGTTGGCGTTGGAAAGAGGGGCACCATTTAAGCGGACGTTTTCCAAGGGTTTAGCTTCTTTACCTGTGAGAATTGCAAAAAGAGTTGTATTTATTTCATTCTTGAGCACAAATTAAATATCTTCAGATGGCCTTAAAAATTTAAAAGTTAATTTACCAATTTCACTCGTCAATGGTGTAGATTCAGAAGGTACGAATAGAACGACAGCAGCAATAACGAAACACAACGCGAAGATGGTGAAATATTTGGTTTCCATTTTGAAGGGTTTGGTTTGTTGACGAATTTAAATTGCTTGAAAATATGAAGAGCTTACTTTGCTGACAAACCAAAATGTTTTCAAGTAGCTTATGAAATGCTTTCTTTGACAGATGTGAGCTGAATGATAGTGGTAATGGGAAAGTGTGGAGTTTATATAGGAAGAGATTTTTGTAAGACTCAGGTACAAAAAGGTAGCAGTAAAAATTTCCTTTCAACCCTTCACTTTGGTAAAAAGGAAGACGGGAATCCCAAAGCAATGTAGTTGACAGTTTCATTGTTATATATGCATTTTTGCTACTCAAAATGCTAGGCACACAGGGCCTTCCCTTTTTATTTACAGAAGCTTACGATTGTGCATGAAAAAAGTTCATGTACTTCCAACTAAAATGTATATTTAGTCATGTTTATTGGGTTTTATCCATGTTTTGTAAAAACTGGCTTATACTGACAAACTGATTTCTGAGAAGAAGCTTCCCTACCGGCAAAGATCGATTTGATCGAAGTGAAATCGCTTTAATATATCGAAGTGAAATTCGAAGTGATTACCATGATTTCGTATCGACCTCGAAGCCCAAGTAGGGCTAAATGTCCGCGAGATCATCGCGACTTTGAAGCGATTGCGAGTAGACTCGTTGAACCGAAAGCGAAATGAAATCGTACAGATATTGCAGCCCTGCTTGCTTACTAGTGAATGCTCACGTTACTATTTCAAAGCTATATTGATGCGAATTCGTGCCGAAAAATTACATTGAATACAAAGATATAGATTTTGAACATTTATTGTTTACAAATCAAATATCATTACTCAACAAGTATTGTTAATGATAAAATTAAAAATTATACTTAAAATAAGATTAAAATTAAACATAATTAAAATAGGAAAGCCTGCAGGAGAATCTGGAGAGGTGGATGTGCTGTAGTTTGAAGGATTCCCGATTCCATCTTCTTTCTTACTAGAATATACAAAGAGAATGCAAAAAAACCATTAGAACAAACATAGCATTCATAATTATTCATTTATATAGTTTTTCTAAAGAAATTAAATCCAAAAAAAATTACATTTTACGATGAACTTCTTGCACATTGAGCGCGTTTGCTGTCCACCGTGGGTTGACAGAGCATCTATAATAAATAGAAATACAAGATAAATAGCATAATAAACCAATTCAAACCCCGATTGCAAACTTCTCAAATAACAAAATTTAACTTACCATGTTGCAATAGTTTGCTAACGTGATGAATAACAGCTTTCCTCCCTTTTAATGTAACGCAACATCAGGTCAGGTGTGAGTCATCTGTCGTCATCCGGTTGATGCAGCCAAACTTTTAACTGAGTAAGGTTTAATTACTTTGATCTTAATTATTTGAGATCCAAGTAAAAAGAATGCCCTGTATTTTATGTTTTTACTTTATGATTATATACTACTATACAATTTATCACAAAAGCACTTGCCTTCCATAAACACTTGCCTGGGTTTCAGATGGAATGAAGTGAGTGATATGATACTAGAGTAGAATACTAGAGTCATCTGCTTAAACTCGGACTTTCGAAGTCGTATCGATTTCAAAGCTAACTCGCTTTTCATAATAACACATAAATATAAGAAAACAACAATCGTAACGATCTCTGCCCGAATGGGAAACGAAAAACATAATAGATAATCAACCTGAAATAATCGTATCGATTTCATAGCTGTTTATTTGCGATTAATGCATAGCGAATGTGCAGTATCTTAATCTATACGATTTCGTTACTGCAATCGTGGCGACTTCTCTACGAAGGTCGACTTGCTACAAAATCGCTTTGATCGCTACGAACTCACTATTCGATTTTAAAGCGAATTGCCGGTAGGGTTTAGGACGTTCCTTTGAGATGCATTTATATAAAAAAATAGCCTGTGATATGTCTCATGATTTTTCTTGTATCATCATAATACTGGTATTTTTATTAGTTGCAAATACTTTACGCAAAAATAAAGTAACTATTGAGAAAAATTCGGGCAATATTATAACAAGATACTTCATAGAATTGTAATTGATTGTGACGGAAATTGGTGTTTATGCAGATAAAAAAATAATAATTTAGGTATTCACTTATAATTTTGTACATAAAAATGCTTAAAGAAATGAGAAAATGTATCGTGAAAGTGAGAGGCCAGAGATACCATATGTGTATATTGCCCTTCTACATAAAAAATAGAATTGCGTATGCAAATGAAATATTTATACGCAACAGATATAGATCAAAGCAAGTAATCGTGTCACATTGGGACATTTGTAGTAAATGGAAATGCGATGGTGAGATTGAGATGAACATGAACAAGCAAACATCACATTTTTGTGAAGCATAAAAACTGGTTATAAAACTAAGATACTACATATTCATCCAGCATCCTGGTCTTTTCTTTTGATAAGCATAACTATATTATTATATGAGATATCCACTCGAGTCAAAATAAAGCAGGAAGCGTATCACAAAGCTAAACTCCAATTACCTACAACACAACCTGCAAATCAATAGCGTTTTTATATTACATACAGTGACAGCAGGTGAAAGGTGAATGCAAGCCAAGCCGAGATGCCTACCACTTCCTTTTATCATTCAGAAACTGCCTGATTGCCCTACATTCTACATTATATGCATTTGAAGCAGTGTATAATGCTTTTCTACGCATTATTACAGGTTTGATATACATTTTATATTTTTGTGTTGTTAATATATATTATTATTTTATTATATAGCTTGCAGCATCTTTTGAACAAGGTGGACGAGCTTGTTATAAAATCCAGTATCGTGTACTTGTGACCCTCGTGTCTTTGACTGGTACTAAAACATCGCATGCATCTCATCCAAAGATGCCCCATCAAATCATGCTCTCATCGCATCATAAAACCACTATCCAAACCCAAAGGAGTCAAGAGTCTATATAGAGCTTCAGTTGGAAAAAGAGCAGCAGCTCTCCCATCTACACAAATACACTCGGTTCAGGGCTTTTTCAGTCTTCCTTGTAGTGGAGTATCCGAGAATATATTATTTCCTAATTCTGTTTGATTTAGAAATGTTAATAAACAAGATTCTATGTCGTATTCAATACTATAGTAGTTTCTACGTTTGTTTCTTTTAGGAAAGCATAAAGCACTACATAAAAGAACTAGCGCAATGATAGGGAAACTTAACAATAGGTTTTCACCGTCACAGCTTGTTCAAAGGAACACCGTTGGAATTAGTTTCAGTTTTACATCAGTTTCACTACAATTTTAGTTGAAAATGGGTTTTAACGCGATTGTTAGAAAAGAGAACGGTGAGGTGATCGGAAAACTGTTAGTGACTGGTAGTGCACTGGAAGATCTTCTTCCTTCCCATTGGGAATTCATTTATGGAAATAGATTCATCCCCGCAACCACCGACATGAAAACACTTCTTTGTGATAAAAAGTTTCCCATGTCCATCCTTGGTTCCAAAGCCATAAAAGACAAATGAATACTTTTGTATGTAGTGCTAAATAAATAAGAAATGAAAAATGCATGAATTTTGTGCTGACTGAAAAGCACTATAAACTACATTGACATTATGTAAATTGTTCAATAGCCAATGCAATGATAAGTTCAATGTTGTTTTGTTAGATCATGTAACGATGTTTTTTGGGTAATATACATCGTTGGTCATATAGATTTATATAATTTTATTACATATATATCATATTCATTTGCAAGCTGTAATGGGTTATGGAAGGGACAGAACAGAAGCATTAGCTTCGGATTACATTAGATTTGTATTGCGTAGTATGATAAAGCACAAAAAGTGGATGCTTGTCATTTGTCCCCTGAATATTTTTGTTTGCTAAAACCTTGGATAGAGGTGTTCTTGTTTTCTTCGGCACGGGGTTGACACACTATCAACCCTGTTTTCAGGTTTACAAGAAATCTGTAAGTAGTTGTAAAATTAAAATTGTTCCCACTGGATTTACATGCCAATTTAGTCGAAAATGTGTATATTTCATTTGTTTGAGATGATGATGATGATGACATGATGAAGATGTTCATGTTTATCCATAATCATTCATGTTCATGTAAGCATTATTGCACAATTGGAATTCAGCCCTAGTTTTCGATAGCTATGCATTTGCAGTACAGAGCCCAATCTCAAATATACATACATACATAAGTGTTTAGCAGAATGATACTTGAATGCATTTTTGCCATATGTACAACAACATAGTATTTAAATTTAAATATAGAAATGAAATGAAGCTAAAAAAATCCTTGTGTAATATGTTATGCACATTATGCACATAGCTATGTTAGCTGGGATAGCAAGGAAAGTATATGTCTGTCATTCTCTTTTAGATTTTTTTCTCCTAAAAAGTTGTAGAGTAGGCACGAGTAGAGCAGCGTCTGGAGTCCATATACACATTCATTTGGTATAAATCGTGTATATCGATATATCTAGCGAGGTATGCTTCCATTCAGTTAAGCTCAACTTGGTACAAAAAATATCTCAACTCAATGCAAGAGCAAGGTTGAAGTTACATATTATACGCAAATATAATATAATATATACGCTAATATATTTGAGGTTGAGCAATTGCATGATGTACATATACACAAATTCACTACGTATACATATATATTCGACAACAAGAATGTTTGGTGGTACGTACACAAGTGCGCTGGATGATTTTTAGTTTACTAAATATTTTTAAAATTGAAAAAGTTTCTGCCATCCATTTTCAGTTTAAAAAATGAGTTATAACGCTATCGTTAGAAGTGGGAATGGGGAGGTGGTTGGGAAATTGTCATTGTCCAAGTTGAATGATCTTCCAAAAGAATGGGAGGTCATTTATGGAAACAGGTTCATACCAAGAAGCACTGACTTGAAAAAGCTTCTTTGTGATGGAAACTTTCCCTTGTCTATCTATACGGCAGTGGTGGATCGCGAGATCACAGTAAAATCAGAAGGTCGTGGAAGGTCGAACGTGGAGGATTTCAAGGTTATTGTGGGCAAGAACGACCGGGTCAGTAAGCTGAAGAAGCTCATTTATGAGAAGACACGGATTCAAATGCACAACCAGAAACTATATTATGATGAGGAAGAGTTGCGGCTTGACGGTCCAGAAATCTTCGACCATTTTCTGTTCCAACGGAAGGGCACCATACGCCTTGAACTGACAATGTCAGAAGATAAAGAAGATCGTGTAGAAGGGTTAGGGCGTAGGATATGCAAGTCGAGTAACATGAAAATAAAAAAAACTTTCAAGTCTGTTGATTTGCAAGCAGAGCATGTACAAGGGGCTGGAGTATCTGTTAAAAATGAGTGGGAGGGATATTCTCTTGGACTCAATATCTATGGAACGTGTCCCAGACCAGGTTGTCCTTCCCATAAAATACCTCGTAAACAAACAACTCATCGAGCTGGATACGGGTTCCTTCGGATTGATTTGAAACTAAAGCAGTTTCCATGTCCCGCTTGCAAAGGTAAATTCCCTCCTGGAAACTTTGTTGTCAGTTCTGGAAGAGCACTCTTCCGATTTCGGAAAATGGGAGGTCGACGAGGCAGTTATGAAGTTGAGTCTACGTTACTGGAAAGTTTCGGGGGAATAAAAAATTACGCAATGTTTCATGATGAAGGACCAGAAGCGGAGTATGACTTGATTGAAGTGAAAACTGTGAAGGAAGACGAGTCATTGCATGTGTGTGTCCGGTGTGATAAAAAGATTGAGAAGAAGGCAGATGCTGTTTTGTATGAATGCTCACATCCGGTTCATCGTGCTTGTGTGGAGGAAACCTGTTGTGTTTGTAGGGTGGAGATTCTCACGGACGCACAAGTTAAGGCTTTGGGTAAGGTCGATTAAAAACATGTTAAAGCAAAGTAAAATCTTTATTTAGAAGCAATTGATTGTAAGACTCTGCTAATGCTCTACCTGAAATGATTTATTTTTATTTCAGCAAGTTCCTCACGTGTGCAGTCTGAAGTGGTATTATTTGACCCAATCGCTAGCAGTAGCGAAAGCGATTGAAAGAAAAAACGGTTGACCCTGCGGTCTTCCGCGTAGCAGCACATCTATACATTGTTTTTGTGCGCGTGCCCCGTTTCTGAAGTATGAAGAGCAATGTATGCAAATGAAAAAGTCTGTTAATGATTAGAATTCTTGACTTTATTATTATATTAATATAATATAATACGGGTTCCGTTTTCCCATAGATTTACTATACTATAATGAAATTTAATAGATTACAAATAATTAATAGTGACCATAAGCACATCTTTAGAGATGTCTTTATGCTTATTTAGGCTATTGATTATTGATTGGTAACTTTTTATATACATACCTAATAATATGTACGTTCTTAAAACTAAACCGAAGAACGTTACTTCCCTTTAAACTGCACTGGTAGTTTGTATTGTTGATATTTATACCACTTTAATTTAATATTCGACCTAGAGGATATGATGTTAAAGTAATTGTATTAACGTTTGAAATACTAATTAAATTATTTCCATTGTAAATGCCACTTGTTTAAACCCGAAATCATTTCATGTATGATTGTCTCAACCAATGCTTTCACTTTCAGCCACTTACCTTATGCATGACAACTTAAAATATTCATGTACATGCCATGCCATTCTGATATGACAGCATACTTCCACAAACGAAGGACGATAAGTCTGCTTTTAAGTTACAAAAATGGTAAAATTGTTTTCTTAGTTGTTTACGGAGTTTGGGCTAAAAACTACATGCTACGCAAGATTTTAGAAGGATTTGGGGTTTCTTTGCTTCTGAGCGCTTTCGACAAAATTCGAATAGCGTATCAAAGAAAGCCTACACATAACTATTTTATTGATTAAGAAATGTTTCGAACATACTTTATCATGTTATTTATTAATTTGCGATGGTCTCAAGCTGAAATGTGTAAAATAGAAATGTACGTCTATCACCTATGGTTGAAATGCATGATTCAGAACCTAAAAGAAGTAGAGTGAAACAGAAAAATTGGTTATCACACATGATCGGTCATACTCATCCAGCATCTTGTTTAATCCCTGATATGAGAGTTAAAAACTACTGATTCTCATCTGCCATTAATAGCACTAGGGCTAGAAATAAATTAGTGAATAATGATTGACCAAGACTGAATGCACTTACGCTTATGCCGGTTAAGATTGGGTTCGTTCGTGTGTTTTCCATGAGGTGGTTTAGATAGTAATGATAGTATGGAATATTTTGTGTGTGAAATGATGAAGTTTTCATAGCACAAATGGTACCTTTAAAGCGAGTCGAAGATTTGAATCTCTAAATAAATTTATTTATTTACAATAAAATTACAATTTGGCAGATTTGCATATTTTTATTTATTTATTTGTCGTTTCGCTTTAGTCGCTGATTTTAGTTGCATTCATTTGAATCCAGTTCCTATCACTTCTTCCTAAACTTCCCTATTTAAATCAATTAATCACTTTGGTTGACCGATTTGGGATGCAGAATTGAGTTCCTATTCACATTGCTTGCCTTATTTTCCATACAAAAGTGGGTATCCACCGTATCCCCTAAAACAAGAAATGTTCAAGTTGTCATTAGTACAAGAAAGGTGAATCATTCACATCACTTTAATGTACATATTTTCAAAATAAGATCTTACAGTCCCCCAGATGAGGCAGACGCCGATGCGGATGCAGAAGCAGCGCTTCCACCAAAGCCTCCCATTCCCATAGGATATCCACCAAGGAAATATCGACCCTTTCTCATGTTGGCTTTGGGAAGAGGGGCAGCATTTAATCGGACGTTTTCCAAGGGTTTGGCTTCTTTATCTATGGGAATTGAAAATGAGTTGTTATATACTTAATTATTAAGCACAAATTAAATATCTTCGGCCAGCTTTAAGAACTTAATAGATAATTTACCAATTTCACTCGTCAATGGTGTAGATTCAGAAGGTACGAATAGAACGGCAGCAGCAATAACGAAACACAAGGAGAAGATGGTGAAATATTTGGTTTCCATTTTAATGGTTTCGGTTTTGTTGACGAAGTTAAGGTTGCTGAAAAAGATGAAGAGCTTACTTTGCTGAGGAACCGAAATGTTTTCAAGTAGCTTATGAAGAGCTTTCCGTAAAAGGTGTGAGCTGAATGATGTTGCCAGTGGGATAGTGTGACATTTATATAGGAAGGAGGTTGTGAACCTCAGGTTCTATAAAGGAGCTTGTAAAAATGTATACTCAATTTCTTTACCAAAATTCTAAGGAAGGAACGCATACGCAAATATGTCTCATCTAGTTACTTTAGACCCTTGGTGTGGTATAAGTAAAAGAAGGGAATCCCAGATCAAATCAACACGTGGTTGACTGGTTGGCAGCTGCATTTCCATATTATGCATTTTCTACACTTGGTCCCTTTCTTTTCAATGAAGCTTACGATATGAAAGGGCATGTTGCACACGCCAAAGTTTAGGTATTTCCAACTAAAAGTACATTTATTCGTGTTTGTTGGGTTTTATCCAATTTTTTTTGTAAATACTGACATGTAGTATGCAATCACTGAAAAACAGATTTCTCAGGAAAGATTTGAGCATACATTTTGAACAAGCATGTGATTTTTCTTTACGTTATGGTATCATTTATATTGTGTGAGGAGGTTAGATGACAAGAGTAATCTCCATTGTGTAGATTGCAGTACATTTAGTCTAATTAGTTAACTGCAAGCTGTAGGTAACATATATTGGTAAAGGAAAATAAACCTGGTAACACAGGAGTGTAACGAACTAACAATTTAGGACTCATAGAAGGAAACTGATGACATTTCACCTTTAAGATAACATCCAAGATAACCGCCCATATCATCTCATGATTACCTGTCGAATGATATGCTACATCAAAAAAATGAGGGGGTCGGGTATGACCTTTCCCTCCCAGAGGTAACTCCAATTTGGTCTAAAATTGAACTATAAAAGCTGGAAGCTCTCATTGCATCATAAACAAATCTTTACGACATAGCTCAAGAAAGGGCATGAAATCAAGTTCATCACCACAAAAATCTCACTTTTAAGGAAGTAACCAATGAACATGATCCAAAGTCTTAGGTAAAATGAATCAAGCTTTAATTTTTTGTGTCCAGAGTTAAAAGTAAAGCTGAAGAGGTTCGAGGTTGATCGAACTCTCCATTGATCTTATGAAACCTAATATGCACTGCAACAGGTTACGCACGTACACAAGGGTAAGGTCTTCATCTAGCAGACTGCTACTTCCCATTTTGCTAGATGAAGAATGATGAAATATTATTTTTTTTTTTAAATTTTACATATTTATGATTATGACTTGCGCAAATTCATAGGTAAAAGGAATTACGCTTTAATATTTTGTGTCCCGAGTTAGAAGTAACACTGAAAAGGCTTAAGAGGGCAAGGTGAGTATTTTCAACTCAAATATATGTATCTATTTCACCACACTCGTCCCTCGTCCCGGAATGAGCTAGAAATAATAGCATGTCGCGTCTGATTTTAATGTTGTAAGTTATTGAGATGGGTTCTAAAATAACTTTATGCTGTAGTTGACGTAGTGCACTAAGATTAAAATGCGTAATTAGTGAAGCATTAGAAATTCATATTAAAGAAAATTGGACAAAAGTTGAAAATAAATGCTGGAACACAAAGTCAAGTGTAGTACATAAGTCTATAGTAGGATCGTTACTCTTTAATACTCATTTTGAACAGAAAACAAGTAGGTATAAACCATTTTAGCATTAAAAGATATACAATACAGTTAAAATGAAGATAAGCTTGCATTATAACAAAACGGCCAATTAATTTGCCAAAAACCAAGTACAAATACATAAATGGCAAAACAAACAACGATTTATAGGAAGTGAAGAAGTCGTCTCAGCTTAGAGTTGGCGTGTCCAGCGTATGACATTCCAGTGAGGAAGGCGAGCTTGTGAGCATATTGGCAAGGAGCAGGCACAGCAATCGTTCCAGACCAGTTGTAGTACATGTGGCACATCTTGAATGTGATGAGTTGGAGCTTGTCTGCATCAAAGTTGTTGTCATCCTGGAGAACGTTGTAGCAGCATGGACTGACGGTTCCTTGGCGGGCGGCGCAGGATATCAAGTAAAAGTCGTACCTACGTAAATATGGAGAAAACAAAGAGATATAAAGTATTACTAAAGAAACAATTACTAAAAGGCACATTCATAATTGAGACTAATATTAAAGATACAATTCAGAAGTGTTATATGTGCAAGTACCGTTCTGGAAAGGTGACCACTTCATCCACAATAGTTCCAGGAGGTGGGTTTTGAAGATTCATCTTCATCATCATGAGTCGAGTGTTGATTCTTTTGGTGACCACAATGTAGGTTAGTCCAGGAGCTGCACGACCTGCGCTTGCGTACAATCCCTCCAGTCCCTTCTGGAATTAAAAGAATATCATACAAAATATGTGTATTAGTGGGGGTAAAGAAAATATTCCAAAGTTAAAGCTAAAAAAGAATAACAAGAGTACTTACTGAGAGTGCAGCTAACTCTGAATCGAAAACCACCTTGAGTTGACCTTCGCCTACACCATCGCGATACATGATGATGCGTTCGGGAAGTTCGCCGTTGTTTACATCTTGGTAATTGTGGCAGCACTCTAAAATAAAGATGTAATTGAAACCAAACAAAAAAGGATTAGATTTGAAAATGTTAACATGATGATAATAAAGAATTTCTTTTTGCTAAAATAAACTTACTAATCATATCAGCCTGAATTGTGCTGGACAGCTCTTCGTTAGAGTTGAAGATGGAGGTTGTGCTGAAGTATTTGGTGAAGTTTGATGAGAATGTGGCCACCATAGCTCCAACGCTGCCACCTTTACTTCCCTTGGCTCCATGGTAAACATCGAAACCAACGAACATTGTGCTCTTCAACGGAAGCTTCAGGGTCCAAGGCTCTCCTCCCAGCTTCGCATTCATCTGAACTACAACTTTGGTGGCGATGGACATGAGACCTTTAGACGCCACATTCTTTGCCAGGAAGCACTGACTCGGCACTGTAAAAACATAAAAAAAGAAATAGAAATGAGTTTTTTAAATGATTACACACGGAAGCATATGAGTAGCAGTTAAACTAATTAGGTTCATAATACACTAACCTCCGACATCAACAGCAAGCCGCTTTTTCACCGCGTTGTACAATTCCGCCTTGTTGTTGGGAAGAATGACAAAGATCATTTGCAGGTTTTGGATCTTGAGGACATCCTCCAGGGCCTGAAGGTAGCTTTGAGTTCGAGCATCAGTCACTTTGATTCTGCAACAAATAGAAAAATATAACAAGCATTAGCATTATAAGACCTATAAAATATATAGTAAGTTAGTATTATTAATTCAAATTATTAAACAGTACGCACATTTGTTTAGGGTTGGCAACTTTCATGCTGAGAGGATTAGCCACTTTGGTCATGGTTCGCACCAGATTGTCTACTCCAGCAAAGTCCCGTTGTGGTACGATGATGGCCCACGTTGACAGGTCCACGGCAGATAGCATTTGCTGAGCTGAAATTGCGAAAAATAAAAATAAAACATTAGTTTTGATTTCCAGTGAAATATAAAATAAATTTAATATGAGTAAGCTAATGGCTTACATCTGAACGCCATTGTAAAGTCTCCTTTATCGTCGACGGGATGAGTGCCCTTGGCAAAAGTCATGACTTCCCTTGGAAGAATGCGACCCTTCAACTCCACCAGCTTAGTGTCAAACTGCAACCCCCAATTGGTCAGCTCTGTTTTAACCTGAAAATAAACAACAACAAAAATGATTTACCAATTAAGAAGTATTACTTGTCATCATGCATTAGTATTTATGATATTTTTAATCTAGTATATTAAATGGCATACCGTTGGGTTATCCACCATGCGCCTTAGAAAGTTGTTGAGAAGCGTTGCCTTTTCCTGTGGTCCCTGGTGCAAATACTTGCTCAGTTCCTTCATCAACGAAAAGTTGGCTCTCATTCCATCCGTTAGTCCGGTGAATTGACAGAGTTCAGGAACAAGAAGGATGGAGCCCGTATCCCCACGATGAAAATCCTTCTTGCTTGGTTTGGCCATGAGCAGGGGTTGATTCAGATCCTGAATGACCTGTTGATACTTGTCTTTGTAGTAGTCAACAAGCGAAGTCATCTCCTTCCGAAACTCAAAGGTTGAGCGTGGATTTTTGTCAAATACCACGCTATCCACATGATACGTTTTCCGATTGTACGTGGTCATCACAATCGTGTTAGCCAGCTCAGCCGCCACTGCCTTCTGGAAAGCCACCTTGTTGTTCCCATGTGTCCTCTCCAAGTTTTTGATGAGCAGGAGCACAGAGTCGAGACGGAGGACTTTGTGAGTAGTCTCCACACATAACAGCATCTTCTCCTCGTGATGGCGAATTGAAGTGACGTAACCTGTAAAAAATGTAAAAAGACACGTCCAAAATTAAATAAAGTAAATCAATTGAGAGTTGAACCAAGTAATAAAAAAATAAAATAAGAGAAAGCAGTGAAAGTAATTTTACCAGGCCAAAGACTCAAACGCTGAGTAGGTAGCTCGATGGCAGCTTCTGGATCGAAAAAGTTTCTTCCCATTTCCTCCAGTCCCAGCGCGAACATGCACTTCCGGAGCAGCAGGTTGTAGATCGAGACGAAGACTGGACTTCCCGTGTCCAGCTTTCCCACAGGACTTACAATGATTTCGTGTGGTATGCCGTCTTTTGATTCCACATTAAACATCACTGCTTTGGGCTGCTCACCGTCGTCCGCTCCAAGTACTTTTGAGGTGTAGAGTACAGTCCCGTCAAAGATGTAGCCAAACGCCGTTTCAGCCGCAGCCTTCTTGAAGAGCTTCTTTCGAACAAATGTCTTGTCCTCATTTGGAGAAAAGTCCACTCGGTACTCGTACAAGGCCCAGGTTGGCGCAGTCTTTACTTCATAGTAGTTGGCCTTCATTGAAATGATCGTCCCCTTCTTCCCAGTCTTCTCTTTGCCCTCTGGTCTGGAAACGATAAAGTCCACATCAGTCCGTAAGCCTCTTTTAGCCCCTCTGGTTGACTCATCTTGCAAAGTTGATACGGGTGCCTCCGTGGATTCGCCAGCAGAATGGGATGACGATGATGAGCGTAGGCCAAGCGTTTCCATGCTCTTCACTATCCCTGCACTATCAGTAGTAGTAGTGCCAGCACCGCTGCTGCTACTTGATGACCCCGCGTCCAGGTTACCAAATGACCGAGTTGGAGACCGTCCACTAGTAGTAGCAGGTCGAGTTGGGGAGCGCGCCCGAGACCTTGCACGACCACGACCCATAGCAATTCGAGGACGTCCTGTATCTTCCATCTTGCTGGGTAGAACACGTCACGTCACAACCTAAATAATAAATAAAAAATAACATATTTTAAATTTTAAGGCAGCCCTAATAAATATCAGAATTATAAATAAATTTAAAAAAAAATAAAACTTACTTCAATTTTCTTGAAGGGGTACGTTTTTTCAGATTCTCCAAAGCTTTCCAAAAAAGTTGCAGTATGTGGCTATAAACAAAAAATAAAATTATTAATGATATTAATATACAGGTACAACTAAACACAATAATAATTCAAACTATAGAATGATTTTCTGGAAATGTTCCAAAATTTGTACGAATTTATAACAAACAAAAACACTGAATATTTCCAAATCAGGAAATAAAAACAAAACTAATGGAAATCTGGGAACATTTCGGGGGGAATATTAGAAATTAAAAAACACTAATGGAAATCTGGGAATATTAGAAGAAAAAAATAATGGAAAGCTGGGAATATTAGAAATTTAAAAAAACTAATGGAAATCTTGGTATATTTCCCAAATCTGTAGAAAATAAATGAAAAAGTTTCCGAAGAAAGTTTCCAAACTTACCAGAAGTAAATACTTGAAACAAAAAGTTTCTAGCAGAAGGTAGACTCCGTAGTAAACAGAAACTGTCCACAGAATGAAGTTCTATCACAAAAATCTCCCCTTTATATACCCCTCCAGTGGTCCAGAAAATGCATTGCGTATATGCGAAATTTATCAACACAAAGGAATTCTATTTATAGAAGTTCCTTCGGTCAAGGCCATTCATTCTTTAATGCAACCAAGTAGCTACACTTATCCATTTGTGCAAAACGATAAAACGACGTTTTTCTTGTTACGAGCATCATTATGTCACGTGATGCGGAAGTGATTGACATAGCCTTGAACTTTTCAGGTCACATATACGTTTATCCTTAAATATCAAACGAATGAAAACGGAAAATTGGTTGACTCTTTCGATTTATCAATTAATTAATCACTACTGTGTCAAGTAAAAACGAATTTTTGATGAGAGGAAATGAAAATGGAAACGTGGTTGATCTCCTTCGATTTATCAATTAAATTATTAAGATTTAATTAATATCATTGATGATTGAACACGGGTATGCTGCCACTGGTTCAAGGAAAACAAATTGTAATGAGAGTGAAAGCTAATAAACTTTTAATGTTTTGCAATCAATTTCTCTCAATCAAAACCGTAAATTGGAAATGAATGATATGCAAGCAGATTTGGAGAAGATGAATTTAGCCATAAAATTTTCATACATATTTATTCCCAAATTGATGAATGTAGCCACAAAATTTTCATACATATTTATTCCCAAATTGATGAATGCAGCCACAAAATTTTCATACATATATTTATTCCAAAATTGTGGAAGACAGATTTGATTTTACGGAACCAAAAACATTAAGAATGATGGAGCATCTTTATGTCACGTGAATTGATTGACATAGCGTTGAACTTCGAAGGTCATACATACGATTTTTTTTAAACTATTAACTACTCAAATGGAAAAAAGGAAGCCTGAAAGATATTATCAATCAAAAAAGAATTGTGATGAGAAAAGAAGCTACAATAATTTTTTAGCTGATTATTATATTAACAATAAATATGGTTGAAAATGATAGTCATATTGAAATTTCTTCAAAATCTTAATTACAGATCATTTTAACCCAAATACAAAATGAGTACACCTTCGGCGGCATATAAAAAATCAAATCTGTCTTTCAAAATTTTATGGCTACATTCATCTTTTCCGAATCTGTCTGCATATCATTCATTTCCAATTTACGAACTTGATTTGCAAAGCTTTAAATTTTATTGGCTTCCACTCTCATTACAATTTGTTTTTCCTTGAACCAGTAGCAGCATACCCTTTGGCAATGATCAATGATATTAACTAACTCTTAATGATTTAGTTTCTTGCTAAAACAAAGGGGATCAGGTAGGTTTTTTATAATTTAGATCTTTTTGATATTAAAGCGTAAAAAATATTACCTGCAAAGTTCAAGGCTATGCCAAACGTCATTTTAACGTTATCCATAAATGGATAAGTGTAGCTGCTTGGATGCAATAGAACAATGAAGAGAAGACTAAATGAATGGCCTTGACCGATGTCTCTAAAAATAGAATTCTTTTGTGTTGATAAATTTCGCATACATGCAATGCATTTTCTGGAGTCACCGGAGGGGTATATAAAGGGGAGATTTTAGTGATAGAACTTCATTCTGTGGACAGCTTCTGTTTACTGCGGAGTCTCCTTTCTGCTAGAAACTTTCGATTTTTCGAGTTTGAAAACTTTTTTGAAGTATTTCTGGTAAGTTTGAAAGCTTTCTTCAGAAACTCTCATATATTTTCTAAAAATTTAGGAAATGTTTCCGTTTCCTCCATTATTTGTACAAGTTTCAGAATTTTATTTGGAAATGTTTCCAGATTTCCATTAATTTTCTTTTAATTTCTTTTAACTTCCACCGAAATGTTCCCAGATTTCCATTAGTTTGGTTTTAATATCTAAATTTCCTTCTGAAATGTTTCCATTTTCTATTGTTTTTGTTCTAATTTGGGAATATTCAGTTTTTTTGTTTGTTATAAATTCGTACAAATTTTGGAACATTTCCAGAAAATCATTCTATAGTTTGAATTATTATTGTGTTTAGTTGTACCTGTATATTAATATCATTAATAATTTTATTTTTTGTTTATAGCCATATACTGCAACGTTTTTGGAAAGCTTTGGAGAATCTGAAAAAACGTACCCCTACAAGAAAATTGAAGTAAGTTTTAATTTTTTAACAATTTATTTATAATTCTGATATTTATTAGGGCTGCCTTAAAATTTAAAATATATTATTTTTTATTTATTATTTAGGTTGTGACGTGACGTGTTCTACCCAGCAAGATGGAAGATACAGGACGTCCTCGAATTGCTATGGGTCGTGGTCGTGCAAGGTCTCGGGCGCGCTCCCCAACTCGACCTGCTACTACTACTGGTGGACGGTCTCCAACTCGGTCATTTGGTAACCTGGACGCGGGGTCATCAAGTAGCAGCAGCGGTGCTGGCACTACTACTACTGATAGTGCAGGGATAGTGAAGAGCATGGAAACGCTTGGCCTACGCTCATCATCGTCATCCCATTCTGCTGGCGAATCCACGGAGGCACCCGTATCAACTTTGCAAGATGAGTCAACCAGAGGGGCTAAAAGAGGCTTACGGACTGATGTGGACTTTATCGTTTCCAGACCAGAGGGCAAAGAGAAGACTGGGAAGAAGGGGACGATCATTTCAATGAAGGCCAACTACTATGAAGTAAAGACTGCGCCAACCTGGGCCTTGTACGAGTACCGAGTGGACTTTTCTCCAAATGAGGACAAGACATTTGTTCGAAAGAAGCTCTTCAAGAAGGCTGCGGCTGAAACGGCGTTTGGCTACATCTTTGACGGGACTGTACTCTACACCTCAAAAGTACTTGGAGCGGACGACGGTGAGCAGCCCAAAGCAGTGATGTTTAATGTGGAATCAAAAGACGGCATACCACACGAAATCATTGTAAGTCCTGTGGGAAAGCTGGACACGGGAAGTCCAGTCTTCGTCTCGATCTACAACCTGCTGCTCCGGAAGTGCATGTTCGCGCTGGGACTGGAGGAAATGGGAAGAAACTTTTTCGATCCAGAAGCTGCCATCGAGCTACCTACTCAGCGTTTGAGTCTTTGGCCTGGTAAAATTACTTTCACTGCTTTCTCTTATTTTATTTTTTTATTACTTGGTTCAACTCTCAATTGATTTACTTTATTTAATTTTGGACGTGTCTTTTTACATTTTTTACAGGTTACGTCACTTCAATTCGCCATCACGAGGAGAAGATGCTGTTATGTGTGGAGACTACTCACAAAGTCCTCCGTCTCGACTCTGTGCTCCTGCTCATCAAAAACTTGGAGAGGACACATGGGAACAACAAGGTGGCTTTCCAGAAGGCAGTGGCGGCTGAGCTGGCTAACACGATTGTGATGACCACGTACAATCGGAAAACGTATCATGTGGATAGCGTGGTATTTGACAAAAATCCACGCTCAACCTTTGAGTTTCGGAAGGAGATGACTTCGCTTGTTGACTACTACAAAGACAAGTATCAACAGGTCATTCAGGATCTGAATCAACCCCTGCTCATGGCCAAACCAAGCAAGAAGGATTTTCATCGTGGGGATACGGGCTCCATCCTTCTTGTTCCTGAACTCTGTCAATTCACCGGACTAACGGATGGAATGAGAGCCAACTTTTCGTTGATGAAGGAACTGAGCAAGTATTTGCACCAGGGACCACAGGAAAAGGCAACGCTTCTCAACAACTTTCTAAGGCGCATGGTGGATAACCCAACGGTATGCCATTTAATATACTAGATTAAAAATATCATAAATACTAATGCATGATGACAAGTAATACTTCTTAATTGGTAAATCATTTTTGTTGTTGTTTATTTTCAGGTTAAAACAGAGCTGACCAATTGGGGGTTGCAGTTTGACACTAAGCTGGTGGAGTTGAAGGGTCGCATTCTTCCAAGGGAAGTCATGACTTTTGCCAAGGGCACTCATCCCGTCGACGATAAAGGAGACTTTACAATGGCGTTCAGATGTAAGCCATTAGCTTACTCATATTAAATTTATTTTATATTTCACTGGAAATCAAAACTAATGTTTTATTTTTATTTTTCGCAATTTCAGCTCAGCAAATGCTATCTGCCGTGGACCTGTCAACGTGGGCCATCATCGTACCACAACGGGACTTTGCTGGAGTAGACAATCTGGTGCGAACCATGACCAAAGTGGCTAATCCTCTCAGCATGAAAGTTGCCAACCCTAAACAAATGTGCGTACTGTTTAATAATTTGAATTAATAATACTAACTTACTATATATTTTATAGGTCTTATAATGCTAATGCTTGTTATATTTTTCTATTTGTTGCAGAATCAAAGTGACTGATGCTCGAACTCAAAGCTACCTTCAGGCCCTGGAGGATGTCCTCAAGATCCAAAACCTGCAAATGATCTTTGTCATTCTTCCCAACAACAAGGCGGAATTGTACAACGCGGTGAAAAAGCGGCTTGCTGTTGATGTCGGAGGTTAGTGTATTATGAACCTAATTAGTTTAACTGCTACTCATATGCTTCCTTGTGTAATCATTTAAAAAACTCATTTCTATTTCTTCTATTTTTTGTTTTTACAGTGCCGAGTCAGTGCTTCCTGGCAAAGAATGTGGCGTCTAAAGGTCTCATGTCCATCGCCACCAAAGTTGTAGTTCAGATGAATGCAAAGCTGGGAGGAGAGCCTTGGACCCTGAAGCTTCCATTGAAGAGCACAATGTTTGTTGGTTTCGATGTTTACCATGGAGCCAAGGGAAGTAAAGGTGGCAGCGTTGGAGCTATGGTGGCCACATTCTCATCAAACTTCACCAAATACTTCAGCACAACCTCCATCTTCAACTCTAACGAAGAGCTGTCTAGCACAATTCAGGCTGATATGATTAGTAAGTTTATTTTAGCAAAAAGAAATTCTTTATTATCATCATGTTAACATTTTCAAATCTAATCCTTTTTTGTGTGGTTTCAATTACATCTTTATTCTAGAGTGCTGCCACAATTACCAAGATGTAAACAACGGCGAACTTCCCGAACGGATCATCATGTATCGCGATGGTGTAGGCGAAGGTCAACTCAAGGTGGTTTTCGATTCCGAATTAGCTGCACTCTCAGTAAGTACTCTTGTTATTCTTTTTTAGCTTTAACTTTGGAATATTTTCTTTACCCCCCACTAATACACATATTTTGTATGATATTCTTTTAATTCCAGAAGGGACTGGAGGGATTGTACGCAAGCGCAGGTCGTGCAGCTCCTGGACTAACCTACATTGTGGTCACCAAAAGAATCAACACTCGACTCATGATGATGAAGATGAATCTTCAAAACCCACCTCCTGGAACAATTGTGGATGAAGTGGTCACCTTTCCAGAACGGTACTTGCACATATAACACTTCTAAATTGTATCTTTAATATTAGTCTCAATTATGAATGTGCCTTTTAGTAATTTTTTCTTTGGTAATACTTTATGTCTCTTTGTTTTCTCCATATTTACGTAGGTACGACTTTTACTTGATATCCTGCGCCGCCCGCCAAGGAACCGTCAGTCCATGCTGCTACAACGTTCTCCAGGATGACAACAACTTTGATGCAGACAAGCTCCAACTCATCACATTCAAGATGTGCCACATGTACTACAACTGGTCTGGAACGATTGCTGTGCCTGCTCCTTGCCAATATGCTCACAAGCTCGCCTTCCTCACCGGAATGTCATACGCTGGACACGCCAACTCTAAGCTGAGACGACTTCTTCACTTCCTGTAAATCGTTGTTTGTTTTGCCATTTATGTATTTGTACTTGGTTTTTGGCAAATTAATTGGCCGTTTTGTTATAATGCAAGCTCATCTTCATTATAACTTTATTGTATATCTTTTAATGCTAAAATGGTTTATACCTACTTGTTTTCTGTTCAAAATGAGTATTAAAGAGTAACGATCCTACTATGCGACTTATGTACTACACTTGACTTTGTGTTCCAGCATTTATTTTCAACTTTTGTCTGATTTTCTTTAATATGAATTTCTAATGCTTCGCCAATTACGCATTTTAATCTTAGTGCACTACATCAACTTCAGCATAAAGTTATTTTAGAACCCATCTCAATAACTTACAACATTTAAATCAGACGCGACATGCTATTATTTCTAGCTCAATCTTATGCTGTATGCTCATGTTTGTACTCAAAATCACTTTTTCTTGAAATGAGGTTTTACGTAATACAAACTTTACTGAATGTTTTATGCATAATTTGTTAGGTATTATATACAAAAATATTTTAGCACATTTTAATTGACGTCTTTTACTGGCTTTTCCCCTAACCGATCTGCAAAGACACGGAATTTATGTAAACACGGAGACCGTATTTCTGTGACTCAATTAATTTATTAGTTCAGATTACATTAAAACTGGAGTAAGCTGTTCGTAGAGTCTCACTGAATTAAAAACAAACGTATGACTTGATGACCTAATTTTGAAAGAAGCATTAGCACCTAGTGTTTAATTTTTGATTGTAAAGAGTTGAAATACCTGTCTCTTGTTGAATCGACATAATCGTCTCGTCAGCTACCAAACGCAGACCTTTCACTTTCTTTTCATTTTATTTATTCAGGTTTTACATGCTTTTCATAGATGACGCAAGCTCAGGATGACGCAAATTACTTTCTCTAGCTTTCCCTTATAATTTTCTCGAAGGACTGATTTTCCACCATGATTTTCTTCAAAATCTAGCAAGCCAATTAAAATTTGGACAACTGCAAGAGAGCTCTTGGCATTGAAATATATTGCTGCAGTCACTGCAGTGAGAAAAATTAAGCAGTAGCCATTATTGACAATATCAAAATGCTGACATTCACACTTCGCGATGATGGCGGCGCATAATGAGACGTTGAAATTTACGGGCGTAAAATTTTATGCATAAAACAAAGCGTAGAGTAAACCTAGTTAAAGGCGTGGAGAAAGTAATACGGAAAGTGGCGTTACTAAATAATACTGATTAATATTTTGTATTTTAGCACTTAAGAGTTAGTTTCAATCATGAAATTTTTCTTTTTCCTTACTAACTTGATTTTCAGCCAAAATCTATTAGGTGTAGCGTGTAAATGAAAATGAGCATGTGGGCAATGATACTTGCGAAGTAATACTTGATTAAGAATTTAATTTCCTTTATTTCATTTCATTACTTTGTTTACAAAGAGTTTAGGACATAGTTCGCGTTCTTACCTATTAGGGATTTATCTTACGTTGATGTTTCAGATGCCTAGAGTGGAAATTATTAACTGAAACTAACAAAAATACATACTTATGTACAATATTTTCGCTTGTTAACTTAAGACTTGGGAGACCAGCAGAACACTGAGATTTTTTGCATGGTTTTGCCAAAATGTTCGGAGAAGGAATCTTACATTTAGGGAAAGCTATAATAAGTTAAATACAATGGTATTACTTTGTAATACATATTATACTAAAATTGGAACGATACAGAGAAGATAAGCATGGTCCCTGGCACCGAGCAAAGATGACACGCATAATCGTGAAACGTTCCAATTAGAAGTGCATGGGTGTTACCTTTGTTTACAACAATTTTCTACTCACACCCAACACGTAATTCATTTAATAATGATAACACTTACAAGGAAGGGGAAAATTATTTCTTATATCTAGAGTTTCGAGCTCTGCCTAGTCTGCCTGTCTTTCACTTCCAACAAGCGGATTTCACCTAATTTTTTCTCTAGTTAGATAATTACTCAATAACTAATTGCTGCTATGATTATACAATCATAGAATACACCATTAGGTTTATATTTATGCATACAATGATTATGATACCATCAGTCAAAAAAATTCACACTATTGCGCAAATATAAGTATGATATCTCCGTTTAGTCCAAACTTCTTGTTACTTGGGGCAGTCTGCGATTCCGTATCTCAGTAACGGAAGATTTATCACTCATTTGTTAAAGTTTTGAGGTCAGGGCCCTTTATTGAAGTATTCCTTTTGCCTTTGATGGATCAACTACCGCATAAACTTGTCATCCTTAAAGAACTCAACTTGAACTTCGCACCTTTAAGCCGTCATAATTAAATCAATTCATCATTTCACCATGAACAAATTTATGTTCATTTCAAGGCCCAATAAGATAAGGCTTTCCTTTCAAATGGGGCTTGCGAGTTAATCGTGAAGGGCGATGATATGGCTGAGGCTACTTATCATTGCGCTATCTTTCTTTTGCCATTTTCACTTATAAATTCAGTGATTAAAAATCCTTTGATAAAAATAAATTATTAATTTACTAACATGAAAGATTTTTCTTTTTAAAAAAATAACCAAACAAAAAAATTATGTCTAGCTTGCATAAAATAAAGGTCTAAACTTTGTTGCTGAGCTGAACACACCAAAGAAGTTATACGAAATTCAGATTGTCGCTGTAATGTACAACATGCCACACGTAGTGAAATTTCTTAATACATATTTCATCTTTCAGGTAACTCAAATACCTTCAGTAAATGCAAAGATATACCTACGTAGGTTTTTACTTTCAGTATATTTTGAACACTTCATGTTAATGTGAATGCAAAACCATGAAGAAAAAGACAAAATGATGCAATTGGGGGAATCTGAAACGTTACGGTTTGGATGATGTTGTTGGAATGAGTTCTCAATTCGTTTTTATAGAGCAGCCTTCGTGCGATTCTGACTCTGATTTACTTTCCGAGTGTTTGTAAATGCATTAATACCTTTGTCAATTAAATTCCCAATTTTCTCAGACAAACAATTTTTTTGAATAAAATAGTAATTCATATTATCTTTGAAGATAAAGAAAGTCAATTAGGGTTGTTAGTTTTGTTGATGTTGAAGTTTTTATTGGGATACGAAAATTAGTAGACGCTGGTGTAGCATCAGCCTGAACCTGGGAGTTGTCCCCAGTCATCAGAATCTTTAGCTGCAGGTACAAACTTCTTGGTACTTGAACTTGGGACAGTCTGCCATTCCGTATCACTCCAATCGTCCTCAGTAACGAAAGATTCATTAGGCCCTTTCTTTCCTTTCACCTTCATTGTTGTTTTACTCATTTGTAAAAGTACTACAGCAGCACAAACTCTTCCGCTTCAGCAGATTTTTTAAGCCATCCAGACTTATTTTCGCGTGGGTCTGCTCGCATGTCTGGTAACTCATTTATATCCAGCTGGCCTTTTTAAAATCCCCCCACCCCTTCCAACTGAACTCCTTATCACCCGTCCAGAAGTCCTAGCAAAAAGAACCCTTGGATTCATTATACATTTGGATTTTGCCGTGAAATTCGTCAGCAGTTGATATACAGTAGCCTGATCTGCGTATGGTCAACTACACGGATTTAAAATATTAAAAATGTATTACATCAACGATTAACAAACTCGGTTTTTATATTCAAGCAACGACTGTCAACGACCAGCGTGCAAATTTGCACTCAATATTAATAAATTAGACAAAATGCACTATTTTTGTCCTCCTGGAGTGCAAATTTGCACTCTTAGTTTTAAAATAAAACTTTATAAATTTTGGCTGAACATATGCTTAAATGGTCAGGCAAGTAAAAATCTGAATATGAATCTAAATGATTTTTAGAAACTTTTTAACGTGCGGATTTTTTTCTATCGTGCGGATTGTAAGATTTCGATTTTCAAAGTTATTTTTATTCAAAAATATAAATAATTGAAATATTGTAAATTTAATACACTTTCTTTTAAAATAGCCTAATGTTACAACGAAACTTTTCCAGAAGTGAAAACCGGCTTTGAATTTTTTTCTGTGTGCATTCTAAATATCAGTTTGTAATGAAATCTTCTGTGCTATAATGCAAATGAGGTTTTAGATGTTGCAAAGTTGGAATAGTGAATTAAAAAGTATAACTTAATGTATGAATTTTAAGTAAAATTTCGTGATCCAACTAGCCAGCTCAACATGAAGTTCCAGGAGTGGTTCTGTCCGTTTCAATAATTTAGGACCCATTTTTGGAACTTTAGAATGTGATTTTGCATAAAAATTAGTGGAATGCAAATTTGCCCCCTGATCGCTGACTGAACGGGCAGAACTGATAACTGTAGCAACCTTCTTACTTGATTGATTTGTGATCAACCGAGTCAGTTAAACAATTACTGCTCTTACCTTACCAATTTTAAATCGTATTTTAAAATTGTCGTTTTGTAACGTTGAGGCTGGGTATTTGTGGTGCATACTAATTTTGTGCTTATAGAAATTACGATTGAGTTATCTTTACTCGGCGTTTTTTGCAATATAGGAGTTTTGAGAAGCAATTTTATGCAATTATTAGCATTAGGTTTTAAACAACAAAAATATTATTTTGTGGACCGATGAACGATTATTTCAGCATTAAACTTTTTTGTATGCTACTACTATTGCATATCAGAATGCAATACATGTGTATTTAACATTAAATGCCCTTTTTGGTAATTGTAAAAGCTCTCAAACGGCTTACTAAAATAGAACAAAATTTGGGACACTGGCTTAAAAACTAATAATACAATATAACAAGCCCAAAAATTCCATAATTAAGTGATTGCTACTCTTAAAGAATGTGCCAACATGAAAATTGTGGAGCGTAACAATTTAAATAGAAGCACACAAAATCGGTTCCTCCATCCAAAAGAGAAACTTTTGACTCCTGTTGACTGTTCGTGTATTCCTCACACTTTTTCTTTGAAACACAAATAAAAATAATACAAGTTTCATTGATTTCAGATTTTGAAACATTTTGGAAATCAAATTCTCACCTGAGCAAAAATATCTAGCCCAAAATTTGTCACAGCTATATCGGGTGAATGCAATGAAAAGCGATCGCTTCTTCAAACTACTAGATTTACACACAAAATGGTCAGTAGCTATAGGATCATGTCCATTCCAATGGGATCAATCACAAAAAGAGCTTGTCATCGACCAGTCAAACCACTGGATATTTCGAGCTTCCAGCACAATATATTCATTTTTCAAACAACATTTATTATTTTTCGAGCAAGTACCTTACCACTCACGGCTTCCATTGAGGAGGGTGAAATGAACCACAACATAATTTCCTTTTATTACACTTGGGTCTATTTCATTGCGGGACTGTCTAGCCCTAATAGCAAAGCCTTCATAGATTACTTGGCCCATCCTTAGCTCATGTGCGGCATGATCTGTATCCGTGGGAAAAGAATAAGCAAGTAAAAAAATACTTGGCCCATCCAATTAAATTGTATGGATTTCAAGAACTAATAATCTGCAAAAATCAACAAAGATCAAATTCAACAAAGACATGGGCCAGACATTGCCCATGAATGTTATGCGTTGCGCTCTTTATTTTAAACAATGCCCAAGAGTCGAACATGATTGGTCAATGCTTAGGACGTGCTGCTCTGCGTTTGCAGTCAGTTTACTTGTCAGGAAGGATATTTTTATGCATAACAAGAGGACAAGCATTGCTCATCCTCTTCCTTCCATTTCGGTCATTCGATTTGTGCGGATGTTCGATTCCACCCAAAAAGACTGGAAAGCAACAGAGCTAAATTCTTTTTCCTTTGGTGTTCGCTTTTTACTATTTTTTTGCTACATTTTCTACCGACTAGTGCCAATTCGCTTTTTGTGTTTCGTTGGTGAGGTATTTAGTTAATGAACATTCTTGAGATTGGATTTACAACTTTAAAGTGAGTGTCTCCAAACAAGTTTAGCTGTTCCACGGGAAATGAAACGATCAAATATATTTAGGTAAGTTATAATACATTTCTTATTGTCATTGTATACTATAAATATGGAAATGGTTTAGCAATGTGGATGATGCCATGAGGTGATCATGTTTTTTCCTCTTTTCAATTAATTATTACGTAATTAACGAGTAGTTATAATATACCAATTTTTTTTAAAATTTTAGCTCGAACTGGAACACCATCATTATGTTTTGCCCCTGGCTCGGGAAAAACAACAGAGAGATTCAACAATGCTATCGCAAGAAAACCTAGGACTCTGGCATTTTCGGAGGCAGTCGAACCAGGATTGAGCCCGTGTGTCACACGCAATATGATTGCTCAGCTAAAACGGATATGAGGTGGAAGCACAGAAGCCATGGTTCGTGGAATACTGAGGACTGAATCTTAACGTATCCATGAACTTCTCTGGCAAGTTCAACAAGACGAAGCTGAAGGGGACTTTACTTCATTCTCTTATTCTTGGTACGTACATACACATGTAAACATCCATATTCAACCATCGTAGACATTATGTATTTATTTTAATGATAAAATTATATATATATTACAGATATCACAAGAGAAAACGCTGTTGGGAAAGAAGAAACAGATGATCAGGTCAAGGTGCTAATTCAGAATTGGTTATACGGAGTAAAAGATTGGGGCGGTGGTCGAGAAGATAGAAGGCGCAGTAATGCAGTCATCTCGAACACGGAGGAGGAAGGCTCAGAATCAATACAACTAATGGGTGCAGTTCATAACCAGCTCAGGTTGTCAAGCGTTTACAAGAGTGAAACAATCACAAAACACATAAGTCAAATCGAAACGGGTTTGTAAATACTACTTTGCAAGGTACTCAAAAATATATTGTATAATAATACTTCAATTACTAATAAGTCAGGAAATAATTGTTTTTAACCAAGAATATAACTGGTGTTAACGACGATCGTTTAATTAAGTGTCAAGTCCTTAAAATTAATCCTGTTGACGTGTACCCTTGTAATAGCTTAAATGTAGGTTTATGTTTCGTTGAGTTAAGTACCACAGAAATAATTTTAAGGTGTGAACAAATTTTACGTAAGTGTGTCATGTTACCCTTTGAAGGGAAATACTTATGTATACCATTCACAAGTCATTGTAATAAAAATGTTTCTGTATTCTTTTCTGTTTAATTTTTACCTTTCTTCAGCATAATTGATGAGACAAATGTGTATTTTAAAAGCATCAAATCAATTCTTTTGAATGAAAAATTAAACGGCCGAATTATGGGCCATGTAAGGCATGTTGGGATTTTAACAGTAGGATTGCATGGCCAATCTATGGGCCTTGTGTGAAACCTTACTCATGTCAGGCCTATGTATGGCTGCGTGGCCAAAATGTAGAATGGGCCAGACATCATGGCTTGGATGGGCCTTACATCAGCCAAACACTTTTGCTATTAGGGAGCTGCGTTGGTCTAATTTGGTTGAGTTGTAAAGGGGAAAGCATTTCCTGCCTTACCAATCAAGTTATTTTAACTTTTCATCATGTCCAAAGTAAGTTTAAAATTGACCACGTCTACAGTTTATGATCTAATAAATTAGTAACAACTATATAAAATATTTTTATTGTTTTTTTTATTTATAAATCAGTGAGTAGACTCAGTTGCATAGTACTAGAAAATTCATTATAAAAATTCATTCTTTACTTCATGACTTGAGATAGAGGCTTACAGTATAACAAAGTCTTGCTCAGAATTGTTGACGGGGAAACAGCTTGATTTCATTCTTTCTACGTCTCATAGAGGATCTTGTTTTGCTATTAGTTCTTCACTGAACTAAATCCTGCAGAGAATAATCTTTAGATCTCATGATGCATTTATTGTTTAAATTAGTACCCACAAGAACATAAGCTGAATGAAGTTAACACGGTGAGTTTCATTAAACTAGTTACCACCCCGATAACATAAGATGGGTCACCCATTGCCTTTCGTGAAAGTTTTGAAACTAGGAAGACTGTCGTACCAAAAAGCTTCGAAAATTCAGTCCCGTTTACAAAAGAAATTATTGCATTTCCCGAACCAAAGCAGCCATACGATGTTGGTCCTTGAACATGATCCAGGTAATGAATTCAATGAAAATGAATATAATTGCATTCTAACTTGTTTAGTTTTTAAATCTCAATTAAAAAGCAGCCTGAGCCTGAACATACATTTTGAAGCTTGTAATGTATATTTTTTCTTGAGTAATAATAATGATACTGCTTAAGAATTTATGTCAAGTGCCCAATAATTCTATTTGTTTGTTTTCCAGTATTTACGTTTGGTTTACGAGAAAAGATTACTGATGAGGACCTCAAGAAATTAAGAGAGGGTGGAGCTGAAGTTGTCAAGTCTGATCGAGGAGGTCTTACAACGTTTCACGGCTCGGGTCAACTAGTGGCATATCCCATTGTGAACTTGAAGACGTTCAGGAACCTCTCATTGCGTAGCTATGTCAGTGGCCTAGAAATGACTGCAATTCATGTATGCCGTATGCTTGGCGTTTTTGCTGTGAATGGTCATGAGACAGTTTCTCACACTGGAGCTTGGGCAAATGATAAAAAGATATGCGCCATTGGTAAAACTTTGTTTCCATTGTGTGCCTTCAGCCTTTGGTTTCGTGATAATTAATGAATAGTTTTTTTCTTCTTATTTTTGCAAATAGGTGTTCACTGCAAACAATACGTGACAACTCATGGACTAGCCTTAAATTGCAACACGGATATTGACTGGTTCACAAAAATTGTGCCTTGTGGAATAGGTGACAAAGGAGTTACATCTCTTGCTGCCGAGTTACAACGGGATATCACTGTTAACGACACTATTCCTCAATTTCTGTCATCTTTCGAGGCTATTTTCTCATGCAGGATAATGGAAGTGGACGAAGAAGATGCTTTATTCCAAGAATGTTTATCATACACCCAAAGTATCATATTATCACAAGACCATACAAAAGTATAATGTTTTAGCCAAAAAGATCGTTTATAAGAAAAGAACCTTGGGAAATATATTTTTGCCTTTTTAACTTGAAATACCTTCCGCAGGGGTAAAATGATATAGATTACTGAAAATCCAAGGGGCTTTTTTGGGTAAGGCCAAAAAGCCTCCCCATTGCTACTACAAAGTAAACCAGGAAGTGCTTATCGCAAGCCATGCATTTCCGAACAACAAAAACTTCACATTGCCCCAACTGCATTCTCTTAAAAGGCATCCCTCCAGAGTACGTAATTAGTATTCACTCTCATTCCATTGATATTTGTTGTCCATATTCTTTACGGTTAACTCAAGGAGCCGCATGTAGCCAAATGTACGACAAATAGATTCTTAATGGAGACTCATAGCAACATATATAGTACTTATATACTCATATTTATATAGGATAAAAATGATGAAAATAAAATCATCAAAACTATTTTTAATCTCATGATGAAGATATGTAGTGAACGTTTGTGAGTAAACTTCTATTGTCTGTGGAATCATTTTCATTTTACACTCTATCAATTAATTCTTTAAAAGTGAACCTACTGAAACAAATAGAAAGTTGAATAACTATTATGTGCGATTTGTATGAAGAGGTAGTCCGAAAGGAAATTGTTGATCAGGAGGAAAACGAAGAGGAATGGTTCACTCTGGATGAGACGGTCCTTCAAATATTGAAAACTAATGCCAGCGGCCCATTCTCAGATCAGATCACCCAAGTTCATGAAAACTTCCAGGCTGTGATCAAGAAGATGACAGAACTATCTTTTTCTATTCAGAAAGAATCCGACGCTACTTCATCAGAACCTTGCTACCAAAACCCTCTCTTAATTGATCTGGTACAAAAAGGAACCCAGAAATAACTATTACCATTGCAATTTTTAATCACCTTGCAGAAAATCATCCACCCTTTGTTGTTTATGATAGGTCTACGAGAAAATATTCAGCTATTTGGAAGACTCCGATTTGATTGCTTGCATGAGTACCTGCAGAAAATGGGAAGGTTGTCTTCTGCCACGGAGAACTCTGTTCCTTTTTGAGAAGGTACTTCAGTAGTCATTGTTATATATACGAAAGTCCCTTTGGTTTTGGTGTCTCATTCAATTGTCATTGTTGATTGTAAGTATTGCCATTTGTTATGAAGAACATGGCAAAAGGGGACCTCCTCGCTTCTCGCCAAGTTTGCAGGAAGTGGAATGCAGGGGTTACTCGAGTGTACGAGAATCATCCATCAAGAGTTTTCAGCCACACGGGCTTCATCCAGTTCAGAAACTTGTACAATCAAGAGCAACAATTCCAAGAGGGTCCAACACCAGGGCAAAGCCTGGCTTCTCGAGCATATTACTATGATGCAGGATTAAGCCTCCAGGAAGGAATGAAAGAATTCAAAGAGTTCCGAAAGATCATGAGACACCACCCCGGAAACCCTTTCTTTGGAAGACGACTGAGTGTTTGCCTCAAAAACTCGAATGAATATTGGCACGGTTTTAAGAAAATTTTGCGAAAGTTTGGCCATCACATTTGGTACTTGTTTTTGATCATTGATGACGAAGAAAATCCGGATAAAGGGATCGACTATATTGAAAAACGCCTGCGAGACTTTCTCCGTTTCACCCCCAACTTGAAATGGTTTCAGCTTCACATTTATGGATTTCAATGTTTCCTACAGATGGATATTCGTCTACATCCGTTCCTGGAGAAAAATCCATTCCCAAAACTGAAGCAGTTGGAGACATTCGTTTCTCAAGGTGGAAATCGGGACCAGATACAAATGTCGGGCGAGGACTTGCTTATCAACGCGTTGGTCGGACAGTGCTGCCCTTCTGAAAACCTCAAGTGGCTGATTATCCCTCACATAATGTATTTGGAATTTACTCCTCTTCGCAGCTTGGAGAGAATTTGGTGCACTGCTCCGTCAATGGTTGTGGAACAAATTGAGGAAACAACACCAAACTTGAACCTAAAGGAATGCCTGATTCGTACCATGGATGCTTATGAGATAGGAGGCGAGATCAAGATGAAGAAGGGACCCAAGCCAAAACTTTATTTTTCAGCAATGGTTTGCTAAAATTCAACACTTTCATATGCTTACATATGATTTTAACAGGGTTTTTAGTTAAACTTTTTTCGCCCACAGGTTTTGCCGTTTGTGATGAAATTTCTACCAAAAGAGGACTTTCTTGGATGCCGGTTGGTTTGCAAAGATTGGAATGACGCAACCCTCCACGCTTATGAAAATCATCCAGGGCGCGTGAAGGGTTTCACCGGCTACATTTGGTTTCCAAACGTTTACGAGCGCTACCAACACTTCTACTCTGGACCAGGAGTACCAGTGGACAAGGGAAAAGGGAAAATGTTCTATGATGAGGGGACCTGGTTTCGGAAAGGAATTGAGCATATGCACAAATTCCTCCGGGAAACGGAGTTTTTTAAGGGAAACCCGTTTGTGGGACGACGAGTCAGTGTAGATCTTCGAAACTCAGATTCTTATTGGAACGGTTTCCGGAAGATACTGGAGAAATATGGAAATGAAATCTGGTATTTCAGCATCATCATCGATGATAAAGAAAATTGGGATTGGGAGACGGACCCCGTGGAAAAACGGCTGAGAGACATGCTTCTCCATGTGCCAAACGTGAAGTGGATCAGGTTGGCAATGGACATTGGAGACACCTTTGCCGACATGAAAACTCGTCTTCCAACATTCTTCAAGAAAAATCCATTCCCGAATCTTGACAAGTTGGAGACTTTTTCTTGTTGGGAAGGAGAGATGGATGGTGAGAAACAAATTAGACGGGGAGTCGGTGGAGCTGCCAATGTACTCTGTATGTCTGGAGAAGATGTGCTCATCAATTTCTTGATCAAGTACTCTTGTAATCCGCAGAAGATTAAAAGATTGCTGACCCCTTTCGTGATCTACTATCAGGCTACATCCCGACCAATGTTAGAGATGTTCCAAACGTCAATTCCAGCTGTACTCTTGGACGTGGTGCTGTACCAGTCTCCTCGTCTAAATTTGAACTTATTTGGGGGAGGTCTTACTGCTCGCCTACTAGAATGATTTTAAACTAAAGTATATTATATGTTCATCCCAGTCGATGGTACTTACAATAATTTACAACTACTAATTTCCTTTATACAATCTGTACTACCCGGAAATTACTACTGAAAAATTTTCTATATGAATTTTCTCGATGAAAATCGTAATTTTATAATAAATTGTATTTTTATGAAGCTGCTTAATAGAGCTCGGTTCAGTTCCACAATGAATTGATTTTTTTTTCAAAGTAAAGCTCATATTATTCATTCATCCTTGAGCTTTACCTAAAACCACAACCAGCAGCAGCAGTATGAGAATAGTAAAATTGCAACTACCTTTCAGTTTCATTTCAAACTTCCATTTGATTAACAACTTTTACATAACATAGATGAGCCTGAATGAAATATCGGACTTGAAATTGATGGCAAGGGGCAAACTACTCTGATTTTCAAACCATTCGAAGCCCTTTAATTTCTTGACTATAAAGATCCTTTTGATGCATTCAAGTGCTTTTTTAAATAGGCAGTTTTTGGTAAGAAACAGCTAACTGCACATGTTTGGGGCGATGTGAGAATAATACTAACCAAGATTATGATTTATCTTCACTGGGCTCGGAACGGAGACAAGCTCTTACACAGTGTCATTCAAGTTTGCATTTTACTTAAATTGCAAGCTAGGGCTCATGTTAAAACTCTTTGTGACACACATCTTTGTAACTGAAAATCCTTGGTTCCAGGGCCATAAAAGACAAATGAATGCTTTTGTATGCAGTGCTAAATAATAAGAAATAAAAAAATCTTTGAATTCTGTGCTGACTGAAAAGCACTATAAATTACGTTGATATTATTTAAGTTGTTCAATATCCAATGCATTGAATGTGTATGTATGTAAGTATGTATGTACTTGGCGCAGTGATGACTGAACCCATTTATGTTGTGCTGTGTTAAAGTGCTTGTATGATCACGTGACGATATTTTTGGGTAATATATAACGTTGATTCAAAATGCATTGAAGAGTAGAAGGTGTTGGTATAACTTCGGTTTTTAAAAACAAAACCCTTTCCGTCAGAAATTCAGAAGGGCACCCTGGCTACTAATCAATAGCATTAATCAGAATACGAAATTCTGAAAGTCTGGGGAGAAAATGAATGGACTCCCCAGACTTTTCAAAATGAATTCAAAATTTTATTTCCTTCTTTATGCAGCAACCTCCTCAAGTTGTTGCTAAGACGATAATCCTTGACGTTGATTGTATATATTTATGCAATTTTATTATATGTATGTACATATCATATTTATTTGCAAGTATTAAATAGTTATGGAAGGAACAGAACAGAAGTATTTGCTTCGGCTTACATTATGATGACTATTTAGCTGTAGATTTGCATTGCGCAGTATGAAAAAGCAAGGAAAGAGAATACTTGTCATTTGTTCCCTGAATATTTTTGGTTGCTACAAACCTTGGATGCAGTTGTTGTTCTTGTTTGCGGATGCACGAGGGTTGGCACACTATCTACTGTAGAAAGTAACTGCTTTCAGGTTTACAAAAAATCTGTAAGTAGTTGTAAAAATTAAAAAATTGTTCCCACCGTATTACATGCCATTTAAGTCGAAAATGTGTATATTTCATGCGCTTGGGATGATGAATATGTTCATGTTCATCCATAATCCATGTAAGCATTGAACAATTGGATTTCAGCCCTAGTTTTCGATAGCTATGGATTTGTAGTACTGAGCCCAAGCCAAAATATACCTACATAAGTGTATGGCACAATGATATTTGAATGCATTTTCCCCATATGTACAACAGCATAGCATTTAAGTATAAATATGGAAATGAAATGAAGCTCAAAAAATTTCCTTGCGTAATTTGTAATACATGTGCATGTAAATTATGTACAAAGTTTTGGGAGCTGGGATAGCAAAGAAAGGATAGGTTTGTCATTCTCTGTAGAGTTTTTCTCTTTAAAAAAAGGTAGTAGACACGAGTAGAGCAGCGTGTGTAGTCCATACATACACTCATTTGGTATAATTCGTGTATATCTATATCTAGCCAGATATGCTAGTTTAGCTCAACTTGGTACAAGAAATATCTCAATGCAAGGGCAAGCGTGCTTGGGCCCAAGTGAATATATGCAAATGCACTAAGATTTTTTGGGATTACGAGAACAAAAATAACATTGGAATCGTTGGATGCTTTTCAGTTTATTAAGTATTTTTTTAAATTAAAAATAAAAAAATGTTGAAAAGCGTAAGACCAAGTGAGTGACTTGACTTAAAAACAAAGATATACAAAGATAAACACATACTCGGTAATAATACTACTAGTAGTATTCTAGAAAGTTTTTAGGATTAAAAGAATTCTCATTTAAACTGCAAACATCAAATATTGTGCCTAACTAATACCACCATTTTACTTGAAAATGGGTCACAACGCCGTCGTTAGAAATGGGAATGGGGAGGTGATTGGGAAGTTGTCAGTGTCCAAGTTGCAAGACCTTCCAAATGAATGGGAGGTCATTTATGGGAACAGCTTCATACAAAGAAGGACTGACTTGAAGAAGCTTCTTTGTGATCGAAAGTTTCCGTTGTCAATCTATACTGCAGCGGTGGAGCGAGAGATCACGGTGAAATTAGAAGATCTGGATCTGGATTTCAAGCTTTTTGTGGACAAGCACGACTCCATCCTCACGCTGAAGCGACTCATTTATGAGAAGACAAGTATTGAAATGGAAGACCAGAAACTGTTCCATGATGATGGTGATGACGAAAATTGTGAGTTAGAAGATGTTGAAACATTTGACGAATTCCTTTTCCAGCGAAAGTGCACCGTACGCCTTGAAAAGCTCGAGAAAAAAAAGCAAAAAAAAAATAAAAACATCGAACAATGATAGTACAACATTTAAGAATGAAAAAGTAATGAAAAAAAATGTCGAAGTTTATAATCCTATAGAACGGCGAAAGAAAATCTCGAGAAAGAAATTTGATGATACATTAGTAATGGTTGATGATGGTTGTGGTGCTGGAGATGGTAGAGGTGGGCCACGGTCAAGACCAAGACCATCAAAGGGCCCATCTAAAACTTTCAAATCTGTGGATTTGCAAGCACAGCATGTTGAAGCGACTGGGATAGATGTCAGAAATGAATGGGAAGGATATTCCCTTGGACTCAATATCTACGGAACTTGTCCCACGGAATCTTGTCCATCTCATAAAATACCTTGTGGACAAACGACTCGTCGTGCTGGATATGGGTTTCTTCGGATTGATTTGAACAACAAAAAATTCCCATGTCCAGGTTGTGGAGGATCATTTCCTCCTGAAAATTTTGTTGTCAGTTCTGGACGTGCTCTTTTCCGGTTTCGGAAAACTGGAGGCCGTTATGAAGTCCAGTCCTCATTGTTGGAAAGTTTTGGGGGCATAAATGAGTACTCAATGTTTCATAATGAAGGACAAGAAGCAGAGGCGGAGTATGACTGGATTGAGGTGAAAACTGTGAAGGAGGAAGCGTCACTGCATACATGTGTTCGCTGTGATAAGCAGATTGAGAAGAAGGCAGATGCTGTTTTGTATGAATGCTCACATCCAGTTCATCGCTCTTGCTTGGAGGATACCTGTTGTGTATGCAGGGCCAAGGTTCTCACGGGCGCACAAGTTGAAGCTTTGGGTAAGAATATGACATGCAATTTAAAATCTGTAGAACGTTAAAAACACTTGATTTTAAGGCCAGCCCTGCTAATATTATACCTAAAATTATTTCTTGATTTTTAGCAAGTACTTCATCTCAGCAGTCACATTTATATCGCCCAAGTAGTGCGCAAGCTACTGCGTTGGGTACGTTCGACTAAAAGCCTTTTGAAGCCATTTAAAGTCTCATTACATTATACTTATATTTGATTTTTAGACCATACTAATCTTTTACTCCAAAAATGCACTTCTTGATTTCAGCAAGTACATCACGTCAGCAGTCTGAGTCTGAATTCGAGTTGGATTAGTAATAGCGAAAGTGAAAGCGATTGAAAGAAAATACATTTGACCCTGCGGTCTTCCACGTAGCACCACATCAATTCATTACCATTGTGCTCAAGCAAAGTTTCTGAAGAAGATATTGGAGCAAATGAAATAAAAAATCTCATTAGAATTCTTGATTTAACTATCAAATTAATGCTACAGTTTCCCATAAGTCTACTGTATTGTAAGGAAATGTAACAGATTATAAATAATTAATAGCAATCATAATTATTCATAAATATAATTTTTACGTTTATATAAGTGACTGATAACGCCCTCCATACCTTAATTATATGTACGGTTTCTTAAAACTAAACTAAAGAACATTATTATTTCTCGTTTAACTGAACTAGAATTTTGTATTGTTGATATTTATACCACTTTATTTACTATCTGACAGCAATGATGTTATAGTTTGTAGTATTGACATTTGAAATGCCAATTAAATTATATTGAACGTTAAAATTCGTTGTAAATGCACACTTAAACCTGAAGTTACTATTTCAAGTGTGATCTGTCTCAAGGAAGGCTACAAATGTTCATGTTTATGCCCTGCCACGCCATTCTAATATAAAAACAAAACAGCATAAATATATGTTACTAAAATGACGTGAGGATATGGAATATGTATGTCAACGCCAACTTCCACAAACGAAGGAGGATTAGTCTGTTTTTAAGTTACAAAATTTACGCAAAAGCAAGTACTTTCATCTGCACCGTCGCCATGTCTGCCGTCCGTGTGTAATCTTTTTTGCATAAACCACTATAATTTGTTATCTTTGTTTCTATTTCCTATCACCTTTGCTTATAGTTACTGCACTAAACCGGAAGTGAGGTGATAAGAACCATAATGTACTTATGCATACATAAGATGAAGATAAGATTGGGGCAAGATGATCTCATGTTTTTACTTGCAATTGTGTAAATGTAGAAGTGGTGACCGCGTATGATCATGCTCACGCACAACTTATTATACTTAAGTATAGCCTTTATAGTTTTTATAGCTAGCCTTGCCTTTAATTACCGTCTTCAAGACATGGTTTCTTTGGAAAATTAATGCTAAAATGCGGATTTTTCCCATAACTATCAGCAAGTTAACACGATACGATGCCTTCGAGTATCTATTTACAACAACCTGAGGTATATGTATATGAGGTACGTGTTTCCTCAAATGCTCAAATGAAGTAAAAATTAAATTGTTTAATGCCTATGCATCCCAAATTTACTGTTGTAGCACATGGCATCAATCGATTGGTAAGCGAGATCCGATATTTGTAGCGTATAACACTGTACTACGTAAGCTATTTCAAATGAAAGGTATACGTAGTATGTCCGAGGAATTTGTCAAACGTAGAATGGCAAACTTAAAGGGTATCTTGAGAGGTGCCGCATATTCAATGCTTCAGCGACTTTCCAATTCCGAAAATGTCATAGTATGTAGTATTTTTAAGATTAATTTCTGTGGAGAGAACTTATGTACAATAGCCAGAGTATGGGCTCAATTACTTTTTAACTCTGAATCAGATTTTAGAGTATTTACTCATAATTTAGTTTGTCTAATAAAGAAATAATAATAATAATAATATTATTAAGATGTATATTAATGACGATTTTAATTTGTGATACGAATCTTTTTATTGTGTGCAGATTTACATTAAAAAATGGTTTCATAAATGCTTTCGCTTTGTATAAAGTATGCATCCGAGAAGAATATGTTTATTTGTAATTTGTAAATTTAATCCCATTTCGTTCTGGATTGTCACTGCATAATATATTATGTACTATGCATGGGCTAGCATCCCACTACAACCCCTGTCACGTTGCATTCTTCTCCACATTTATGTGGTTTTAAAAAAATAATACATATGATTGCTGACTAAGTTCTAAATAAAACAAAACTTGTTCTCTAAATTATTCTCCATTATCTGGGATGTTTGAATGTTTATTAGTCTGTAATTTAATGTATTAAAGTTGTATGTAATTTAATGTCCATGTAATTGTGCTTCAAATGGCAATCCTTGAAGATTTTCAAGCCAATTGTATGTAGAATCCACTAAGAATTGCTGTTTGTTGTGAGACCGAGATTAGGTGAAGCGGTAGCTCTCTACCAACAATAGGGTACTCCATAGGGGGGTTGCCAATAATGAGTGTAGTTTGAGAATCGCGAACAATAAATTGGGTTTTAAGGGTTTCCAGCATACCGAGCACCAAAATTGTGTCCGTGTTAAATGAGTCCACTATAATGTGGTTGTTTAACCGTACAGTGAAAGTCTGTTATAAAGAAATCAGTGTTAGTTTCCAGTTAACTCTTGTATATATACTTGCAATTCTAAATTATTCACACCCTCTGAGAAAATTTGTCCAATTCTGCAATATGGAGCCCAATAATATAGCGTCCATCTTCTCTTATGGGTATATACATTTCCATTTCAGGCGACGCATAGCCGCATTCAATTAATGACTTAAGCTGGCTTTCCTGCACCGCTGGAAGATCGGGGCTACATGTACACTGACTGCGCGGCCTACGTTTTAAAGCAGTTATTTCTTCTTTTCCAAATCGTTTATACCATGCCCCATTGCTGTCGTCGGTAAACTGCTCACCACAGATATTTGCACAAAATCGGTACGCTAAAAACAAAAATAAATATTTGAAACAACCCACAAAAACCAGAGACAAGGCATACTTCCTGTTCCTGTTAATGACTCACCACCACCACTTCCGTCATTGCATCTAGCAGTAACATAGTCATATTGGCATCCGAATGCAGCACATTCATCTGCTTCGCCACACCATTTACTACATCCAGGGTCGCATTCCTGAGCATTTGATGGAGCCTTGCAATCTGTGGAGCAGGGACAAAATATGCATCCCTCTTGCGTGCAACGCTCCATATTCCCATTATGTTCCTGACAAACTGGCGAGTTTCAAAAACAGAAGAGTTAAAGAAACCCAGAACTCACTTATTGTGTTAAATGACGCAATTTATTTATTCTTACTTTTTGTCATATCAACGGGTCCAGTTCCGCCGCTGTCATGACATTCACTCGTGCGGGAATCATAAATACATCCTTCCTCTGACTTGAAACACTCCATCGGGGATCCACAGTATTTGGTACACCCGGGGTCACATGTGGGGGATAAATTCATTGGAACACAGTTTTTTGAGCATGGGCACGAATGGCAACCTTGTTGCACACATGTGGCTGGGTCCCCGCCATTAACAATGCATACTGCATGCAATAATAAAAATGTATTTTGCCAATGCCAAATTCAAAATATATTTCAAAATATCTTAACATTTTTAAAATACTTACTTTCGACCAAGTCTACTGAGTTATCGTCGCTACTATAGCACTTGGTATTTATGGTATCGTAAACACATCCGGCCTCTCTGCAACCATCAATGTCCTGGCAATGACGACTACAACCTGGATCACATTTTCCAGCCATTGATTTTGGAACACATTTTTTACTACATTCGCATGCTATGCATCCTTGTTTAATACAATCATCTGGATTTCCATCACTTGCCTCGCAAACTGTATAAACATGCAACTCATTTCAAATTATTGTAATTAAGTTGTTTTGCATAATAAATATTGGAGCGAGTTCTTACTGCTTTGCAGGTTGGAGGAAGTAGGCTCGAAACAAGATTCACTGTTATAATCGTAAACGCATGAGTTTGCAACGCATTGATCGACCATAGAACAAAAGCGTGAGCATTTAGGGTCACATTGATGTGCCAAAATTGGTGGAACGCAGTTTTTGCCGCACCTGCACATAGCGCATCCCTGAGCCACACAACGTTCGCCATCACCGTCACTCATGGAACAAACTAAAAGTTACAAAACAGAGTTACACGTTGAGGTAGCTTAAGCAATATACTTTCCACAAATAGTTTATAGTTCTAATTTCTAAAAAAAAATATTGGTATTACTAATAGTTCTTTCTAGTCCTGTGCATAAAAATAAAGAATTTCAATAAAATATAAATAACTTTGAAAGTACGTACATATATTCCCTATTCAATAGTCTTTACATAATGTTAATTGCCAAATTATTTGAAACACAAAATGATACTAAAAGTGAAAAATTGTGTTCACTAACTCTTGCAATTTGAGTATAATTTCTATTCTAGTTTGAAATTTTTCATCCAACTACTCATTGTGATACTATTTTATTATAATATATTATACTATTTTGACGTCAAAAATATGACAGAGTTTGATTCACTTACTGCCTAATAAAACATCTAAACCATCGCCATTATCAATTGTGTCGTAGCATTCATTGTCCTCATAATCATAAATGCATCATAGATGAACCGGCGCATTGTTCAATGGCATTACAATACTTTGAGCATCCTGGATCGCATTCCTTATTGGGTGACTTACAAAGGGTACTGCACTTACAGTATTTGCATCCTTGTTTTTCACACTTATTCCGGTTCCCACTACTTGCTGAACACACTATAAATTTGATAGAGTTATCAGCTAACATTGCATATTTTCACCGATGAAAATACTTTAAAGAAACAAATTATTAAGGGAAACTTACAAACATCCAAATCCAAGTCTCCGTTTCCATCAATGTCATAACACAGATTGGTGTTGTAGTCATACAGACAATCCTTTGAGGTACATGCATTGATATTATCACAATTTTTGGTACATCCAGGGTCGCACTTATGCTCCATGTAAGGCGGAACACAAAGTTTGCTACAACGGCAAAATTTGCATCCCTGTTTGGTACAACTGTCTTGATTTCCACTGCTATACGCACAAACTATAAAAAAATACGATCATGCGACAATTCACTGTTTTTTTATACATATGTTGCAATTCAATGTTGAATTAATTGAATAGTTAGTTACCTTTGGATAAGTCAATGTTGGTCTCCTTGTCTGGGTCATGACATCCACTGTTTTTATAATCGAATATGCAGCCATTTTTTACGCATGAATCCAGTTGGCAGTATTGGGAACAACCGGTCGGACATTTTTCTGTTTTTCCGAGAGGAACGCACTCATAATTGCAGGGACAGGCATGACAACCCTGTGATGTGCATTGCTTCCAATTTCCGTTGCTTTCACGACAAACTAAAATTTGAACCAGAATAAATATGGTATTGATTATTGATTCTGTAAAACCTTGGACACGTCCTAGCGCTAACGACCATATAGAATACATCCATTTTGATCAAAACTGATGACCTTAGCATGCAACTCACTCAATACAAATATTATTATGAATCAGTATTAATGTGGTTTACTACACTTTCTGCGCAAAAAAAATTAATTTAATAGCAAGTTTTTATATAAACCAGAACGTACCGTTGGTCACATCTAACGATGCTGGATAGCAACAACTATTTTTGATGCTGTAAACGCATCCCTTCCTGGTGCAGCTCTCAAGGTTTTCATTGTATCTAGAACAACCTGGTCACAAATCACAATTCAGACAAAGTTGGCAATTAATTGATTAGACATATTTATTTGCTTATACACTAGATTCCGAAAAAGTATGTTGTATCTTGCTATCACAAGCACAGCCAGATAAGAAAATATTTTTTTGATTAAAGTAATGCCTAAAAATTGATACTTACCCCTCGGTGGTGGAGGAGGGGGTGGTGGTGGTGGATAACCTGTTTCAAAAAATTGGATAAAATGGTTCACTCAGGCATCAATTGCTTTATCAGCAGCGTAACAATACTTACCGAAAATGCTTCCCAATCCTTCCCATAAACTATAGCCATTGTAGTACCATTCTCCGTGAAAAAACCCTGACAAATATCAATTATAATATTTTCAGGTTTTTGTTAAAATTACATAATATATCATTTTCTTTGTGAATAGCTTACTGTTCTGATACCCGGGATCCGTTGGTGTGACTACAAAAACATATACAAATTTTGACACGAATCATATTACATTTGCACAGGGTTATTAACCTGCGATCGAAGATCAATCAAAAGCAGGTTTTTTAGAATGGATCATAGTCTGTCTGTCTGTCCGTCCGTCTGTCCGTCTGTTCGCACGATAACTTTTACACCGTTGAAGATTTTCAAAAATTCTTTTTGCTAAACGATACCTTAGGTCAAGCTCTTGGCTAAGTTCTAAGATGAGCAAAATCGGTCAACGGTAACTGGGTCAAAGGTCAAGGTCAAAAAATTTTAATAGCAAAACATGGCTTATGATACATCAAAATGATGCTATTTTTCAAGAAAAACTCAACTATGCTAATATCAAAGTTCAGAAATGACCCCAGCGTGACCTATAAGTGATTAAAGGTCAATTTTTGAAAAAAATCTCAATAGCAGCCACAATTATGAAAATTTTCAAATCTTTTTTAAACCAATGAACTACTCAGACACAGCTTATGCTAACTTTATTCAGCATAAATGCTAGATCGCAGGTTCCTATATATCTGCCTATTGTCAGGTTTATTATCACAAGAGGATTGATAATTATCAATCAAATACTAGAGTACGTAAAGCGTAAAGGGATATGTGTCCATACTGTAACTTTTTCTCAAGTGTTTTCTACTACTAGAGGTGAGGTTATATTCACTATAAATTACAAAATCAAGTCGGTGGCGTAGTGGTCAAGGTAGCGGTCTTGAGCATGAGCGTCACAGGTTCGAATCTTTCTAAGGGAATTATTTTTTGCAATTTTTTGAAGCATCGACGTACATTGCTTCGTGATTTGCATGCCTATACCATCTCCTTGGGTTTGATTGCTGCATGATGCCATCGTGTACAGTCCTGTTTTATATTCATATCGTATGCATGCATCCTAAGGTGACCAGATTCAGAAATCTCGAATGGGGGACATATTTTCCATTTTTTAAATATGTTGTTTATTAATTGATTTTTTATTCTACGATATGCACAATTTTGCTTCGTACAATTAAAGACCTTTACAAGCGTATGTAAAAACATTTTTAATAAAATTATTCACCTACAAATATTTTTGTGAGGAGTGAATTCTCTTCAAAACGCTTGGATGTTTTCTCAGCTCCGCTAAGAACTCCCTGCATGTATACTCAGAGTTAATCTTCAGATTCATCAATAATTTTAAAGTCTCCACTGTAATCTGAGTTTTCTCGGAAGACCACACATCATTCATGATCGAAAATCCACGCTCTACAGATGCATTTGTTCCGGGAAGACACATTGAGAACTCAACAATGGCTGACATCGATGGCATTGGTATGCTTTCGCTTTCAAAATTACTTAGAATTAGTTGCCATTTCTTATCCACTTGAGAATGTGACTGCAATTCCTGTAGCTTGTCATGGTTCAAGTAAGCATTCAAGCACGAATACTCATCAAACAGCTTAGTTTCATCCAGATTGAGTCCATATTGCTTTCCTTGTAAAACAACCTTCTCTACTTCCTCCCACTTGATTGCTTTCTTTAATAAGATCCAGTCTAAAAATTGAACAACATCGAAATCGCGAGTCCAGTTTTTTAAATAGTCGATCGCTGTTTCGAAAAACGAGTCAGAGTACTCCAGAAACTTGCTTTCTCGAATTTCCCCATCAAATACAAGCTTTCGCAAAAGTTCCTTGCAAGCTGTTCCAATAAATTGCTCCGATCTTCGTAGCTCTAAGTTGTCAATGAGCGATTTTAAAATAACTCCAACCTCGCACGCGCAGATTCTTTCCTTCTCGAGTTTTTTAATCGTTTCATTGAATAATTTTGCTTGGAACATCAAGAAGGACAGATACAGCTCATTTTTTGGGTCTTCAAAGAACGCAGAAAATTGCTTTGGACACTTAGACTGAGATAAGAAGTAAGACTTGACTCCGGCAAATACTTCCAAAATTCTTTCGATTGCTGGACCAAGAGACAACCATCGAGTGTTGCTGCTACCTAAAATTTGTTTGTACTCTATGTTTACGAAGGAGCAGAACTCTTTAAGCTCTTCAGTTCTTACAGTGTAGATGTGGAAATAGTTGTAGATTTTTACAATCATAGACTCCACAGCGATTGGCAACGAATTAGCAGCAGCCTCCATAGCATTATGCACAATGTGAGCAGAACAGCCGATTCCAATTAAATTTCGTCCTATTTTTTCCTTGAGTTTAAAGAAAACGTTGTTTTTTCCTTGCCTGCGAACGCCTCCAAAATTAGTGTTTGCATTGTCAGCACTCAGAGCAACCACTTTACTCTGAAGTCCATACTCTGCTATGGTTCCATTTAATCTTTCCAACAAAATGTCAGATGTCTCTCCAGGAATAGAATGAATGTCGATGAACTTGGTTTTAATCCCATTTGTTTTGGTAAAGTACTGGACTTGAATCGGCAACAACTTAGTACTTCCGTGATTTGAACAGTCAAGAGAAACTGTGACGAATTTGGCGTCATTCAATTCACTGCGAATACGATCCAGAGTGAAAGGAGAGAGAATCTTGACAGCAATTGCTTCGCATTTAGTCCGGGAACAAGTAAACTTCTTATCATAGATTTCCTTTATTATTTTTGCAGTACAATCCATCGAGCGGAAACTGTGATTATGCACGACCGTGTGAAATGAGAACACTCCTTCTCGTGCTGCCAATTCCAACTCTTGACTCTCTGGTTCATTTTTGCCATAGTACTTAGTTACAGAAACCGTTGAAGACTTTGCAACTAAGGCTTTCTTGTGAGAATCCGAGTTAACATGCCTATTGATGTCATACTTTCCACCATTTGCAATTGAAAATGTGCCATTGCACATCCGACAAAAGAGGTCGCTGGAATCCTTCTCTGACTTCAATCTTTTTTCCAGGAACGGAAACTGCTTTTTAAGATCTTCAGAAAAAATACACTTTCTCTTTGGTGGAGCCATATTCTTCACTAAAATGTTGCATAGACAAACAAATTCCATTGGTTAAAATTTATAAATTTGTTTAAATGAACAATGTTTGAAGCATTTGTCAAGGAATAAGTTGTAAACATTTATTTGACCAATTTAAAACTTTGATCAGGGTACAACGACAATAAACCTTTACTGTAATCCGCTCTGAAAACTGAATAGGATGGTCACCTCTCTAGTTGATTGATGAGTGTTTCTACGAAAGAGCCTCATGCAAGCAATACGAACAAGAGGTATTATTTACAATTTTCAATTTGTTTAAACAGTATTAATACCAAATTTTTCACTTGTTTACTACATTTTAATTCTTAAAACCATTGTAAATACAAGAAGTTATCAACATTAATTTGAACTGGGAGCGACGAGAAACAAAATAAAAGGGGTTGCTAGCTTCCCGGCATGGAAATTCAACCCATGTGCACTCTATGGGCCAAAAAAATACAATATTGTTTTGCTATTTGTTAACTAACGCTTATCTAGACAAAGATTTATGTTAAAGAGTTAAAAATGTGGGACACTTTTGCCAATGGGGGACGTTTGGGGGACATAATTTGATCGGGGGACAGGAGAGTCGAATGGGGGACTGTCCCCCTGAATGGGGGACGTCTGGTCAGCTTAATGCATCCATACACGTTGGAAGGCTAAAGCATGCACAAATTTCTTATGAAGAAATGTGTTCGTTCGCATCGAACAACTACTACTCATAAGGGCAACCAACAAATTCTTCGTGTTCGTTCGCATCGAACAACTACTATTCTTCATATGAAACGTGGTCGTTCGCACCGAACAACTACAAATTCTTCATAACAAATGTGGTCGTTCGCATCGATTAACTACTACCAATAACGACTTCAAATTCAATTGGGTACCCATAACCTTTGCCATGTGTAATTTTTATTGAGTAATAAGATTTATAGTAATAAGTTATTTTTTAAATTTTAATTGAGGTATGAGACCGTGTGTTATTAATCACGTTGATTATATTAAATTATTTATATTATGTTGATTGCTGGGAGGTGGAGGATAGTTATATGTTAATTGTCGGTGCGATGTCAAACGTTGGTTTTGGGAGAATAATTAACTGTAGGAAGCGGTGGATCATTAAATTGTTTTTGGTGTATTAAGAAATGCTAATTGGAGTAATATTTAAATTCCATTCTGTTTATCGGGGACTAGGAAAGGGTTTTCGAGTGTTGGTTTTGGGGTCCTCCCATAGGGAGGACGGGCCTAACTTGTATATTCATATTATTCATGGATATTTTAAAGAATAGACTTAAACGACAGCAACAGATAAACCTCATGTATTCCTAAAATGTGGATAATTCTACTCGAAGAAAGACGTCAATTGAGAGATTAAAATCTAAATATTTTGAGTGTATACATATCGATTAGTTAAAACAGAATACGGTCCGTTTTTTATTACAAACTCTCTTGTAAGTTTTGTGATGCAAGGCCAACAGCCAATCATTAGAGAAGATCGTCCATTGTATACGCGCTTATCTTTGATGTGACCTTTAGGGTCAAATATTAGCAGTTTTATTTTTTAGCCCTAAATTGCAAGCTCGTTACACTCTTATGTGTTATCAGGCTCATTGTAAAACTAAGCGAGGCTAAATTTTCAGGCGAAAGTTAAGCTATGCATATCAGGGTGAGACTATATGACGACTACCAAGTAGTGATTTTCGTATCCGAACTGTTGGATTGCTAATGACACTTCTCGAAAAATGCCACTAATATGTATGTATCACGAGTGAGACTGTGAACCCCTAACTTCTGTGTTATACGACTGGGTGATTTGTTTAAAACAAATCATTCCTACTAAATACTACATGCAAGCTTAAGAATATTATCCTACACTACTTTCTCATCATTGCCAATTGCTCGTTAAGAACTTGACTCACACGGCCTTGGTGGGCTTGGTGAATAAAAGTAATTAATAACGATAAAAGATTTACTGAACTTTTCATATTGAATAGCAATTAATACACTTGTGAAAACTGCATGAGTCATGTAATATAGTTGCCAGACGTACTAGTTTCACTAGTACGGTACTAGTTTTCAGCCATGAAAATTCGGAAAAGTAGTACAGTACTACTTTTGAAGAAAGTGTCCTACTGGTACTACTTTCCAATCTGAATTTTTCAAGAGTGAATTTTAGCTACTTTTATCCAATTTTAGGACAAAATTTATCAAAAAAGTGCTAATTCTCTGCATTTTTTTTTCAAATTTTCGCAATGTGTATATGGTGTACCTCTGACAAGTATTGCATTGGCACGATTACTCTTTTTCTTGCCAACTGAAGGTGACAAAAGTCTTATATTTGTCAGTTTTCTACTGATAAACTAAAGTTCAAATTATTTTAATGAATTGGCTGTGTCATACATGCTTCACTTTATCAATAATAGTTAGTAAACAGTCCACTTAAATGGTGGGCTTCAGCTTGGGATTTTGTTTGCAAAATTTGTGCAACTTTCATATTTTTGACCCTTGATTTGCCCTAGATAAGCTCAGAGTTTGAGACAGGTTTAATTTTGTGGGTGAAATTTGATTTAACTTAAAATGCCTTGAATTGCATAACAATAACCCAAACCCCAAAACCGTAATTTAATATACAAAATCACTGTAAATTATTGAAAACGTAAGATATTGAAACCAGTTTTAGCAACACTATTTAAATTTTGAGGGAAATTTCAACATATATATACTAAAATGGAGTCTAAATCTAATATTTTATTGGTAGAATACTCATAGTTGGAATTTTTTCAGTTAAGTATTATCTTTTTGCAAAGTATGCGTATTAAAAAATTAATTTACATATTTGAAATATTGAAATACGTTTTAAATTTGGCGATCAAAGGTGAAAATTTTTACGTTGCAATGTATGTGGTAGCTTTAATTGTAAAATGTGTATTTGACTCAGTTTAACAATGCCGTTTAGTTAAAGAAATTCAATACATTTCAAATATGCATATATAAAAAATTTCAAATTTTTATGTACTAGTTTCGGTCTCGGAAAATCTGGCAAGCCTACATGTAAACAACGAGCAACTTACAATGTCTTGAACAACAACTTTGGATAATAAATATCGCCTTTGACACTTACGTGAGTCTTGGTTCGGATCCGGTCCCTTCAGTGGTTGTACTAAAGGAAAAGAAATTATGTGTTGTGAGTGACTCAATCAAAATGGGACGTGATTCCAATTCTACATAATGAAATATAAGCAATTAAATATAACTTACTGAACTTATGGTGCCTCATATACCCACGAGAAAATTGGCGTCGATCTGCCATGACTCCTCCGAGAAGAAACGACAAGCATATCAAGACGGCCCCCTTCATAGTATTAGGAGTTGAATTAAATAATATTAATATTTCAAAAAATATTAAGAGAGCGTTTTAACTTGCGACAGTTTAGTGAGGCTGAATTAGTCGTAGTGCAGCGAAATAATATGCTTCTGCTGTACGTTTGGGTCAGCTAGACATTTCCTAGAATGAGAAAGTTTGCGAACAATGCATTTTAAGTAGGTCGTTCCTAAATTAGGGCTAATTTTACATGGTGCATTGTTCTCACGTGAACCCAATCCTGACCTTGTTCTTTGGAAGCAATGCTAAACGTTAACATAATTTGAGCATGAATAAAGACGTGAATTTATAAACTGATAGAATAAACGAGACCCGATTTAAGTAATGTTAAAAATCTAGATTTTATGCTTCTTCTTCTCCTCTTTCGACCTTTAGGCGAATTTGTATCCTGTACTACATAATATGTATTTGACAAAGGACCACTATAGTATGAAAATCTCATTTTGAATGAGAATAGCATTGATTAAGCTATTATTGCATGACACTACGCCGTTTGGATTCCATGATGCAGCAGAATGCGATGCATGCAAATTTCGACTATTCAGATGAGCAGTTTTGGGCTTAATTAAGTTAAGAGCCAATTTTTTGTACCATACAAATGTAGCGTGGCTCACACGGTGCAATAGTAAGAAAAACATGTTTTTAAATAAATCATCTTGAAAAAATGACATAGCCCGTTGTCCAGGATAAATTGAAACGTTTGTAGGAACAGTTTTTTTGTCAAAAAATCTATCGTGTTGATTCCATGACTTTTGGAATTTAGTTTTGTTGTATGGACAAACAAGCTGGATATGGGGTTTTCCGGATTGCTATGTACAACAAGAAATTCCTGCGTCCAGCTTGCGAGCTCAAAACATTGCATCTGCAAACTATGTATTTGTTATCAGGTCTGGGCGAGCTCTCTTCCGGCTTCGAAGAACTGGAGGTCGTTGCGAAATCCAGTCTTCTTGGTTACTTTGAGGGGAACAAATGAATGTGTTTAATGATGAACGTCGTGTAATGTAAAAGATTTAATGTAGAAGTAGTGGAGTATGATTGGTTTGAAGTGAAAACGATGAGAAAGGAAAGTCATTGCATATGTGTATGTGTTGAGTGTGGCTGGTCAATTTTGAAGAGAGTGATGATGCGATGTATATGACTGTGGACGACCATTTTACCGCATGTGTTTGCAGATAGATTGATATGTTACTTAGGCGATATTTCTCACCATGTGAAACATTGTGTAAAGTTATTGGAGGAACTCATGATAGACAAATCAAAAGTAGCACTCAAGATCCAATACATTATTAATGATAGTGATGTAAGTCGTAAGTCTTGATATGTTCAGATTCATGATTCAGAACCTACAAAAGAAGTAGGGTGAAACAGAAAAGTTTATTATAAATAAAATACTCATCCAGCATGTTGTTTAAACCTTGGAATGAGAGTTAAAAAATACTGATTCTCATCTGCCTTTAGAAGCACTAGGGTTGGAAATAAATTAGCGAATAATGAGGGACGACGAGTCAAAGCACAAATGGTGCATATTTTCTATTACAAACAGCGAATTAAAGATTTGAAGTTCTTACAAAAAGTATGGTTTAATACAATTACAATTTAGTGTATCTACATATATTTTTTTTTAATTTAATAGTCGTTGCTTTGGTCGCTGATTTTTGTTGCATTCATTTGTCATGATGTCCAGTTCCTTTGCCAGTGGGACAACTCTTTAGTCCCACCCTGTCTTATTTTCCATACATAAGTGGGTAACCACCGTATCCCCTAAAACAAGAAACATTAAAGTTTTGATTAATACAAGAAAGATGAATATTCAAAACAATTCCATGCATATATTTTACTAAGATCTTACATTCCCCCAGAAGAGGCAGTCGCTGATGCGGATGCTGAAGCAGAGCTTCCACCAAAGCCTCCCATTCCCATAGGATATCCGCCAAGGAAATATCGACCCTTTCTCAAGTTGGCGTTGGGAAGATGGGTAGCATGTAAACGGATGTTTTCCAAGGGTTTGGCTTCTTTACCTGTGAGAATTGAAAACGAGTTTTATTTATTTAATGCTTGAACACAAATTTAGTATCTTCAAATGGCTTTAAAAATTTAATAAATAACTTACCAATTTCACTCGTCAATGGTGTAGATTCAGAAGGTACGAATAGAACGGCAGCAGCAATAACGAAACACAAGACGAAGATGGTGAAATATTTGGATTCCATTTTAAAGGTTTCGGTTTGTTGACGAAGTTAAGGTTGATGAAAAATATGAAGAGCTTACTTTGCTGAGGAACCGAAATGTTTTCAAGTAGCTTATAAAGTGCTTTCTCTGAAAGATATGAGCTGAATGATGTTGTCAACGGGATAGTAAGGAGTTTATATAGTAAGAGATTTTCGTAAGGCTCGGGTATTAAAAAGTAATTTATGAAAATGTGTATTCAATTTTCTTACCAAAATCATAAGAAAAGAAAGCTTCGCCTTCCTTCATTAAATATATCCCATCGAGTTCGTTTGGACCCTGCATGCACGTTGGAAAAGTAAAAGAAGGGAATCCCAATTCAACACGGATAGTTGCATATCTTTATGCATTTGCTACTCAAAGGATAATACATTCAAGTGCTTGTTATTGTTAGGAAGGATAGGATTCTCACGCCGAAGTTCATGTATTTCCAAGTAAAAAGTATATTTAGCCGCCTTCCTTGGGTTTTATCCAACCTTTTTGTGAATACTGCCTTACATACAGTGATAATGACTCTTCAGATTTCTCAGAAAGTGCTTGTACATTCCTTTTAATTTTTGTGATTTTTTATCAAAATCGTGTGATCTCGTGATTTTTTATTGTATCATGATTTTATTTGCATTATGAGCTTGTTTGATAGACAGAAATTTGGTTGTATGTACAACACAACAACATTTTCATAAAAAATTAGATTCCTCTTCCAAATTACTATTTACTAATGCTTGAACTTGAGGGCAGCTAACTGCAAACTAGAGGTTACTCAATTCTAAAGAAAATATATTTATTTTTAATTTTTGTTGGGTGCCAAACCCTTTGCAGGAATTTAAAACTTGACTTGTATAAGCAGTTGCGTTGCATACATCAGTTTTAATTGCGGAATAATGAAAAGTATTGCTTAACTTTGGTTTTCACTATAAAACTGTGATGGTTTCATTTTGGGAGCCATTTCATTGATTTTCATCTTAGTAAAACACATCCTCAAGTTTTCACTTGCCAAGTAAATGATTCTCCAAGAAACCTAAATACATCGTTTTATATTCACTCATACTACTTTGGTATACAAAACATACTCAAAGGAATGAGACAATGTGTGTTTATAGTAAGAAACCCGAGAAAAGAGAAATGGCAACATGATAAGTATTTGTGTATGTTACACTTGCACATCAAAAATAGAACTACTTGCAAATAAAATATTTGATTACCGTTACAGGTGACTCGTCCTCGCCGTCGCGAATCTATTTATTGTGTTTGAGACGTAGTTATATGGACGGATTTCACTGCAATAATGATGTATCCTAGCCATTTCATACTAATGCAGCCGGGTGGTCTAATTGATTGTAAGTCAGAATTCGGTTCGTATGGACACAAAAATGAATGCATATACAAAACAATTCCAATTTATCTTGCTTATCATGCCGGATAAACACAACACATTAAGTGATTTTATGTACCGTGTGTGTTGGTAAAGCGTGCCTTCCAAGTTGGAAGTTTCAACTCTAAGCAATCAAAGCTACATAAAAGGTGTTTTAAAATTGAAACTGTATAGTTGTTGCATGCATCATTGCAAAATGCATTCTTCATGGTTTATTAGAATCAGCCTTATTCTCCTTTGCAGTTTTCATGCAGCCTCTTCATTCTTCAACCCCAGACTCCCTCCTCATCCTCCATCTGAACATATGAAGCCTTCCTTCTACGGCACGGCTCGCTATGATCCCAACGCTCTCGAAGAATCTACCTGCATAACCACTCCTTCCCTTCAAAACCAGCTAAATGAGCTGTATTCAAATGTATCCACCTCCTCACTTCAAAACTGGCTATCCTCCAACCACCATCTCATCTGTGACTTTACCCAATTGCACAAGTGTATCCCAGCCTCCACACTGCTCAAAGATTATGAAGAAGACACAGCTCAGAACTACATTGATCTCCCAATGAAAAATGATGACTCTCTCGGAGCTTGTAGGTGCTACCAACCCCATTTCATCCTGCTACAGAACACGTGCTTCATCTCCGCTGGCTCAAAATATAATTGCTCAACCACAGAACAGTATCCTGTAATCCTCCCATGGGAAAGTGATTCTGACACCACCCCTCCTTCTGTTCTTCACCCACAATGCATTCCCGGAAGCGAATGTGTCAACTCTGTCTGTCAATGCTCGGATCCTTATCAACTTCACGTAGAGTCAGGCACGTGCGTTCCTAGTGTTGGCTCCCCAACGCCAACGCTATCTCCCAAGCTTATCTTTATCATAATCACATTTTCATCATCCTATTTCTCATTCTCTTCCTGCTCCTTCGTGTTGTCATAAATTATAATATTTGATTAATAAATGATGCTGCAAATAAAAATAACGCCCCGTTATATCCACCACCTTTGCCACTTTACCTTCAAACTTCAACTCATGTGCATATTTTGCTCTGGTATGTATGGTTATTGATAGTTGATATTAAGAAGAGGAAGTGCATTGTAATTATGCATTTCTACTCCTAAAAATGATACAATCACACTTCATCATACAATATCATCCTAAAGTGAAATCATACTGCATCACCTCATCCTCAAGCGCATCACATTTGTACCCAAAGTAAAGAACAATGACTGCAAAAAAAACGTGCTAAAGTGCAGAAGCCCCTATACCATAGTAATAATATACATACACTACACATGCCTAAAAAAATCTATATGGTGCAAAGTGCAAATAATATATGCAAAGTGCAAACCTATCTCAACACAATGTACATATTTTTTATATGCACAAAGCAGTAGCTATCATCAGCCTCAATCCATATATTCGCTCAAAGGAACAAGTTTTTTTCTTGTACATTTTCAGTTCATATCCCCATTTCATATTGTTATATCATATATGCCCATATTTCTACTATTGACTATACTGGGGCTTTGGGGCTATATTGAATTGGGTTTCTCTCTTTCGTTTACACTGAACTGAAGACACAAGCCATATCCCTTGTTGCTAGCTGGTCTGGGTGCTTCAGGACTCTCTGACTCTCTCTCTCTCTCTCTCTGTTCATCGTATCTTTAAGCATGTTTCCGTACTCACTCGTTTTTTCTCTACAGCCACTCTTCTGCAGCAACTCGAATACTCCATTTCCAATTCACATTCACATTAGAACACGAACGTCCTTAGTCCTTGGCATAACCCATATAACCAAACCATCATAGTATCATACTTTATAAAGGGTTGATATCAGCAGCAGCAGCAGCTGTACAATGAGGAGGAGGATGGTTGAATGTTGAAGTAGAATTGAATCGGATAAATCCTTTTTTTCATATACCATTTTTTATATATCTCCTTTATATCTATAACTCATGTTTTTAGATGTGGATATGAATGGAGATGCAAAAGTAAGATATACGCTCATGTTCTTGTTATAAGTTATACGGACAATTCTCCTCCGACCGACCGATACGATATACGATGCTGGGATGAGATGATGCACATGTGTGAGCCTAGCTTTGCCGAAGAACAAAAAGACCCAAAAGCCGTACCAATACCTACTCACATACGCATACGTAAAAAAGGGTTATCATATCATTCAGTATGTAGATATATCGTTATGCACAAAAAAAACTAACGTGTGTGATGTGATCAGATCTCCTTTTAAAAAAATGTGCTTATGTATAACTCAACGTGGGAAGGATATTGGGGGAGTACTCCTCCTGTGTTCAACTATTGTGAAAGTCATATCGGTCGAAGACTATGAAGAATATGAAGACATGTGAGTGTGTATTCTGCCCTGCTGCTGCTGCTCTTGGTTTGGTTAAATAAATGGTAACTCAGTTTCGTTCTTGAGCACACAAAAAAAATCTCTCACACACATTTACATTCAACATTTCATTTGTGAGTTTGAGACTGTAGCTATGCAAAAGGATATCACATCAGAAGAATGAGAATGATGATGATGATGATGAGAGAATGAAGTACAAAGTATACAAGAGGGGAATATCATATGTATTAAAGTGGAGTAGAGTAGACGGAGTGCATTGAGAATTGGAGGATTGCATGGTGATAAAATAGACGAAGAAGAAGTTGTGAATTTTGGAGATGGAGTTTGGAATAAAAAAGAATTGCTTTTGAGAGAGTGATCCGTGATCCTGCCTGCTAAAATGTTTTAAAGAAAGAAAAAGATCGGAGGAGATCACACATCATATCCACGAACATCTCTCAAGTGCTGCAGGTTTGGTTGAAGCTGTGAAGGAGTTGAGTTTTTAGTTGAACAACGGGATAGATAGGAATAAGATAAGGTTTTTGAAGGAGGATAGGATAAGGCTTGGATATGATATGTTGGAGGGGAGCATTTGGAGTTGAAATGATGAGCCGACAAGAGTAACAAGTGCAATGATTAGCATCGGGGTCATGATGGAGAAACGCTGAAGTAAGCTGGAAGTTGAGTTGGAAGTGAAGAGGTGAAAGATAAGTCCAGTCATAATACTTAGCGATTGTGAAGTCAAGTCCAAGTCAAATCAAAGTGTGATTATCATCATTATCATCGCCATCATGAGTGTGACGAGAATAATGATGGTGATAAGATGTGTGGAAACTGAAGTGCAAGTGGGGTTCTGCAGGTGAGGTGAGGTGAGACGGAAGGAACTTGATAAGAGCGTTTTGGTTGGAGAAGGTTGAAGGTTTTTTGTACATAAGAAAGAAGAATTAGTGAGGTTGGTTGGAAGTTGAGCTTGGCAAGGCAGTATTTTATTCGTGACCGACAACACAACACATCACAACGTTTGGAATAAGAAGATAAGACACCACCGATGACGAACTACATCAACTGCATGAACTTTTTTCACTGATCTCTTGCACATCATCAAATCATCTCTTTTGGGCTGGGGTCATTGCTTGATTGACCTCGTCAAAGAGTTAATAACAACAAGGAGTTGAAGACAGCAAGAGGAGCAGAGGAAAAAAATCAGATGTGGCTGCTAATAATATTTTGAGTAGCCAAAATAAAACGTGGAAATGATAAGCTGTTGGGAGAGTAGCTGTAACATTTTCTTCGTAACCTTTTTGAATACCTGACTAAGCTGTGTAGTGGGGAAGATATCCATCCGGCTTCCAGCAGTTCCAGCTTTTGTCACTTTCTTCTCACCAACAATCAAACATCAGTCCTCCAATTTTGTCAACATTGGTTTGGTGTATTCTGAATTCTGAAGCACTCCACTCCATCGCCATAATCTGTCCGTCCATTTCGATTTTGATGAAGCTTTTTGTGATTTCCACTATAACAACAAGAAGAACAAGATCTACACAAGATATCCTGAATTAAATCTGTTATCCTCTACAGAATAACTCTTTTCGCCTCTATATTTCGTTCACCTTTTAAGGTGCTCCTATATTTGCTTTTGGCAAAGGTTTTTGTTGGTCGTCAAGATTCTACATCTATTGTCTAAAAGTATGACCGCACAAATTAAGCAAATCGTTTCGAAAAAGCGCCGTAGGTTCCAGCAAGACGGTTATGATCTCGACTTGACATGTATGTAAAAAGATAAATATAACTATATTTAGCATTTATTCTTAATGTTGTAATGCACATATATGACGTATGAAGCTGAGGCATGTGTTAATAACTGTTTGCATTTGGTTTGGTCATTGGTGTCCCTTTTCCAGACATACTTGATAACCTGATAGCCATGGGATATCCTGGAGATAGGATTGAAGGACTGTATAGAAATAATATTGAGGATGTCAGCAAATTCTTGGAATCGAAACATAATGGCCATTATAAAATTTACAATCTGTGTGAAGGTCAGTGCAAATACATACATGTACATAATTTGATTGGCGTCAGTTTTGTTTAATTCGTTGAAATGATATGATATTAAAACTGATTGAGACAAAGAAGGAATGAGGTTATTTAATGTAAACTTTTGTTTTAATATTTATGCAGAACGTACCTACAACGCTAACAAATTTAAGACGGGATTTGTCGTTAAATATCCTTTTGTGGATCATAATCCTCCTCAAATGGGAAGTATTCCTGCTTTGTGTCAAGATGTTCATGAATGGTTAAGCAAGGACCCAAAGAATGTGGCTGCTGTGCACTGCAAAGCTGGAAAGGTAAGGGTTGAAGGGTGTAATTATTATATTAATTAACCAGGCAGCTAGAGCTCTTCTTCTTGGAAGGGGGTAACTTGAGGTTTCTATAATATAACTGTGTGTCTCTTTGCTCTTTAAGGGTCGAACTGGTTTAATGATCTGTTGTTATCTACTGCACTCTGGTCAGTGCCAAACGGCGAAAGACGCATTAGAATTTTACGCAACGAAAAGAACGCATGATTGCAAAGGAGTCACGATTCCAAGTCAGCAAAGATACGTTGGATACTATGAATATTTACTCAGAACATCTTCGGAAATAAAATATAGGCCAAGGTAAGCAAAGAAGCTGAGAATGAAGCATGCATTCATTTCATTCTTGTAGATGCTGAAGGTGACATGATGACTAATATCAAAATTTATTGCTATTTATTTTGCAGGCCGGTGAATTTATCAATGATACGACTGGAAGGTCACCTAATAGAACACACCAAAGTAATACTGCAACTGACCCTCACCTCTCCCGAAATCATTTATACGTCCTCCGCTTTCGAATGGAAAAACTGTTCTGGGAAAAAGTCTTCAACAGCATCAACCTCCTCATCTTCCACGGATTCGCATCTGCATCAACCGGTTTGCTTAGAGAACTCAAATAATTCAATGATATCCACCGCCTCCTCTTCCGCGTATTGTGGCTACGCTCCAAATCATTTAAATATTGAGCTCGAAGATGGGATAATGTTGAGTGGGGATGTGAAATTGGAAATTTTTTCGAGACCCGTTAAACTTTTAAAGAAATTTAAAATGTGTCATTGTTGGTTCAACACGTTCTTTGTGGATTTGGAGTCGCCCCTTGAGCAACAACAACATCAGCAACAACAGCCCCCTCCTCCACCAGCTTCTTCTCATCCACTTCAGAATCAACAGCAGGCTTATCGGAATGGTTGCAATAATGGTGGTGCAGTTGGTGTTAGTTTTTCTGGTGCAGAGGAAATGAGTGCTTGTGTTGGTGTCAGTAATAATCATAGTAGTAGTAGTAACAATGGTAGCTGTAATAATCAAACGAGGAAGAGTGACCAAGACATTGCTGCTACTGCCATCGCCTCAATGCCTCCCATTTGTAGTGGGGGTCCATCAAAGCGAGACAGCTTAGGTTATGATAACTGCTGCAGTGTTAAAGTCAAGTAAGTTTGTAGTCACAGTCACATTTTGCCCCGTCGTCGCATCGTATGTTTGCTGAATAGGATCAATAGGATGAGATGCTATTCATAATATCTGATCTGATAACTGTAATTTATAATCTTATATGATGCCTTGATTTTGAATTGCAGGTTTACAAGAATAGAACCGGAAAAGTTGAAACCACATAGGAGTAAACAAGTTGATAGGACAATGTCCTGTCCTCCCCCTAGTGATACCGTGAGACCTAAATTGCCTGCCGAATGGGCAACGTAAGTAGAAATATTTTGCTAGTGCCACAAAGTAATCTAGTACCGAAAAAAAGTATTTGAAATGAAGAAGAAATCCTTTGTATTTATTATTAGGTATAGCAAAGATCCTCCTCACAAGCCACCGGACGACGAGGACCCTCCATTAGCTTTAACAAATTCCCCGAAGCAGCATTACTCATTGATATTTTCCAAAGACGGGCTGGACAAAGCTCATAAAGACAAAGGATGCAAAACGTTTTCTGCCGACTTTGCCGTTCACCTCCTCCTCTCAGACCCTTGTCCACCCGCCGGATACTCTGACTACTCTTCAGCTTCTTCCCACGTATCTCGCTCTTCATATGGTGGTGGTGGTTCGTCCTCCTGCTCAGCGACGAGCAGTAGTGGGGGTGGTGGTGGTGGTGGTAATCAGCAAATGAATAGAATGTTTCCTGACGAGTACCAGCAACCATCTCATCATCATCGCCACCAGCACCATCACCACCAACATCAGCATCATGACAACTCGAGAACTTTTATGGGTGGTGTTGGCGGACATTTCGGCTTAAAAACTACAAAAACAGCTAGTGACGTTAGGGCAGTTATGAGCAGTTGTTTGGGGTCGGACGATCACGATGATTATGTGTTTGGTAGTAGTGGTGCTGCTGAGCAAAGAACTCAAAATAATTTTCAACGACATCACTCTCACCACCAATCCGGAGGAAGTGGTGGTGGTGGTGGCGTTGGTGGCTTAACTCCGGGTGGAGGAAGTGGAACAAGTGGAGGCCGACTGAATAGAAATCACAGCAGTACTAGCAGCTGCTCCAGCACATCCAGGAGCTCCAGCAGCAGTGAAAATAATAGCTCCGGTTCCAATTGTAGTTCAACTGAGAACTGTAGCCAGCTTTTACATAATAACAACAAGAAATAGATGGGTTTGGATTGAAAACATAAGAAAAAAGTTATCACGTACGTAACGTTAGTAAACATTTTTTTAAAAATTAGATGTAGCTATTGTTCTCCTCCAGTTTCTCAATCGATATAAAAATGTATCATGTCAGTTTATTAGCTTTATAGAAAAGGAACGAAGTGGTGAACGCATTTAAAATCTGATAATTGTTATTATTATTAGATTATTTCAATAATAAGGTTGATGAAGGTGGTGCAAGGTGCAAGCAAACAAAAATTCTTGATGATATAAGAATAAAATATATTATGATGCAGCAAAATAATATTATAATATTAAAACTAAACTGCTATATATCTGAAAGATCTTTCGGTTTTCATTTTCGCAATAACAAATCTAAGCAAATATATTATACGTAGATAAATACAATATTTTTTTTCATGGAATGACTGTTAAATTGTGTGTTTTACTCTAATGTAACAATAGTATGTATTTTATTAGAATCGTTCAAGTGCATTTAAAAGATGTCTACCACCGAGGTACACGATATGGTTGGAAGAAAATGGGCTGAAGTTAATTGGAGTTTTGGGAAATTTACAGAGGCTTAATATTAACCAGTTTTTGTAATTTATGTGACTGATCACGATGAATTTTAAGGATCCCGAATTTTTTTATTGTTTCTCGCAGCTTTTTACAAGTAAAAATTTTAATGATGATGATGACTAATAATTAAAACTGCCTGCAAATTATGTCAAGTCAGAGTTATCGTGTCGTCCTCCTAAACTTAAAATGAAACAAGATAACTTAACTATAGTAAAAAATGAGAAATACGTCGATGAAAACTAAATGAGGGTAAGGGAAAGAACAAGGACAGGTTTTAGAATTGCAAGGTCCGATCACGGGAAAAAAAGTTGACAGAAGCTAAAGCTACATATACTCACTAGTATAATATGTACTGTTATATGAACTTTTAAATGAACGACTAGTGTAATCTACTAATTTATACTGAATATTATGATAAGATAAAAGTTAGTATGGAAGATTTGAAGGTGGGTGGGCAAGCGTCTTTTTCAAAACAAAATTGCAAAGAAAAGAATGTTCATAGTTATGTAATAACTGCAAACTACGTACTACATTAGTATATCATGATACAAATACAACATGAATGGGAAGGGATGGTGGGTGGATGGTACGGAGGAGAAGAAGTGAACCATTTTTATAAGAGAATGAAAAAAAAAACAAATTAACCTAATTACAAAATATTAAACTGTATATTTAATCAAGGTATTTCTACAAAAAAATATTTATAATGTAATTCAAAAGTAACCTGGAGAAAGAGAAAATAGAAGGAAGGGCTAATACGAAATGGTTCGGGATGTTATGTCAAATGGATTTGGAATGGAGGAGAGGTGGAATAGAAATCGAAATGGTTCGTCCGGATTTATTGGGTTATGCTCGACTGGTCAAATTAAAAAAGTTATTGTAAACTTGTAGGTAATAAGAGACTACACAGTACACACCACCAACCAAAATCAACCTAACTTAATTATACTTAGAAACGGAAAAAATTGTTTTGTAATTTATTAAAAACCTTGTAGTAGCGTTTATACACTGTCGTGTAAGTTGGAAGCTTTATTTGAAGATATATTCAAGATAAGGACAAGAAAAGAAGCAGTTTTTGCATTTATACTTTAAGAAAATTATGATGATACGGTATTGGCATAAAACTGGTCTGGTTTAAGCTAAAAAGTTGGTTATTTCTCGTGTATTGGCTAATGCTGTGAAAACTCATTTTTTTTGTATTTCACTTTCTGGTTAAGTAAAAAAAAGTGAAAGAAAAATACATAAAGATCTTGAAGCACGCAGTTAGGAAAGAAAGTTTTATGAATGTTAATGAAAACAGTTTAGGTGCTCATATTACAAAAAAAAATTACTCTGGAGAAAGAATAAGAATGGATGTTGATTATGATGATTGTATTGTATGTACGAGCGAACGAACGCACGTGTTTTTACTAAAAGATTCTTTATCCAACACAAGGAAAATAGAAACAAAGAAAAGTTTTTGGCTTTATTACAACAAGAAGATAATAGAAAGAGGAAAGATTAGAAGTTTGCTGTGTTCTCTTTAATTTATATACTTTTAAAAAAAATAACATAACCCATAACAAACCCCCGCCCGCACTAACATACATACATAAAGTTTTAAGTTTTTAACAATACTTGTATACTACGTACTACATAATATAACGTAATTAAATGCTATTGCTATTATCAATAATAATAATTATTATTATCATCATCCAAAGCCGTGGTTTTTTTGTGGCTTCGGCTTCCACATATAAAAAGGTGTAAATGTGATGTGATGTTACGATATGAATAATATGAAGATTATGATATGATTATGATGAACGAACATCTATATCTCACTCAGGACTATTAGTGTGACTATATACATAATAATGTTATCTTTTTCTGTAAAAATCTTTTTTTTTGTTTATGGATTTCGTGCTATGCTGTGAACATACACTACACTACACTAACTATAGGTCGTATACAGATGTAACTATATACTACTGTTGGTCTTTTTGTGTTTGATGTTTTTATAGAAAAATATATATTATATTATTGATGCATCGTATACATATAAATATTAAATACACGTACATATACATACATACTGATCGTATTGTATTATTATTCTAAATGTATCTATCTATCATACTGTAATATTGTTACTCTAAATACCTACCTTAAATTCTAAGAATTTATTATACTTACTTAAATTGTGAGGTGAAGAGGAAAGGTGAGGGAGTGTAAGAAAGAAGATTCAAAATTCAGATTCATAATGAGAAGGATGAAAGAAAGAGAGGATTAAGGTGGTGAAGTGGAGTGGAGTAGAGCGGAGATGGGATGATGAAAAAAGGAGGTGAAGAAAAAAGAAAATAAAATGAGAAAAATATATTGAGAAAGAAAAGTTGCTCTGTTGTTGTGTAAATTGTATTCCTTTCTTAATCAATAGCATCAACACATTATCAACCTAAAAGTGAATTTTTTTGCTTTCATTTTTCTCTCTAAATCATATTACGAATAATGTATCAAGGTGTGTATATACATATACGTATATGTATGAACTTATTTGTACGTTATTGGTTTTCTTGGTGAATTGTCAAAAATCCACTTTGTAATTAGTTTGTTCGTATCGTTTCGACATTAGATGAGGCGAAGTCAAAGCCAAAGTCAATCCAATCCACTTTATATGAAATGGATAAACTTCTTTTTTGACAAACACAAACAACAAACATGAAATGGCAAAGTAAGTGAGTACTTGGTAATCTCGTTTTAAAATTTCTAGGCTTATCATCATCATCATCATCATTATGATCATCAAAAGAAAACTCCCATATATCTACTTTCGTGCCCAACTTTTCAAGTTTTCAGTTTTCATTTTTGGCACATAAACTCGCTTGGCTGGGTTACATTTTCAGTGTTCTCTCCTCTCTCTTACTTAAAATTTCGAATAATTTCGAAAACAAAAAGAAGAAGAAGAGAACTCTATACCAAAACCAAACCAAACCAATTTTGTGTCAAGTCAAAAAAGTCAATCCAATCAATCTCTTTATCTTGAGGGCAGAAAGGATCGTATCAGTGAACTGAATGTCGTGCATGTCTGTAGCTGCAAGCAAATACAAATATGACTTACTTACTCTTCTCTCACTCATCATATCTATTTGAGATTGGATAATGCGTATATTATCTACTTAACTTTAAGTATCTCTCCTTTTCTTCTTGGCTTGTTTGGTGCATTTCATGATGATGATGATGATGATATAAAATTACGCTACTTCTTTTATGAACAGTAAACTAAACCACTTTATGTGACTGTCCGTCTGTCTGTCGCCCGTGACCTTCATATGGGAAAGATGTGCTCTTGCTCTTTCTTATATGGTTTCCCTTACTACTACGCTACTTATACATAGCCTGATTGACAGGTTTATTTTATTAGCGTATCGGTAAAAACATTTGACACATCATCATCATCGTCGTCATCATGATCATGAGCATCTTGTGTTACATTAGTACTTACATTAGTTGAGTTGTACTTGTATCGTTGTATCTAGAGAAGAAAAAAAAGTAGCGAAAGATGTGTGTCATCTTCATGAGGAAAAGAGGTGAGCTGCTGGGTCTCTCGGAGTGAATTGATTGCATTGCAATTTGGTTTTGTAGTATCAAATGTCTTCTCTCCTTCAACTTCAATCTTTCTCTGTCAAACTTAAACCCAGACTTTTTTTATGATCTCATCTCATCTCAAATCATATTAGCATCATGCACTTTTGGTTTGGTTTCATCATGATGTGATGTGCAAATATAGAGATTATGTAGCTCGGCTTCTGCTTTCGGCTCTCTTTTTACTATTCTTCTTTCAATCATTCCAACAAAGACACACAGAAGAAGATGTACATATGTATATGTATTCTGTACTCCAATTCTGATTTTTTGGGGAAAAGGGGAAAACTCGTTTTGAAAAAAGTAAATGATTCGACCACCACACCATCATGATGATGATGATATCATCTTTCCATTACCATTTTTATTATTACCATTATCTTTGTTGATTACATGCAATTTTTTCAAGTGTATTTGATCATTTTAGCTAGAAAACAAGGAGTGATTATATAGCTCTATAGCTTCCCTTCTTGTTGGGTTGAGTTTGAGTGTTTGAATGTTTGAATTTGAATGGGCTTATATTATTATTAATTCCATGTAAATTAAAGGCACGAATCGATTGAATCCAAATTCAAGATCAAATATTTCGGTCATCAGTTCTTTTGTTTTACTTTGCCTCACACGTTTGACAAGAGTAAGGCGGAGGAGGTTTTTGGAGTGATATTTATATTGAATCGATTTTTTATTGAGTTTGGGATAACATACATAATAATTATGATTTGATGCTAATGTTGATGATGCTGGGTGCTGCTACGCAGGTGGCTAATATCATATTAGGATGAAATGAAAACGTTATAATTTGATAGGGGGTAATGTGAGACCGTCCATAATGTTTTTCATTCTAAGAAAAATACTAATGAAACCGTATGTACATCAAAACATAATTATACGTAAGTACATACTGTGAAAGAGAAAAGGGAGTCTCTTTTTTTTGCTTCATACTCCCGTCTTGACGACTGACTCTTGATCGGGTGAAATTCTTGAGGAGAGATTGAAATTCCTCGGGTAATTTACCGATATCATGGGGAATTTCATGAATGTTGTTTGTGAGTTGCAGGGTATTTGTCGTTTCGGCCCTACCCGCATGCAAGAAAGAGAAAGAAAGAGCAATATCAAATATATATACAAGGTGGATAAAAACTTGTTGATCTGCTTTATTAACCTGCGATCGAAGATCAATCAAAAGCAGGTTTTTTAGAATGGATCATAGTCTGTCTGTCCGTCCGTCCGTCCGTCCGTCTGTCCGTCTGTTCGCACGATAACTTTTACACCGTTGAAGATTTTCAAAAATTCTTTTTGCTAAACGATACCTTAGGTCAAGCTCTTGGCTAAGTTCTAAGATGAGCAAAATCGGTCAACGGTAACTGGGTCAAAGGTCAAGGTCAAAAAATTTTAATAGCAAAACATGGCTTATGATACATCAAAATGATGCTATTTTTCAAGAAAAACTCAACTATGCTAATATCAAAGTTCAGAAATGACCCCAGCGTGACCTATAAGTGATTAAAGGTCAATTTTTGAAAAAAATCTCAATAGCAGCCACAATTATGAAAATTTTCAAATCTTTTTTAAACCAATGAACTACTCAGACACAGCTTATGCTAACTTTATTCAGCATAAATGCTAGATCGCAGGTTACTATATATCTGCCTATTGTCAGGTTTATTAGTTTGGTTTTTAGTTGGGGCCTTGAAAACACTGGCTGAACTGACTTGAGTGAGGTTTAGCGAAAGCCTGCTTATAAATTAGTTTTGTTCTTCCGCAATTTAATCTACAGCCAAAAGCCAAGTCTGCTGCTTGGCTTTGGGCTTTGGTTTTGGCTCATTCAGTGAGGAACTTGAGCTCGACTCCTTTGTTCCAATTTATTAGTATGAAGGTTGGTGGTGGTGATGATGTTGTTTTGTAATATTGGTATGGATCTTGATTGCTTTGGTGAGTAAAACTTGTAATAATTTTTCTGCTGCTGCTCTTCTTCTTCTTCTTCTTACTTGAGGCGACTGCGACTACTGATGATGATGGTGCTTACTATAATATAAAGACAGGTGTGGTGGTGGTAGATTGCTATATGGCAAGGGAATCCAAAAAGGTATATGGACACTGCATAATATTTACCTAGCCCAAGCATCTCTTCTCTCTCTCTCTTTCTCTCTCTGCTGTTATAAGTATTAGGGTGCAACGCAACGCAAGTGCTGCTGGTCTGGTGTAGAAGAAAGAGAGAAGAAAAAGATGATGATGATGATGTTGATATGATGGTCTTCTTTCTAACGGGACTTTTTTTTCTGGGCTGACGCTGACACACATAAACTTGACTAGCGTGTACTCGATTGCCATATACAAACACAAACATGATGGTATATGGATATGGATGTATACTCTACCTCTTTCTTTCTTACCTGTATAGTGACTAGGGACAGGCAAAGCCACTACGTATTTTTCCAATAAACCCGATCCAATACTTTTGTACCTAAAGGAATGCGCATGTAATTTTTTTGGTGGTGGTGATATGATGGCACATTGCATGCAAACAATTTGAGAAAAAGACATTGTTGTTACATGATAATGATGAACAATGCCGATGCCGAGCCTCAGCCTCAGCCAAACCATGTTATTATTGTACGGTAAACCTCCGTCGATAATCTCCCAATGCAATGCAATATTACTGTTAGCACTATGTTATGTTGTTGTACTTCTGCGTACTCACTTACTTACTTACCTCACCAAAAAGATTCAAGACCAAAAACTTCACCACCACATGCATGCACTATTGCATGATATACTGTACTTATTTGTCAATAATCCAAAATTCCAAACTAAATATCCCATATTTTCCCCATCATCCACCAATCCAACCTCCTCCGAAGACAAGAAGATGATGCGTTTGATTTAAAAAATGCAATAGCATCCCAAACACAAAGAAACAGCAACTGCATTCTTCTCCTTTTTGACGTGACCAGAGCCAAAAAACCAAGACCAAGCTCACAATTTTCTTTCACCCGATCCTCATCGTCCCGACCCTCTTGTTCCTTCCTCATATTTTCATAGCGAAAAAAAAATTATAGACATTTTTTCCCAAAAAATTAAGTGCCAAACCCCGAAAAGAAGAAAGATGTTGATCATCTCCATCACATCACATCATACACACATATTATTATGATTGAGAGACTTTTTTTTTGCATACAATTTTTTAAGTATTCTTCTTCATTGTATTTGTTGTGAGGTACATTGCATTTTACATTGTTTCAATTACTTCACGTTGTGTTGCGTTGTAATAAAATATAATATAAAAAAAGTGTTTTGTGTGATGTGATGTGAAGACCAAGAAGAGCAAGAGAGATGAGAGGAGAAACTAGTTCCAAATCCAATCAGAAACGATATTGTCGTGCAGAAAAGAAGAAGAGCAGATAGATAGATGAAGCTAAGACAACTTTTTCAAGCCAACAAGACCAGAATGTGCCTCAAGAGATATACCACATTAAAGATGAGGAGCACCAACATATAGAAATATAATAAAAGCAATATGATGAGATGCTCATGAAAAAAAAATGTTTCTCTCCAAAAAAGAGTGTAAAAAAGCAAGTGAGTAAAAAGCAGTAACTGTTATAATATTATGGTGAGCAGTTGAGTTGAAATCATGTTGATTCTTCATCATGGTCATGAGTGCAGAAGCTGCTGACGAAGATAATGTTGATGATGATGATGACGATGAAGTAGAAAGAAACAAGAAGTACCAATCCAATACGAATTGCATTTCTCCTTGTGACCACAGCGAAAGAACAAGCTTATTGTTGTCCTATGCGATTTTCTTTTTGTGAATATGTGAATGAATCCACAATCCAATCCACCATCATCTCATGCACAACATAACACATCACAACAGGTCTGGTCTCACTCAAGTTGTTGGTGTCGTGCTCTCTCCTCTCAGCAATAATATAGCAAATCACTGCATTTGGATGTTCTATTGCATTGTTGACTATGGATCATCTCATAAATTGCATAGGCATTGGGTTCTTATTGCGGTCGACTTGAGACATTTGGATTTGGTTCTTTCGCCAAAGTAAAAACAATGACAGTTGCAGTTGTGCAAAGTGGCTGTGGTGAAGGTGGTGAGTTTAGTGGCAGTCATAGACGAAGCAGCAGGGCTCCAGAGAAAATGGAACCAATACTTGTTAAGCGAACCTCTTCTTCTTCAGAGGATGCGGATGGTTGTTCAATGTGCGGTGGTGGTGGTGACAGTGATAATAATGGAGGTGACAGTTTCATACTCAGAATGACAAGAAGCAGCAGGGGAACGCGCTACAGGAGAAGGAAGGAAGTGGAGCTAAATAATAATAATAATAATAATAATATGGAGTATAATAGCTACTCTTCTCATCGTCAAGTGATTCCAAATCCAAACCCAAACTCACAATCAGTTAGAAGAGGAGCTGCTGGTTGGACGTTACTCTTAGCTTCAGTGGTTGTGATCTTTTTGTTAAGTATTTTTAGTGGTTCGGGCGGCGGCTTAGTGTCCGCAATAGATTTGACTCCACATGGAGGCTTCTATCATCAGAGAGATGAGTTCTCTTCCAGTAGTCAGTCAGAATATGGTGGGGGTGGAGGAGGAGACGATATGATCATGACATGCTCTCGCCCAGTAAAGTCAAGTAGGGCAGCAAAGTACCTGGCTATTAAGCAGTTGGATATCCCTTGTGACATGGCGGATAAAAAATCCGCTTGGTGTAACCTCCCTGGAGATAAGTACCCTTGGTAAGCAACTAATTAATAACAATCAAAAAGTCTATGTCTATAAAAAAAAAGTAGGAAAGAGTGTCTAGACGTGAAGGCACGGGAAGTACATTTTGCTAGAAAACCAAAGAAATGGAATCAGGAAAGGAGATCGGAAGTCGGGGTTGGTTGCTTGTTTGTTGGTGCTTTTGTCAAATTGCCTACATTTTTTTCTTTCATTCCCACACAAACACATTAAAAAGTACTATTATACAGTATTTATGCAGTTGTAGAGTTGTAACAGGTGCATGTAAAATGTTATGTATGCCAATTGCTCTGTGTGTGGCGTGGCAGAAGAAGAAGAGAGCAAGAGAAGCTACTAGCTCTATCGGTATCGGCATCCTTTGTGCTTGGTGCATTGCAATGCTTCAAACAAGCGCATACGCACCTCGTCTTCCTTCTTTAGCTCAGCTTTATCAAATAAGGCCAAGCCAAAACCAAACCACAACCACCTTGTTGGGATTTGCATATGCATAAATGATATTATGAGTTTATTATTATGGACTAAAGAGGAATAATATGGTCATGTCATGTCTTAAAAAAGTTCAAGTCGAGTTTTCCATTCATTCAACCTATTTTTACCAAAGAGAGAGAGAGAAGAAAAACGTTTCGGAAAGTGAAATCTGAAGTTTTTTTTTGTTTATGTAAAATATATGTATATAGATGATAAGTACATGTTCAATGTTATGCACATCACATCATGAATAAAAGGAAAGGTGTGGAAAGTGAAGAGGATGTTGATGATGATGTTGACGTTGACGACATGAGTTGCACTTTTTCTATTGAAAAGAAGAGATGAAGATTGAAAGTGGACTAGTGCCAAAAAGAATTTAGGTCACGGAAAAAAAAAGATTTCACTTGTGAGAACATGAGACACACATCAAACCTACAAAACAAAACAAAGAAGAAAGACAAAGAGAATGCATGAATGAATGCAATGCAGAAATGTGATATGATATATGAAATGTCCTCATGTTTTTATACAGGCATGCAGTCCGCCGTTTCGTTTTCGAAAATCAAGGGCTGATGCGCCGAATGTATGGGGAAGTTCGCCAGTTGTCCCTCCTCCGAATGGAATTTGAGGATGATTTGGATGACGAGTTTGAGGAAGAGAGGATGAGAGGACCTCCCAGGGCACCGGAAGACCACAGGAGGAATAGTATCTTGACTGAAGTTTTTGATGAAAGTTTACCCCGAGTTTTGAGCCAAAGTCCTGTTGAAGACCAGCTATTGTTGAGGGACCACAGTCATCTTATCCATAGTAGGGGCTCAACTCCACGAACTTTCCCTCAAACGTCGTCCACATCCACAAGTGAAGCAGGTGGCGGGGAGACCCAGTCAGAGCCTGTTACGAGTAGCAGCGCAACGCCCCAAATTAGCAGCTCCTCAAGTGAGGAACTGTTGAGGGTTATGAACAGTTTGAATAATGAGACGACGGAAGTAACCATTCCAAGCAGCGAGCAAGTGACGACAGATTCTGCTGTGGTGGGAGTGGACCTAAATGGCACGACCATTACGACTGTAGTTGATCTGGGGACGGAGACCGGCACCCCAATTATGACCTCTACTGGGAGTGTCAGGTCGGGAGTAGTGGAGGAGGTGGTGGTGACAGAAGAAGCGACACAAAGTACTGCTTCGGGAATCACGGAAACTGAGAATGATGATGATCCTGCCGACTTATCAGCAGCAGCAGCAGCAGTTGTAACTACCACGGAGGAGATTACAATGTCGAGTTTGAATGAGAATGAAGAGGTGGTGGACCCAGAGCAAGGGGGGCTTTTGGATCAATCTGAACAAATTGGAGTTGTTAATCATCAACTTAATGATGGTGGATTGGAAGTTGGGGGGATGGGATCGGATGAGTCCCATGATTTTCTCAATTTGGATAAAAATCATATTTTATATTTTGACGATGTGGGGAAAAACAGGAGACCCGTGGGAGGTGGTGGTGGTAGTGACCAATATGCGCAGCCACCTCGTCATCAAGATGAGCAGCATCAGCAACAAGCTTCTCAAGGGAAACTGAAAGCTGTGTAAGTAAAGCATGCTTAAATTATTTCATATATTTCCAAAAAATGTATGCTAGCAGTAGATAGCAAATATTTGAACTTTAAATTTATAGAAACGCTTGTCCAGTCAAAGAAGAAGTTGTGGCACCCTACTGGGCAAACAACACGAGAGGGGAAATCCTCGCCCTCCTCAATTTGTACCCCTTTGAGCAATACATTCATTGGGAGAGATGCAATCATGAGAACAAGCAAATGTTTTGTAGGCAGGGATGCAGGTAAACATAAACTCCCCAAAAAAGTATATTATGCTCATAAAAATAAAAATATGAAATAGATAAAGGAAATCTTATCTTGAATACTTAGGTGTGAGCAACAATACAGGCTTCACAGGCTGTTGGCCTTTGACCCCACCAACGAATGTCGTGGGATCTTCTCCGACTGGTTTCGCTTCCCCTCATGCTGCGTGTGCAGGTGCTACTTAAATGAGTATGAGTTGATGATGCTAAATGCTGCCGGCCAAGACAATCCTCCATCCTCGGCTGGTTCCCCAAAATCAAGAACATCAGACAGGATCAGATCTCCCAGAAAAGTCCTCCTTGAGCAGCTAGTAGACGGCCCTGATGTCCAGGGGGTGGATGATATCCACTTTTTCTATAAGCAGGGTTTCAACCATGAGCATAATCATGGGGCTCAGCCAAGACGAAAATAATAAAAAGTGATGATGATGATGATTTGGAGTAGAAATATTATGAAACGTGTGATTATTAAAAAAATGAAGCCATAACATAAAACAATATAAATATTTATATTTTCTACGTTCGTACATATTTTTTAATGTTATTTATGATTTTTTAAAAAATGTTTTAGAATAAGTCTAGTAGCTTCTTCCCCCTTTTGTTTTCATAAAAATATTTAATAACTTGATAACTTTTGAGTTTATTATTCCAACTTTTTTTCCAGTTTATTTCCAGAGAAAGAAAAAAAATCTCCATAAATATATATGTATTTTTTCACAACTTACTCATCTCTCTCTCTCTCTCTCTTTGATTCTATATTATTTATATAGGTGATAAAGCAATCGCTCGTTGAACTATTTTGTAGTAATTTATTTTTTAATTTATTTTATATTGATTTTGTTTTGTATTTGTTGATTGTTCCCTATTTTTTGATGGATGGTGATGATAATAATGATGATGATAATTTTTTTTGTGAAATAAAAATTATAAATATCGCAAACAATTTGCGTCAGAATTATTTCAGACGTTCCTTTTACGGGCAATAGACAAGTCCTCCATTTACGCTTCGTCTCCTCCTCCGATAAATCCTAAATGGGTAGGAGGGCCGGTTGAGTCGATAAGCAAAGTTGGATCTTGTGCTGTACATCCCTTCCACACACATTTCCAAATTGTATACTTCCACCAGCACATTTTCCCCGAGCATGGTTTGATACTCGTGAGGAGTGATTCGGGATTCATACCAATATTTTTTAATTTTTCGAGTGAAAAGTCGCTCTTGAGTTTGCTCCCAGAGGTGGAAAGCGGAAGTGGCCCCCGCATCCCGGAAGAAGGGGAGACAAGCTGCGGAGACAAAGTCAACAATGTTCCAAACTATTTCGAGGATGAGATTGTTTTCAGGACAGAATCGGTCACCGCGGGGAGTGAGGGGTGAGCAGGAAGATAAGTCGGGGCTGATGCTGCGACACGTTTGGTGAACCTGAGAAGAAATTATTATTATTATAATGGATAAGAATGATATTTTAAAATGTATAAATTGATTAGTAATTAAGTAAGTAACTACCGGCGTTGGAAAACCAGCCTCAAAACATTTCAAAGCGTCTTCATCCTCCGCATCAATTTCAAAGTAGACATTTGCTTGCTGCCTGGTTCTGAACGAGTTCTCACAGGCAGCTAGAATAGGAGCCATTCTGTTAAACATTTGGGTTCCAATGGAATCTGCATACCGTTCCTTGTTCATCCCGTGGAGGAGCATAAACAGGTACAAGGCCATGTCAAGAGTTGATGAAGAGATAAAGTGAGAAGGACAGCCGGCTTTTGCGATTTCCTTCCCCATTTGGAGGAGAGCGAAGGACACATTTGGAGAATGTTCTGATAAAAGGGGAGGTGGAGCAGCACCAATTTTCCAGAGGTTGAGGCGATGAAATAGTTGACGAGTTAGGAGGCGATGTTCCTCAATTGTTTCAGGGTTATTACATGCCAACGGGATTTGGGGGCATTGGTGAGATTGGAGAAGTTGAGAAAATGGGTCTTCGGAAATTGAAATTGACGTAAAGTTAGCTTTTACTTGGTGAGGAAATGGGGAAAACCAGAGAAAGAGTAAAATGGACAAGTTTATCAAATAAAACGACATGATTATTAGTAATATGGAAGAAAAACTAGCAAAAAGAAAATGTTCTTGTAGACCAAGACGTGGACAAGAGACGCCTTCATGGCCAAAAATAAATATTATCATTCATTGAAAAACACTTTTCATTCTTTATCAAGCAGACAATAGGTGTATAGGTATAAAGTGCATTATTATTTTTCAAGAATGAGGACATCAGGGATAAAAATTCCTTTGTCTTTTAGACAAGTCCGAATCGAGCCATAATTAAGCAAAAGTACAATTATTTTCATTGCATAAAGAATAATATATATGCAACAGCAAAAGAAAAGACAAGCTTATAAAGCTAAGCATAAAATAGAGATGTATGCAATACAAAACGCATGAACAAAGGCGAGAGAAAAGAAGCACGCTGCTTATAAAATTGAATATATTATGGCTTTGCTGGACAGCATCGGTTACGCTTACGCTGCTACTCATATGAACAAAATATATTCTTCACACTTTATGAATTTTAAGCTAATTTACGGCTTTGACATTCTATCTGATGAAGATCAATTGAACTCATTCTATTTTTATGAAGTATCGGCGTTTACCTCAACAACTTTTTGTTGTATGAAAATTAAATCATCAAATTTTTAGTACGTGTGGCAAAATAGCGGAGCTAATTGGTCAAAAAATACTATTAAGACTTTTAATGATTTAAAAAAACAGACTTATTTCTGCATTTTGCTTTACTCCTTTTGCACTCTTTAAGCAACCTGATTGTATATATCTATCTAACGCTGCTGCTGCTTTATAAATATTAAGCCAAAGCCAAGCAAGCGCTTCACATAAATGCCAAAGCGACTACTGCGGCAACATAAAACACGGCTTCACGAAAGGCAATAGGAATATATATGCAATGCACTCTTTACTCACTCACTTTGCTTCGTTCCCTCATTTCATGATGATGATGATGATGGGAATAGAAGATTGTAAGTTGAGTTGTAAACCCCTTTCATATACTCTGTTTTTCTGTTAATATATCAACATCTATTTTCATTTTCCCCTTCGTTCTTCCATTCGATGCGATATAATATCACATCAAGCTTCTGACTGACTACTCACTCTTCTACTGGGTTGGCATTGGCATGTATATACATACATAACATTCCTTTTTACATTTCACCTCTATAAAATCATGGCATGTAGAACTTCAGTAGAAATTAGGAAGAATGTGAGGGACTGACGACTACGTACGCATGTAACATAACATACCTATAAGAACACTACAGTAGTACACCGTACTGCACTACGGTTATAGTGTAGTCGTAGTGTAAAAGGCTATTATTATTGACGAGTGAAAAAAAAATTCACTTTCTGTACACATATCTTGATGTAGTAAGTAAGTACTAGATCTGAGCATATTAGAATTTTACATTGTGGATATTTTTTATTATAGGGATTGAAATATTTTATATAGAAATAGAGAACTAACTACATGCATGAGTTTTATGGATATGATTTTGCTCTTATATAGGCACTCACTTTACTCAACTCAACTTACTCTCAAGCATGTCAATTTTATATCCATATCCCATTGTAAATTGCAAGTCATAACTTTATATCAGCTCAAAAATTGACATAATCTTTCTACTCCGTGCAACACATAATGAGTTAAAAATATACACTACCAAACCACCAACTACACAAGAATAGAATGATTAATGTTAATAAACTAAGCCCAATGCAAAAACAAACAACATGTTTTGTTTACCATCAACTTTATCATCATCATCATCATCAGCATCCTCATCATTGATAAGTGAAGGAGCAGTGACATGACATAATAATAAAATTATAATACAAACTTTTCATAAAGAAAGGGACGGGGGCCCCTCGTGATTTTGTGAAATGAAATGAGTAAAGAGATTGTCACTTTTGTTTAAAGTTGCTAAATATATATAACGCGTACGTGCAGAAAGAAGCTGAAGCTTCTTATAATAATTATTGTTATCACTAAAAAATTGAAGCCAAACTCAAGGCTCTACTTACGCCAACACCATCAGCACCACAAGCACCAAGGCAGAAAGCGTTGATGCATCCCATTTAATTATTAACCTGCGATCGAAGATCAATCAAAAGCAGGTTTTTTAGAATGGATCATAGTCTGTCTGTCTGTCCGTCCGTCTGTCCGTCTGTTCGCACGATAACTTTTACACCGTTGAAGATTTTCAAAAATTCTTTTTGCTAAACGATACCTTAGGTCAAGCTCTTGGCTAAGTTCTAAGATGAGCAAAATCGGTCAACGGTAACTGGGTCAAAGGTCAAGGTCAAAAAATTTTAATAGCAAAACATGGCTTATGATACATCAAAATGATGCTATTTTTCAAGAAAAACTCAACTATGCTAATATCAAAGTTCAGAAATGACCCCAGCGTGACCTATAAGTGATTAAAGGTCAATTTTTGAAAAAAATCTCAATAGCAGCCACAATTATGAAAATTTTCAAATCTTTTTTAAACCAATGAACTACTCAGACACAGCTTATGCTAACTTTATTCAGCATAAATGCTAGATCGCAGGTTCCTATATATCTGCCTATTGTCAGGTTTATTATTTAAATCTTCGGCAGAAACATCGACGTCGAAGAAGATGATGATGCTAATCAAAATCAAGAGGAATAAACCTGACAATAGGCAGATATATAGGAACCTGCGATTTAGCATTTATGCTGAATGAAGTTAGCATAAGCTATGTGTCTGAGTAGTTCATTGGTTTAAAAAAGTTTTGAAAATTTTCATCAGTGTGGCTGCTATTGAGAAAATTCCAAAATTTTGACATTAAAACGTTTGTAGGTCACGCTGGTGTCATTTATGAACTTTGATAATAGCATGGTTGAGTTTTTCTCGAGAAATAGCATCATTTTGATGTATCATAACCCATGTTTTGCTATTAAAAAATATTTGACCTTGACCTTTGACCCAGTTGCCATTGACCGATTTTGCTCATCTTCGAACTCAGTCAAGGTCTTGACCTAAGGTGTCGTTTAGCAAAAAGAATTTTTGAAAATCTTCAACGGTGTAAAAGTTATCGTGCGAACAGACGGACAGACGGACGGACGGACGGACGGACAGACAGACTAAGATCCATTCTAAAGAACCTGCTTTTGATCTGCGATCGCAGGTTAATAATCTGAGCCAGAGAGTCAGAGTCCAAAGGGATCGTTATTGCTGGTCTGGTTATCTTAATTGAAATAAATCAAAAGATAATCATATTCTTTGTGCAAAGGGAGAAAAAAGGTTCAAAAAGCTTTCCACTTTCTACCCACGTACTTAAAGATTTTTGAGACGGGGGGAGGAATTTATTTGTTTGTGCAACGTAACGCTTTAATATGAATGAAAAAATGAAATAAGCAAAAATTCAATTGAATTGAAAGCGTTGTGGCTGTGGTGTGGTTATCATAAGAGCGTTGCTGATACTCCCACACACTATCCCATGCCATGCCATGCCAGTAAGAGTTGTGTGGTGAGTGAAGTAAGAAGGGAGTAATATATTTTCCCATGATAAGAAAAACATTAGGGTAGTTTTGAAAACCAACTAAGATGAACAATTGAACATATAACATTTGTAATGGTAATAATAATGGTGGTGACGATGACACCTGAAGCTGTGTCGTGTGGCGGTGTTATGTTGGGTGACGGTGACTGATGTGATAATTGGCAATTATCAGCGGCATCAAACATCAAATCAAACCGGACGGAAGTGAAATGATGATAGTTTCTCTTCGAAGCCAAAACCAAAAGTAAAGGAGAAGATAGAAACAAGGTGTGCGTGATGGTGTGATTTAATTGTTTCGTAACCCAGCAGAACATAGAACAAGCAGCATATTTTACATTAAATATTGAATATTCATATTGAAGTTGCAAGTTTTGCAACATAATAACTTAACATGGGATTCTCTACCATCACGTTTGTGTTTCATTAGTTCTCATGAAGTGTTGTTAGTGTGAATTGGAGTAGTAGTGTGTGGAGTCCTTGTTTAATTTAGTATATTTGATATGATGGGAGAAGAAGGAGAGTAAACAACGCCCATCAACAAATTATCAACAAGTTGACAAAGACTGTTCAAATAGAATAATATATAATTATTAGCTTTAGTTGGATTGAATCGAAAGTATTTTTTTTGTGCTCCAGACTTTTTTGTATTATTATTGAAAATTATGACTCATTTGGGAGTTCTTGTGACGCCCAACCTCGCTGAGAACGTGACCCACCAAATCTTCCATGGGTTTGGCTCAGTTGGAGGTGGGTTTAGTGCGGGGGGTGGTGTTCAAAGTGGTGGAGATTTGAGACCAGCGATAGGCAAGCATTGTATTGACCTTCATCAAAGACTGATTCCGCATGGAGTTCATTTCGTGCCAGGCCCGGATGAGTGCACACTTTGTGCTTGTGATGATGGGGAACCTAAATGGTGCAAGGCTGTTTTGTGCTCGCCACCAACGGTAATTGAACCACATACAATTATTCAATTACAACACACTTGAACAGCGGTACAATACCTATTCATTTTTAAAAATTAAATAAATGTGCAAAAATGTTTTACAGGACTGCAAGTCATTCAGAGTGGGAAATTCTTGTTGTGACTTCATTTGCTTAGACGATTCCCTCAACAACAATGGTCCGAACACTGGTGGACCATACCTGAGTCGGCCGGTAGAAATTGCTAATTTCGTTCCGAAAGTGGTGATTGCGGCGGTTACTGCTATGCTCTCACTTTCTCTGCTATTTTTCCTCATCCATCGACTACGGCAGCGTCACATTCAAGGTAAAAATCAATTTTTTAATAATAATTATTATTATTCTTGTAGCAAAACTGGGGTTTGCTTTTCTCTTAGGATTAAATATTATGTATGTACTTATGATTGAAATTGAAACTCGTAGGTCGTCTCAACTCTGCGAGAGCTCGTCGCTCCACCCAAATGTGTGATGAATGTGATGACACCCGAAGCCTAGATTTCTCCAATGACTTTTTCGAGCATCGCATGAACTCTCCTCATTTATATCCACCTCAATATCTCGCGTGGTGGAAGCCACCTTCCTCCTACTTTCCTCCTAGAGGAGAAGCCCCACCACCTTATGAAGAAGCTATGATGGTGACAACTTCCATTGGTGGTGGTGGTGGGGCAATAAGCAATTTATCAGTGCCAGTGCCATCATATAACAACAACAACTTTCAAAACAATAATAACAACAGTGGAAGCGGTGGACTTTTATCATCAGCAGATATTCCTGTAGTAGTTCCTCCACCTGTGCTACCTCCCGGCCCGGTGTCCCATCGCTCACCAGCAATCCAAAGACTAGCTTCAGCTATCGCAAACACTTCAGTTTCTTCCTCGGGAAGTGGCAGTGGGAGTAGCACTGCTTGTACAACAACAGTAATTACCTCAACCCCTTCAGGAGCAGCCTCTACCTCAGTTGCTGCAACTATTCCTCAAAATGCCAAAGAACAAATTCTTCAAGGAGGAGTAGCAGACGACGTGAGGAAATTGGAGGGATTGGAAGCTAGGAATAATGAAAGGAGCAGTAGTAGTAGTAGCAGTAGTCCAAAAACCAAGTCTGATTCTTCAAAGCAAAAAAGTTCAAAATCGCATAAACATCATCATCATAACCCCCAACATGAGCCTAGACCAGGTCCGAGTAGCTCTAGAGCTGGTCCTGATTCTTCTGAAAACAGTGCTCGTCCATCATCATTCAGAATCAAGCCTCCTAGCCACGGTCCAGCTCCTCCAACTTATGAGGATGCCATCTACTCCCTTCATCCTGCGGTTTCATCAGCATCTGCTGCATCAGGAAGGGACCATTACCGACACAGTCTGACGCTCCCACCTCGTCGCTATCTGGAAAGCAATGGACAGCACCAGCACCTCGTTGTCGCTGCGGGCTATCCTTCCGTGGTCATTCGTGGTAGTGGTTGTAGTAACGGCTCTTCCCAAGGCCACCTAAGCTTATTCCCTGAGCATTCCTCGTCGGATATGAGAAGTCATACTCATCATAATCATAATCAACGCTTCTCTCTCCAATTTCCAGTAGGAGGAAGAGGACCGGATGATGGAGGAGATTGGAGCTCATCCAGCTCCACCTTGTCCCTCTCCACGACTCCCAATAGTCCCGTTGGAAGACCTCCTTCGGAACTATCTTCCTCCTCAGAATCCAGCGTGTCGGAGAGTCACAGTCATCCACCTCCTCCGCCACCCGCACCTTCATCTTCCTCTAATAATAATTCCAGTAGAGCTTAAAAAAATGGTGTATGTATTTGTATTTTTTTCCAGTATTTCCATATCATTTGTAGCAACAACTTTTTCTTCATCTGACCTTCGTATTTGATATTCGTATGTAAAATACCTGTACATCTAAATATATATGTAATGCAATAGATCTCCACCTCCAAAAAGTAGAAACGTGTAGTAGAGCAACAGAACAGAGAGATACATCGGTTGATAACCAAAACCAAAATACGTGTAAAAATGAAAAAAATTGTGTTCCAAAAAGTATATAAATATCCGTAGTGCACTTTTAGCAGATATCTAGATAATTTGAAAAAGAAGTAATGATATATATTATATGATAAGTTTCACATATCCGGTTTGTATTTCCGAGGTGGTATGGTGGAATGGAATCTGCATCCATTTAGGAACGAAAACTGAATGATAAATATTTTGTTACATCTTTTTTGAATCCGATTCGACCAGAAAAATAATGGTTTTGATGTATTTTTTCTCTCTCTCGGTTTTTAGTATTAAATTGTAAGGAAGCAAGGTGTAGTATTAAAATTTAGCTTGTAAAAAATATACTAAATCGTTAGAAACTATAAACTACTCAAACAGGGCTGCTAAATGAAATGAATACGTATACATTACATTAAAAAGTACATACGTAAAAACTCATCCGCAATAAAACAAAATGCTAAGTACGTAAGCGTAAGACTGAAACTTTTTTTGTGTAGAGATAAATGTTCCAAACCGGAAGTAGAAAAAACTCTTCACCACTAGTTTATCCCTGTAATAGAATTATTTAGCTTCTTCTGTTCAATCTTTCAATGTCAACAATTCCTCATCTCTTCATGCTCATGTTTTATTGTTACCAATATATAGAATCAGAATCGAATGTCAAAAAAATGTACAGGAAACTCACAAACTCTCAGGACGGTACGATAATACGTAGTAGGATAATTATTCTCGGTAGTATTGATAACCATTTTGAAATTGTCCATGTGCATAGAAATTGTAGTGACCAGGAAAATGTTTTGACTGTTAATTGATTATATCAACAACAAAAAACTGTTTAGTTATAAGGAAAAAAACATGCGTCATGTATATGTATGTATGTGAATATAGTATGATCACCATCAACCATCAACAAGAAATTAGAGCAATATTAAAAAATTATTGGTAGTTAAGAAATTATATAGAAGTTCAAGTTATGTGCAAATGTAGTAAAAAAAAACTTAGCATCATTGTCAATGTCAATCGTCATCCTCAGTGTTGAATGAATATTATTGTAAAAGAAGTTAGAAGTACAAAAAGAAAACCTTCATTCCTTTTCTTGCTCCTTTCACATTTGACATTTTCACTGTACTGTACATTATATTCATCATGGTGCTCCTCTCACAAAATACGAATGAAATTTAACATTTTCAAATTTGATCAACAAAATGTACAAGAATGAAATGAAATGAATGTAGAATGAAAATAGAATGTTCATTATAGATTGGTTTGAGCTAAAAGTTAATTTGTGTGAATTTGTGATTCTTATTTTAAACCTTGAAACTGGGATTGATTTTGTATCCCAAAAATGAATGTCCTTAACTTTAAAACTGTTATCATCCTGATCTTATTATTATTGTTGTCATTAAAATCAAAAAGTATATATTAAACTGTATTACAAAATGATAGTAGGTCTAGCTTTATTATAATGCATAGCCGGTGGTCTATTTTTTTGGTCTTCCCTATGCAAAATCTCTTTTTGGCATAAATATCCAATGCGCTTGCTTTTAAGTACACATCTCTTAAAAAATACATCTGCAATGCAATGGTCAATATCCTCTTCTAACCACCTCTTTTGTCTTTCTACAAAATTTATTGCTTTGGAGCTCGCCAAAATGAGCAATCTTCTGACATCTGACTTTTCCAAATTTGGCCATGCAAACACATCCCCAATACATTCACAATTCATACCATCATATCATCATATTATCACCACATCCTCAACAAATTTCATAGGTCAAAGCCATCATCATTTTGAGCAAGCTTTTCAATAAAATGCTCATTCTGAAGGTGATTGAAGTTGGAGTGTGCGCTTTGCAATGTTACATAATGTAAAAATAGATAGTTTGCAAATTTTTTTTTGCATAATCATCATCAATAAAAAGACAATGATGCGAAAAATGTGTGAGTTCCTTGAAGAATCTTAAATTTTTCATTCCTTTCAACTTGGCATTGCATTTCCTTCAAAACCAAAACCAACATTTGACTTTGTACACATATTATGTACATACTTATATTTTTCATTATGTATTACATAAAGCATCCTCCTATAATAAAAATTCCTTATAAAATGTGTTCATGTGAGAAACTAAGGTATAAACTCCAACGGTCCTGTTATGATGATGATGATGGCATGGTATATTAAGCTTCTCTTATATAGTGATAGTGTGATTCATCATCCTTGGTAAAGTTGTCTTGCAGCGGTATTGGAATGCATCTATATAGGTATATATTTTTTACCTTAATATCAGGACACGACTCACAATCACAAGCCCATCCTTATGCTATACACATTTACTTAGGAGCACTACTACTAGTAGCCCTACTACTATAATCTTCCCAATGCATTGGGAGGTTTTTGAAGGATGTCGTGCGCAAACGAACAGATCGAAGGAGCAGCAGAGGTTGCTGATAGAATAGGATGATGATGATGATATATATACACAATATACATGTGTGTAAGTAGGTACCTCAACCCAGCTCACCAAAGAATGAAGAAGAGTTTTTTATCACAGTTTCCTTGTGGAATCTTGGCCCAATGTGTGATCCACATGGAACATTGTACACTTGTCGATAAAGTTATTTGGTTTGGTGAGCCCGAGAAACAACAAGGAGGATAGGGAGAATCAACCCTATATATTTTCAACTCAACAGCGAACACGGAACCAAACCAAGTATTTTATATTCTCTTTTGCATTTCACATTATTAACACTACTCCCATTTGCTTTATACATACACCCAAAACTTGTATATGTATTGTATTCCATGAAAAACTTATGGTAAACTCATCATCATCATCAACAGAAATTCAAACCTCTTGTATTCTGTGCTGGCTGACCAAAGCAGAGCAGAGACCAGTGCTCCTTCACTTTTTACCACTTCTTCATTCCATTCCAACAGACAGACACGGACGTAAAGTCAACTGCTGATAATGTGTGTGAACTGTGAAAAAATGGACAAATAAGAATAATGTTTGATGTGATATGATGATGATGGTAGTTTGCTGGTGGTGAGGGTGATGATGAAGCAGCATCCCTATTAGACAAGAATTCGTCATCTTCTTTTGTGTTCAGTCATTCATTCATTATGAATGAGTAAAAAAATAGTAAAATGATTCATTAAAAATAGTAGTACCATCATCACATCACAGCGACGTGGAGAAGTGAAGTTGGAAGTGGGGAACAAAACATTTTTTTTCTGGAAACTCTGGAACCCATTTCGGCTTTTGATTTTTAATTAGTGATAATTCAGTGTGGGGGTGGTTGAGTTGGTGGTGTGGAGTGTACTGAATTGTACTACTGGAGGCTTGGACTCTGAAGTTGGAACTCAGTTTGGAGGAAAAAGAAATAAAGTAAGGAAATGAAAAATGGAAATGCCTTGATTTTTGTTATTGTTGAAGGAAAAAGTTTTATGTATGTTCAAGTGTCAAACTCATTAATTATGATTTACATAATGGGTGATATGATAATTTAGAAGGGATGATGATGATGATCCTGATCATCCTCATTTGCCAACCAACCACAGTAAGTATTTATGGCATAATCTCTGGCATCTAGAATTCTTTTGGACTGTACTCGTGTACTCGTCTCCTCACTGGAATGTAAATAGGAGGATCAGTAAGGAACAGTCTTATAATAATTTGTCTGGTTTAGTTAAGTTGTGACTTTTTGGTTTTGGTCAAATAGGGCACAAATATTTGTACAGGAGGGAGATATAGAGCCAAGGCTTTAGCCACATTAAATAAAATGTTCTTGTGCAAACGTAATAGCTCTTGGGTTTGCATTTGGTTAGTTAGCCGAGCCGAAACCTCTCTTCTTCTGTCATCATGTTATATAGTCGGTCTTGCTGATAGTGATTCTAATACATATTAAGTATTACATGAACATGAGACAGCAGGGGGAGATGAATGATGATGATGATGATGATACACATATAACATAAGTATGTATTATGTATACAATTTTTGACGTGTCTTCTTTCTAATTAAGTACATGGGAATGTACTTTATATTATTGATTTTGGAGACTAGAGAGTGAGTATATAGTGAGTGGCGAGTGGACGGTTTGGCAGAGAAGTGGGAAGCAATGACACTTCACAAAAACTCAAACTGGACTGGACACATACATTACATACATACGCAATTAAAGATTGAAAAGCGTCATTTAACATAAATATGCTCAAGTTAACGAATCCCTTGTTGAGAACTGAACTGATGATATGGTGGTGAAGGGATTGGATAGTATTTCACGGAAAAAGATAACCGTGAATCAGTTCTGAGAAGGAATATTTTATATTAGTCAAGTTTTGTTGCTCAATAAGTTTTTTATTTAATAAAGCTAAACTTTATCCAAGAATTGTAGTTTTTTAGTGGCTAGTTAGATTTAATTGAAATAGCGTGTGTAGTGTAATTACAATTATTGTGATTGGTTTTAGTGTGTGATCTTCTCAAAGGTGTTTTAGTATCCTGATTGACGTGTATTGTGGAAACGGAAGGAATTGAAAACTAAGGTTAGATTTTTAATGGTTTGTGGGGGCGTCATTTTATGCAGGCATATGGTAAATTTGGCAATCCGGATATTGGCAATGGTTTAGTTGCATAATGTAGCTTGCATTGTCTCTTGGATCTTATATAGGTTTTCTATTCTCTACTTGCTCTGATAGCTTTTGCTGGTATAACCTACTGTAATCATTGCAACTTTCATCAATCCCATTACTTTATTACGGGTTATATATTCAGAATTATCATACGATCCAAATTAATATATTGACGATGAGTGATTCAATACAAGAGCTAGGAAATATTTTCAACCTGTTTTTTATTCTACAGTCAGTCATGTCATGTCAGTCTAGGTATGTACGTGTCTATGGAACACATCCGTCATAATTTTTTCTTCTTCCTCTACTTCATCTTGAAGGTCAAACGGAAGGGAAACAGCATGACGATATGTGTACTCTTCTTCCTTTTCCACCTCTTTTAACAACCTCATATATCATTCATTACGGTAATAATTTCACATAATCGTTTCCTTCCTTTTACCTTACTTTTACGGGCTCGTTCTCCGCTTCAACAAATAAATGCCAAATGCCAACCAAGCCACATTTCTCCAACTATCTTCCACCATCCCGTTTTCCTACCTTTCTTCTCTCTCAAGTGGTTTGCCTTTTTACTTTCGGTTTTCCTTGAGGACTTGAGTTTGAGTAGTCTATAGAGTACGTGCCTTTTATGAAGGATTTTTTCTTTCTTCCTTTCGGCTCTCATCTAAAAAATTACATGATCTCTTTCATGATGATGATGATGATGATGAACAGGCACTTCAATACCATATAGCCAGCAGCGGTATTCAGTTAAATCATACATCTTCTTACATCTGTTCCATTAGTAATGTCAATGTACAAGAAGAAAGTACCCGAATTGGAATTGTATTGTACTTATTCTGACATGATGATACAATTCAAATCCAAATTGTAAAAGAAAAATCGATTCTACTTTCTCTTTTTCTTGTCAATCCTAATCAAACTCTCTTTGTCTTGTCTTCCTTTTTCTGTTCCAATCGACATAAACTAAACTCCCGAGAGGGTTCGGGTACGTGGAATAACGAATGTGTTGGTGTTGCTGATGCCTCGTTTCACTAAATTGAGTATGCATGTCAAATCATCCATCCCAACCCAATATCATCGTCATCATCATCATCATCATCATTCTCGTCTTGTTTTATTCACTTGTTGAAACCAAATCATGTAATTTTGTTGCTGAGATTTGTTTCGTCTGAGGGGAATAATAACAATAATGAAATTGCAATTTTCTCTTGTACCCTTTCTTTCCCCCGGAGAAATTGGACCAGTTGCTCTTACTCATTATAGCCATCATCATCATCATCACATCAAAGCCAAGTTCACTCTTGCAATAAATGAAACGAAGGTGGTAAAAAGTAGGAAGGCAACTCTATCAAATCAAATTACATTCTTTTGCTCTTTCACATCTACTCCACCGACCCGACCTCAATTCATTCCAATTTAATGAGGTTTCCAGTTCAAGGTCATGTAAAGTTCAGTGGACGGAAACTGTTCTGAAAACTATCCAACTCACCAAAGGGAAAACTCACTTCCTTTTAGCAAACAAGAGACTTTCATCATGTTTCATAAATCTCTTGTGGGATAGTGAAGAAAGCTGTAAAAAAAGGGGGAGGTAAAGGGAAAACATGCTATGACTCACTTCACTGTACTTTATACTTGTTAGCCATTATGAAGAGAAGGAGTGTTTACATTACAAGCTCTATGTAGTAGTTTCACCAACATAATATTCAAAACGAGTAACCGAAACCAGACCACCCAGCTCCGAATTTGTACTCCTGGTCATATGGCACCAAAACCAGTCCATACCAATTCCAACTACTTCAAGTGGAGTGGAATAGAGTGAGTGGTCTGATGTGGTACAACCGTGGTTTGGTTTGGTTTTTTGTCACTATGCGTTGTGCCTATTGATTATTGTCAATAAAAAATGAGCATATGGAAAATATTACTTGTACCTACCACCCCAAAATATTATGTACTTATGGGACAATATTGGTTTGGTTATGGAATGTTATGCTATGTATCATCATATAGGTTGTCATTGTCATTCTCATTGAGCCTCCTATCTTATTCCACCCTTTACAGAGAAAGCCCTAACCAGGAGCTTAACAAGTAGCTGATGTGTTGGATAGTGAAATTGGATCCAGGTGTGCTAAACGAGAATGTCAGTTGGAGTTGTCAGCTTAGCTACTTTACTTTTATACTTTCGTAGAAAAATAGGGACGTTTGTTTGTCTTGACCAGAGCAGTTGGCAGTAGTGCCAGAAAAAGATATAGATATACATCAGCCATCTCAGTAGCACTCACTGGAGTGGACTGGAGTAAATGAGCATAAGTAAGTATTGCTCAAGGGAAAAATGGGAAAGCGGATGCGATGCCAAAGCAGCTTCTATATAGCCCCCATTATATTGTAAGTATATAGCACATGCCACATACCATGCTGGCTTCGGTGAAAGAAGGCGTTGGTGTGTGTGTATAACATTGCAGTAAAGTTGTATGTATGGTATGGTATAACATGGTGGTTCTCCATTCTTTAGCTTTTCTTTGAGATCCGATCTGATATGGAAAAAAAAGGAAAATAGTTTCTCTTCCATGCTACTGCCTTTTCTAATAAGAGCCAAGCGAGTATTATTATATAAGCCATTGCTTACGGAGAAAGGAAAGGGGCACAAACACAAAGCAGCATGGAATGGAAGCATGCTTTTGCTTATTCCTTTTGCCAAAAAATCAATAGTTTTTTGCAAGGCCAAACTCTTCGTCTACTCCCATTTGGGTTGGAGAATATGAAGTGATGTGAATGTGAAGTGGTGGTGCGGTGGTGGTGGATTGGATGGAGTAGCAGAGTTTCCTTTCATTCCACATAAAACTAAAATGTTCTATGTATGCTGCTCCTCAAGCCAAACCAAGGCAAAAAAGGGGTTTCCTACTTTCTCTCTCGGAGTCCGTGCCGTTCTATATGAAAATGAATTGTGGAATGAATGGGGGAAGAAGGAGCAAAGAGGCATGGAATGAAAAGTTGTAGAAATAGAGCAGAATGTTGGAGCTTGGAACGAATGAGGAGAACATTGGAAAAGCAGATGTATTTTTTCCATTCTTTACTTGACTCGAGGCTCCTAAACATAACAGAACAGTATAATGTCGTAGGTATTTATGTTTGACTTGGTTGAAGCCAGGCCAAACCAGCATGTAGCCTTTTTTTGCTGGCTGGAAGCAACTTGACTTAAGCAAAGACTTGGATAAATTCTTTGTGGATGTGATATGTGATAGTGCATTGCATTTTGCATTCCATTTCCATCATCAGCCTTTAGAGGTATGCAAAATAGTTGGGGTATCAGTAATATCGGTATCATCCGGGATAAAAATAAGATCCAGAATAGTATAATTTTATTGGATTAGAGAGAGAAGACGAGTGAGCAGTTATAGGCATTTCCTTTCCCTACACAGAGGAATTTGATTGACCTGAAGTCTTTGGAGGGTATTGGCTCATGAATCCTATCCGTATTCCGGTTAGATATCGATATCATCAACATCATCATCCTTCCAAGCGAGATCTTTTTGTGTTGGGAAAGTGTTAAATAAATACCTCACTTAGAAAAAAGAAATCTTTCTAGTGTGAAAGCAGAGATGATGATGATGAGGATGAAAGTGAATGCATACAAAAGAGCAAGAAGAGCTCTTTTCACAAAGTGAGTTTGTGATGGAGGACGTAATGTAAGCACGTAAGACCTCCGACAAAGATTTCATTCCTCAGCATACTTTCCTTTGTAACATCTCATCTCTCTTATGCATGATGATGTAATCGTACCTACTACTATTACTATAATATACCTAAACCTATAATATTCTTCATTCTTTAGAAGAAAAAATCGGTAACATGATATCACAAGAGGAAAGAAAAGGATGAAAAAGGCCTTTCACTCTCAGCCTCCTCTCTTATTCCTTTCCTGGAAATGGAAGGTAAAGCACATAATCCTTTTTAGTATACTTACCCAACCGAACCTTCCGTGTGTATGTGCTTCTAGGTCATCTCTAATTTCATTTTCTGGGCTGATTCACTCCAAAAAAACAGGAAGGAAAAAAGGAAGGGATCTGAATCTTGTTCTGAAATCTGAACATGATTTTAGGCAAAACTGATAAATAATATGATAAAAGGGTATCATTATATCTGTTGTTGTTATCATCTTTATCAAATTTCTTTGGGATATTCAATATCCTGTTGTGCAAGACAAGTTCTCTTATCACTCAGGTGTTTAAAAAAGTCACCAAGTCTCTTTTGTTACCGTTGACCTTGTACTTGTGAAAGTGAAAGTATTAATTACAGGTAGGAATTTGCACCTTCGCATCTCATCGCATTGCATTTTGTCAAAAGGAAAATTGGAAAAGGATAAAACGCAAACCAACAGAGAGATATTTGCGTTCCTTTGTCGCTTTTCCTCCACGCGTCACTTTCCTGCGCTCTGATTGGTTGAGCGCTGAGAAACAATGCATTTTCTTTGATTCTGGCCTGCGTTTGCTTGCGGTTGCTGATTGAGTGCGTGCATTTTCCATTTTTGATCAGATGCATTCATATCCATCAAATATTCTCGGATGATTGGGAAAATGTACTGATCGATCGGGCAAAGTGCTTTTTGCACTAAGGATATTTTTATGCATATAATATCTCGATCAGCTGAACGAAAGGATGTTTTTATACCTAAAAATTTTGTGCATTTACAAATGTTGATTGTTATTATAGATTTTGAGTTGTGTTTTCGAGCATTCGTTTCATGTTATAGATCCATACGTTGAATAAAACAGTTTAATTTGATGGTTTGTTTGATAACCGTGCTCTTCTTGAAGTTATTAAACTGTGTTTGTGTAGATTCTTATCAGTGATGGGTTAGGCAGTAAATGTAAAGTCGAATTTGACTTATATTAAAGTCAATGCATTTTGTTTAAGTAAAGATTTATGATAGAATCGATAGGCAGTGGGGTGTGGTGTTTCTACTTGAATAGGTTTAGTCTCCACCTTGTAATTATCATTATATCCAAATGTGGCATGCACTTTCAACATCATCATATCACTGCCAAATTATCTATTTTACTGACTGGTTTGGTCTGATTGTTCTGTTTCAGGTAGGATCTTCATCCATGCTGTGAGATGCTATGGTCACAGTTATTGAAGACGTGGAAGAAATCCAACCGCTAAGCTGATATCACCTACCTCCTTTAGGTTTAGGTGCAACAAAGGGATAACTACTCAATTAGCGTGTCCTTAACTTTTACCTATTCTCTCAAATCTACCTCTACTTTCGCCATCCCAGTTCAGCAGGGCTCTACGGTGGTTAATTGTGAAAGAAGAGGATTTGAAGAAAGAGTTGACTTTTATTTTGGAGTGACGCCTCGTACAAAAAACTACCTTCAAAATGTCGTCAGGAAATCAGGGAATGGAGCAGTTGATCCCCATTGTCAACAAGCTCCAAGATGCCTTCACGCAACTTGGAGTGCACATGCAGCTGGGTACGGCTCAAAGAATAATTAGTTATAGTATTTTCAACATTTTGAGTTAAAAGTACCACTCACCATTCTTGTAATTCAATTTAATCCTTTTGTTGCAGATCTGCCTCAGATCGCTGTCGTGGGAGGTCAGTCTGCTGGAAAGTCCTCTGTATTAGAAAACTTTGTAGGAAAGTAAGTCAAAAGTTGAAAGGAGGTTTAAGGCAGTTGTATATGATATAAACGCAAACCTACGTTGATATATTTTAGGAAGATAATTTAACCCATTGTTTGTTCTTCTTTTTCTCAGGGATTTTCTCCCCAGAGGATCCGGTATTGTAACGAGAAGACCTTTAATTCTTCAATTAATCACAAACGTTGCCGAATGGGGAGAGTTTCTTCATTGCAAAGGGAAAAAGTTTACGGATTTTAATGAGATACGTTCAGAGATTGAACAGGAGACAGATCGAGTCACGGGTGGTAATAAAGGGATCTCAAACCTCCCAATCAATCTACGAGTGTATTCTCCCCATGTATTAAATATCACACTTATAGATTTACCTGGTAAGTACTACGCTGAATGCCATAACGAAGCTAAGCTAAAATATATCACACTGAGAAGAAATGAATTGTAACAATGTGCTTCTTTTTTATCAGGTTTAACTCGCGTTCCAATCGGAGATCAGCCAATCGACATCGAGCAACAGATTAAAGACATGATATTTCAATTCATCACCCGTGAAACTTGCCTAATTCTTGCAGTCACCCCTGCGAATTCAGATTTGGCGACTTCAGATGCACTCATGATGGCAAAACAGGCAGATCCTGATGGGATGAGGACAATTGGTGTAATTACCAAACTCGACTTGATGGATGAAGGTACAGATGCTCGGGAAGTTTTGGAAAACAAACTAGTTGCATTAAGAAGAGGCTACGTGGGCGTAGTGAACCGATCCCAGAAGGACATTGATGGTAGAAAAGATATCAAAGCTGCAATGGGAGCTGAGCGAAAGTTCTTTTTGAGTCATCCGTCATATCGGCACATGGCCGATAGGTTGGGAACCCCCTACCTTCAACGAATTCTCAATCAACAGCTCACCAACCACATCAGAGAATGCCTACCTGCACTCCGGGATAAAATGCAAAAGCAAATGCTCGCGTTGGAGAAGGATGTGGAACAATACAAGTATTTCCGACCGGATGATCCTGCCATCAAAACCAAGGCTATGTTGCAGTACGTGTGTACATTGCTAAACAACTTATAATAATAATATAATATGTGTGTACATTATAAAAAAAAGTTCATAACAACATTAACAAGCAACCTTGAAACTTTTTCTATGTAGAATGATTCAGCAGCTTCAGTCAGATTTTGAACGAACCATCGAGGGTTCAGGCTCAGCTTTAATCAATACAAATGAGTTGTCGGGTGGAGCCAAGATCAATAGACTCTTCCACGAGCGATTCCCCTTTGAACTTGTCAAGATGGAGTTTGACGAGAAGGAGTTGAGACGAGAGATCGCGTTTGCCATTCGTAACATTCACGGTATAAGAGTCGGCCTGTTTACCCCTGACATGGCATTTGAAGCTATTGTCAAGAAGCAAATTTCCAGGCTCAAGGAACCTTGTCTAAAGTGTGTTGACTTGGTCGTCCAAGAACTTCTTAATGTTTGTCGAATATGTGCAGAGAAGGTAAGTGAAAGTCTGCAAATATACTATACTTTCAACCAAACCAAGATATATTCATATATTATGCCATGCCATGTATTATATTACGTACACCATGATGAAATGCTACTATTGCTTTCATGTTAGATGAATCGTTACCCAAGATTACGAGAAGAAACAGAGCGGATTATCGGCTCGTTTGTTCGGGAAAAGGAGCAAATCTGTAAAGACCAACTTCTCATGCTGATTGACTGTGAATTGGCCTATATGAACACTAACCATGAGGACTTTATTGGCTTTGCAAAGTAAGCAAGGAGCAATTTCTCATAAATTATATATATATATATGTATCTCTATGTATTTTCGTTCTAGCTCTTTTTGTAACAAATCAAAACCAAATGTTTAAAAGCTTTCTTGCTCTTTGTGTAAATGTTTCCCTGCTGGTCAAAATAATAAGTATAGTATCTATCTATATTTAGAGAAAAAAAAATACTTTTACAGTAAAGAAATATGACCACGTTTCTCTCTACCTGTTAAGAAGTATCTTACACAAAAAAAATATGTACTTGTTCCATGTATTCAAAAGAAAACCTTTAATCAACATATTTTTTCTCTTTTTTGATTTCCGTTGTATGTATTTGTGTGTATATACTACTTCTACTCTCTACTTCTCTCTTCTCCGAGTTGGCAAGTGGAATTTTTTAAACAAAATCAATGTGACAAAAAAATCTTTTGAGTGGAATTTTTCCATCAATTTTAGGGTTCTAAGCAGTCCATCGGTTGGTGGGGATCGAAATAGGTTCGGGAAAATATATGAATTCTTCTGTATATCCATCCATACAAAAATATCACAAAAGAAACAAAACATATATTGATTTTTTATTTCTTTTTTCTAACTAAAAACAACAGTCATTCATGTATGCTTTTGTAACGCGTAAAATATATATTTGTATTATATTTGTTTTTCTTTTATGAGTTTGGTTTCTTCTTAACTGTTTTTTGTACCTAGATATCATTACTTGATTAATATATGTAGTAGATGAAGATGTTGGGATAATGTCTTCGTTCGTGTTTTTTTTTTTTTGGTTTTTCTTTAAAAAAAAATATTAATTAATCAATCAATCAGTTTTTCTATATAGTCGTATTTGTTTTATGTTGCTCACACGTACTCGTACTCTTTTTTTTTAATTTATGATTTATCCGAAAGAAAAGATATGGTATGGTGTGTTGTATGATGATGATGATGATGAAATGAATGCGTGGTGTAAATGTGCAAGCAAAGTATTAATTTACCCAAACGCGATAAAAATCACAAATTAAAAAAAATTAGCGTTTTCACTAAATTAAAAATCTCATAAAACCTGTACCGTAAAACTTACAATAATACTTCATTCATACCATTCAGTCATGTTTTTTTTAATTTTTTGAGAAACGTGGAATTTTTTTCTTTAGTTGCTGATTTTCATTGAATTTTCCTGAGTTTTTAGAGAATTTTAGTCAAATAATACTATAATGTAGTTAGTTATAATACGTCTACTAGCTACAGCATAGCAAAAAAAACCAAAAAAAAATTATTGAGTTATGTTTTTGTTTTCGGGCTTTTGAGTGGCTGTCAAAAAAAATTCCTCTATTCTTCTTCTTGATGTTGATATTTTAAAATCTGAAAGGTTTAGTTTGAGTAGAACTCAAAAAGGAGGATTAATTTGGGTTGTGATATTTTTTTGTGTGATTGTGCGCCGTCATTAGTGCCCAGCAGAGTTCAGATAACACGTCTAAAACTGGGAGGAAACTGGGAAACCAAGTTATTCGAAAAGGGTACATGTGTATACACAACTTGGGAATCATGAAGGGTGGCTCCAGAGATTACTGGTTTATGCTCACCTCGGAAAGCTTGTCATGGTTCAAGGATGAGGAGGAAAGGGACAAAAAATACATGCTTCCATTGGACGGGTTGAAGTTAAGAGACATGGAAAGCGGGTTTATGTCAAAACGCCATACTTTTGCGTTGTTCAATCCTGAAGGTCGTAACGTTTACAAGGTGAAGACGGATTAACACTTTTACTCGTCATCAAACCTAACACATACATTTAAGTTCCTTTAAAAGTAACTCTTGTTTGTATTTTTTGCTTGCTTTACAGGATTACAAGCAGTTGGAGTTGTCGTGTGAAAATCAAGACGAAGTCGACTCTTGGAAAGCATCATTTCTCAGAGCAGGTGTGTACCCGGAGAAACAGTCAGAAGTATCTTCAAACGGTGATGATTCATCATCGTCTGAACAGACGTCATCCCTAGATCCTCAGGTATACGTATAAAATATTTTGCAATTACCATTCATTACACGCATTGCATATTTAATAAGGTCTCTCATGTTGACGCTGGAATATGAAATAATCTGTTTAGTTGGAGCGTCAAGTGGAAACCATTCGAAACTTGGTGGATTCATACATGAGGATCGTAACAAAGACGACAAGAGATTTGGTGCCCAAGTCAATTATGTTCATAATTATCAATCACACTAAGGAATTCATCAATGGGGAGCTCCTTGCTCATCTGTATGCTTCGGGAGATCAGGTAGACATGGTAGAGCAACGAAAAATTTCCATCTTTATGTCGTATAGCGTATTATACGAACATAAGGTTTTCCTTGGGTGTGCAATGCTAATAATTAATTATGATTTAATTTTGCAGCAATCAATGATGGAAGAAAGTGCAGAGGAAGCAATTAAGCGGGAGGAAACTCTGAGAATGTACCACGCCTGTAAAGAAGCGCTCAGAATAATTGGAGACGTATCAACGGCCACTGTGTCAACGCCAATGCCACCACCAGTGCGAGGTGCTATGGCTTCAGATTACGGCAGTAGCTCCAACTATTTAGCGAATGAACAGCCACGGTAAGGCTAAGATTTTCAATATGCCTTTTAGACAAATACTTTTCAATTAATCAATTTCATGAAACATAATCATGATTAACTAACCGTCTCCTTTATATTATTCGTATCTATATTTATGTATATGTTATGTACTTGCTGGAACCACGCTGCTTCCAACTCTAAAAAAACAGAGACATAGATTTGTGTAACGTGTTTAAATGTCGTCTTATATTGGGGCCTTTAAGTATATGTGTACATAATTGTGTAAAGAATGGTCCGTAATATTGAATATTGTGATATGCTGCTGCTGCTACAATGATGTTAAAACTGGTGAGCAATGTGGTATGACTTGAGTCGAATTACATTGGGGCTTGTTCTATGTGCAATAATAGCAAAGAATGCAATGGGTAATGTTTGGGTCGGTTAGGTTAAAATGTCCGCTTTAAAATGAAACTACCCGTTTGCTCGAAAGTAGCTTATTTTTTGTATCTGTATCCTTTTGCATGAAGACAGCTATTATTTAAGTACATTTGGTAGAGGGCTCTAGAAATATGTTGCTTAAAAAAAAGGAATACATAGCTTATCTTCCTTCAGGTTAGTCCAGTGCTGTCCTGCAAATGGTTTTTCTGTTCAAGTTAAGTTGTTCCAAGTTATGTTAAAAGTTGGGGTTTTTGTGATGATGAATTTCAGTTTGCCACTTTTTGTGGCAACGACTGGAGGACTTTTTGTTAGCTTAGGCAGAGGGCTCAGGTTATTTATTGTTCAGGGTTTATGGATTTTTTTTAAAGGGTTCAACCTAGACTGGAATTATTTGAGAGTCGAGTGGAATGAACAGGATTGAATATTAGAAAGAATCAGTTAGTTTGTTTCTTTTGTACCTACTAGTACAATGGAAAAAGAAAAGGGAGCAGAACTAGCACTGATACTGATGCTGAAACCTGATTAGACAGTAAAAGGGAGAGTTTGGTAAAATACATACTGCTTATTTAACTATCCTGGAATGGAAAACAGAAAGGACTTTAGAATGAATTGGGCTTGAAGTACTACTTTTTGAGGAAGCCTTTTTGTATAGCTTTTTTGGAAAAAAAATACAAATCTAAAAAGACTAGAGCACAATCAAACTGCTTTCCAATCTATATTTAATTTGTTTTTACTATAAAAACAAAACTGCTCCAAGGTATTTGTTTGAGATTTAAACTTAGTTTTATATAAACGAAACACTACGTGTAGGGACAGGAACTATAATTATGAGAAACGGATGATGATGAATCTCTCAAACAATTCTTCGTCGACGTCAACCACCCCTTCCCTTTCGCCTGTTATGGGGCTTAACGCAAAAGCTCACAGTCTTTCGTCCTCCGAGTTGGAACAGCGTGGATTGAACCGACTAGACAACTCATTTAGGACTATTTTTCAATCTGAAAGGGCGAGTCCACCTAGTCCAGGCGGTCCCAGACGAACCACAGGACCACCAACAATGGCACCTATGGGTGGAGGGAGAGCTCCACCTCCAGTTCCAAATCCAGGAGCGAGACCTGCACCAGCAATACCTAATAGACCTGGTGGCGGTGGTCCACCCCCGCAACCACCTAAAGGCGGATTACCTGCACCTCTCATTCCTTCGTAAGTCAACTTTTTTCGATTGTTTTCGATACTTATTCACACTTAATAGTAGTACATACTTTTCCAGGTTTAGGAGAAAGTTCAATCTGTTAGGCTATTATTGACTTATTTGGTCTCGTGTGAAACAATATATATAGTAACTACTACTTTTAAAGGAGTAACCTTGCTTTAAAAAAAAAGAAAAATTAAATAGGGGATTACTTACAAGTTACAAATTTTTCTAAGAACATATAATATTTTTGTGGTTTTGTCACTCTGCTTTGTTTGCTGCATACTATACAGCTAACTCCTCTCTTCTGCAATCTTCATTTCTAACACAAAACTGGAGTAACTTTTCTTCTGCTCTTGTTGTGATGTGAGTGATTTGACTTGGTTCATCGTTATACGTAAGTAGGGAAGAAATAATGGGAACATGGGAGGGAAGGCTAGTTGATTAGAATTATGCAGGAAATGATTATCAGAATTAGTTTGCTTCGGTATATGTGTAGTATCCATAATATATATATATATATATAATAATAATAATAATTATAGTTTACTGTAATGTGTGCAAGTTGTCTGCAGATCGTTTTTCTCATTCTCACTTCTTTCTCGTTTCTTTGATATGATGAATGATAATGTGATGCACAAAGCATCTGCATTTTCACTTTTCTATCTTTTCACTTTCATCTATATGCTTTTGGTGAACGTTTATGAATGTTGTCGTGTTATGGGAAAACAAATTATACTTACTGATTATTACTGATTGACAAGAATATAACAAAGGGAATTTTACATTAGGATAGGTCAGGCTTAGGCATAATATGAAGTAACAAATCCAAAGCTTATCTTTCTTCTGAGTAGATATCAGATTCAATTGTTAACCTAGAAATTTCAAGTAGCCAATTTTGATTGTTTCTTTTTTGAATTCAGACGGGGGCAGGTAAATTCCGCTATGAACGTTGTGGGTTCTATGCCACCTCATATGCAGAAGCAGGCGCTGTCAGCGGCAGCGAACGCTGCTGCCTCACTGCCCCCAGATGTACAGAAAAAAATGGCCACCGCTGCAATGAACTCCTTCTTTAGTAGGAAGTAAAAATGAGGGAGTCACTGTTACATTCAGGATTTGCATAGCTACTTTCTACTTTCACCAATAAATCGAAAGGGTAGAGCCAGAAAGAAATAATATTGTCAGGATTATTAAGAGATATGAACTGTAGTATTATACAAAAACAAAAAAACAACTCACAACAAAAGTATAAAAATATATTATTATGGAACATTGAACCTCACGTTATGTACCGTACCTGCACTGTGATGTTGATAAGGAAGGAAGGATTATTATATGACGCATCACACAACCAAATGAAATTCTGACTCAAAAAAACTGAAATGAAACTCACATTCTTCTTCTTTTCCAAAAAAAATGTATTATATATTTTGTGTGAAGTTAGAAAAAGGATGAGGAGGATAATATAATCAAACCTCGTGAATTTGTTACTTAAATAAGATGATGATACAAAAGAAATACCTTACACTTGTGAAATATACTTTTTAGTAAATATATTCTTAAGATTAGACGTAGAACGCTATTGTAAATTGTATGCATATCAGTATGAGTAGTAAGGGAAAGCCTGCCTGTAAAAAAACAATCCTTGCTCTCTTTCTTAAAATTCTAACAAGTAACTAAATGTGAATGTGTGTATTTGTATTGGTGTCTTTGTATACAGACCGAAGAAGAAGTAAAATGATCAAATCACACAATCTTCAATCAATCTGTCTGTTAATCAAATCTCTGTAAAAAAGAATTGAAAAGAAGACATCTCATAGTCACAGTCTCACCGTCAATCAATCTGTCTCAATATAAATCTCCATCAGTCAATCAAAATCAACAGCCAAGAGAGAAAAACTTCACTTTCAACTTTCACGTTTTCTTTTCCCTTCCCAATTAATCTAACTTCTTTGTAGAAATTCCAAATTCCTTTTTCCATCTTATCTTCTTCTCATCATTGTTCTTCAGCAGCCATTATTGCCACTACTACTACTACTTGATTGCTGCTGGTGATTTGATATTGCACTTGTCCTTATAATCGCCTTAAAAACGGTCTTCCCCTTTTTGCACAAGAAGAAAAAAAAGTGAGTCCTTTCAATATCAATCATTCACTCTTGTGTTTATTCTTGTTCTTTCAAACCTCTTCTTCTTTCATCAATCACCAACGATTATTCAATTCATCCTTGTTAAGTAGTTTGTAATTTTGTGATGTTCAATTTCCACCAGCAATATATTTGTAATTCAAGTGTTCTTCTCTAACTACAAAAAAAAACGAACATACATAAGAAATACATTCCATGTAAAATGTACATTCCTTCGCACTTCTTAACGTATATATTATATGTATTTACGTGAGACATTCAAAATGAAAGTAAGTTTGTGAAAGGGCAAGAGAGAAATATAACTTAATTAGTCATGTTTAGAAAAATCAAATTATAAAAAAACAAAAATTGGTTATTTTAATGAAAGCAAAACTACATATATATATATATATATTTGAAGCACTTTACCTAAATTGAATCGAATGAAAAAATTGTTCATGAGGAATGAGGAAGGATAATATGATGAATAGTTGCGTATTATGTATGTTCACGGTAAGGTATAGGGAAAAGTAAGTAAGTAAGTTGCTGGTTGTAGCGGAATAGCGTGGAATGTTAATAATCTAATGGATAAAAATATTATGTAAACCTAATAATAATCTACTTTCAAATTCAACAACGGTGGCTTTATTTTTAGGCAAGGGGAATGAAATGAATTGATAAGAAATACTATCAATAAGTTTAGGATATGTAAATGAAAAGAGAAAGAAAAGCAAACCTGTTCTTTAAAAAAAACTTACTAACCTTCACATTATTATCTTGTTATTTCACTCTCTTTTTCTCTCTCTTGGCTAATTGTAAGTTTAACTAACCAAAAAAATTATATAGTTTTGATGCTTCACATAAAAAGGAAAGATGATGATGATAACTAGTTGTAAGAGAAAGGAAAAATCAACAAATTAATTGGCTACTACGGCTAATCATATTCATATGTAAACCAAACCATGTGCTTTAGTTTTCTTAACCAACCTATTCGTTGAGATATTTTTCCTTTTTTGATCTGATCTGAATCTGATATACCAATATGTCGTGTCTGTCTCACTGTCCGTGTGAGAGAGCTAGAAAGATGAAGGGAATCTACCTACGAAATGTTTTTAAGTTATTTAACTAACTCTGTTGTTATTCCTGAGTAATGATGATGATATGATACCAAAACTTGTCTACGTCTTGTGTTTAATTAAGTACTATTGATAAGATTGATGATGAAGATGATGATAGTAGAGAAAGATTATGAGCATAGACATTAATAATTTTACTTTTAGAAAAATGCTAAAAAACATTATGAATATGATATGAAAATGAATGATATGCTACTATACTGATATAACTTAACATATATTACATAACATAACATAACGTACACACACAATATATGGCTAAGAAAAGAAAAACGAAGAATAAGATTTGAAGAAAGAAGAAAAAATATCTTGACTAATAAAGAGAAATACTGATTATGAGAATTTCATCATCCAGTTTAGTTTGACAATAATTAATTCATCTATAATATCGTATCGTATCATAATTGAGCCAAACCAGTTGAGGAAGGATCATTATTTCAGGTTCGGAAAGAAGTTCATCTATAAGAATCATAAAATAAGCATCGAAACCTGCATGTGGCATCATCAAGAAATAATCTTCCTGTGTAGTTTTATTTATTGAAACTTGACTGCTTGCTTGCTTCTCGTGCTTTCTCTGCATGATGTTGATAATATTTGTAATGATTAAATTGTATTGTTGATTAAATGTCTTTGATGTATAGTACACACCCGTATTCGTAGTAGTGATTTGAATTGGTTGGATGTCCGTGTCGAGAAGTGTAGTTTAGGAATGTTTAGAGGAATGTTCTTTACATTTTACATAGTTAGTTTAGTGAGTGTGATTATAAAATGTATGTATTGTATATATTTCTTATGTTATGTTAATTTTGATTTATGTATTGTGTGCTTCCCTTTTTTTGAGTTATAGTTTTAAATGCCTATGTTGTTTTATGATTTTTTAGGAGACAAGCAATGGGTCCGCCTCGCATTCCAGACAGGCCACAGATACCTTCGAGACCTCAATAAACTATATATTATATGTTCTTAAACTATGTACTAGTTATAAATGATTTTAATCTAATCTATAAAGTTTCAAGAAAGATGATTCACATCACAGTTTTTTGAAGGGCCAACTTTTATCCAAATCCGAAGGCGGAGTTGTTGTAACCAAATGAAATCAGTATCGTATATATCTACTAAACTATGCAATACAAATACAATCTAGTGTTTAAGAAGCCGACGACCACACACACCACAAGAAGAAGCCAAGCCAAGCTAACGTTGTTAATTATTAAATGTCTTTGTTTCCTACACACTCTCTTCAACTTTGACAACTCATGTCGCGTCATGTCATGATGATGTCATCACCTCTTCCTTTGTTTGTATCTTTGCTTGCTGTTTCAAGTTCATCAATTCAAACTTTGTTAGTTTTTTATGAAAAAAATGTACTGCTACACTGCTTTCCTTGGCTCTGAAGCCAGGGAGAAGATGAGTGAGTTGTAATTATATTATGTATGATGTTGTGTTATGTAATGATGTGATCCTCTTCAGTCTGTTGATGATGATGATGATGATGCCACCGCTACCGCTGCTGCTATTTATGTGATTATCAAATCAAGATAAGAATACAATACAGAAGGAGAACGCAAGACGAAGATCAAATGCAACACAAACATTTTAACTGAAACTGTACCTGGTTGTTGTTGAGAAAAGGAAAGAAAAATAATAATTGTCTTATCATGACATGTTTTTTGAGTCTGTTTTTCTGTGTTGAACTATATATTGAATGATTATGTTTGTTTGTCTGCTGTAATAATTGACCCTAATAATATTATAATATATAGTAGTAATGATTCCCATACGTAAATACATTGTCAGTATAAATGCTGCTATAATTATGATGACGTGATTGCTCTTGTAAGCTGTTTAATTGTAATACTTACTTAATTCATTGAGTTTGATGATGATAATGATGATGTTATATTTTCTTTGAATAATATAACCAAACCTTACGCTGGTCAGTGCACTACAATTCAAGTAACCAAATCCCAATAGTTTTTTTATGAGACACGTTTTATTGTTCATTTTTCACATCGATTTGATTGATTGGTCAGATCAGTGCCACAGTAGTGTTTTGCATTACAAAACAACATACAAAATATGCATAATATTTTATTTATATATTCCAGAAAAAGCAGAGGAATAGTAAGTAACAGTAACAATAAATAACAACAGGGCTTCTTTCCATAATATTATCATGTGCTTAAAATACATCTATATTTTACTAGACTTTCGGTAAGGTAAATGAGAAAGTGTGTGAAATATTATCAATTATTATGTTCATCATATAAATTATAATCAATGAACTTATAGCATTGCTATAAGTTCTTTGCGTATCATATTTTATCATCACAAAGATAAAAAACCTTGCTTCTAATCATAATCATCAGATGAGTAGAATTCCCTTTCATTTAAAAAAAACTATATCCTAAGAAAATAAAGGTAAACTAAAGCGATAGGACCCAATAATAAATATAAAATAAATACAAAATAATAATTTATTAATATTCCTGTAACTAAATTCCTGGCCCCCAATAATTTCTGTTTGAACTGCTGCTGCTACTGAATTGATGTTGTTGAAGGTGAGCATTCTTATCATAGTGATTAGGCAGAGTAACTGGGAGAAATGGTTTTCTGAGTCCCTTGCTGATGGCTGGGTTTGATGATGATTCTTATGATATATATATCTTAGATCGATATATTCTTATTTCTACAATACCTAGCAGTCAAAAATAGGGCTTTTAGTTCATAAATACGCAAAAACCGACAAAAAATAACTGTTTGTCTAAAGGCAACCGTTGCGTTGCTCATACATATATGTTTATTTGTTCAGCTCCAAAACGCTTTCTACCACCTCACAGTAAAACTGATTCCGATACACCTTAATTTTCTTGAGCTCTGGGCATGTATTCCAAAATGCTCCTGCGGCCACCACCCTCTTAACAATTGTTTTTTTGTCAAGACTTAGAGTTCGAAGCACCTGTTCGCAACCCGCTGCCAAAATAGTTAAGTCAACAAATAAGTACTGCTGATAATTCAGCAAATTCAAAACCTCCACATTTGGAAATTTGGCCAGGAACCATCTTCCAAGCCATTCTGCTTGAATTTCACTATGAGGGAAAATTATTCCCAGTGTGTGAACATCTGGGAAAGTCGAAATCAATTTTAGATTTTTATAGAAAAAATCATAAGGATTTTCACTCTTTGTTTCAACGTGTAAGTGGAGATTAATTAACTTTTTGGGCAGCGTTTCCACCATTCCAATCAACTCTTCCCAGCCAAATGTTTTACCATCGCTGAATATTGCTAAGCCTTTGAGAGCAGGAAAATGTGAATGTTCTGACAGTGAGTTTTGGATCGTTGAAATGCCAGTTTCCCCAACAAGTTTCAACGTCCTTAAATTTGTGAAAGGACGAGAGCAGAGGGGAAGGAACATATCAGTTTCAATCCCAATTAATTGAGTATTGTAAGAGTTACAAAGGATCTGAATTAATCCCTCGTCACATTGGAGGATTCTCAAATGACTTAAATTTGGCAACGGGGGTGCAATTTCTCTCCGATTATTAGGTGGAAACACCACGCTCAAAGAGAAAACTTTGAGATTTTGCATGGGACGCAGAATTGCATTGAAATCTTCAAAGGGTAAGTAAAAGTTGGTGAGGTGGAAGATGGTCAAAAAATGGCCAAAGTTTTGGAATGGATCCCTATTCATCTCCATCGTAATTTCTTTGTGAATCGTAAAATCCATTTTCAAGGAAGCTGTAGGAAAGGGACTCATAAGTTTCAGGTTTTCCATAATCGGAAGGGAGGGATGGTTCATTTGTAAATACTTGCCACCTCGGCCTCGGCGAGACATCAGCCGCAGTTTCATTTGAGGAAGATAATTTGTTCGGCTGCAATGGGTTGGATCGCTAAATGCATTCCATGATATCCACTTTGAAATACTCCGTTTGGTTAGGATGCGGTCAGCAGTTGCCTTCCAAATTGAATTTACTCCTCTACATGCCAAAAGATTCTTGCGATTTTTCAACTTGTTAAGAATTATCTCTAGAACCTGTAAATTGAAACAAAAAATGTCGGCTTAAATGTGGATTTCAAATTCAAGCAAGTTTACATGAATAAAATTTAAATATTTTTTTACCTCAGGGGGGAGGTTGTTCCATGATTCAAAATCTGCTGAGGTTTCCCATATACCCATCGGGGGTTTCCTTATTCTTATCCGCCTCATTTTTTCTTGTCAAGTGTGGATAAATCTAATAATCAACGTAGAATTATATAAATTAATTATGTGCCTCCTATTACACCTTTTCGCCATTGCCTAAGCATATTATTATTTTAATTAATAGTTATAATTAGATGACAAAATTATTGCCTCGCATTATTGATCCGTAATATGAACATAAAGCTGAAGCCCTAAGCGTAAGCCTATTCCTCATAATTTCCATGAACACTTTTGAAATAGTTCCTATTTTGAGTGTTTGCATTTTATATCATTCAATCAATGCTTCTCAATTATTTTCTTGTGATGAAACATAATGTGTAGAACAAAGGCAATTATCCAAACATAAGTAACTAACGCTAAAAGTACATTCAACAAATTAGGTTGAAATGACTTCCAAGGTTTATGTAATTTCGTGTAAAACCTATGTCAACATTATATACATACTGTTTTTGCCATTCCTGAGTGCAGTTGGCGTTGTGAAACTTGGTCTTTATACTGCATGTTCTAACATTTTTTTAATGAACTGCTACCATCACCTCGATTCCGTCCCGTTTCGAACATTTTTCCAAAGGCAATGCATGGGTTAAAAGCTTATGGAAAAGACAAACAGGGGTCTATTCTACGTTCTACCTCAACCAATAAACTTGCTGAATACAAGCTCATTGTTTTTAATTCCTCTAACTTCTGACACGGAGAGACGAGAGAGGGTCAGCTTCATGAAGAATATATGCAGAGTTGCAGTTGGTAACCGGGACACAAATATATCAACTCAAGTGAATGAGTATCTTTGTTCTTTTAATGCTTGCCTATGTACATTTCCTTTAAACCCTTTTTTTCCTTTCAGGTCTAAACAAATCTGCTGATGTTGCATTGCAGTAAGTATGTGCCAACGTGAAATACAGAGTAAACGAATTTGTGTACTACTAGAAAACACAGTTTTACATTTCAAGGGATCACAGATTTTCTGGTTGAGTTAAAGGCAGGCCATGGACCATAAAAAGCACAACCAATTAAACAAGGGAGGAGATCTGTAACGAAGCAAGTCATAAATGTCTCTTCCTAATCCCACACATCCCCAAATCCACAGAAGATTGAAGATGCTGAAAAATCCCAAACCTTTTCAGGGGGTGCTGGTATGCGTGTGATGCATACAATTCCATTCTCAGGTTTTGACTTTAGTTTCTACTCATTTTCCAAACTGTTTTATCGTCATCACATTATCATAGAAATTAAGTGCCCATGCGCTTTCATGAATGCACATTAAGCAAGTTTCATGTAGGATATGTGACAACGGAAAATAGACATAAATATTTTTTGTCTCTTGCATTCTGACTGTTTTTATCGCATTGATTCAGTACATTCTCATAATTTTCTGTCATAAATGTGCTTGCTAACAAATACGTATATATAGTATGTGTAGAAAAGTTTAAATGATCAAAAAACAATTTTTGGAATTACCTTTGGGTTCGCTAACAAGAGGATGATGATGAGGCGTTATCTTCAAAATTGTATTTTCACTCACAGCCGGTCTTGGGAAATATTTTTCATTGCAACAGTTTTTGTACATCCAATCTCAATCAAAATCGTTATGCACTCCCTTTTCACTGGGTTAAACCTCTTTCAAATTATCAGTACATGGATGACTATCATACGAAGCTATTTCAGCGGAGTATTCATTTACAAACTAAGTAAAAAAACGCACAAATATTTTTTCGATGCAATAAGGAGTTATAGTATTTCACAGCCACTTTATAGATTATCTGTAATTGAAAATGCGCTTATCATACTGCTCAAGAAATTAAAATGTACCGAAAACCTATTGTCACACGAGTACAAGTACAGGAAACATCTGTAGAGCACATGCACACTTAACTTGTATGTTGAAGGTTGTTTCTCCTCCAAATCTGGAAGGAAAGTGAGAAGATCAGGCTAGTAGTTTGTACAGGACCAAAAATACATGCGGTAAATGCAACAAAAGTTTTTGTGCTGTGAAATATTTCATTTACAATATAGCATGGTACTTTGACTTTTTTGAACATGGAAATATTATTATGTACCCTACATAAATGTACATCTTCATGAAATTATATGAGAGTAGTAGAGCAGTAGTGGAAATAAGAGGGTCCATGCCTACACTCCACATCAAACTTTATTACTGCATGACATACGCCAGCAAAATGAAATCATTCATAAATATTTTGCTGTAATCTTGAAACACTACTTGCAGACCCTTTCACGAACGAGAAGAAAAGGCAGCCGGCGAAGTTTATTATGAGTGGAGACGACTGGTATCTTATTTCTGGAATACTTTTCAAAGAGAGAGTGAGGTACTTGTATGCTTTGTTTTGAGTTGTTGATGATGGCTATGATATGTGCTTTATTGTTAATTATACTTTACTATACCAGCTCCTTCTCATTTTTCTGTTCAATGACTATGGAAAAGGTTTAATTTTTGTATGGATGAGGGAAGTTTTGATGAGGATACAGAACGTTGTTTTGAGAATAGGTAGTTAGTAGTGGCTTAATATTGTTACACTTAAATTATATTTAAATTATTTTACAAGGTACAGTGAATAGCAGCTAAGCTCTTTAGAATTTATGAATGACACGAAACGTCTATAAATGCCTACTTGTTTGCGGTTAGCTAGAACTAGTTCCCATTTCAAGCTTGTCTCTACAATTTTCATGCATTTTCTTTGCAGCTAATTTGTAGAAATTGAAGTAACTGTCTAAGTCTATACATAAAACATTATATACCAAGACTTCACGCATTTTATTAATAATATATACATATATTTATTGTCAAAACAAAAGTTAACACCAAACGCCAACCAAACTACTTATCTGTCATTTTTGCACTAGACTTAAAAAATAATACGTAAGAAAAAGGCAATAGTACTTTTATATCAGAACAAGAACTTATACAACATAGTTGCCAACCATGGTCAGGCGAAAAGAAAGTATCAACATGTACATACAATACTCATGTACTTAAACAGCATTCAAAATTGTGATGCTTCATCCCATGCAAAATTGTACAGTTACTGTATATTGGATATTTATCCTCACAAGGTTAATGAGAGAACATGAGTTGCACAAAATAAGTAAAAAAAAATCCAACAGTATCTACACAAATGTTAGTAATAAAAAAATCAAATTATGACATTCCCATCAACGGCAAACTAGTCACGGTCATCAGTTTCTTCGTCACTGGAGCTACTCCACAAATCCACCCTGGTTCGCTTTTGTTGAGGAGCGGCAGATTTTACCCTTAAAATATAAAAAAAATCATTCCTTCTGTAAATGCCTTGTAGTTTGACACATACAATTTCAATATAAAAAAATAGTTTTTTTGAGTACGTTAAATTTTTACGGGTGTTACGAAACGGAGTAGTAGCGTTTTTTACGGATGATACGTTGGCTAAAATTGTAGTTTGAGATCTGCCCTTCAATTTTTCTTTGTAGTAATTTATGTGCTGCTTAAGTCCAGGCTCCGTAGGCAACGTACGTCCACAAATGCAACTGAAAGACTTGGTCTTGGACGTGTCCACCGCATGACTTTCTCTTTTATCAAAATCTGATCCCTTTGGTCGTCTCGCATTTTCTGGGTTTGCATTCGGGGCCTAAAATCATCATTCAAAAACTGACTGTTATAACTAAGAAGCAGCGTTTGACAAGAACATATTGTTTTAAAAGCTAACCGCTTTAATTAGATATTGTACCATTTTAGTTCCTGGCATCTTTAGGTTGGAACTTGACGTATTTCTTTGGCCGCCTTGGCTTGTAGTACCTTCTTCTACTCGGTTGTATGAGACTTCTGGTTTAGGTGTCGAGGTTGTATGACCATCCTCTATCCTCCCATTTCTTCCATTGTTTCTGTTGTAGCGTTTCTCTAACCTCCCGTTCTCAAGTTGTGCTTCCCAACCTACAACGGAAGGCAATCCTTCCAGAAGACTGTCGCCCTCCTCGTCGTCACTTCCATAACCCCCAGCATTGTCAGCTTCCATGCTTCCCAACGAAGACACCTCCCGATCAAGACAAGCTAAACTAGCAACTTGATCCCTTTCCTCAACAGTAGCATTTTCAATATTAATGTGGTCAAGAGACTGTCCAAGGAAATTCATTTCCTTTTCCATTTCCTGTAGCTCTCTGAGAGCGTCATCCCTTTGTTGAACTGTTTCCGCTAACTGAGCTTTAAGTTGGGACAGTGCATTTCGAAACTCCTTCTTTTCATGTTCATGCAAGCTTGCTGTTGCCTTTAGACTTACATTCTCTTTCTTCAATTTGAAATTCTCTTCAGAAGTGCTCCATTGCTGATCCCTCAAATCTTTTTCAGTTTTTTTGTAATCAGCAATCTCCTGGTGTTGAGCATAAACCAATGCTTTGGAAGCAGCCAAGTCTTCTTTTAACTTGCAAATATCTTGATCCTTTTGAATGACCTGGGTTTGATAAGATTTTAGCAGGTCCGTCTTTCTTTTAATTACAGAAATGGAATGGCGCCAGTTTACTGAGCCGGAAGGAGACGTTTCTGAGTTTTCCATTTTCACTGGCAAAATTATTCGTTTGTTTTTGCACAAAAAATATGTTTAAAAACACTCGTTAGTATAACTCAAAATACAATATAAAGCTTATCAAAGGAAAAAGGGCAGCATCTGAAGAGGATTACTTCTTCAGAATTTAAAGGTTTTAAAGTTTATGCCTATATAGTTGAGCAGTTAGATATAGATAGATATGCCTTTGAGTACCTATCTATATCTGATTGCTCAATACTACTGACTGTGGCATGTTAGAGAACTATACAAAAGCCGGTAACGCCTTGTTATAGCATGAGTAAATACACCAACGATTTTAACACGGACTTGTGTCTACACTTTGTTTTAAAGCATTTCATTTTCAATACACATAAAGTTCATAACATTTGTATTTACATAAATTGGGGTCTGACCAAATTCCCCATTACACGCTCCCTAGTTTTTTGCATTACATTTCATGGTTTGTATCATCGAAAATCCTATTTGGGTAGTAATTTGCATTCTTAGACATTCTGTCTGGCATGGAATGGCATTATACGATAAGCATATGATTTGATGGTTTGGACGTAGTTTTGGACGTACCCCAACACCAAAAGAATACATGCATGTTAGAGCTGGATATTTAGTTTACGAGGGACAGCATCACTGAAACCGTGCAAAATAGTTATGTATGCATTCCAGCAACATTTAAGGAATAAATATTTTTTGCCATGATGAGAATCCTTATGACAAGTAAAGATGAAAATCTAAAAAACAATGAATACAAAGTTTGGTTAAGTTCTGGAATAAATTGCCGAGCTCAGCCGAGAAAACAATAGTAGTGAAAATTTACAATTAAAAACTTTACATTTTGTAATTTATTCTTCTAAATCTCCAAATGTAATAATTAATTTCCAATTTTAAGATAATGCTCTATGTAGATATGTAAATATGTATGTGTGTATTGAATTTAATATGAAATTAGCATTGATTGAACAGGATTATATGTTATAGTATTTACGTGTGTTCAAAATATTGAGTGAAGCAGGACTTATAGAGGAACTACACTTTAACTACCATGAATTCAGAAAAAATCTTGAAGGGAAACAATATAATTATTGTTGACATCATAAATATACATTAATTCAACCAGCCTTTCACTCCAACAACCACTTTACTTACTCTTTTTCTTAGCCTTTGCGTTTTTGAGCTGCTTCAGAGCTTTGGCCTTTTGTTTCCGTGCCTCCTCCTTCCTCTTTTGAACTAGTTTCTGATACTTGTCCATTTCCTTCTTGCTTTTTTCTTGCAACTTTGTGAGTTCCTTTTTAGCCTTCAGCTGCTTCCTCTCAGTGTCTTCAGTTAGTGTTAAATGCTGTGTATACAGTTTTTCTGCTTCCTTCGACTTCCGCTGGTCAGCCAATATTCGAACCTCCAAAGCCTTTTGCCTGCGAAATGCCTCAGCCGCGCCTCGTTCTGCTACTGTCCTTTCTTGCTCCGCAGCTTCACATAGTTTCACCGTTGCTTCGTAACGGCGTTCACTTTCTTCACGTTTAGCTTCAGACGCCATTTTACGATGCTCGGCTTCTTTAGCTCGTGCTTCAGCTTCCACCTGTTGCTTCTCAGTGTCCCTCAAGTGTTGTTTAGCTCTTTTCATGCATTTTTGAACATTCCGTAAGAGTTGAAGAGATTCTTTGCGCTCTTTGGTGTCCTGCTTTCTCGCAATTGCAATCCGCTTTTCGAGCTCAGTCATTTCTCTCTCCGCATGGTGAACTTGATCTTCCTGGCTTGACTCATCGTCAGTAACGTCAACAATTTCCGTGTCCATATCGTCAGTAGTGTTCAAAATATCAGATCTAGAGTGTTGGTCCTGCCACTTCTTGGAAGTCATGACTTTCCCTTGGAAGCTACCTTGACCTTTGGTCTTCTATCGTCCCCTCAAAGTTATCGCTCTGGTTAAAAATAAATTAAAATGGAAACCATTATCAGGAGAAGCTTAATATCCAACAAAAGATTTAATTGAGTTGTCAGAATATTAAGAGTTGCGTGTGATAAACTACTTACAACTTGGCGCAAATATTATTTTAGCGTTATAATGAGATGGTGTCGACAGCTTTGACTGATGGAGGTAGTTTGATTCTAAAGAAAATCTGTGCATAGATATACGCTGGTTACTGGTCAGAAGGTCCTCAGAAAATAGGGAGGGATTGTTTGTCCAATATATATTAAATATAAATATATATAAATATTTTTTATATGAACATGGAAAATTAAAGGAAACGAAGTATTATCTTAATTTTGTCTTATGCACAAGGCACAAGGGAATACTTGTTGTATCTAACCGACTACTCCTCCGCTAACCAGACGGACGAGTGTATAGTAGCTACATTATACAGAGGAGAGCCAGAGCCGTAGACGTGAGCTGGTGAGCTGGTGAGCTGTTGTTTTAAAGCAGAACTATATGTGTATTGTACATTTTACCTTGCACACTATCATTGTGGGCTTCAATATTTTTACTATATTTGTGCTTTTACATGGTGTGTATGTCTTAACTAGTGAGTATGAATACTATATATACCATGTTTTAAGAAAGAGTATGGAGGATATATCATTTAAAGGTAGAAGAGATTTTTTGACATTTGATATTGAATGCAGTAAAACTAAAAAAATCATGTTCCACTTCACTGTTACTCCATAACGAAAAATGTACCAACTTAAGCCATCATCGTTTTGGAGTATGTTCTATTCTTGTACGTACATGTTGTCATCTCTTTAAATAAAAAACAACATGTTGGATTTTGAGTTACCATTACCAATAGTTAGGTTGTGTTGTGTGATCCTTCATTCTTTCCTTTAGCATTACCTTTCGTTGAGCAGATACAGACACTAATGCATGCAAATTAATTTGAATGATACGAATTTGAGAGAACAGAGTCCATTTTCTAGTGAGCGGACTGACTTTGTAGCAACATGCTCATAATATATGCAGAGGGCTATGGCATGTGATTTTGTGAAGACTCAAATCTTAGTAGCTTACTAGATAGAACTTCAATGGCAACGAAGTAAACGAACACGAAGCTCCATAAAGATGTAAGCTGATGCTTAAGCTTTGTGTGTACTGCTGTATTCACTAAAAAATTTCCTCATTCCTCGCCTTCAATTTTTATGCCCCCGATTCTATCATATGCATTATAATTTAGGCCCGTATCGGTTATTGAGTATCGACCCGTGTCCATAAAGAATGCTGAGTTAGTTATGTGTCCCTTCCTTGAAGATAATTTATTTAAAGTCTTTTGCGATAAAAAAATATATTTATGAGATCCCAACTTCTATTACGTGTGTAAACAAATCCATGATATTATTAAAATTATTATCCTGTGTTTCTGTAGTAGAATTTTTAATACGATTTAAAATTTATTCCCATTTTATAAACGATTCGTCCCCATCCGCCAAACCCTTAAAATATTTTTCAAATAAAACCAAGTTGATAACCAAGTAAAGTAAAAAGAATTCAGAAGTACCACCGGACAACCCACGCCCATTCCTTTTCTTATTGTTTCTTTCCCTTTTTAGCATCAGCAGCTAATTTCTTTCGTTGTGTCCTTTCCATCTGCAGCTCCCTTTTTTCCTGCTCAATCTTTTCTTCCAACTTCTTCACCTGGTCTGCAACGGTCTTTTTCCGCTTCTCAAGTCGCTCACAACGCTTTTCCGAGTTTTTTAAGCGGTTCGTGCATTCCTTTGATTTATTTCTCGCCGTCAGCTCGCGATCTCCCAATGACCTCAGATTAGTGGCGCAATCCATCAACGTTTTTGCACTCTGCTTATATCCCTTTTCAGAAGTTTCACGGAGCTTCTCAGTTTCCACAATTTGACGTTCAGTTTCCAGGAGTTGAGCTTCCATGACTTGCGTCAGACGCTCAGCCTCTTGGCGTCGTGCGACAACTTCCATCTGTCGCCCTTCATTGGCTTGCATGTGAGCAGCAGCTCTTGCTAAAGCACTTTCAGTTATTTCAGCTACTTCCCTTGCTTCCAAATCCAGCTTATGGTGGTGCTGTTGAAGGACCTCGACCACGTCTACCAAGCTTTCTACTTCACTTTTGCCATTATCGTTGGAACCTTCCATCGGCCCTTCTCTTAGTTCAGACATGGTTCGCGTTAGCTTGTTTTGCCAGTGTATTCTTTTTAATAACAGAAATAAAACGTAGAATAATACGCTTTAATAATCAGAAGTAGATCAGAAGAGTTAATTTGAATTAGATCAGTATTTAAATTATTTTAAATTACTTACTCGTTAGGAAGGAATGCACCTGCACCTGTTGTGTAACGTTATGGAAAATAAAAAAAAGTATAATTACACTATAATATGCTACACTGTACGGGATCCACAGATAAATGGAAGTAAAATGTAATCAAGTTCCTATGAAAAAGATTCGACAGCCTACCATTTGGATAGCTGACAAATAACCATTGTTTTATCATTTTTACTGCCTATTATTTTGGAGAAGCAATTAGCTTTTATTGATTGGGTGATAATTTAATATTGAGAGCTAAACGTTAGCGAATAATATATCTGTATGAAATTTCAAGAGATATGGGTTAATATTGATTGAGAAGGTATTGCATGTGCATTTTGTAATGGAAAAGAGGAGGTAAAAGGTTTTGTGTAAATACCTCCTATTTTTGTTAAATGTGAAATCTGCATTAAAATTTGCAATTACCTCTACCTGTTGTCTAATTACCATGGGCATAAATTATATTATGGCATTAGCTTTTGTAAAACCTAACTCTACAGCTTGCTTTTGGCGTTCCAGCAGCTCAAGCTCACAGTTAGATTAAAAAACTTTCTTGCCATCGCCTCCACAAAATAGAAAATTCAATAGCTTTTTATCGTAAAAAATCCTTATCAAGTCATGCAGTTCAAATTATCTGTACTTGATTATCAACCAAATGAAATTAAGCATTATATTTTATTCATATTTTATACTGGACTCCTCCTGTAGATAATGAGTGATCAACCTGGGGCATCATGAGACTCTTGCCTTCGCTTTTGGTATTACAGTTGACTGTCAACATACTACATAGTCACTAAAATTCATCATTCTTCACTACACAACAATAATAATATTCAATCTAAGCATACATGACTAACATTTCTTGTGAATTTCATCCATTGTGTTGAATATTATAGATTGTATGCCACTGCGCACTACACACAGCTAGGTTACAGAGATAAAAACGAAAATTCGACTGACTGTGTGCATGTGTAACCTACCACAACATCATACGCTCTTTAAACATTTTTTAATTTGTCAAAGTCACTGAAAACGTTTTTCATTCAAAACCACAAGCCCAAGAGACCTACTCTTGAGTACCAGCAGTCACTGAAAGTTCAGCTCCTAAGCCAAGCTAAAGAAGTAGTTTGTATTGAGTTTCCAAATTTTTTTTTTTTTAAAGTTTTCAGTTCGCATTATAAACGTTCAAACTTCATTAGTTCAACCTTCCATCAGTTTTAACAGAAAACAGTTTCGATCGTAGTCATTGGCATTACTAACCATGTCAAACAAACGTGAGTCAACTTCTCTGAATGCAGATGAAGCAAAAGGTCATCAAATTGTGATTATTCCAAATGAGGTACCCCTTTGAAATATACATGCATATTATGTATTGTATATAAAAAAAATACTATACTACATTTTAAGTTGTCTGCCGTCTTTTTCTCACTTCCTATTTTGTACTTTTTTATATAGCAAAATGTTTCAAGTTTACATCCGTCATTCTTAACTGAAGGTAGTTTGAGTGCTACTGATTCACCTCCACAATGTCAGGGTCAGGAGCTTGTCGAGAGCCAAGATAACTACATTGCTAAGGCTGGTAATTTAAAACTGTATTTTTGCATTAAATCTACATGCAATACCCTGAATGTTTTTACGTGTTTCAAATTTATTTCCAATGAACAAATCAAATAACTTTCTGAACTCATATATATGATAGCATATTATTGTTGTACACTCGACGCTTGAAAATAATTGGACATTTTTGGTATGTAAATAATATGTAAAACTTGACAAATAAAGTAGAAAGGTAAAACCAGACGCGATGTTTTCATTTCATAACAATAAAATTATTTTATTAGAACTCATACAAATGTCGTTTATGAACATTTCATTCTTTTACATTAACTCTACATAATACATATTATAGTAACTTACGACAAGCAAATACTGTCAAATTTATTAGAGGGATGAGAGTGCCGATGATAAACGGTCATGATAGAACTTCTTGATTTTACACTTTCACTTAGCTCCCCCACCTAATAAAATTTAAAACATCAGAGTTCCTAAATGCGATTACAAAATTCGATGATGTTTCTATTTTTCATTAAGTATATAGTAATGATCATAGACAAATATATGCTATTTAGAAAAAAGTTTGCTAAATATATAGCACTTTCGTTTATGAGGAATGCTTACATTATTATTACTCCAGCTCTTCAATATAGGCACGTTGACTCAATAGCTGTTTAGTGTTATCTGAATCTCTCACCACATCATTTCGGCATTTCAGAATGACCATCACCATCCCAGTCGGGTCTTGTTGAAACAAGGAATCCTGTCGTAATGCTACTGTGTCTGGGTTGTTGGGAAGAACAAATCCTGTTCCTGTTATCAGACCACTTTCAAACGCTTTTTCGTCCTCTCTTTTCCATGGTCTTGGATGGATCCCAAGAAATTTGGCGAATGCTTTCTGTTCTTCCATTGAAGCGTAAAACAGATTTCCAGCTGCAATCAAGAGTGGAGCCATCATGTTCTCATTTAAGACAACGCCTCTTTGGGCAATCGGGAGTTGCAAGCGGGCTTTGTTCACGAGAGTGTCTTGGCCTTCCATAAATCTTGCAGAAAACATGCAATGTTGCAACAGTCTCATTTGGACTCCAAAACAATGGCATTAGCTCGTTGACTTCAAAACGACTGAGAAGCAGCAAACATGTGGGTGCTAAAGATGGATGAGGGGACCATGAGGCAATGTAGGTCATTGGCCTAAGGAAACAGTCGCTTCCAGAAGAATGTAGAACTACATTTGCAAAGTCTTCTGTAGCATAAAACTGAGTTCCCCAACATTCTGATTGAATTTTATCCCAAAACGTTGTGTTTTTGAAGATATCGCTCAATCTCAAAATTCCTGGTTTAACATAAAGCTGACCTCCCCGTTTTATAAACATCTCCACATTTTGGTGCAACTTTGGGTCCAAAGCTTCTGCTGCAGGTGACCTTTCCACGTTTATTTCTTCCTCCGCCTAGATTAGAATAGAATAGAGTTTTTATTGGTATCAGTTATAATGTAACCAATGCCAAGTAACCTTGGCATCAGTTACTTTTACATCAACTCCCTATCATAACACGGACAGCACCAATAATATATCGAAATCAGACATTCCATAATACAATAGATTATTATAATAACGAACCTCAGGTTCCAGCTCTTTCTCTTGCTCCTCTTCGAGCATGCTAAAGAGAAACTCTTGAGTTGGACTGACCTTCTCACACTGCTTTCTTACCAGATCCTCGTAATCGTCAACTAGTTTTTCAATGCTGTCCGGTAATGCATGGAGAGTGGTACCAGCAAGAAGCCTTTGCTTCACACGAAAGAACCATTTTGGAATGATGTCAACCAGTTTTTGTTTGCTTCTGTATGTGCCATAAATTTCTTCCAATGTCAACAACTCCTCGTCTTCACAACGTTTGGCAAACATTTCCCCATCTTCATCAGACATATTCGACATTTTGAACAATTCCTCTGCTGCCAATTTTTGAGTGTAGTTTTTCGCCGATGCTGCCCAGTAAATCAGACCTTGTTCTTCAAATTCTTTGCTGTTTTCCTTTACCCAAGCAAGAATGTCAAACACTGAGATATTTTGATTTAAGTTTTCACCATGCGTTTCCATTTTCATCCCAATGATTTTGTTATTCGACTCGCGAGACAAGTAAAAATGTACGCTTTGCCTCTTTCCGAGCTTTCTCATTCTTATACAAGCTTGCATCAATTTGTCTCTTCTCATGCGACTCCCGATAGTGACACTGGCCATAAAGTTATTCGGCAACTTGAGGTCTGTTCCACGAGTGTGGTAGTCATCCAAATACACAGCGCAGTTTTCAAGGTTGTCATTGTAAGGTGACAGCTTCAGCTGCAAATCTTGATTTGATCGAGTTTTAACGACAAGCTGGTTTTTTGTCATTAAAATAAACTACACCTTCCAAAGTTGGATCAGTTTGTAGCCATTGATTGGCAACTGCCTCATTTCCATCCAAAACTAATGCTCCAGCATCAATAAGAACTTGGAGTCCATCCGCTTTCATATATTCCAAAATGGTTTCACAAGTTGCTGACATGGCTAGTGATCGTTTCCATATATTCTCTGATCGCTGTAACGTGGCTTCCAGTTGCTCATTTGTTTTTTGAAGCTCTTCCAAGTCATTTTGGGTGATAGTGGCAGGCAGCAACTCTTTGGAGTCGTTGGTCCCACTAAAACCTGTGGTAGGGCGGCTTTGCTTCTCGTAACTCAAATCCCAAGAGTTCATCACGAGCTTGAACTTGAAAATGATATGCACATTGTGTATTGTAAATTACATCTCATACATTATACCTAAAATTATGAATCTGTCAACAAGTACTAGCTAATTAATCTACAAAAAGCATATATACATATATCTGTGTCTATCATGACATACTTCAGGATGCTATTAAGTTAAGTTAAGATGGCAGTGTCAGTTGAATCACGTAAATTTTAGTTCTTATTGGCATTGTACATTGGCGATTGGCCTTCCATTTAAGTGCAATCGATTCCAAGAAACTTACATGCATCATAGTTTAACATAGATAGCATGCATGCATGCAATAAATTCAGCATCGTTTTAATTTGATGAATGCACAGTATTACAAAATGAGTTCTTTGGCCTTGTCTGACTTGACTCTAACTCACTCTAAACTTTTTACATTTATTATTACATCAATCTTTTCATTTGCATGAGCGCAAGTCATACATTTAACACTCTACATTATATCTCTGCTTCGGAAGCGTTCTTTCAAAGTTACTCACATTTTTGTGGACTTGAGTTGGGCGAAGGTGAAGGAAGGTATTGTTCCAATAATACTACCAACGGGCTCGTGTTATTTAAATACCAAAGGCATCAATCAGTTTGATACAATTCATTCCTAAAAATAAATATCCATTTTTAACAGGGACGGGAGCTGTGTTTTCAGGAAATAATATCTGCTTCAGAAGTTCGTCAAAGCACGTGGAACACTATGAATTCGGAGAGCGGAAACAGCTCCATTCCTCTGGTTGTGGAAGATGAGGAAACCATTACACAAGAAGCTTGGGAATTCGACGACGAGCCTTTGGTAAGCCAGAAGCGTCGTCTAGAGCAGGAAATTGAGCAGCTAAAGCAAAGCATTAGGAACGCTGAAAACGAGCTCTTGAAAACGAACAAGGATGCAAAATCCCGATTGCAGGAAGCCAACAGGCGTATTGAGGAAGCTTACAAAAAATTGTTAGAACTGGAGGGGCAAGAGGCAGCAGCAATTAGAAGCCGTCAGGAAGCAGAGCGCAAGGTGGACGCTGCTAAAAACCGTCTCCACAATACTCAAAATCGATGGGAAGAAATGGAGAAGTTTCGTGAAGAAACAGAATCTGAATTGGCCGACGCTGAAGAAGCCGAATGGCTTACGAAGTACCATGTACTGAAAATTGAGAATCGTGTCCTCTGTGGCGAAAAGAAAGCAAAGACAGCAGAGAAGAAACAAGGAAAAGCTGAGAAGGGCTTGAAGAAGGTTGAAGACAAGAAAAAGAAAGTGAATGCGGAGTTGCTGAAGCTAAAAAAGAAGCGGATGGAAGAAGCAAACAAGTGGCGGAAGCAGAAGGTGGCAAAGCGTAAAGTGGAGATGACTCAAAAGCGTCTGCAACGATTGCAGAAAAAAAAGAAGAATGCGACGAAGAGGCTACCTGCTAAAGGACGAAATGGGAAGCAGGGCAGGGATGGCGTTAATGGTTGAGTTGCTTAAGGTCACAAGATATTAAATATATCATCAGTTTAATTATGGTGTCAGTTTTGATTAAAGCATGTAAAACATGGAAGGATGAAGAAATTAAAAAGATTACAACCAATGTTTTTCCCTTCATGAATCTCTAGTACGCATTTCTTTGATCTCTTACGTAGATATAGTGCATGATTTATTTACTTTCTATTAAACACACTCAACATTTGACATCATACCTTCACCAAAATGGATTTCCAGACTTTTTCCTGGCCTTATCCAGATTGATGAAAATCGGTCCAGCACTGAATCCTCACCATTTGTCAAATTTATCAAAGAAATTGAACTTTTCCAAAAGATTTGCATTGGGAATGGGATGGCACAAAATACGGTTTTCTTGCTGACAAACTTGATGAGCGAAACGAGGAAAGTGCAAAGGAATCCCGAAAATAAGTTAAATGTTTTTCAACAAGTTATCCAATCCAATTCTTCATTTCCTTCTCCAGTTTGCGTGATAGTTGGAGAAAATAGGGGAAGGACTGATTACAACTTGAGGGTTGATGAAGGATACTATGTACTTCCTAATAGGGAGCTTTATCCAAAAAATGTTTGGCAATCATTATCAAATCTATCGCTATCCACGACAGGATCTACAACAAAGCAAGAAATCTTGACAAGTATAATGAACAACAGGGGAAAACAAATGAGATTTGAGCTATGATCTAAGTTTGGAGCCCATTAACACATTTGTAAGAAAGTATGACAAAGAAGGAGGACATTTTGTCCAAGATGCACTAGAGTTGCTGTTACGGGGCGAATTGAAATATGCTAGAAGAAGAACTATAAAAACTACGACCGCTACCACCTCCACCAGACCGGAAAGCAAGCAAAGGTCAACAACAACTCGCCAACCTGGTTCAGATTCGGTTGTGACTGATGCGTATATACAAGCTATTTTGAATCAAGGGCTTTATCACGATTATGTCATGATCCGAATGCGACGACTTGAACAGACGCTCACAAGAAACGGCCATAATGAAGATATTCAAAGGTCACTTAATCATACAATAAGTGACATCATGAGGATACGCGAGGTTCAGGAAAACCTGGAGCGAAATGAATGTGAGAAGAGATTGGGGGGTGAATATTGCAGACTAGCGTTAAATTATTAAAATATCTTATCATTATCATCATGTTTCACTATTTGGTCTTGAAAAACTGTCAAAGAATGAAAATAAAATTTATATTGCTGTTTTTTAACGTAAGTAGTTTTGTATAATTTATTTAAATATGGGATCGTATATCGAATCCACAACTTAAAACTGAACAGTTTAATCTCGCCTGCAACCTGGCTGATAAGCCAGTTCAGTTCATAGTATTCCGTGCTCTGCGATAGACTTAACACTGAGATGCTCCAAGTTTACACCAACGAAAACAGGAAATTTGGACAGCTCTCCGGTGTACGCATAAATTTTCAGCATCTTCAAGTTCGGAAATTCCAGTTCAGTGATTGGATTTTTTACTTCTACGTTCACATTCAGCACAACACATTCCAAAGACTGTGAAACAGGCTTCAAACTCTGGAGTAATTCCATCAAATCATACTTATGCTCTTTGAAAGTACTGTACCAATCACGTACATCAAATACTCTATCCTTAAAATCTACTTGAATTGTTTTTAGGTGACACTGCTTGTTCAGTTTTTCAATCTTCGTCATATCCTTCATTTCAAGGATTTCCAAGGCCAAAAACTCCAGGTTAGAAAACCTACTCAGGCGACCAAATTCCTCAAGCTAATTTGCAATGTTAACTTTCTTGATCTTAGTCTTCACACAGCAACGCTTGAGAACTTGGTTTACAATGGATGGAGCCATATAACTAGACGTTTCAAACGTTTCAAATTTTTTTAATTTTGGAAGATGATCCTTCTTCTTTTTCAAAAAGGATTTGAAATATTGATCAATGATCATCATGTTTTGTATGTCAGAAGAAGTTTCAATGAACAAAATTTTCAAGTTTGGGAGAAGTCGGAGAACGTCGCTAAAATGTTGAAGAATATTTTTCCAATTGTCGGACGCAACCGCTTTCTCATCGCCCTCGATATAAAAGTAAATGCGAAGGTGCCAGACTTCGTGACCAAACCTTTGGAAAAGGAGTTTACTCGCATGCCAAAACCCTTCGTTGTCAATGGCAGATATCCAGTTGATGCTTCTTCCTGGAAATAGATTCCATGCATGGGAATCCATCCTGCATAAAAAAGTATAAATTTACCTTTCGTTTGCAAAACGTTGTCGGAACCAGTGGCTGTAGCTGTGAAGCGAATTGTGCTTGTCGGTTGGATCACTGTGGAAAGTAAGCTGCTGAAGTACATGGTCCACAACTTTCTTCCATGTTTTGCATACCATTCGAGAGGTCAGCATGTCACTTCTTGGCAGGTTTCCCATGATCAATCGAAACACCTGTAATTCAATGGAAAATTAAACAACCACATAAGTACACGTCACAAAAATTGTAGAATATTGCTATCACATTACATCTGGAGGGAAGTATTCAGGACGACGATAGTTTTTAATCATTTGACGCAAAGAGTTGTTTGTTCTCATACAACTAAGCAAATCATTGTAGTCCAAGTTTTCAAATATTTTACGCCAAACCTAATAATAAAAAAAGATATAAATGCGAGTTTGAAATCAATTTCAATGGAGTTGTTCTTATACTCTTCTTAATTATTTAATATACCACATCTGGAAAGATGCTCATTGGATGCAAAGCTTCCATTTCACCTCGACTTTTGGAAAGGGTTGAGGTTGTTGATTGAGTATTGATGCCTTTCCGCTTATGCGAAACCCACTTTCTTACGCTCGTCCAGGTTCTGGACAACCCGTCAAAGAATTTCATTGTCTTGAGCCGTTGACAAACCTCTGTCTCATATCTTGTTGGAATCCAATTATTGATAAAGTGGTAATAATATTTTCCTAAAAGTCGTCGGAGATATTAATGATGCAGAAAATATGCAGGAAAAAGTATAATGGCCATGTTTGATAAACTGTTTCCATGTAGTAAGTAACTGTGCGCAGTTCCTGAGAGATGAAACAAATTTAACACAACACATTTCTTTGTTTTTTTTAAAAAAATTATACGGATTTAATTCTGAAACTTGTTGTGAATGCTAACAGCACACGTTTCAATTGTCACTCGTAACTTGATTACAAACATCAAGAGTCTATAGAACATCTGAGTATAGCATATTGGTTAATATACTGCATTACAATTCAAATTTACGTGATAATGTGATGGATTTGTATTACAAAATAACAAAATATTGTATATTGAAGATTATTAGAACAATTTGTACATAGTAGTTAATTATCTAGCGAAAGACTCTGGCTACATTAACATGTGCCCATATTGACCATCATGTAGTTCCTGGTCAAACGGTAGGTCATCATCGTCGGCGTGAAATAAGTAGTCGAGTGCTTCTTGAAGATCCATTAAGGCTCTTGGTTCAAAGTGTTCAGCAGGTAGGTAAAGCGGCAACCCTGGTCCACCCTCATTCGGCACCATAACTTCTGGCTCATTTGGCACATCTACTGGATCGAGGAGAGCAGGAACTAGCTGATTTACCACGACATTTGGTCCTGGTTGATTTGATGAAACATCAGGTTCTTGTTGAGAATCAAAAACTTCAGGAGCTTGATTCGGCACATGTGCATCCAACTCCTCAAACGCAAGATCCATTGGCTCGGTAGGCAAAACTTCGTCACCAGGTTGTTTAACGGGGTGATGTGCTGGTCCAGATTTTGGATGATGATCCAACGGAGTGGCTTCATCTTTGGGTAGGTCATCATCAGCAGATTCTTCCATGACTTCTAGCAAGTTGAGCAAGTGTTCATTCTGGACATCCACCGATTTTTCATCCTGAGGGAGAAGAGCGGCAGGTTCGTCCTTAACTTCCATCAATCCTGCATTTCCAAGTTGCGGAACACCTCCACTGCCCACAACCCTGTTTGATGGGCGTGATTCCACTGACTCCCTGTGTCTCCGGTTTGCCTAGAACAAAAAAAATTACAGAAAAAATGATCAGAATTAGTCAACTGTGAGTACATAAAAAAGCAAGTACTAAAAAAACCTTTGCGTAATACCCTTGCAAAGATGATTTCAGTTTCCATCCATTTTTTGACTGTCAAGAGGGTGATTATATCATGGAGCTTCATTCATATGTCGTATCAAGGAAAGAATCCACTCGTCACTTCCATACTCCGCATAATCTGTTGGGTTTGTCCAGAACAACTCCAAAAATCTTTCAACCATCCTGCGGCGTCTGTCTGAGAAGATTGAGCATTTTTGGAATGGACTTCCCCTCGTGGATTCGGCAACCTGGCTTCTAATCGTTCTGGACCGGAGGCAGAGCGTTCTTGTCCCACCTTTTGAAGAAGATTCCAATGAAGATGTAGAAGTGCGCCTACAAAAAACACAGTAATAAAAATATAATCATTTTAATAGGAATTCTGCACATCGTACACACGTTATCACGTTGCCCCAATTATAAATATTTTGCATTGGAATACAACGTTACCCTCTTTTTTTAGGATCCATTTTTGTGACTTGAAAACGGCTGCCTTCCAATAATGAGTCTTGATCACACGAAAGAGAAAGCTGAAATCAAAGAAATTCGGAATTTATTAAAGTAAGATAAAACAGGAAACGTTTTTACGAAAAAAATACTTTATATAAAAGAAAGTTAGTTACTTACGTACGCTTTTCTTGATGGTGGAAACTTCCTTCCGCTTACTAGTGAGGGCTGATTCTTCCAAAGACAAGACTGGAAACAAATTAAAAAATTGAAATTAGTTGAGTCATTGGTAGTAAAATTCTGTACACTGAATTAGGGTATTTACTCACAATGGCTTCCGCTTAATGTTAATCGTTTCAGCACTTCCTTTCGTCTTGGGTTAGAACCGTCTGACAGCAAAACTGGAAATATAAATAAAACAGAAAATTAAAAGAGGTTGGAAACGCTTAGAATGCTTCTAGAAACTTTGTATAGCTATTTACTCACCTTGGATTGACATAAGTATAGCGTTTCTTCAGGACTTCTAACTTTTTCCTGAGAGGTTGTCCAAGGACAAAACTGGAAACAATCAATAAAACCAACAAAAAATTAAAATCAAATCGGAAATAGTTAATTAGTTTCTCAGAATATTGCGAAATATCCCGGAAATTTTGTGAAGATTTCGAAAAAGTTAATAAAGTTTTCGAGAAATTAAGAAGACTATTTACCTTACAGTGGGAATCACAACCAAACAGTTGAACCAAACTTTAGATTTTTAAGATGTATCGTTCAGAGTAAGTTTTTGGTTAGCTCACCGAAACTTTCAAACGACAAGTAATAACTTTTCAGGTTTCGCAGGCCTTTATATACCCCTCAGATTTCACCAGATTGACCTGACCTTTCACTCAACTTCCCAAAGTAAAATCGAAATATGTATACATAGTATGTGACCTGAAAATGAAGTGATGGATCTTGATCCTATTTTTCGTTTGTATTTTTCATAATTTGCATATTTAAGGTTCAAGCACAAGGGTAGGTATCAAGAACGTTTTCGTTTTGGTAGAAGGTGCTTAAGGAATTCATTCAGGTAAGCATAGGAAGAGACTACAGAACTTTGTAGAAAATTCGTACCTTGCAAGAACTTCCTTTTACAAAAACAATTAATGATGCAACATTTATGTGTTAAATAACCTTTTATGTTCTGGTATGACAATTCTAATTATATGTTGCATATTACGTATTATTAGAACTTCAACTACAACCACGAAAGAGCAAAAAAGATGGATTATATATGTATTCATTAATCATTACAAAAAAACCTCACTTGTAGAGTGTCTAAAACATTAAAAATTCTGCTCAATAGGATACAAAAAATGAAACAAATTTTTGATTGAAATATAAATATACCACTTACTTTGTTTTCCTTTTAAATTATCCACAAAATGCTTGTCTGCGAGTAGTTATCCACTTGCGTTGCAATATTTCTAAGATCTGGGAAACCGTTACGAAAAGAACATTTGAATTTTACTTCAAAATGTAACTTACAGTAGATAATGTTTAATCTAGGTTTACTACAGGCACAGATATATTTATACTCACACCATTAATTCCAATAAAACAGCTACTTGTATCGGCGGAGTTTTATTTTCAGACTGGAGATGTGAAGGTATTAAAGGGTGATGAGGGTATTGAGGGTATGTTAAGGATACACGATGGTACATTGAGAGCGCGATATTATTATTTTTTCCACACAAATTTTAAGCAAGTTAGTGGAAACATTAAAATTAGTGGAAATAAATAATATATATTTTACTCAGAACGCATATTAGGTTTCTCTTAACAATAACTTTACTGCAGACCAAATCATGCTATAAAGTCCCCGTGACGTTCAGACTTTGGGCCCTTCGTATGACGAATTAATTAAGGTTTTGGCATCTATATCTAAATATCGTGGTTCTCGTTTTTTAGCTCCTCTCTTATACTATCATGAACGAACTTTGATTTCGAACCGAGACCGAGTATGAGACAATCCAAGTTGATTCCAGCAGGAAACGATAAACTGGCCAAAGATCCAACAAATTATGAGGGTTTTTAGTTATGAGGAGTTGAGTTTTATGTTTGGGCTCATAATTTCCATATTGAGTCTGGAAAACATGATGCTGTGCAAAATTCTTATCTGGTTATAACCATATTAAGAGCTGCATATCAAATTTAGATTTTCCAGAAGTTGGCCATTATCGTGTGAGCAAATGATTACTACATTTACGTTCATTCATTTCTTATCTATGGATTGCCTAGTAATGATACTTCCGAGCTTCAAATGCAGCAGCTCAAAAGTTCAAGAGTTCGTGTCATACTTAGTAATTGTAGATGAAATTGCAGAATAAAGTTACTGGCAACAGGGTAAGTTCTTTGATTTATATTTATTATCAATACTATAGCAAAAACCTTTCACCACCACAAATTTTATCTTCACAATTATATCAGATATGTCCTTATACCTACTACGTTAACTTAACAAATTATTAGTTTATAATATAATGACCAAAAGTAGTTTAAATTTAACAGTAATAATTTGAAACCTACACTTTAACTATTAATTAATTCCAGCTTAAAGATAAATAAATACGAGATCAATACTACAATGCTCATTTTCATTTCATCCAGGAAAACGACATTACTATCTAATCACTAAAAACTATTTCATCAATTCATTAAGTAGAATACAGCAATTTTTTTAAGTAGACACAGTTTCAGAAATGCAACAGAAGAGAACTACAAGAAATGCATTAAATATGCCAACTTGGGATTTGCTGGACGCCTCAACGCAGTGCCCACAAGGAACGCAAGCTTATGAGCGTTCTGGCAAGGTCCAGGGACACCAACAGTTCCAGTCCAGTTATAGTACAAATGACATAACTTGAAGGTGTAACGTTGTATTTTGTCAGCATCGAGTCCAGACTCGTCATGAAGCACGTTGTAGTACGTTGGGCTTACGCATCCCTGTCTAGCAGTTTGAGATACCAAGAAAAAGTCATATCTGTAAAGAAGCAAAAAAAACATTATTATAACTACTACAACACACCTTTAGATTGCGTGAACAAACCACACAACCAAAATTTAAGGTGATTATCCAAGACTAGTTACCTTTCCGGTCGAGTAACAACGTTGTCGACGACAAATCCTGGCTTTGGGTTGTTATAATTCCGACCAGCCACTTCGAAGAACCGAGTGCTAATCCGCTTGTTAACAACAATGTACGTTAATTTTGGCAACTTGGTTTTTCGCATCTCATACACTGATTTCACGCGTGCCTATAATACACAACATCAAACCAATCTTACTGAAATACCTTAAATTAAAAAAAATGCCTTGACTCTATTAATTAAATTGTCACTTACTTGAAAGCCTTGCAACTCTTGATTAAAAACATCAGTTAGCTGTCCTTCGCCCACTCCATCTCTGTACATCATAATTCTTTCAGGAAGCATTTTGTTGATATCAAAATAGGCTTGTAAGCATTCTAAAAAGAATGTAAGAAAAACATAAGTACAGTACAATAGATTACAAAGGGACGAATCTTCGTAAAGTATATAAATTTGATACTTATATTTGCTACATAACTTACTTTCAAACATTCCAGCAACGGCAGTAGCAACTTCCTCACGAGTTGGCAATCTAGCAACAGTGGAATAACACCGTCCCAAAGATGCGCTGAAGGTGGCAGTCATCGCACCTACGCTCATTCCACCACCTGGTCCAGCGTGGTGGACGTCATAGCCCAAAACCATAATGTTCTGCAATGTAAAAAACACATCAGTTGATCAATATCAAAGCAAAGTAGTTGGTGATATAACACATTGGAACTAATAATGAGAGTATGAAAGTACCTTTAGTGGAGTCTTGATTCCCCATGGTTCACCACCTTGCTTGGCATTCATCTGGATCACCATTTTAGTGCAAATTGACATAAGCCCTTTCTGATTGTTCATATTTTTTGACAGAAAACATTGACTTGGAACTGTAAATCATTAACAACACATTTAAACTCTCGCAGTTTAACTAACCAAGCATAGAATATGGCACTAATATAAATATTGATGACATAAATATGCACTACTTACTGCCAAAATCAATTGCGCATCTCTTTTTAACAGCTCCGTAGGTATCCGCGTTGTTAGTAGCCAGAATTACGAAAATCATATCCAGTTGACCTTGCGTTTGATCCATGGCACTTGATACACCATTAACAAATGATGGTGTGCGGTTATCATTCAGGCGAATACTACAAAGTAGAAAGACAATGAAAATGTAATCATTGCATCGTAAAATCATAGAAATCAAAGGAAAAATTACAAGTTTAACTTACATCGGACTGGGTTGGCTTATTGAATACCCAAGTGGGTTTGAGACCCTCTGCATAACACCAACTAAGTTTTGAACTCCTTGTGCGTCCCTGCCAGTGACAACAATTGCCCAACGGGAGAGTTTTTGTGCCACAAACATTCTCTGACCTTAAAGTTAAAAAACATACAACAAAGGCCTTTAAGCATATTATCATATTTAAGGTAGTTTTAAATCTATACGAGTTTAATAATCCGATTAATTCTACAATTTTAATTCAGCGACAAACTGTCATCTGACTGTAACGTTACTTCTTACTTCGAAAAGCGTTAGTCCAATCAGCCTTGTCATCAGGACGTGTAACTTGTCCGTTTCCGCAAACGATTTCTTCCGGTGGAAGAAGCCTACCTACAACTTCAACAGGGGAGTAATTGAACTGAACGTTCCACTTCCTTAAATGCGTTTGAATCTGAAAGAGGCCAATGCAATATTACAATTATATACATTTTTACAAGTCACAAAAAAAATAACAAAAATAATTACTTTACAAAACATGCTACTCACATCAGGGGTTACACGCACTCCGTCAAGAAACCTCTGCATAGTGCTTACACGTCCTTGAGGTGGCATATGGAGACAACCTGCCAATTCCTTCATCAGTCTGAAGTTGCTCCTTAGCTCATCATTTAACCCACAAGGGTAACATAGTTCGGGAACCAAGTAAATATCTCCGGTTTGACCCCGTCGGATGTCACGCATTCTTGGTTCAGAGACCAACATTGGTTGAAGCACATTGATGGTGGTGACTCCATATCGATCTCTATAGTAGTCGACGTAACTTACACGGCCTCTTCTCGTCTCGAACGTACTATTCGGATTGGTTTCATAGTCAATGCGGTCAACCTTATAAGCTTTACAGTTGTACTTTGTGATGACCATCATGCCAACGATTGCCGCAGTGCAAGCTTGTTGGAAATTCCCATTTGACTGTTGTCGAATATTGTTCATCTTCATTAACACATTTTCGATTTGAAGCACCTTCCAGCATGACTCCACGTTCATCATTAATGCCAATTCCTGTTGCCTTATAGAATTATTAAACCCAGGCCAAAGTTCAAGTCTCCAGCTTGGGAAATCAACCTTTTGGGTAGGGTCAAAGTAGTGCCGTCCTATTACATAGAAAATGAATTAAATTAAATTTGTGCCTCATCTCGTTGAGTAATTAACACAAAAGTACCACCCGCCCTAATATTGTATATGATTTGCTTACCCAAGAGCTTATAATGCATCTGACGTTGAATTTGTCGAACGATGATGTTATAAAATTGAAAGACAATTCCCTCATGGTCACGTACGTCCCTGATTCTCTCCAAAGTAATATTAAATCTTTCATCCGGGACGTTTTCAAAGAAAGCAACAAAGCGCAGCTTTTCTTCCGCTAAGGGTCTGGTAGTGAACATTTGCCGTCCAGAAAGAAGATAACCCCCGAGCATTTCCCTATTCGTAGCTATTAAACCTTTAACTTTCCGGTCTTCATCGACTTGCGGGTCAACTGTCACCGAATACAGGGTCATCTGGTACTCTGGATGGGTTCGGAATTGATAATAGTTCGTAATGGTTTTGACAGGTATTCCAGTCACTCCCTTCTTGTCAAAATCTCCTGGAGGCCTTGATCGGATGTAATCTGGAGCTCCATACTCACCTCCATTTCCATTACCTCCAGCGGAGTGAGAAGAACCGCGTGGAGACCCTCGTCGTTCCGCAGAAGATCGTCTGTCACTCCCGTTGTCCTCCTCACTTGGACTACTGCTGCCGCTACCATTACCGTTTCCATTGCCATTGCCGTTCCCGTTTCCATTACCCCCTTCCCGGGAATACATGTGCGCGTATATTCCTGATGATGACGCTGCTGGCACCGAAGACGAACCACCACTGCCTTGCTCTTCTGGTGTTTCTAAAGGAAGTGGTCGAACTCCCCTAGCTCTTGCCCTCGCACGGGCTCTTCCAGTTGGTTGTTGTTCCGGCTCCATTTCTTAAGTCTGGTCTGGTCCAATCAAATCCAAATGAAGTGTAACTACAAACACAATCGAATGAGCATTAAAGTTGTTCTAGTTGAATGAAGGTATCGGGATTAATCACTCCGAAGCAAAAGCAAGCTCCCCTTGATATTAGACCCAACAAAAAACAATCAACAATCGGCCAACAGTTAAACATAAATATGATTAATGTAATAATAATAATTATTAATACTCAACCTTAAGGTGTAAGGTGCCTCAAATGTCAAACTCTGAACCCCGGAAATTTCGATAACGCTTGTCAACTTGAATACTTGTTAATACTATCTGTCACCGTGACTGTTGCCGTTGGCTGTCCAATTAAAACTTTATCAAGCAATCAGTTGTAAATTTCAGTAGAGTTACACACGTTTTAACAGAAACGCACTTGACTTGACGAGAACTTGTTGTTCATCACTTCCCTAAAAAATCCAAATGATTTCACAAAGTCAAAATAAGTTCTGTATGCAGTGGTCTTGAACTGTCTTGAAGTATGTCGTCATTCTGTCAATTCGAGTTTCTTCATTCACTTCACCAACAGTAAAAAAGCTAGTAAAGGAAAAGTCTTCGGCTCGACAGGTCCAAGCAGGTTTTTTACATGTCGTAATAGGTGCAGGTGGTCATTCGTTTTTACTATTTTACATTACATACATAAAAACGTAATTTATTCACTCATGCATAGAAAGTACAAATGGGGTTTGGCGTGTGGTCCATGTTCTGGAAATGGTTTTGGTAAAGTATAATATTAGTGGAGAAAGTGATAATTATCATAATAGCTATGGTGTATGTTGTCATTATACTTAAAAGCAAAGGAATATGAATGATTTATACGGATACGAACGATATAGTTTTAATGTGATAGGTACTTATACTTTGTAAGTACTTTTTGGAAACAGAACGTGTGCATTATTTATATACATCATTTTAAACAATCGAAGAAAAGTTTTAGCTTGCCATTCGAGATTGAGTTCCAAAATTCCAATGGAACGGGATTTATTTGTATGTTTTAAAGTCACAACCCAACCCAAGCTCAAGAAAGAGGGATAAGATGAACCTGGTTTAGCATACTACATACGTTCAGCTAGAACAAGCTGTGAGGAATACCAAACGCGATGACGTTTGGGTTTGATTAAATGTCCAGGTTGACTTTCTAACATTTAAAAGGCAAGCCAACGTTTGTCGATAATATCAAACTTAATCGACGTAATTATAGTCTAGCCTGCTCTACGCAAAGACTGCGGCTCATTAACTGCATTGATTCCTTGGTGGGCGGCTCAAAGTCATATAATTTTATATTAATAGCAAGCTTTTCCTGTAGCACCTAGATAGATTACCTCTGGAACTCTGAGAATAAACATTCATATTCATTCCTCATTCTTTCCAAAATGCTTTTGAACGAGAACCTAGTATGGTATATAAAGTTTAATTTACGCCAACAGCAAACCCAAGGTACCTGTCCCTTTACAATTTCATCTAACAAAACGCTAACTGCAACTAGCCGGGGCAAACTATATAAGGAGACTTTGAAAACTCTCGTTTATACGATCTACGTGGTTGTATTATGGGGTCAACTTTTCCATGAGGGAAAAACTGTACCGTTTGTCATCTCTTTGGAAAGTCTGTTGTCTGTTGTGGCAGCCCAAGTCTTTTGGTTCACAAAATGGACCGTTTTACGACGACGGAAGATGGTGGTTGAGCTCTTCAACCTTTTTCTGAACTTTGAGAGAAGGCACTTTGGCTGTAAGAAAATTTAACCAATATTTGCGCTCTGCACGGAAAAATTTCTGAAAATAATACTTATGCTATGTATTTTTCTAGATATCCCAGATTCATCATCAAAACCTGGACATGAAGTAGTTCTCCTGAAGTTTACCCTTCTTTGTGGAATTGGCCTCGGACCAATGATAGCCATTCCATATGCGCTTCTTAAATGGTTCATGCCCTGCACTTCCGCAACATTCGGCTACCTTGCCATTCCAGAATGCAGAGAGGGTCCCTCCACATTAGAGTGGTCCTCTTCCTCCCTCATACTTTTATCATTAATCTGTCTCCTAACGTTTTGGTACAGCATCGACCTATCCGGCAGCTTTGGAATTTTTCTCATAGATTTCTCAATGGTGCAGGCCTACTGCCTTCGCCGTTACATTCAATACATATCTGACATGCTAATTTTGGGTAAACCCGAGAAATCTCCCGCGTACCTGAGCCTCTACAGACAAGTCCAGATATTGAGTCGCTACTACAATGTGATCCAACAGGATGGACTAGTGATCTCGAACATGGTCCTGATTATGGCAGGCCTGATGTTGGGTTTGTACACGATCGTTTCACCTGGAACTCCAATATCCATTCCAGAATTGTCACTATTTCTAATATGTTTTTTGGACGGTATTATCTTTCTCACGTTGTATTCTACACTCTTGGGACAAATGTATTTGAGCTCAAAGCAGGCTATTAAAGGAAAAGCAAAAGAACGATTGCTCTCTAACTTGATAATTCCAAAGAGAAGAAAGTGGATACAACGTTACATACTTTCACTTCAACCACTCAAAGCATACATTGGCTATGTCAATTATGTTGACGGGCTTGCGCCTCTCGTAATGATCAGCTTCTGTATCAACAAAACTGTTGACCTACTTTTAATAAAGTAAAATGGAGGAGTGTTATGTTGCTAGCAAATGATAAATCAACAACATTTTTAAAATTTATACAATCACAATAATTATACGGAACTATCTGTGGTGGGGTTCTAAATGATAACTTAATGAATATATGCTGTAAATTATAATTCTAATCGATCAGTATTCTATTGTAATTTGTACTCAAGCGTTTATCTACATCTATCTCAAAATGTAATGTAAAGAATTCTTGTTGCAAACGAGTATTTGCAACTTAAGTAAGCAAAATTAAATATGTTTTCGCAATTCCTGACATCGAATTTGATATGCCCAATTGACTCGGTTCAATTTGATTATCTGTTTCAATGCTATCCAAATATGGATGAATTACTTCCCCAACCTTTGCATACAAGTTTGGTGGATTAGCCATTGTAATAGCTTTACGTATGACGAAACGACGAAAGTTACAAGTGTATCCTAATATTCCTAATGTTTGACCTTTTGTAGATGTCGAGTTACTTACTTATTGATTGAAATAAATTCTCCTGAAAAGAAAATTGTAGTAGACTTCCTTTAACCCACATTTTTAATTAACTATTTAAATTGGATAACTATTACAATATTAAAAATTATTATTACGTTAAAATTATAACGATTAAAATATAAACACTTAAAAACAATTATTATCTGACTCATCCAAGTTCAAATCTTAGTCAATCGAGTAATGCATATTATTATTCCACACAATTCAATAGTATGTTTCTTTAAACAGACTGCTTCACTTGCTTTTCATTCATTTCTCTTTCTTCTCCATTTGTTTACTTTAATTTGATACAAAACTGAGACTGAATTGTGAGTCATATAACCATCCAATCTTCATTAAATAACATAACATAACATGCGTCATGAGAGTTTCTTCACATCAGGATACTTTAAACCAAACCATGTTGAGCACATAAAGTGAGCTATGAGCTATTACGAGCTGGCCATATCTTCATTCCCAACATTGCATTCATATTTGTTCCTTGTCCGGCCACTTTTTAACTTGCTTTTTGCTTATATATACAAAGCCTATAATGACTTGTCTGACTGGCTTGGGGAAGTAGCGAAGCTGTTGACTATATACCGCAGTTATGCATGCAAAGAATCGATAAGCGTGTTTTTATACTGCTGGGAAAACACTCCATAGTATATACTTCATAATAAATACATGAGAATAGCTGAGATATACACTCGGCCAAATAAGTAATGGAACACCTTCTGTTTTTTTGTTCGGCTGATAATAAAGCGCTTATCGTGGCTCAAAAATATGTTTAAAATGTATCAATAGAAAGAGAATTTTCTGGTGATCATGTAGCCTATTTAATTTTACCTCAAATCCTTCGCTGGTTCGTAAAATATTTGAGAACAACCCTTTAAGTGGAAATTTAGGCAAAAAAAGTAATGGAACAAAATAGTATTTTTTCAAAAATCATAGCTTTGGTTTTTCAAAATTGGAATTAGCAGCAAGTGGGACCTCCGTTTGCATCAATAACCGCTTCTAGGCGATGTGGAGGGGAATTTAAGAGATATAAAGTAACATCCGGGGTCACACTTTCCCGGATTTTCTGATCTTTCTATTTCAGGGCATGAATGCTAAAAAAAGACGTCTCACGAAGTCTTCACTGGATCTCGTCCCCAAAAACGTTCAATTGGGTTGATGTCTGGTGATTGTGTTGACAATTTCAACACTTTGAGCTTCTTATTCTCTCAAAAAATCTTTTTTTTAGGGAAGTATGCTTGGGGCCATTGCCTTGTATAAAAGTAAACTTCCTCCCACGCTTCAATTTTCTAGCACTTTTTAGCCAATTATGGCTTAAAATGTCGACATTTAGGTGAGCATCCATTTTAGAGTTAAGAAACTCTAAGTTTCCGCGTAATTTTCCAGCCATAGACCCCCATACCATGATTCTGTATCTGGAATGCTTCACCGTCGAAACAGGTACCTAGTTTGAAGCGGTTTCTGGGGCCGTCTCCATACATTAGGTGATCCATCACATTAAAAAAGGTTTATTTTGGACTCGTCGCTACATATTATCGAGTTTCTGGCAATATTAGTATGAAGAAGGCAATAAAAGCGCTCCAAACCAGGTACCTGATTCCAGAGGTGAAGCATGTCAAATGTAGAATCATGGTATGGTGGTCTATGGTTAGAAAATGGGTTGGAAATTTAAAGTTTATCAACTCTAAAACGGATGTTGAACTTGATGACAACATTTTAAGGCATAATCGGCAAAAAACTGCTCGGAAATTTTAACGTGGGAAGAAGTTTACATTTATGCAAGGTAATGACCCCAAGCATACTTCCAGCAATATGAAAGATTTTCAGAGAAAAATAAACTTAAAGTGCTGGAATTGCCAACACAATATCAGAAATAAACCCTTTTCAACATTCTTGGGACGAGAAAAAAAGGAACTTCGTAATACCTCCCTCTTCCAGCATTCCAGCCCTGAAGAAGAAAGTTCGGGAAACCTGGGAAAGCGTGACCCCAAATGTCACCCAAAATCTCGTAAATTCCCCTCCACATCACCTAGAAGCTGTTGTTGATGCAAACGGAGGTCCCACTTGCTGCTAATTCTAATTTTGAAACACTACAGCTATGATTTTTGAAAAAATACTATTTTGTTCCATTACTTTTTTTGCCTAAATTTCCACTTAAAGGGTTGTTCTCAAATATTTTACGAACCAGCGAAGGATTTGAGGTAAAATTAAATAGGCTACATGATCACCAGAAAATTCTCTTTCTAATGATACATTTTAAGCATATTTTTGAGCCACGATAAGCGCTTTATTATCAGCCGAACAAAACAACAGAAGGTGTTCCATTACTTATTTGGCCGAGTGTATAGCGTTTGATGTTATTTTTGTTATTGTGCAAAAACCACGGCAAAATATTATGATTGTGCTCAGTAATGTAGTGGATCTCATAGTAGAAGTAGCTTGAGTTATTTTTCATCATGACAGAAACAAAAATTGATTTGATTCCTGTTATACTTGTTTTTGTAGCAGGATTGCTGCTCAACGTGCAAATTCATGGGGTCAACGGGAAGCTCATCAATGTCAAGTACAGGCCTGAAAATAATTTTATTTGGTCTTCAACATCAGAAGAATTATTGAAAGATTCGATTGCCACGGATCGTGAACAAGTTTTAAGTGATCTTGTTGCGAGTCATGAGGATAACCCTCCAGCCACACCACTGTCATCACATAATCCAGATGAGGATTTGAGTACGGTAAATGTCCAATAATTAAACACATTTGAAATTTATACTAAATCAAGTTACAGAATTGATTTTTCATCCTGCAGCCGGAATTGATAAGAAAGTATGGATATCCCGCTGAAACGCATGAGGTGACTACCCAAGATGGATTTATTTTGACATTACACAGAATTCCACATGGAAGACATGATAACAGCTCAGACAAACGACGACCTCCAATTCTCCTTCATCACGGGCTTCTTTGCTCCTCTTCCGACTGGATCACAAACACTGTGGATAGGTCACTTGGTTGGTGAACATTAGCTGGAACACAACAATTGTTTATAGGGGGCGTTTATCACTATTATAAGCATTTTGCAATATTTACAATAATAGGATACCGGCTTGCTGACCTTGGCTACGATGTCTGGCTAGCAAACGCTCGTGGAAACACCTACAGTCGAAAACATATTTCATTATCCCCCGATCAACACCAGTTTTGGGATTTCAGGTGAGAAGAAATTACTTTTTATTCTCATCCACATAAAATTACTGTGTTTATTTAACAGTTTCTCACTTTTAGTTTTCATGAAGTAGGCTATTATGATCTACCAGCTTATTTTGACTACATCCTTGCTACAACCCTCGAACAAAAACTACACTACATTGGTCATTCTCAAAGATTTTCGAATTTTATAACTATTTGCTAACCTTTGGCGAAAGTGAGACCTTTTTTCTTTCCTTTAAAATAGGTCATTCGATGGGAACTGTGGTCTTTTGGATTGCAATGTCAGAACACCCAAAGTACAACTCAAAAATACATTCCATGTTTGGCATGGGACCGGTCGCCTTTTTGAACGGCACTGTTTCACCTATTCGCTATTTTGCTGACATTTCTACGGAGCTGGAGGTTTGCAAATTATGATAATCCACGCAATTTTCGGATGAAAAATTGCTAAAATTATGATGTTTTACTATTTTGAAAGGAAGCAGAGGTGCTATTTGGAGATCGCGAATTTCTTCCACAAAACTGTGTGATAAACGAGCTGAATAGGATCCTTTGCGAGAATAAAATCACGAACAAGCTAATTTGTGAGAATATCATGTTCCTCATTTGTGGTTTTGACAGACCTCAGCTCAACGAGGTGAGTATACACATATTATGACCCTGTCTGTTAAGAGTTTTTTACTATATATATATAGATTATAACCCAGTTCTTTATTTACTAGTCAATGATACCAGTGATAATAGCTCATACTCCAGCGGGCACCAGCTCCCACATGGTCATTCACTTCCTTCAGCTACTGAAATCCGCAAAATTCCGTCAATTTGATTTTGGTAAGCGTCATAACATGCTTCGTTATGGAAGTGAGCAGCCACCAGAATATGATTTGACAAAGGTCACCGCTAAAGTCGCTCTCTTTTATGGACAAAATGACTGGCTGGCTGTGCCAAAGGTATATTAAACCGAATTTAAATATTTTTGGTCGTTAAATGTATAAGAAAAATATTTGTTGTATTTTGTTCTTGATAGGATGTACTGGAGCTATCCCGCGCGCTACCAAATGTCGTCCTCGCATACAAAGTGAATCTGGAAACCTTCAACCATTTAGATTTTATTTATGCTACTGACATCAACAAATTGCTGTATGATGATTTGATTAATTTACTAGAAAGGATGTAAAATCCTTGTATCCTCTCACAGTAATTATAAATTTTAGAAGTTTGAATTAATTTTATGACGAAAAATAAATCAGTTTTTCATTAAGTTTGACAATTAAAAGTTTAAAAAACACTGAAAAAGTTTGTGTGATTATTTAAATGGCAGGCATTCTCTCACTAAAATGCGCTTCAAATTCGAAACTTACGTATCTCTAGCATATGATCATATCATGTTGACGAGAGGACGCATTTCTTGGCATTTGTCATTTTTTAATAAAACCGACATAAGGGATCAGCAAATTAGCATTAAATTGGTAAACGATTGAGGGCATTGAAGTGAAATAATTGGAATGAAATAATATAATGAAAATCACGACTTCAAAATATTTTTTTAGAAAATGTGATAAATATCTGTAGGTACCAGGCTATGATTGTACTGCAATGCGGATAACGTTATTTATAATTACAAACTACATCAGTATATGTAATTATTGTTGGACACTGATCTTAAATAAAGAGATTTTAAAAATCTTTATCAGAATTAACTGATTGCAAGCAATCGCAAACAAAATTGCTTGAAGCAAATTTTTTACCTCATGTTGCGATTCGTGCATTCACGAGCGAGTCAATATATCATGGAATTCTTGGCTGATTGAACCCTAATAATACTGCGTTCGTTCGTACTACTTCGTTTGCTTTATGAACATCACATCCGTCACATCTCTGTGTTGACGCGTTGCTCGACAGAACCCTAATACTCATCATTAGTTGTGCTGTGTTCATGTGCTCTGCTCATCTCCTGTGTTCTTGTGTTGACGCGTTGCTGGACTCACTCAATATATTTTACATTGCCTTTTTACAGGATATCTGTAAAAACACATAATATATCCGTTTCATGCCTACCATAGTACAACTGTACAACATCTAATTTTAGGTACATTTTAGCGAAGATGATGCTTTCGTTTGCGTTCAACGTTGCAAGGCAAAACGCATTGCACCATTACACCATCAGGCAAATGCGTAATAAATTGGAATAGAAATACTTATAACTGCATCCACTCCACTTCTTTCTTGGAATATGTACTGACTCGCTAAGGTCGATTTTTGCATTTGCCTTTTCGTTTTTAGCATCACCGACCCTGCCCATGTGAGTCAGTCAATGGCTCTGCTCTGAGTAAGCCATATGGCTTGTGGTGATATTGTCTTCTTGTCAATATTCATTCATGTTGTTGCTTGCTTTCGCAAGTGGAACGAAGACACAGTTTTGTCTCTCTCAAGCTGCAGAATTTTCAATTAAATTTTTAAATTTCTGGACAATGAGATATATCATATAGTAAAAATCCAGAGTAAAATCATGCAAATGAATTTGCCACTGTTCAAATTGGAGGAGAGGAAGGGAGCGGGTGACACTCCAAAGATTCTTGAAGCTGGACAAAAATGCTCTGCTAAAATTGTAAGCGTCTCATAATTTTTTTGGTAACTTTTTGCATTCAAGATATTTGAGTAATTCGATGCACAACGAATCGTTTTAAACTGATTGCAGGAGAGCAATGGATTGGGAAAAGTCAGTAGCTTCCAAAGGATTTTTGCTACCCTGAAAATGTCGTCAAGTGACTGGATTGGGGTATTCTGCTACATCTTCATCATTCTCATCATTTTCGGCAATGGTCAACCCACGTCGGCAAAACAGGAGAGCATCAGTAACAAAGACAGAGCTGATCAGATACTGAAGCAATTACACGGTAATGTTGGGACAACGGATGAACGCATTGCTTTGCTATTTAACCTTGTTCAAAAGGAAGATTTTAGCGTGATCAAGGTAGTATTAGATGATGCATTTACTCCCATCACCGAGTTGCGGAATGAGAAAGAACAATCCTTCATGCATGTTGCCGTTGATCGGGGAGATTTCAATCTCGTGGAATATCTGGTTTTGGAACACGACTTTTCAGAAAAATTGAAAGAAGCAGCATTCACACTCGTGTTGATTGAAAAGTGCATGCAAGACATTCATCAAGTTCCTGCAGATCTGTTTCATGAGAAGTTAAAAATCCTAACCTTGCTCTTTCGTCATAAACCAAAGTTGATTGAGTTTGAGATGAGTGGGCTTGAGCTGACTTCCACTCCTCTGCATTTTGCAGTGCAACAAAACTTTAAGAACGGGATGCAGTTGGAGTTGATTAAATTCCTGATTGAGCAAGGGGCTGATGTCAACGGAGTGGATGAGAATGAGAACACTGCCCTCCACTTGGCATTTACCCTTCCAGAAAGCAAAGAAGAGGTAACGTGTAAAGTGGTAGGCGACGAAGAAAGTTCCCTTGATCAAGAGGAAAATAATCTTTTGCTGGTGAACGTGACCCAACTGCTGATTAAAAACGGTGCTGATCCAAATGCCCTGAATCATTGCGGAAGGACGTTTCTACACATCGCTGCTGCGAACCTTGATCCAGTTAGCTTCCATGACCTGTTTGTCTATTTCATAAAGCTTCCAAACGCGAGATTGTCAAGTATCACAAGTGCACAGGGATATGAAAGAACGACTGTGCTCCATGAGGCAGTCTACACCTTCGACGTTTTATTTGAAAAGCTCGAAATTGCGTACATTATTGAAGGCGTTGACTTCAATGCTGTTGATAAAGATGGAGACTCAGTGTTTTTCTATGCGGTTTGGGGTGGGAGGGATGAGCAGTTTCTCAACAACCTAATCAAGTTTGGAGCTGATTGGAAAGTCAGAAATAATAAGCAGGAAACAGCTCTTCATGTAGCTGTATCGTATGGAAACCTCCCAGCCGTGAAGCTATTGATTGCGCTTGGCAGTTATGTGAATGCAAAAGGGGTCGAAGGACAGACTCCATTAATGACTCCTTTCTACCCTTGTGAAACTATGCCTCACAACACACTTGAGCTGGTTAAAGAGCTTTTGAAACATGGAGCTGATCCCACTATTACATCGTCGAGAGGACAATCATCCATTTCAATGGCTCAAAGTAAATTTCAAACTGGGGAGATTGACCAAGCTGTGCTTGACTTACTTGAAAACACCAAGCAAACGAATAGTATCGAGTTATAGGTTTGTAATCACCTAATGTAAAGGGGAAAATGGGTTGATAATCTTGACTATAATTTAAATTGCACTGAAGTGTTTCCAAATTTTTTCACATTTGTAGTAGTAGTAGTTTCAAAGTATGTAGACTATATTATATTTTCATTTTAATGGTGAAACGGGTTACAATAGGTATACGGCTATGAATGCAGAGTACTCTCTCCAGGTCAAAGTTTTGATGACGAATCTTGACATAATTTATCTAAATTTAAGGTCGCCAAACGATTAAGGGATATAACGAGCTCATGGACATGGAACAACGCGATTTGGTAATAAATATCAACATTCTTTTCCTTTATGACTTATTTAGATAAAAATAATTGCTTTGTCAGTGAATAAAATTTGCTCATTGCCGGAAGTATCCAATTTTCAATGTTCATTGGATTTTAAAATTAGTTGGGTGAAAGCAAAGAACTCCTTAGTATATAGGTTGTGGTTATGATTTGAATGATACCATACTACTTCAAAGGTTGGTTTGCAACGTTAACATTAAAATAGTTCCAAAACAGAAAACAGTAGCTACCGTTTCCTGTATACCTTCCATTAAATGGGAAATCAACTTTCTTTGTAATAAAATTATAAACTTCTTTGTAAGTGTTCATAATGTATCAGCAAGTTCTTCATTTCAACTGACTGCCATTCGAGAACACGATATATTTGTGCAGAAAATGCTGATTGTGAACTACAATATATATTAAAATAAAAGTACATACGCGTTTCACTTTTCTCTGAGAGCTAAAGATAACATAAAAAGATACTGCTGACTGTGTCTTAAATATCTATATACATATATCAATATATTTAACTGAACCATTTCATATTGAAAACTTTACTGGTAAAATATACGAGGCATGTAAATAAATATTTGTTAAACCTAAAGAGCTTTATATTAAATAAAATTGTAGTTCTCGTGTTTATAAAATGTTATCTTATCGTGTTATAAATAAAACTTGACTTCTTCAAAAAATGTAGAGAATCGGATGATGATAACTTGGCAAATGCATAAGAGATGAACGAGATTACAATAATCATCGTTTGATATATTATTAATATTATTATGGCGTTGAGTGTTTTAAATAAAAAGTAAATCTCAGACATTATATCAACGTAAGAGATCAAAGAAATGCGTACTAGAGATTCATGAAGGGAAAAATGTTGGTTGTAATCTTTTTAATTTCTTCATCCTTCCATGTTTTACATGCTTTAATCAAAACTGACATCATAATTAAACTGATGATATATTTAATATCTTGTGACCTTAAGCAACTCAACCTTTAACGCCATCCCTGCCCTGCTTCCCATTTCGTCCTTTAGCAGGTAGCCTCTTCGTCGCATTCTTCTTTTTTTTCTGCAATCGTTGCAGACGCTTTTGAGTCATCTCCACTTTACGCTTTGCCACCTTCTGCTTCCGCCACTTGTTTGCTTCTTCCATCCGCTTCTTTTTTAGCTTCAGCAACTCCGCATTCACTTTCTTTTTCTTGTCTTCAACCTTCTTCAAGCCCTTCTCAGCTTTTCCTTGTTTCTTCTCTGCTGTCTTTGCTTTCTTTTCGCCACAGAGGACACGATTCTCAATTTTCAGTACATGGTACTTCGTAAGCCATTCGGCTTCTTCAGCGTCGGCCAATTCAGATTCTGTTTCTTCACGAAACTTCTCCATTTCTTCCCATCGATTTTGAGTATTGTGGAGACGGTTTTTAGCAGCGTCCACCTTGCGCTCTGCTTCCTGACGGTTTCTAATTGCTGCTGCCTCTTGCCCCTCCAGTTCTAACAATTTTTTGTAAGCTTCCTCAATACGCGTGTTGGCTTCCTGTAATCGGGATTTTGCATCCTTGTTCTTTTTCAAAAGCTCATTTTCAGCGTTCACAATGCTTTGCTTTAGCTGCTCAATTTCTTGCTCTAGACGACGCTTCTGGCTTACCAAAGGCTCGTCGTCGAAATCCTGAGCTTCTTGCGTAATGGTTTCCTCATCTTCAACAACCAGAGGAATGGAGCTGTTTCCGCTCTCCGGATTCATAGTGTTCCACATGCTTTGACAATCTTCTGAAGCAGATATTATTTCCTGAAAACACTGCTTCCGTCTCTGTTAAAAATTGATATAAAGTTTATTTTTAGGAATGAATTGTATCAAACTGATTGATGCCTTTGGTATTTAAATAACACAAGCCCGTTGGTAGTATTATTGGAACAATACCTTTCTTCACCTTCGCCCAACTCAAGTCCACAAAAATGTGAGTAACTTTGAAAGAACGCTTCAGAAGCAGAGATATAATGTAGAGTGTTAAATGTATGACTTGCGCTCATGCAAAATAAGGATTGATGTAATAGATGTAAGTTAAGAACGATAGTGATGTTAGAGTCAAGTCAGACAAGGCCAAAGAACTCATTCTGTAATGTAATGCTGTGCATTCATCAAATTAAAACAATGTTGAACTTATTTTTCATATATGAATGAACAGCTCAAGCCGTAATGTAAGTTTCTTGGAATCGATTGCACTTAAATGGAAGGCCAATCCGCAATGTATAATGCCAATAAAAGCTAAAATTTATGTGATTCTGCCAGTCTGAGTCGAGTCGAGTCTGACACTGCCATCTTAACTTAACTTAATAGCATCCTGAAGTATGGCATGATAGACACAGATATATGTATATATGCTTTTTGTAGATTAATTAGCTAGTACTTGTTGACAGATTCATAATTTTAGGTACGATGTATGAGATGTAATTTACAATACACAATGTGCATATCATTCTCAAGTTTTTATTTTCTTCTCATTTTTGTTAAAATGCAACAATGGTAATCCGATAAGACTTTCAATATATTTTCATTGCGTTGTGATGTATGGGCGAGTAAGGGCAAGAAATGCAGTATTTCTTCTGTACATCTCAATATCTTGTCGCTGTTTAATCTGTAAAGCAAAATATGCTAGTACTGAAATCACTGAAATGTACAACCGTAAATGCATAATCCATACACAACAGTTTCTTCCATATTCTGCTTTTTAAGCAACCACTTCTGGGTCCTTTGTCAAAGTAACAAGAAAGTATAGTGGTTCAGGTCTATTTTGGTATCCTTATGTATGAACATACTATACCTAAATGTATTTTCATGCAGCCAAAACAAAGCACAATATGCAGATAAGTAAAAGTAAAACTCGACACGAAAGGAAAGGAAAGAGCCCATGCCTGCTACATTTTTATATATTTAGAATCTTTCAGCACAACTACTACTGACTTCATATTCCATGCTAAAAACACACATATTATAATAGATAGCCTTTTTGGTCAAACAGTTGTGCTAAAAAGAGAAATTGAGACAAAATACCTCAGTCTCAATAATTAAAAAAATTATTTTTGGAATTTCCTGACTGGATAATACACTTTGGCCTTAATTGTGCTAGGACATTAACTTTGAAAAATCTGAGGATTTGACATGGAGGACGGTAGCAAATTATCACCAAAGAGAGACTTAAAAATGCAGAAAAACCGAAATGAAGAAGATGATTCCGTTAGCAAACCTTGTTTGACTTACACCAAAAACGTTTTCTGCATTTTACCAGAGGTATCTTAATATATTATAAACTATTCACATGAAACATTATAGCCTATAATGCTGTCTGAAATAACTGATTTGTAAATAGTGAATAATTTCTCAAATTTTAGATATGGGACCAAATTCTTGATTATTTGACACCTGCCGAGTTTCTTGCTATCATCAACACATGCCCGCAATGGAGAAACATGCTCAGAACGCACACGCCAAATAATTTACTGCCTTTGGTACGTGCATTTCTAAAGGATACACAAAACTGTTTTTGGGTTCATCTAAAGATTTTCTCATTCAAATTCCCATGTTTAATTTGCACATTTAGGTGCTTCCTGTTCTGATGAATCATTGGAGTGTATCTGAGGAAAGTTTATTGTGTTGGCGCCAGGTGAACCGAAAGGCAAAACTTTTCATCGAGACACAACTGGAGGAGTCTCCTCCACAATACTTTGAAACTTTGACAAACAAGCTTGTCACGAAAGAGTCATTAACTAGACAGGATCCGTTACAAGTTATTGTAAAAAAGATACAAAGTCGTTATGATTTTGTTCATCCTCGGAAAATGGAACAGTTTACAAATTACGTGGAATCTAAAGGCTTACCACAAGAAATGACCACTCCATTTCTCACAAAGTCTCTTTTTCTCACGATTGTAGACCACCAGTTTCGTTTTGATAGCTTTCCCAATCTTGATCCAATTTTAATGAACATGATGCACAAGTTGGGGTATAGTGTTTCCAAAATAACTTTTCATCTTGCGAGTGTTAATGTTTCCTATTTCTTCTCCTTATTGGGCCATTTACCGAATCTGAAAATACTCAAGATCACTGGGGCCTTCACCCTTGAACCCAGATACGAGGAGGATTTGGAGAGGCTTCATGTAGACTTTCAGAATTTAAATATTTTAGACGTTGAAGAATTTAGAGAATTTATGGGACCTCAAGTAGAGGGGTTACGTGCTGCACTTTTAAAACGCTGTTGCCCTCAACTGGAGACTTTTGTTTGTTCCAAAGATTTTTTTTAGGAATGAGATAAACGTTAGCACCCTTAATTCAGCGTGTCTTCCGAGTCTACGTCGCCTTCGTGTAAATAAGGCTGACTTGGGAGTTTTTGCTGCTTTGTCACAAATGAAGGATTTACCACTGGAAGAAATTCAGATTGTAACTGAAAGTTGGTGGAATGGCACTTTCCAAATTCATCAAGTAGTTCAGGCAGTTGATGCATTTGCAGAGACTTTGACTCATTTACAATTGTTCGTTTCACCTAATGCGGATAGAAATCAAGAGCTTCAGAAAGGTAATTTTGGGGTATGTCTAAGTTAAAAAGATTCACGACGACTTGGCAAAACGTGACTTGTTGGTTCCCATTGTTCATCAAACAAAAGTGTCGAAGTTTGTTAAATTTACATGGGAAATTTCATGATGAAGTTGTCCGGGTTTAGAAGGTCATGGGAGATAGTGGGCCAAATGAAACTGAATAATGTTCGATTTTGTTGTGGTACGAAAATGGTACGACTACTAACAGTTACGTCCTTAACAAACAGACCATATTGAAATGATCAGTGCTGACTATTGTTTTACAATGTTTGTATAAATTCATTAGCTAAGCTTTTATTCAGCAAATGATTCAACTTAGAATCAAGGTTTTAATCTTAAATGATTTTTGATTGTAATAAATATTTATTGCCTGCTGCGGTTAAAAGTTTGATTTACCTGTGATTTTAATCACATTTGTGCATTTCAATTCAAAGTCTCAATGGTGGCGGTCACATGCAAAAAACAGACCGGCACGAATTATGATGCAAATTGCAAGTAATGCTTCATAAGCGCTTGAACATTGATTACCAACCGCAATGAAGCAAGTGAAATCTTATAATGTCAGATAGTTCTATACTATAATTATACGCTCCATTGTAGTAGATTAAAAACAAAATCTACGGAAAAATTAGGAGGCATTTTTTTATTGAACTTGGGCATCATTTTAATTTTCAAGTTTCAATCATGGACGAAACGTTAAAATCAAGGAGTTCTTTTATGACCGTACATCATCATGCAGCACTCTCATCCTTTTAATAAATTTAACAGTATTTGCTTGTCCTAAGTTACTCTATGATATGTATTATGCAGATCAAAATGTAAAAGAATGAAATGTTTATAAACGACATTATGATAAGAGTTCTAATAAAATAAATTACTTCGAAATGAAAACATCCCGTCTGGTTTTGCATTCAGATTACCTATTTACTTTATTTTACCACTTCAACTCCAACCGATTTTGCTTGTAATTGTAACCTAGCTTTTTATCAAGGTGTATATACATGTTTGGAGCAATTTATTGGGTTTTTCCATTCCATGAGTGATCCATCAGGCTCGAAAAGGCTTATTTTGGACTTTTCGCTATATAAAATGGAGTTCCTGACGATATTGGTATGAAGAAGACCCCAGAAAGTGCTCCAATTAAGGTACCGGATTCCATCGGTGAAGCATGTTGCATGTAGAACCATGGTATGGTGGTCTATGGTTTGAAAAGGAGTCAAAAACTGAGAGTTTATCCATTCTAATATGCATGCTGATCTTGATGTCAACATTTTAAGCCATGATTGGCAACAAACTACTCGTAAATTGAAGCTTGGGAAGAAGTTTGCACTTATGCAAGACAAGGGCCCAAGCATACTTCCAGAAAAAATTAGATTTTTTTGTTGAGAAAAACAAGCTTAAAGTGTTGTAATTCCCAACACAATGACCAGAAATCAACCCTTTTCAACATCTTTGGGACGAGAAAAAGTGTATACTTCGTAATACCTCCTCTTCCAACATTCCAGGTGCGAAGGAGAAAGTTCGGGAAATCTGGGAAAGACTGACCCCGGATGTCACTCAAAATCTCGTAAATTTCCTCCCAAGTCACTTCGAAGGTGTCATTGCTCCAAATAGAGGTCCTGCTCACTGCTAGTTCCATTTTTGAAAAACTAAAGCTATGATTTTTGGAAAAAACTTATTTTGTCCGATTACTTTTTTTGCCTTAATTTCCACTTGAAGGGTTGTTTTAAAATATTTTACAAACCAGTGATGGGTTTGAGGTAAAATTAAATATGCTCCATGATAACCAAAAAATTCTCTTTCTAATGATACATTTTAAACATATTTTTGAGGCGCGATAAGCTTGGTATTATCAGCGGAATAAAAAAACAGAATTTGCCCGATTACATATTTGACTGAGTGTATATCAAAATACGCGTGTATGCGCAGTGGCATACAATCTATAATATTCAACACAATGGATGAAATTCACAAGAAAATTTAGTCATGTATGCTTAGATTGAATATTATTACGTTTTTATTTATTATTACTATGCACATTATGTTAGATTGAATATTATTAGTGTTGTGTAGTGAAGAATGATGAATTTTAGTGACTGTCAACAGTTGACAGTCAACTGTAAGACCAAAAGCGAAGGCAAGAGTCTCACGATGCCCCTGGTTGATCAAAAACTCTTCTCTTCAGGATAGGAGTCCAGTATAAAATGTGAATAAAATGTAATGTTTAATTTCATTTGGTTGATAATGAAGTACAGATAATTTGAACTGCATGATTTGATAAGGATTTTTTACGATAAAAAGCTATTGAATTTTCTATTTTGTGGAGGCGATGGCAAGAAAGCGATGTTTTTGGGGGACATCTGTGCCAATTATTAATCTAGGACATTTGCCCCTGTTACCAAACCAAACCCCAACAGTTTTTTATGAGACATTTTTTTATTGTTCATTTTTCACATCGATTTGATTGATTGATCAGATCAGTACCACAGTGTGTAGTGTATTGTATTACAAAACAACATACAAAAATATGTATAATATTTCATTTATATATTCCAGCAAAAGCAGAGGAATAGTAAGTAACAGTAACAATAATTAATAACAACATGCTTCTTTCCATAATATTATCATGTGCTTATACATCTATATTTTACTAGACTTTCGGTAAGGTAAATGAGAAAGTATGTGAAATATTATCAATTATGTTCATCATATAAATTATAATATCATATATCATATTTTATCATCACAACGATAAAAAACTTTGAATCTAATCATAATCATCAGATAAGTAGAATTCCCTTTCATTTAAAAAAAAAACTATATCCTAAGAATATAAAGGTAAATTAAAGCGATAGGACCCAATAATAAATACAAAATAATAATTTAATTAATTATGACAATTATTTATTAATAATATAACTGTAACTAAATTCCCGGCCCCCAATAATTTCTGTTTGAACTGCTGCTGCTACTGAATTGATGTTGTTGAAGATGAGCATTCTTATCATAATGATTAGGCAGGGATCTCGAGTAACTGGGAGAAAATGGGTTTGATGAGTCCCTTGCTGATGGCTGGTGATGATGATTCTTATGATTATGATGATTGTTGTGGGCGTTTAAGGAAGCTGAAGCAGAGGAAGATACGGATGAACCGAATGCAGACACTTTTTCTACCAAACCTTGCCATATACCACCACCCGAAGTGGTGGTACCTGACGATGATGATGGAGAGGACGAAGAGCTACTGCTACTTCCACCTAAACTCTTTGGTTTTGGACCTCCCATCCCACTTGCAGTGTTAAAGCTAGACTTTACAATGATATCTCTTGGAATGCTAGGGTCTAGAAGGGGACCGGCAGTGATGAGTTCGATGCTTTCATCATAATCATATTTAGGTGGGGCAACATCCTTCCTCTTGTCAGCTACTTGCATTGTTGCAGCAGCACCTCCAATTGGGGCAAAATTGTTATGATAAAGTTGTTGTTGTTGTTGAGGTGGGGGTTGTGGAAGGGCTTGTCCGTTTGCAGCGTTGTAGTGACTTCCACTAAAAGGTTGGAGAGGTGGGGCTCTAAAGGATGGTGGAGGAATTGGGTGACCGTGACGGCCTTGAGGTGGCGGTGGGGGATGATGGGCAGAATGCTGTTTGAGTGGTGGAGGTGGTCCATGTGGAGGCAAATGTGGGGGTCGACCAAACTCTTGAGGAGGTTTCATTTGAAACATGCCTTGAGTTGCGAACTGTGGGATTTGAGCAGAAGCTTGTTGTGGCTGTTGGGCGTAGCCTGATGGTGCTGGGGGGGCCAGGTTTAGTATCCTCTCATTGGGATTAGGCTCAGCTACTTGAGCTTGAGGCTCTTCTACTTTCACGACTGGTACTGGGGATGGTAATTCCTCCTCGGCTGCGGGAGCAGAGATTGGGGCAGTCTTTTTGAGGAACGAGGCTTCACCTGCATTATTATTCCCTGTCTCATTTTGCAGCAATATTTTTGTGTCTGAGCGACCCAATTTGTTATCCGCAATGTCGTTTAGTGGCTCATCCTCATATTCATAGTCTTCTTCATCTTCCACCAATTCAAAGTCATCAACTTGGCCAGTCTCTTTGAGTTTAGCGAGTTCCTCGGGAGTTACGTAAATCACTTCATCTTCTTCTTCAGAACCAACTTCGGCGCTGCTAAGTTGCTGTTGTTGCTGTGCTGCAGCAGCAGAAGTAGAGGGTTGCTGTGTTGTTGTGGTACTCGTTGTGATTGTTGTTGGTGGCTTTTGTTGAGGTGGGCTATTTTCCTCCATTGCCGTTCCATTTCTTGCTCCGAATAAAGTGTCCATATTGAAATTGTCTGAATCCGTGGCTGCGTTTCCATCTGGAATCATCACTGGTGGAAGAAGAGGGATGCCACCTGGTCCCATTGGCGGTGGTCCTCCACTGTTACTACCAACAAGTGAAGATCCTGAAGTCATACTGTCTCCCATATACGAACCTGATGGAATGTTCTTATTTAATTGGCCTTGCTGTTGCTGTTGAAGATGTGGAGGTAAGCCTTCACGATATCCACCACTTCCAGGTGGGTGTCCGTGTTGTGGATGGCCTGGAGGTGGTCCGTTTCCGGAACCAGGTCTTAGTTTACCAAACAGATTTTGAAGAAATGAACTTGGCTTCTTCTTTGGTGGTGGTCCGGGTTGGTGGGATTGCATGCCTTGCTGTTGACTTTGTTCCCGCTGTTGTTGCAAATGAGGTGGGAGTGGAGGTGGTGGACGCATCATTTGTAATGCTGCAATGTTCTGAAGTTGTTGCTGATTAGCTTGTTTCTGCTCTGCATCTGATCCACTGGTAATAAGTGCACCTCCAAGGCCACCATCATCTGGATAATCAACATATTCATATGAAACGGCTTTGTCCGTCGTGCTTGGTGCAGCAGGTGGATGTGGTGTACTGCTAGAAATATGCTGATGATGATGATGTTCTTCTGGTGCAGGTGTACCGGAAGTAGAGGAAACTAAAAGGTTGTCATTTTGGAAGAGTGGAAGACGCTCAGTTGTGCTGCTCACGAAACCACCGAGATTAACTTCTCCCCCTGTTCCATTATTTCTGCTTGGATCGATAAGAGAAACGATATAGGATTCCGACAATTCTTCAGCCTGCTCGTGCTGGTTGGCTTGCTCAACCCCAGCAGGTGGTGCTGCGGAAGAGCTGACACTGTCCACTGAGTTCTCCGTGATTGGGTTGAGTGGTGGTAAGACACTTGAGGGAGAATCCAAGATCTCATGGCTGTTGATATTCACCTCAGAATTATTCACTTGAGGTGGTGGCGGGGGTGTTGCAGCTGGTTGCTCTTGAGGTGGAGCAATGCTACTCAGAGCAAATGGTGGACCAACAGGAATAAACTGTTGACTTCCATCTATTCCTTGGAATTGATTTGGTACAACTCCCGGTGGCAAATAGTATCCGTTGATAAATTGACCTGGGGGTGGCTGCTGTTGTTGCCACTGTGGATAGCTTCCAGGTGGGAGAACCCCACCATTTGGAAGCATATAAGGGCCTTGATTTCCATATCCAGGAGTGCTACTCACAGGAACAAAGCCTTGGTGATACGGATTTATCATGTAAGGATTATAGAATTGTTGTGGGGGAAGCTGAGACGGTTGAGTTTGAGCCACCACTTGCTCTGGAGTTGTTGCTGGACTGGAAGGAGGTGCTGGTGCTGCTGATGCATTTGCTACAGCTGGAACTGGAGCGTCCTCCTCAATAATCTCATCAATATATTCGTAGATATAATCCGTTCCATTAATATTGACTTCTGTTATATTCCGGGAAATAACTCTGGTTGTTGGTGGAGCTAAAGTTGTGCTCGTGGTTGTGGGAAGGTTTTGGGGTTGAGGTTGTTGCTCTTGAGAGGAATAGGACGTGGATGACGGGGGAGGTACCTTTTGACCCCATTGTACACTGAATAGATCAAAACCAGGGGCAATGTCTTGAATTACTTCGTCTGGAATGCGGTCATTTTGCCTGTCTGGAGATGGAGTGTAGGCGAGAAGCTGCTCGGGTGGAATAAAGAGGTCTTGATGGGAGGCAGTTTCCCGAGATTCTGAGACGGACTGGACTGCAGGTGGTTCTGTTGAGGGAGGTGGGGTGGTAGTCGTTGTAGAAGTAGTTGTTGGTTCTGGCGTTGTGGTGGTTGTAGTTGTAGGAAGAGTAGTGGTTGTTGTAGGTTCTGGGGTCGTAGTTGTACGAATAGTAGTGGTTGTTGTTGGTTCTGGGGTTGTAGTTGTACGAATAGTGGTGGTTGTGGTTGGTTCTGGGGTTGTAGTTGTAGGAATAGGGGTAGTTGTTGTGGGCGCGTTCGTCTTCATAACTTCTTGAACTGTCAAAAAAATATATGATTACTTGACTTGAATGTTCTTTGATTAGTAAATAGATCATGTCATGTACCAAGGAAAATTTCATGTTCATCTAATGCAATTTTTTTTTAAAAATAAATTCCTATGAATTTCTAACCTGGAGGTGGTGGCCGAAAGGGGAAGTTGTTTGTTCCAGGGCGTATTGGAGGTGGCCTTTGATTATTATAGTAATTTGGTGGTAGCCTGTTCATAAATGGGGGTGGAGGGGGTCTCCTATACGGTGGAAGAGGAGGTTGAGGTTTCTGAGGTGGAAGTGGAGGGTAAAATCCATTATTGGGAGGTTGTTGGATAGGCTGTTGTTGATTAGGAAGTGCAAGATTGTCTTGTTCTTGTTCATCTTCATACTCATAAATGTCTGGTTCTCCAAGCAAATCTGTCATGGATGGAGATGGGGGAGGTGGTGGTAACGAGGTGGTAGAAGGTTCAGGAGTTGTTGTGCTAACTGTTGTAGGTGGAGGTGTTGTCGTAGGAATAGTTGTGGTCGTTGTTGGCCTAGTTGTAGTTGTCGTAGAGGTGGTGGTTGTAGGTGCCTCTGTAGAGGTGGTTGTAGGAAAAGTTGTCGTGCTCACCGTTGTGGAAGGAGTGGTTGGTGCCTCTGTTTGTGGAGGAGCTGGTTCGGTACTCACTGGAACTCCATGAGAAGGTTGGAACTGCTCAGGATAATATGGAGGTTGTCCTTGTCCCGGACCAGGTGGTGGTTGAGGGTTATAATATCCTGGTGGGCCAAATGGATTAAAAGAGTTGTAATAATTGTTTGGATGAGGGGGGACAACTGGAGGTCTGCCTTGGTGTCCACCTCCCATCATTGGGTTAAAATATCCACCCGCACCATTGCCGGGAGGAATACCACCTTGAATGCCTGCATTTCCACCAGCTCCCGGTGGTGGTGGTCTAAACTGTCCAAAACTATTGTATTGTCCGGGAGGAACGTTTGGTGCGCCTGGATAAGCATGGTTTGGTTCTGGATTGTCATAATAATAGTCTTCTTCCTCATCTTGTTCCGCAGACTGTTCCGTTTCGGATTCAGATCCTGTTCCTGTTGGGAGGAAAGAGGAGTTGGAGGCAGGAGCAGCAGATGAAGCAACACTTGGAGTTGCTTGGGAGGATGGTTGGGAAGGTGCAACAGAAGAAGAAGATGATGGGACTGAGGTCACGCTGATGCTGTCTGGAATTGTGTACAGATCATCAGCGTTTTTAGCCGTGGTGGTTGATTGTTCAGTCGTTGTTGTAGGTGCCTCTGTAGTAGAAGTGGTCGTGCTAACAGGTGGTGTTGTAGGAATAGTTGTTGTTTCAGGTGCCTCTGTAGTAGTGGTCGTTGAAACAGTAGCTTGAGCCTGCCTTTGCAAATTCAAAAGTTCAAAAGGCAAATAAGGATCAAAGAACAAGGTCGTTGTCGTGGGCTCTGTTGTGGTTGTGGTGCTGGTCGTTGTGGGAGTACTCGTCGTTGTTTCCACCTCAGGTGGTGGAGTGGTAACAGCAACAGTCGTAGTTGAAGGCTCAGCTGTTGTTGTTGATGGCTGTGTGGAAGGTTCAGTAGTCACATCAAAATTTGTTGTGGTTGTGCTTGGCGTCGTGTGTTTAAACAATGGAAATTTCATCCCCGGTTTCTTTTTGTATTGAGGTCCCACCTGTTCTTTACTGGAACTACTGGAACTACTCATGCTCACCCTCGTCACAACTTCAGATGAGGACTTGGCCACAATAAAATTTGGAAAAGTGGAAGCATCTTCCTTAGATGAGATAGTTGTGGAAGGTGCTGCTGTTGTTGTACTGGTTGTTGGGGCAAATTGAGTCGTGCTCGGGATGTAAAAGCTAGGAAGTCTTGGGGGAGCCAATGTACTCGTTTTATTAAATCGATAAAATGTTGGTCGTTTCGCCTTAAACTTTTGATTGAGGGTTTGTAAATTAGGTCGTTTATAAGTGGACAATCCCCCTTGAGTCTTGGTATTGGAATAAGAGTGAATTATAATCGGCTTGCTTTTATTCTCAGAAACTTCATTGGATGAAGGAGAATGGTTATGATTTCCACCAGGAGCTTGTTGCTGCGGCTCGGAAGAAGAGGAGGAAACGGGAGGGTTAAAAGTGATATCCCCTGTTTGTGGGTCTTTGTCAAGGTAGAAAGCTTTTCCTGAATCCATTCCAAACAAGCCAGGCATCCGATAACCTGAAGAACTGCCGTGGCCGCCACCAGCGTCTGAGGTTGACGAGCTGGAGCTAGACGAGCTGCTGGAAGTTGTTACAACGGTTGTGGTTGTAGCCAAACGCTTCCTCCTTTGAAGGGCTTTACCTCCCTCTTCGCCTTCTTCCTGTTTCTCTTCTCCTTCCATCATCATCTCATCATCGACTCCTCCAACGTCTTCACTTTGAAGTCTTGGACGACCAACAAGTTTTTCTGGTTGTTCTGCTTCAGGAATGTCATCAACTTTTCGGTTCCTTGGGTCCATATTCTTTCTCACTTTTATGCGACGACGGCGAATTTGATTGTTTCCGGGTTGACCTTGACCTTCTCCTTGGCCTTGTTGTTGTTGCTGCTCATGCTGCTGTTGCTGAAGATATTGTTGAGCACCTTGGCTATTTGGTCCGTTTGGAGAATAAGAATTCATCGGATAATAATGTGGGTAGAGCATCTGTTGTGGTACTTTTTGTTGTGGTGGGTAATTTCCTCCGTGCGGCGGCACAACAGGGACGGAAACTCCAGTAGGATTTTTTGGTCCACCAGCTGCTCCTGGACCTTGGGGTGGTATCCCTAATCCAGGTAAAGGTGGTCCCCGTTGAAACATGTTTGAGAATTTTTTGAGGTAGGAATTAAAGTTGAGTTTTGATAAAAAGTTTTTATTTGGTGGGCCATGACCTGGGCGCGGCCCGTGAGGTCCATAAGGACCTGGACCTGGACCACCTCCCGCTCCACCTGGAAATCCTGGATATCCCAAAGAAATTGAAAATTGGGGTCCACCTTGTCCTTGGTTTTGACCTTGACCTTGACCTCCAGCAGGATGGGTTGATACGCCAGATTGGGAACTGCCTTGAGCTTGCTGCTGCTCTCTTGTTTGATTTTGTTGTTGTTGCTGTTGCTGCTGTTGCTGTTGTTGAGCAAGCATAGCTTGCTGGTATTGTTGTTGTCTGTGAGCATGTTGTTGTCCAGGATGAGGACCAGGCTCCCGCTGATAAGGACCCTGTTGTCCATAAGGACCTCCTTGACCTTGTCCTTGAGGAGGTGGCACAATTTGTTGCTGATTATTAGTTCCTGCCATCATCCCAAAATGGTTTCCGATCGGTGGTCCTCCTCCCATTTGGTGAGCACCTGGATGATTTGGTGGGAGTCCCATGCCATGTGGCCCACCAGGTCCTGGTCCAGGTCGCGGCCGCCCTCTAATAAGATTTGCGAGTTTTTTCAAAGGATTCATTTTCGGTGGATGGGGTCCATGATGTGGTCCAGGTCCAGGTCCTCCAGGTCCTCCAGGTGGCCCTTGTTGAGGATATCCAGCTAGTGGCACTCCAGGTCCTAAATAAGGTCCTTGTTGCTGCTGTTGTTGTTGTTGCTGGTGGTATTCATTTTGCTGCTGTTGACTAACAGAATTCTGCCCAGAGGCTTCTGCCCCAGATGGATTTGTTGAATAAAGTGTGGAATAAGATTGAGCTGTACTCGTGTCATTTGGAAACTGTACTTGTCCTGAGGGTCCTCCTCCTTGACCTTCAAATCCATAGAAATGACTGCTACCCGCAAAATACGGGCCACTACTTCCACTACTTTGTTGGAATGATTGGGGTTGTTGTTGCTGCTGCTGCTGAGGTTGATAGTAGCCTGGCCTGTATATATAAAAAAATATTTTTATATGGGGAAAAGTGAGACAACGTTTTTTACCAAAGAACTGACTTACCCAGTCGGTTGAAAGCCAAAAGAATTTTGGAATCCTTGCTGCTGCTGCTGCTGCTGATTTAGTTGTTGCTGTGTTTGAGTAGGTTGCTGACCTTGAGCTTGATGTCCTTGCTGACCCTTAACCCTCTTTACCTTCTTCCTCCTTTTTGGAGTTGGAGGTCCGACAGTGGTCGTCGTGATACTTACAAATCTCGCATCATCCGGATAAACAGGTTTAAATCCCCTCACTATATCTGAAGGTGGGGTAAAATCCTTGCCATCTTTAGTCGTCGCATCTTCTGGAGTTGCTGAAGTGCTTGGAGCACCACCATTATTATTCTCCCCATTTTTACCACTGCCTGTATAAACAGGGCCACTTGAACCTTGTGGATTTTGTGGGCTAGGAACAAAATAGTTGTTAGGAAGGGCTGTCAACACATCCTCATGTTGGAGCCCGCTTCGATGCCCCATAATCGGAACAACTCCTTCATGATCATCTTCTCCACCACCACCCAACATATCAAAGTCACTGTGGAGCAAGTCATCATTAAGCTGAATCCCGTCACTACTGCTCCTATGCTCAGGGTTCAATTGTTGATGACCTTGACATTGTCCCAGAATAAGAAAAACTATGGAACTAAAACATACACATTTTAAACTAGAAACTGTTCTTCTTCTCCGGGAAGAGCAGACCTCTCCTCTGTCTGCTCCCATTTTGAAGCCCACTTTTTTCAAAAGTCGTCGTTGACGTTGTTGCGCTTCAACAACATGAACAACACCAACTCACTAAATTGAGAAGCATCCAAATAATAATCCTCAGAGCCAAGCCAAGCCACACTCCACTACGCTTCACTTCACTTTCTGAAAATCAAAAAGTTGCTTTTTCTCATTATAGAAAATTTTCCCCAAATGCCAATAATTTGAGTTGTCAGTCACATAATTGGAGAGAGAATTTATCAGAATATTATTATTATTATTATGATTATTGTTCCGGCCTAGATTTCACTTTAGATGCTGATGATTGATTGATTGATTTGAGTTTTTCTCTACTCAAAGTCCAATCTTGCTTCTGTCTTATTTCCGCTAATACAATATGTTAATTAGCTCACTTTAAAAAAAGGGATATATCGATGGTGGGGAGCTTAGCTTGTTGTTGGTGGGGGGTAGACGCAGATATTTTTTGGCACTAGTGCATTACTGCAGCAGCAGAAGAACGTAATGCAACGGTGGATGGATGGATGGATGGATGAGATGAGGAGAAGCCACGAAAAAAAATAGTTGCTAATAATCCTATCCAAGTCGAAATCGAGGGCTCGTTTAGAGACTCATCGTTTTGAGATGAGCATAACGATGATGAGGGTCGGGTGAAGACGCTACAGCAGCGGACTATGAGATGAGATAGATAGATGATGAGATCAAATATCTTTTGAGGATTGAGTATGCATACAAACGAGCCAAGGGAAAAATTTGCGGGGAAATAACAGTTATTTTCGCGTAACGTAAGCAAAAGCAGCAGAAAGTGGACGAAGAGATGCTATAGGAAGATGAAGGAATGAAATGATGAGCAAAATGTGAAAATGAAAGAAGAACAAGATGAGATGAGGAGGACTATGCATATAAGAAGAAGAAGAGGACACAAAACACACAATACAATACATTGGAGTTGGTCACCACCATTTCATTCAATCTATTTGGCTTGTCCCATTACACAAGAAAACTGGCTTTTTTACCTTTTTTCAGGACGGACAGTTATTAGAGAGTAAGAAATGAATGCGTTGAACAAGTGTATCTTCAGCAACTGAATACTACGGTGAATGAGAAGTGAGATGACGATGAGGATGAGGAAGAAAAACGTACTCTTCGGGCGCTCTCTTAAAAATCCGACTCACTTTTTTCGCCAATCCAATGCAATAATAATGCAGAGTACAAGTACCTACGCTGGTTTTGGTTTTTGAAGGTGTTTATCCTCTTCATATTTTTTTTGTGTAAAAAAATGTCTCTAATACTTTGTTCGTGTAAAAAGTAATGAAATAAAAACATGACGAAAATGAGTTCTTGATCTCGATATGCATAAATGAAAAATACAAAAGAGGAGAACAGAACGAAGAAGCTGTCAGCGTCAGCAGTAGTTGATTGGTAAAAGCTGCAGTAGTCCGTCGGTTTCCTTTGTCATTTACCAAAAAGTGGAGTAGGATTCACACGAACGAAGTAACGAGAACGAATCCATGTCATCATCATGAAATGTATGTATATATCTCTGAGAAAGGAAAAAACTAAAAGTGCAGCAGCCCAAATTTTTGGGGATTAATTTATAAGCAAAGATTTTTCTGCTGTCAAAGAACGGCCTTCACAAACAAAAATGTATGTGTATTTCCTTTTTTCTCATCATCTCATCCTGTCACATTTCCTCTCTTGTTTAATATTAATGTCAAATGTATGTAAATCATTTTCGTGATAAATTGGATTATTTATGATGAGAAACTTTTTTGGGGATGAATGAAAAATGAAAAAGAAAAATACTTATTTTGTAAAAGAACAAAGCAAAGAAGAACAAGACCTAAATACTTCTCTTAAATACATTTTTTTCATTGTGGCTTGGCTTTGGCTTCAACTTCTACTTAACTAATTTGGTCCAACTTTGGTTTTCTCTTCTTTTGAAAGGATGCAACGCAAAAAGGAGGTACGCGAAAAAAAATGGCATTTTTTTATCCTACAAGAGGGAAAGAAGTTGCAGTAATCACTGCAAAAGCTTAACTACTATGTACTCACCAAAGGATGCTGATGGTGGTGATGATGATGACAAAGAATTGAGTATCAAAAGTTCACTTGCCGAACCAGTTGACTTTTCATCTTTTCGTTTCAATTTCTTGGCCATTGTGTTTAGCGTTTTAGTCTACCTACCTTGATTTGATACACAGCTAGTAGTTTAGCATATAAAAAATATACGCTGCGCTCACTCTTTCATAATCAAGGAGAAGAAATTTAGGCATATTGCGCCTGATATATAACCATAACCTTCTTATAGCTTATGTAAGATATATAGCAGTATATGCAAGTCGCGTATGATGGTATAGAGTTAGAGTTCAATATCAACTATCCATCCTGATCCTCATGACAAGAATGTGAATGCAATATTATTATGCACTCCCAAAAGATGAAGTACTGTAACAATCAAGATGAGCAAGAGTCTCATACACAAACACGACACGAGACGAATTGTTTTTTAGGTTCATCTTTAGTATTAATTTACAAGGAAGAATGAGTCAAAATAAAATGTGTGCCCTCAAGTCACTTTAGTTGTAGATTGTAGACTTATATATATTCATATTCATTGACGCTTTTATAAGAATTTACGTGAGCGAATGTGTGATGAGTATATCCTACTACAAATGTCATGTTTCAGTTGTTTCACTGTAAAAACGTCCAATTTACAAATATGAGCTTGCATATAATAGTTTCATAACACTTTTTTAAACTAAAGATTCATTCATCTTCAGAGTATCATTTTTTTATCTCTCCATATTTTTTCTCAATTTTCCCCTAACAAACCGACAATACCGATTGCAAATAATTGGGGCTGTGTACCTTGTGCCTACATTACATGACTGACTGGCTGGCTGAATGATTTTGCCTTTAGCATAATATTTTTTAGGTTTGGTTTTTGGTTTCATGATCCAAAATCTGCTGCTCATTTCATTCTTGTTTTGTAACCTTTTGACACACATCCACCAAAAAAAGTGATATCTACTTTTATGCATATTATATGCATAATATAAAATGTGAGGTTTTGAGGTTTGAGAGGAGATGCTACCGCAATAATTAGAGGTGTACAATAGTATTCTGCATCGAGTTTCCTTGCAGCAGATTACTGCCCATATGCACAATATATATGATTGTATTAATTTATTATGCTGTATAGGTAATTGTGAATGGAAATTGTTGAAATGGTATGCATCGTTCTTTCAAGTACTTTTATTAAATAGTCATCATATTAATTTTTTATGATATTTAAGATGTAATAATAATAGTAGTAGTAATGATTTTATATTTGATAATTATTCAATTATTTAATGTAGACGATTGTTTTCAACAATATGGTTCATCATCAAATATCATCATCATATTATCATCATCATAAGTATAATCATGTGTAAATTACATTGTTTTTCATAATTAATTTAATTAATTAACCAGTTAATTAAGTTAACTATACGTATATCATAATTATACAATACAATACAATAAAATGTTTGATTTTTTTATATCATCGTCAGCTTCGATCATCAATCACCTGACACACCGCATACTCTCCCTCATAATTTTTTTCAGCTTCTTCGATTTTTATTTGATTCGATTCGATCATGTCAACATTGAACATTGAACCTGCTTTTTAAGATAAAACTTAAGATTTAACAATTTTAAAATTACAATCAAATATCATCATATCAGCATCAACAGTATCATTGCATTTTCGTCGTGTTTGTCATATTACCTTCGTCGCCATTACCTTTCTACTTAAAAGTAGTTTCACAAAAAAACAACACGTCAAAATGTAAATAGTTTTTGCATTCACAATGTATATATGTATGTAGTAATGTAGTTGTGTAAATGTATAACATACGATAAAATACGACTTAATTATAATTATACATGAATCGATCCATTTTTTTAGTTGTTTAAAAGTAACAGTAACCTTTTTTTAAATACGTAAGTTTTTAATATCTATAATATAATGAAACATCACAATCATAAAATCGTAAAATTATCTCTTGGTAGTTTTTTTTAGTAGTAAGTAATATGGTGTTTTTACGTGGTGTGTTGTTTTAGTTTATATGTATATATTGTATATATATATATATAAAGTTTTTTCCAGCATGCTGATTACTATTTGATTGAAAAAACAAAAGACAGTTGTGAAAAAAAGGAGTACAGTTAATAATATCATTTGATTTTTATAACTTATTAACAAACAGCATGCATCATTATATACAAAATTGGCAAAAACCAAGTGGGCAAAAATTAATTGGTAAATTATGGCAAAGTCAAAAGTATAGGCGTGGAGCTTAAATCATATCATTGGATTTTAATACTTGCTCATAAGACTCAGAAGAAAAAAATATAAAGTTTTGGTGAATAATTTTGACGATGTTTAGATGGCCTAAATCAATCATTGAAACCAATTGATAACATCTAATTGTAAAAGGTATATAGTTTATGAACACTGTGATAATTTTTTAGGTGGTAAATTCTAATTGTGGATTGATTGGATATTGTGTGGGCTACAAATTTGTAATTATTTTTGTTTATCTGATCTGACCATTGTTTGTGGTTTTGTTAATAATTATTATTCAAAAAAAGAATTTAACGTATTACAATTACAACTAACTGTTTGTTTTTTAGAGAGAATACAAATACACTGTCATAATACAATGTAATGCATAAATGTATAGTAAAGTTTTTTTTCCTTGCATGTGTGTATATGTGTATGTGGCTGTATTTTAATAATTAGTTTTTTAATATCGATTTCTTTTTTTTAATCTGTTATTTCGGCAGAACTGGAGGGAGGCGACAATAATATAACATCATCTAAGTCTAACTTCAATAATTTACCACACAGAAGAATAAAGTGACTTGAGTGAGTAGTAGTAGTAGTAGTAGTAATGTAATGTAATACATAGCTTAATTAAAATATGGTTGTGTGAGACTAGTTAAAACTAGCTAGTTTTTAGAGTCTGCTGCTAATTAATGTTCCTACATTATCTGTGCTATCGTTTAGTAATGCCCTGCTAAAACAACACATTATACAATACAATACATTACGTTTACAACAAAAAAATACACCGAAAGCTAAGCTTGTTAGAAATGTTAGCTCGTACGTACGTATGCAAACATTTACATCCAGTAAAACCATTTTTAAAAGATATAAATTAGTATAGTAGTAAGTTGTTGTTTTTGTAGCATATTAGTAGTTTTTTTTAGCATCGATCATTATCATCAAGATAGATAGAGATAAGTTGTAGTAGTTGTAGTAGTTGTAGTAGTAGTGTAGTATAGTGTACAGTTGTATGTCTAACATGTAAGAAAGAAAGGCAATATTAGTTCAGTTTTTTGTTCTTCTCATCATCTCATCATCAATCCTCGACTAAAGATTTTATCTGATCTGATTCGAAACGAAAAGATTTTAGTGTGGATTTATTTTTACTTTGTAAAGTGTTTACGTGTGTGTGTCTATTAGAAAACTTGTTTTTTTGATAGATTTTTTTTGGACAGACAGAAAGAATTGAAAAAATTCATACAAATTTCTAAACTGCAATATTTATTTATTCATAATTTTTTTTGTGTACCATTCAATATTCAATTATCAAAATGTTTTGTTTCATCATGTCTTTAAGGAGTAAATGCAATTTTATGTTTTAATACAGTTACACGATCATATAGTTTATCATCATGATAAATTGTATATAGCGTCAACAGTTTTTTTTAAGTCAGACATTTCTTTTCCTTTCATGTCTTGGAAATTTTTATTCTCAAGTTAAAATTAAAAAATTTCTGATTATAGTCATCCGTGTTCAATGCCAACTTAATGGATTGGTCTCCCACACAGTGACTTTGCCTGTCTCCCTAGAACATCTACTAAACTAGGTACTACTCACTACGATTTGAGACTCAGGCCATAGTTATAGTTTCCTTTTCTACCTCCAATCAAAATGGGTATCGCATTGCTGATAATAGCAGAATTTTAGTAATAATTTTTACACTTTCTTTCCGATTGGAATTTTGGATGATGATGGTTTTTACAAAAATGGAAATAAAAATCACTTTCTCTTGACATGCTCGCATCCCTATTATATGTACATACGTATCTACATGGAATATTCAGTCAAATCAGTAAATTATTTTTGTTTTGAGATTATCAAAAAACTCAGCAAACATTTGGTAGACATGCATTTTTATTAATTTTTAGTAAACTGTGCATTGCTTGCAGTGCAGTGAGTAAAATCAAGTGAAACAAGAATTTTTGGATTATTTTTTGTTCTAACTTTTCAATTTGTCGTCGTCATCCTGAATTTTTTTTGATATTCAAATTCAACTTTCACAAAGAGAAACACCTGCTTCTTGTAATGTAATTTTTATGTAGGTATAGTAGTGTATATAGATATAGAGTCTAGAAAGATTATGTTAAGGTAAATGTAACAACACTTTAAGTAATATGTTTAGTTGCTAGAAAATTCCTTAGTTGCTAAAATTATATATATTATTAGACAGTAGAGTAGATAATACAGATTTTTTAGTAAATTGGTTTTTTGTGTGAAGCTCACGAGTTTTAAAAAGTGTCTCAATTTTTTTTCGTCATATCATACATATCATATCAATTATCATCATCATTGTTCTTATCCCTTTTTTACAAACGCATAATATGTTTCACCAATAAATCAGAAACGTAAAAGATTCAGATTCAACATCAACTTTGTAAGCGGAAAATTGAATACGAATACGTACATACATGACTGATTTGATTAGTGGACTCACTCATCATCATCACTACCTACAATTATAGTAGTCGTCTACCTATTTATCTTAAAATTTATTTCAACGAGCGAACGAACGAGCAGGACATTTAAAAACGAACGAAAAAAATCTTAGCTTTTTTTACACACACATTAATTTAAAGTTTAGTGTTAATTAGCACATGGAATAGCACTCTTTAGAATAACAACAATATTTTTATCAACGTTTTTTTTGTAACAACCCCGAGAGATAATTCACGACGATTTTGATTTGATAAAACTCTTACAAACTAGTGACCTTATCATATTATCATCATCATCATCATACGATTGATAACTGCAGTAGTCTATTATAAGTCTTAGCTTATTATTTCTTAAAAAACTGTTTAAAACATTAGCAACATCATTTTATCAAGTGGGATTCTTTGATCATTCACACAAATAAATAAGTTTTGTCTCCCAAATAAAAGTCTTTCATTTTTTTATGTACACGACATACAAAACCATAATAATAATATTGAATATTGTAACATGTGTATGTATATTGCAACATCAGTGAATACAATTTGTTTTTATTACTCTCAAAGTTATTAAGAAAAAGGGCGCTTAATGATTATGATGATATAAAACTGTATCATCATCAAAACGAGAGAGAAATGACATGTTAAATATTATTTAATTATAATGTATAATAATGTAAAAAATCATGATCGTGATCGTGTGATCGGGCTCAATTCTTGTTAAGTATATAATATTTGATTCCTACAGTCAATAAGTATTTAAAAATGGCAAAAAATGATAAATTGTTTATCAGCATCTTTTCTTGTGTGATGATATATCGTATCAAATCTGTGTTATATTTTTAGTAATATCTTTTTTTTAAACTTCCCTTTTTTTTCTCAGCTTTTATATTTGGAAGTTGGAAAACTTGAATAAGTATACATAATACAATAGAAAACAGCAGGCAAGCAAAACTTGTAAATTGTGTACAATTTAATTTAATATAATATAATATATTTGAGACAAACCAGACCAGAGACTAAATTCTGCGACAACATCACTTGTAATATAATACATACATATTGTATAATTGTCTTTGAAAATTATTAAATTGATTTACAGTTTCTTAAAAATTCATCTCCTCTTTTCGTCCACTCCGTAGTTTTCTCCACCGGATATACATACATGTACCTATCACCCTAAATTGATTATATGATCAACATGTTCAATTAAATAGTTTGGTGCCTAAAATTCGATAAATTTAATTAATTACGTATAATTAAAGTTAAGTTTTATATAGTATGGAACAAGTTCATCATAATGTCACAGTTTTCTTTTTTCGAAAAAAGAAACGAAAAAATTGAACACTGCATAATTAATTAATTAATTGTCTAAAAACAGCATAATAGGTCATTGGATTAAAGGGCTCATTGTCATTGGATTAAAATCAGTTGGTGTGAATACCACTACAAAAAATGAACAAATGCACTGCACTATCTCAAAAACTCTTTTTGCAAAGTCTAAAAACATTACGGTGGTATTCATTTAGGATCATCATTAATTTTTTATGATAAAATTGAACGTGTATTTTGTAACTAGTCCTAGTCAATAGGTAGATATTTTAAGATAGTAAAAGTTGTGATTTATAAGTTGTTGTTTGTTGTTGTTCGGTATCCCTTTCATTTCATTTCACCATGTTCAACTTTCTCTCTTTTAAGTAGAGTCAAATACATTTGGATGATGCATGTACTGTTTGTAGTGTAGTGTAGTATATTTATATAGATATATAGTGTGAACAATTACGTAGTGGTAGATAATAACCGTAGTTAATTGAATAATTTAAGTAATCAGTATAATGATAAATAACTTTGTTTTTTTTTTAAATAATTAACTTTAACCCTTATTAGTTCGATGAACTAGCAGAGGGGGTGGAAGGGGGCCAAGCTGTTGCTGCACCTGAGCTTCGATGCAAGTGGACCATCTGCCATTTCCCATCTCGCTTTTGCCAAACACGCGACTCTTCACATTGCACGGTTCTTGCACAGTGGGATATTCTATAGAAGAGAGAAAGCACAAAAAAATACATTCATCTTCATCTACAAAATGCTCATGATTAATTGATTGCTTTTGATTATTAGTTAATTAATTACTTGTCAATGAATTGAACGAGACGAATGTACGCGATAACCGCCGCTTCATCCCCAAGCACGTGAACATGAGGATTGAGTATCGTCGTGTTAATACTTGATTTGCTAATGTTATTCTTGGCATTGTTCACGAGACTAGGACCACCCAAATTCTCAAAATAGAACTTGTGAAAGTCCATCCCTGCAACGAGGTTCCCAACGCTCTCCGGCTCAAACGCTGTCATATGAGGATCAACCAGTTTGCTAAAATGAAAAACATACCTTTAATTCCCATTCTTTCTTTCTTGTTACTCATCATCATCATTAATCATAATTTCATTTTGATCATTTATTTTTACCTGTATCCCTCAAAATCCCCACCATTTATAGCGTCTAACAGTTGCTCCGTCATCTTGATGATTTCCGCCTTTCTCGCTACGTAGAAAGAGAGAAAGCAATACAATTAGTTTTTTCCAAGAACAAAATTTCCTTTCTTACATATATAGCTATAAACATGTATACAGACATTGACAGACAGAAGAAAGATAAGTACACTTTTCTCATATAAGAATCTTTTGACATTATCAATTTTTATCGTAAATATCATCATGATGACTATGACTTTTATAGGTAAAATGTCCCTTGGGCACATTCACCCTGATATGATGGTATTTCCTCACAAATATGTGTAGTATAAAAATGTCAATGATGGAACGGATCGAAGATATTGCAAACATTATTGGAATTTCGGGGGAACTTGAGACAAGCTCATTTTCATCAGAGTAAAACATTAATTTGATTACTTGACGACACGACACATGGAAGCAGAAGCAAGTGCTTTGTTAACGCTCTAAAAAAATCTAGAAATTATTTAACGTACTGCTGAAACCAAAGTAATCGTTAGGTTTTTAAGTATGTAATGTACACAAAAATATTATGATGAGAAGAAAGCGAATTACTTTACAGCGAGGAATGATATGATCTACATTTGACATTCATGAATAGTTAGTCAATTATGTTATGTATTAGGTTATGGGTTATATTTAATATGGTATATTTTTTGGGTGCCTAATCAACTCATTCAATGTATTAATGAATGTGCTTTACAACTAGTGTGTAGTAGTGTGTAGTAGTGTGTACTGTGTATTGTATTTGTACAGGTGGTTTGGTTTGGTTGTGTTATGTGGCTTGGATTTGGTTTAGTTGCGCAAATCTACTACTCTCTAACAACGTCAGCCCCAACTGCTCTACTTTCACACAAAAAAAACAATCTCAATCAATCACATTTGATTGATGCTAAATAAGTATAGTATATACTTAAGTATTTCTCCACGAGACCAATTGCAATTCAACATCAACATCAACAACGTCAACTTAACAACAAGGACAATATGTAACAACCCAAAGGAAGAAATCTAGTCTAGACTCTAGACTACATGAAAGTAACACAGAGATTTTTTTGATACAGGTAGAAGGTATAGGTATATTTTTTTTGCACATACTTTCCACAGACGACATGTTAAACATGTCACTGCAAAGGCTTCGTATATTCTTGTGACAACAATACATTCCGTACAAATAAATGTTTATAACTCTATTATTAAATACACTTTCTCTCTCCCACACTTACTCACACAAACACAATCAACTCAAGTAAAAAAGACAAGGAGACAAGACAAAGACACACAACAAGAAAAAAGAAAGGACAAGAGAAAAAAAAGTCACAAAGGAGACGACGATAAGACTAGATAGAGAGGGGGAAAGAAGATGCAAAAGGATGGAGATATGGAACGAACGAACGGAAGGATTATTTTTGAGACTGTTACGATACACAATATCCTGTTACAAATAAGTAAAATACTTTCTCCGAAAAAAAGGAAAAGGACTTTCTTCTCTCTTTCTCTCTCTTTCTCTGTCTTGAGAGAGAGAAAAAGTCTCTCAAAGACTTTGTGACTCGAAAATAATTCTCCGATTGGATTCTTGGAATTTTGGGAGAGACATAAACTGGAACATGGATGGAACTCTGAAGAATAGATATCATTATCGACGGGCGGACGAGAGAGATTCTTTTTGAGTGAGATGAGAGATGAAATGATGGAAAGAGGATTACGTGAGGGGGAGGATTTGGAGGAGCAGACAGATAGATGGAATTGGAGGGTTTTAATGAGGTTGTGGGTGGGGGGTTGTAGAAGATGTAGTAACAAGAGAGAGAGCGAGAGAGAAAGTAGAGATGACGATGATGATGACTATTATTATTATCGAAACATTTCTGGGAAAGAGGAAATGATTGATATTAAAACTAAGTGCGCATGCTGTGTAGTGAAGTGGCAGTGAAATAACATCGTTTTTTTTAGATTGCGACGTGGTTTTCTTTTTTTGTTTGGTTTTAAGTTTGTTTTGGGGTGGTTTGGGCTACCTGAGAGAAGAGAAGTGCCAGTAGTACTGTTGACGAGTGAGGTGGTAGTTCCAATTCCTCCACCACCACCACCTCCACTGCTTCCACCTCCTGCTTCATCATAGAAATTGCCGCCACCACCACCACCACCATAGGATGATGATGAAATGGATGTTGAGGATTGATGAGTGGGAGGAGCAGATAATGCGTTCGAGTTTGTATTTGAATTGGAGGAAGAGGAGGACGATGATGTAACAGCAGATACAGCAGCCGCGGAAGCGAGCGCAGCAGCAGTGATAATAGAAGGCATTAGAGATTTTGAAGTGGTTGACAACAATGACATTGAGGGAGGTGGAGCTGTGCTTATTTGCACAGCAGGAACAACAACAGATGGTAAAAATAAAGCGGCTGCTGCTGCAGCCGCGCTGACTCCACCACCACTGCCACCACTACTAACACCACCCAATCCACTACTACTTACAAGGGAACTTGCCAATGCCAACGATGTCAAGCTATTTGCACCAGAACCACCAGCAGAACTTGTGCCACCTAATAGAGCCCACGACCCCATTCATCATCGTCATCATTTCATCATCATATCATCATCCTCAATTTATAGTTCATTCACAAAGGGAAAATTTACTCAAACTTCACTTCTATTTCCATTTTCATCCATCTCAATTTAGTAGTCGAGAAAACTTGTCGCTTTTAAAGTTTGAACGTAACGTAACGTGACATTCTTGACTTGACAAAAGACACGCTAACGAGGTATTACGTGATTAGGCACAAATAATCAGAGAGGGTATGATGATGATAATGATTATGATGCAAAGGAAAATTACGTGTTTTTTTCTTGAAAAAAATCTTAGCTCAATTTCACCCAAATAAGTAAATCAAACTCTGTAATTCGGCTCTCAAATAAGTACATCTCATCATGCCATATATTGCACGCCAACGCCAAAGAAACAAGCGAAAACTCGGATATCTTGCTTTTCCATTATATGTTAGTTCGACTTGGAATTTAAGTCAAAGTCAACGAGAAAGAAGCTAAATTGCTTCAATTCAAACGCTACGCAAGAGAATAAGATTAGAGAATCAGATCAGATCAGATGTCAGCAGCTCTCAGACAAAATTCTTTGAATTGGAATTTGGAACATGGAGTAATGGAAGAGGAGCGAGCAAGAGACAAGACAAAAGAAGGCGAAATGAAGATGGAACATCTTTTTTTGTTATAAAAAATTTCAAAACGAACTGAAACCTCGTATTTTTTTATAAGTTATTTTTTTCTCAAACTCATCACATTATTATATCATGTTACTGATTAATTAATTGATGCATAGCTTTGTAAGTAGTAGTAGAGGAAAAGGTAGTGGTATTGGTAGTTTTAGTAGTAGTATAAGATCATATATAAGAAGTAAAAGGAAAATATTTATACATGAAAAGTTTATTCGCATTTGTTGTTGTTACTCTTTGGGGGGATTTTTTTTTCAGTGGATTGATTTTTTTTATATTGAAGTGTTTTGATTGGGTACCTTCCGTTTGCAAATCTCTTTGAATCACCGTTGAAGTCCGGTCAATATGAGTTCCTTTGCCCTTATTGTTATGGCCAGGAGAATTTGTACAACTCATGTACAACTCACACTCTAGTATTTTTATTGAGAAGAAGATGTCACAAGTAGTAGTTTGGTTTGGTTGGACAAAAAAGAAAGAAAAAAACAAATAAAAATAAAAATCATGTCAAGAGATTAAAAAAAATAAAAAGTTGATGAGTAAAAATTAAACAAAAACATTTTATATCAAATAATAATAATAGTTATCATAAATTTAATATTATTATTGTTATTTTATCCCACACAAAACTTTGCCAATATATACAGTAAATGTACATAGACACCACACCACCTAATGCCCCAAACAGAGCAACTTAAGAAAGGATAGGCTCATCAATTGGTTAGAATCATCATCCAATGAAAAATAATTATTAAAAACGAGAAAAGAAAGTTGCACCACGCCAAGACCAGGTCAAGTTGGGTTTTGTTTTGTGAGAAAACATTTTATTAATTATGATAAATTGATGACTACATTATTTCAATCAATCAACAACAAACAATAACTCATCTCGTTTAGTTTCCATTTCAATTATTTTTGTTTTGCTAAATGAAGACTACTGAGTTTTTTATATGGTATATAATTCTTTCCATCCTTTCTTTGACCATTTCATCATCATTTTATAATTTTTAGTGCATCAACTTCACTACAAGGTATACGTATTATTTTTAACGATCATTTCAACTGAAATTGGGGGTGAACTGAGACAACTGAAATTGAATAACTATATAGTAGGTCGTGCAAAATCATAGCCCTTTTTTATTTAAAAAAATTAAATAAAAAATAATCCAACCAAAAAGTTTAGTTTATGTTTTCTACTCTATTTTTTCGTTCTTCTACTTTCAGCAGCACTAATTAAATACCATATCATCTATAGCTATAGCACTATGCTGACTATAGTCATAATTTATAATCATTCGCATTGTCACTATTTGTTTGATGCATGACATAATCTGACATCATCATCTAAGATTACTTTCTAAGATTTTCTAAGTGTTCTGCACCTAGATGCTCTAGATATTACTACTTTTTTATGTTTATAATTACACGCATACACACCGAAAATAATAAGAGAAATGAAAATAAAAAATCGTTAAATAAACAAACTCAAAGTCTCATAAACACAGGCACACATCATTCATACTTTTACTCATTTCATACATTTTTGACGGTGTTCTCTCGACCGTTTTTTTTGTATGACTTGTTTTTTATGTTACTTTACGGTTACGTGTTACTTTATACTATACAGATTCTATCTCAATTTTTGACACTTTTTTATTGACATTGACATTTATACACACACAGAGGATAAGAACATAGAAAGGAGACACAAAGACAACATTGACTTTTGGGGAGTGTCGTCCAACTATAGTTTTTCTTCTGGAGTGCCAGCAAGAAGAACAACGTCAAACGTCACGTCACGTCACACCACGTACGTTAAGGGGACATATATAAAGACACAAGCTAAACACACACAGAAAGAAAGATATAGTATATTACTTTCTAATTTTCACTAAGAAAAAGGTCAAAGGGCCAAAAAAAAATAGACGCGTGAGCTAGCGACCCTCTAATGTACTGCTTTGCTTTTTGAAATGTGAAATGACAACAAGAAGAAGTCAAGAATATATATGTTTTTATATCCCAATAGATTATATCCATATAATGGGCATGGAAGAAGAGAGATATTGCGGAAGGTACCTGGGGGATTAATTTAATTAACAACAAACTGTTTTTTTCCAGAGCTAAGAAATATATATAGAGAGAGAGAGATTTGAGAGAAGGTACTGGTACACACAATGAGACGACTCGCAACTGGATCCCACGTGACCTTTATAATTGGCACGGGTGCAAAAAACACATCAACAGCAGCAGAGATTCAGACAAGAAGAGAAAGTAGTGGATTGGCTTTGGTATTTTTGATTCATATATATAATACAGCAGCAGTTTAACACAGAACTAGCATAATGTTTTTGGGGTACTCGACTGGACTGGACACACATTGTTTTGGTTTTTGTTTTTTTTTAGTATGGGACTGCCTGCCACCATAATTATTATGAAGTACAATTGTTAGTTAGGTATATATAGATTGCATGTGTGTTTCAGTGATTAGTATAATTTTGTTTTTTTGTCACCTTATGTAAATTGATGAGGGGTGGTAATAATATTGGAATGGAAAATATGTATACTTATTTTGTATGTTCGTATTATTAAGTATCATCGTAATAGCATATGTACTTTTAGATCATATCGCTTTAAAGTTTAAAACTAAGTAAGTAAGTAATTATTAAGCATGTTGTTGATAGTATAGCTCCTGCACTAAATAAGTATATATAGTAATTTGCGTGGCTGCATTGCATTTAATTGGCTGGACGGGAAAAGTGAAAGCTGGTCTGAAATGAACTTGCATTTTATTATATTTTTTTGGTCATGCATTAAATATTTTTTGATTGTGCTGAGAATGAGAATAATAAGTAAAGTATCATTGTGAGATTATTTTTTTTTGGTTGTGAAAAGAAAGTAGTAAAGTGCAAGGCATTGAATTTCGTATTTTATATGGACTTTTTTTAGAGCAGATTTGATTTGACTTGGTTTTTTTGGACGGTGAAAGTTAGTACTTAACAAGAAGCTCCGTATAATAATGTAGATAATACATAATTTATATAGCACAGCACACTGCAAACTATTTGGGTCAGGTTTAGTTGCCCATGCTTATAATTTGATTTTTGAATCATTATCAGATTACGAACGAAAAGGTTAAGGGGCAGCTTATAAAAGTACATATATTTTATGCTGGGATGAAACTCACATCAACAAACACTATTAACATTCTACACTCATCTTTCCTTTTTTCTAAAGCAAAAGAAGGTGGTGTCTGGAGAAGAAAAGGGTTTTATACCTATCAATATCAATTATTAATGGGTGGGTTGCTTTTGCTTGCAGAATACACATCAAAATCAAAGGTGTGAAGTGAAAAAGGTATAGAGAGGATCCCATTCATAATTAAATTTATAATGCGTTACGTATACGTACGAGCGGAGAAGTGAAGAGTCAATTTTTATTTTCAAATTAAATTTTTTAGCTCCTTGCATTCCTCGGTTAAAGAAAGTGGTGGTGTTTATAAATTAGATAGAAGATCAAGTGTGTAAAGTTAGTAAAGAGAACAAGAACAGAACCAAGAAGAAAAATTAGTTAGTAAATTTGTGCTAAAGTACAAAAGCCAAATATTTCATCCAAAAAGGAACGAAAATAAAAATTAATCATTTCATTTTATATACAGCATTCATTTTTAAAAAGAAGCAGTGAAAGTGACGAAAACCATAATGACTACTAGAATAATAATAAATTAATACAATCCAAAAAATAATTATCCCCCAAAACAAAAATAAATTTTAAAATTTTTATATCAACTAGTTTTGGTTTAAACTTTGTCAACCTCATTCCCAAATACTTAACATTGTACACTACTAGTGACTATCAAGATTCAATAATAAATATGTATATTATACATATCCCACAAAACAATATAATTATAATTTTTAGATTATAATATCTTATCAAATAATGGTTTCATTTCCTCAACAAAATAACTTCATTCAAACTGTACAAAAAGTGAAACAAGTTGGAAGAAATTTATAATATTTAATTAATTAATGAGAGGTTAATAAATTATTAATTAAATGATCAATATAACTTTGCATATAGTGGGAGAGGGTTCGTCTTAGGGGGGAAATCAAGTTGGACAAAAATGGTCAAAATGTGTGAGAATTGGGGTAAAACCTTTGAAATCATTCTACAATTAATAGACTCAAGACTCCTCAAAAAATCATCACATCACAGTGCAAACTTAGTTTTTAGATTTTTTTAAGTCACACAAAAATTATCATGATAAACTACTACGGAATCAACGATCAAAACTGAGCAACAAGTTTTTCGTTTCTTTGTAAAGAATATATAAAGATATCACATCACAATAAGAATAATTAAGTACGAGTACAAATAGCTACTTTGAACGAACGAACGAACGAAATTAACTTATCATCAACAACCATAAAATGGAAGAAACAAAAGAGACGATAGAGTGAGAGAAATAAAGAGAGTTTTTTTTAGAAAAAAGTGTGTATATAAATATAAGTAATTAATTTGAGTGGAAAATTTTTTTATGGGAGAAAAGCATTTTTGAAATGAAATTTTTCTATTCAGTTTTTATCGATCTTTTATCGATTTTCTTTGTGTTGGAAGTTGGAATTGGAAGAACGATTCTTTTTTCTTTGGTATATTATATATAAGATATCATTTTTATCTTATTTTTTGTTGGAAGTATGAAAAAAGGGGAAGACAAATAAAATATATTGATTGATTGAGAAGAAGAGTGAAGATACGTAATTATAATTTAAGAATTAACGAGAAAAAGAGAGAGAGAAAAGAGTGGATTGACATGTTTGGACTAACCTTTGACGTCATCATCTTCAATAGTCGTGGAAGAATCCGTGGACTCCTTAACTTGTGACCCGGAAGCCGAGGTAAGTGAGCCAGTTCCCCCCGTCTCCCCCTTCTTGTTGACTATGCTTCGAGCTGTGGAAATTTGTCACAGAAAAGGAAATGACCACGCATAAAATTGCTTAAGAACCGGGAGTTCTCACACTCAATCCCAATATTAATATGTTTTAGTAAGGTTGAAAAAAGGGTTAATGTGGGAGTCTTACACTTACTGGAGAAGTTTCTGGTTGCGAGCATCGTCGTCAGAATGGCTCCTTTGAGTTTACGTCTTGCATTGAACTTTTTGAGACAATCCACTGTCTCCTGTCTGTGCACAAGGCTAGCCACACGTTCTCGTTGCTGGAGTGTGGAGAAAAGGTGTGGAATGAGAAAAAGGAAAGAAAGAAATCAAATTAGCTTTGGTTTTGGTTTTCAAAGAGACGTCTAGTCGAGAAGATTTGAGAGAGAAAAGACTTACGCAAATCCATGGATGTTTGAGTGCCTCCGCAGCAGTGATTCTCTTGTTGGGGTTGACGGTAAGCATGAGGTTAATAAGGTTCTTTGCCTCAGCCGTAACCGTGTCCCATTCTGGACTTGGATAATCATAAGCACCTGCCTTGATCTGAGCGTAGAGACGGTGTTGGTCCTCATCCCAGAATGGGGGATAACCCACCAACAGAATATATAAAATCACACCTGGACACACACAAAAAAAATATTTATTTTTCTGTTAAAACTATCCTTTTTTAGAAGCACTTCAAATTAAATGCCATTTTATTGGCCATGGTTTGCTTACCACAAGCCCAAATATCAACAGGCTTTCCATAGGGCTCCTTCTTGAGCACTTCAGGACTCAAATAACCTGGCGTTCCAGCAAACCCAAACCAAGCTTGCTGCTCCCCTTGAACTTCAATTGCCAACCCAAAATCCGCTAATTTCACAGCAGCCCCTTTTTGCTTACTAGCCAACAATAAATTCTCAGGCTGTTCAAAAAAAACATACAAAAAATAATATTTTCTTAATACTTTCATCACGAAACCAAACACAATCATTATAATCCTCATATCATTATCCACTTTTGAAAATACCCACATCACGACATATAAATTCACACAAAAATTCATTATATATTCTTAAGTCTCACCTTTAAATCTCGGTGAACAACTCCATTCGTGTGACAGTGATTGACACTTTCAAGAATCTGCTGAATGCAATGACTAGCATCTGCCTCACTATAAAATTCACGAGCTACAATATCCTCAAATAACTCTCCACCTGTCACTCTGTATAAAACGAAAGGAAAACAAAAAAAAGGCACCTTAGGTTTAAGTACTTTTAGATTACTTATCATCATGATTCTCATTCATATTTAAATATTTTTCTCATCCATAAAAAATTGTGTCAACATAACATGACAATAAAACTTGAAAACTTACAAGTCAAATACGAGGTAATGAAAACTCTCCTCTTGGATACTGTCATGAAGACGCACTGCAATATTCAAACAGGTACCCGATCCATCAATCAAATTAGTTGGACACACACAACAATATATTTTACCATTACACATACATAATAGTAGTAGTGATGCCTGCTAAAATGCTACATTCTCCCACCAAATTTAATGAGATATCCATTTTCATCATGACATACACATGAGACTTAATGGACATGGACATGAACACACTAACACACCAAATAATTTTTTCCTCCATAAACCCCTCTCCTTAAATGAGCAGTCATTCATGTATGTCGTGTCGTGAGGGAGTTGGTACAAGTGAGTGAGTGAGTGAATATAACAAACTACCCAGAAAGAAAACAGGAAAGCCCGAAAAAGAGAAATTATTGGCAATGAACTAAATTACATATTCGCATTCCCATTTGCTCCCGTTGTTGCGTTCCATTTTCCAAGTTGGAAGTTGGACATAAAATGAAATCCATCAACATAACATAATACTTAATCACACATCTATACTCTCATTTTCTATTGTTTTTCCCCCTTTATATTATATTTTTTGGCCAGGTAAATACATATTCAAATACAATGTGCATTTATATAATTTAGTTCTTTCTCCCTCATTGGATATGCGCATAATTACAGCCCTTTTTCTATTATTGTATATTTTTCTTTAGCTCCAACATTTATTTAATATGTCCGGACTGATTTAGATGTCAATTTGTATTCATTCTCCAGCTTTTCTCTACCATGTTTTGATTATCATGATTATATTGTCTAACTTAATGAATTTGTTCAGCAGCAGCAGAAAGTTGGGACAACCCTGCGTAAGCGTATTATCATTTCTAAGAATCGGAAATCGGATCGATAACGTTATCATTCTCTCGTTTTCTCATGCGAAAATAATATTTGGGCCAAGATCCTATAATAACTATTTGTGAGCCTCACTTGATGATGATGACATTGGATGGACGTGAACTAACTGGACTAAATATTTTTTTACCTTTCCAGGAAAAATCTCAATGAAGTGAAGTAGTAAGTAAGCCTAAAGGTGTTGATTAGTTTTTGCCATTTAACTTGCCCAATTAATGCAAATAGGTAGAAATGCCAAATTAATGCTGCTGAAGGCACCTCAGGGAATTACCGATCCGAGATATAAGGATATAGATATAGAGGCATAATATTATGCTTAAATACAAATACAAATGATATCGTTTGGAATATGTGCTACTGATGATGATGATGATGATGATGAGACAGGTGGTCTTGATGGTAGGAGAGGTACATATATGTACGTATTATTATATTCTATTAGTTTTTTTGCTTACCTATGTTAGGATGCTGTAGTTTCCGACATATTCTCGCTTCCCTCTCCAGTTTCTGGAAGTCTGTCAAGTACAAAAACCCAAACCAAATCAAATATGTTATGAAAGGAAAAATTGTGTAAATAGAGAAGCAAGATAAAAAAAAGTAGTAGGAAATAGAAAAAAGTGTAGCAATAAGCGATATAAGCGATGATGCGATAGCCAATACTAGCCTTAATTAATTTTCCCAATTCTGGGAAGAACGAAGGAAACCATACAAGGAAAACATTGCAGCATTACATATTACATTGCATTTTGCATTAGTATTGCGAGAGAAAGAGAGAGAGAGAGTGGAGGTAATTATATAATTCTAATAACTATGTCATATGTCAGCATATGACTACGTAGCCTCATAGCGTACCCGTACCTCTTGTTGATAGCTTCTTGGTGTTGATAATTTTGGCAGCAAATTCCAGCCCCGTTGACTTTTGCACGCAGCGGCGCACAATACTAAATGCGCCCCTGAAGAAATCATACAAATTGTTAATTAATTAAAAAATTAATATTAAAAAATTAGTTGCGTTTGTTTAATCATGCGGGTTTGGAAGCAAAAAATAAATAAAAAATCCAAAGTGTTTTTTCCCTTACTTTCCGAGCTCCTCCTTTAGCTCATAATTGTCACTAAACCTTGTCGTTGCGTTCATCGCCATTTTTGAAGCACCTAAACTAAAAACGGACCGTAGCTCTTGCAACCAAAAGATAACTTTGCCCCTTTTCCAGAGATCAGTCGTTTTAAATTACTTAATAAATATTATGGACTAGATTCAGTTCTTCAACTTGATTTGATTTTTTTTGTTTTGCATAGAACACTTGACTAGGAAACTTTTCTGATTTTGCTTTTTATTTCACTTGTAATTTAATTTAACACATTTTATTGATTTGAAGCACCAGTAGCTGACGAGCAATGACCAAATTTTTTTGTTGGATTATGTATTCATTATTTCATTTCAACTCTTTGAATAAATAGGAATAGCATAAGTAGCATGATGAAGGAGAGCACGAGCACACTTCTTCTCAACTCATAACCACATCATCATCATCATCATCATATTATCATCAATATATGCACATACACAATTATTCTTCTCACAACAATAATTCTCCTTCACTTTCATTGAGAGTACGTCATGACATTCCCAATAACATGACGATCATCAGCTCACGCTGGGCAAGGACACACTGATATTTTTTTGGTCACATAGGATTATCACCATCCTCATCAATGCAATATCACACACTCGCTCGCCACCACATTTTATTTATTATTGGCTCAACAAGGAAAAAATTTGATATGAACTTTTATTATTGTATGTATCAATCATGCAAATTTTGATGAGAGAGAGAGAGAGGCTCCTCTGATGAATTATGTTATAATATTATTGCACCAACTCAAACTGCACACACGTTCAAAGTTTTTCTTCTTTTTATATATGGAAAGGAAACCACTTGAGAATGAAATATTTATTGGAATACTTTATTGACTTGACTTTGCTCTCCTCTCATAATATAATATTCCGTTGTTCGTTCCAAATAGTAATCACCAACTCCAAAATATATATCCAATCCAATCCACTTTTTTTTATTATTATTATTATTTTATTTTTGTGGTGTGGTGTGGTGCTGCTGTGGACTGGCGGTGGTATGGTATTGGTATGGTATGGTGCAGCTGGTGACTAAAAAAAGTCTTGTCTTGTCTTCTCTTGTGAAAGTATAAGTTGGTTCAGCAGCCCTCTTCTCAGCCTTCTCCCAAATAATTATCATGCATATGGAGATAGAAAGGCAAAGGGAATAAGAGAGCTTGTTCTTGTTATGGAGTATGAGTACTAAACCAAACCAGCACCAACTCTCCGAATGGATCAAATTTCTCTCATCTAAAATATATGGGTAAGAAGAAGTAGAATAGAATGGAGAGATGGAGATTCACCAAAAAAGTATATATGTATATACTTTTATATATAATTTCAGTTTCAGACCAAAGACCAAAAGAACCAGAACCAGACTAAGAGAGTGAGTGAGCGTGAGTACATTTATCTACATGGGAGAATGGATAATAGGAGAGCAGCAGTGGTCGTAGGAACATATATATATAGAGACTCTTCTTTTCAGTCTCTTGTGTATATTATTATGTATCTCCACTTCACTTGACTCTTCCCAATTCACTTGCTTGCTTGGTTTTTGTTCTGTTCTGCTCCTCTTCCACAATGTTATGATATGATATAACGGAAGGTAATGTAACGTAATGTAATAGCAATGCTGCTTCTCCTGCTCTGAAGACGGGCGAATAAGATAGGAATTTTTTTTTTGGTTCTCAAGTGTTTTTCTCTCTCGTCGACAATGTTGTTTGAGATGGGAGCATTGAAGAAATATCGAATCCAAATCCAACTCTCACTCACTGAATGAATCACAATCACCGGCTTATGAACTTACTACTGCTGCTGACGAAATTGATTTTTAGCTGTGGCCAGATTTAGAGCCAGGCCATTTACATAAAAGTAATATGTAAGCGATAGTTGGTGTTGGTAGTAATAGTAGTAGTCGTTGTTCGCCTCTCTATTTTCTCAACCATATGAATTAATTATTCCAGAGAGTTCCCTTTCACTTGGTGAGAAAACGGTCGATGATGTCGATGTCGATGGTGAATGTCGATTGTCGATATCTAGTCAATCCAATCCAAGTTGAAGAGGGGAACATTAAAACACAAGAATCAATTTTTGGCAGTGTTGGAGTAATGGATCGTGGATCCCACTACTCCTCCCGGAGAAAGTAAAAATAGATGCAACCTTTTGTCCCTTCTTTTGATATTGATATTATTTCTTATTTCTCTTTAAATATTTTTGGGCTTTCTCCTCCAAGCAATTCACTGGAGAAAACTGGATTGGAATTTGAAATTTTGATAGAAAGTCGTTTAATTTTAATTGAATCTTTATTTCAATTCAAAGTAATCACACTCGTATTCACTCAGTTTGAAACTGCTTTGGGATTTGAAACTTGAACTCTGTTGAGTTGATGTTTTTGGTTGAGGATTGGACACACAAGGTGGGTGGCCAAAAAAATGTGTGGAAGAGAGTTGAGCTTGATGTTATGTTGTTATATTATGTTATGTGATGTGATCATGTACTTATGTAGAGATGATGATTAAAGGCAACTTGCCAACAAAATCCAATCCAATTCACTTGCACTTGAGAAGAGATCTTCTTCTCCTCGTCTCAAATATTTTTGTTTGAAGGGAAACTATTCAACGTGATCAGATATCAGATCACCACTAACCAAACGACCAAACCACAACACCAACACACAATAAACACAAACTTTTTTTCCCCAAAAAAAATATTTTTCTCTTCAAAATTTAGTTTTTGAGAGGATAAAAAAAATTTCAGCTCAATTGCAATTCAAGATAATCTCTGATGGTCTGCTACTGCTTCTTCTCCTATACAAATATAAGTATGATGCCAGTGTGTTACGTTACATTACGTTACTTTGTATTGTAAAAGTAATGCTACTTTTTTTGCACTTTCATATTTTTCTTTTCTCCTCGTTTTTTAATCCATTTACCATTTACACAACTGCTGAGCTTACTATATACTAGGTTGTGTTGTAGTTGTAGTAGCAGCCTGTTATTGTTTGTTGGTGGTGGTGGTGGTTGGTGGATAAATATTTTTTACTTGGAGGCTTTCCATTTCCATCATCCATATAGAGAGCTATATAATACTTGTTAGTAGTACTAGAGCTCAACTCAACCTCTTCCCATTTCAAAATACATTGGAAAGCTATGCCTGCCTTGAGTACTTCTCCTCCGAGAAAATTATTATATGGGAAGCAAAGAAAGGAACGGCATAGCACAACCAAACCTAACCAAACCACCAACAAGACCAATCCAATATATACGGGAAAGTACAGAGAAACGACATACGCATCGACATGGGTAAGAACGACTCAAGATTTTCTTGTATGGACTCATCATCTCCTCTGTTTTGGAGGAGATGGATGATGGAATATTATGGAGTGAACAAGCAAAAGCTATAGCTCTAGCACAAGCAGCATGCTACTCCTCTGCATTATATGTACACACCCAGAAATAAAAAAAAATAAAAAAAAGTTTTCCACATCCCATCTTCGCCTCTCATCTCCCTCTCCCACTTAAAAAAGTATGTATGCACATGGGAGGAATAATAAAATAAAATGCATGGGAAACTACCAAAAAAAAAATAAAAAAGTTTTTCAAAAATTAATTGAACCTCTGACTACTCTGAAGAAATGAACATCTTTTTGGTTAGTGCGTATTTTTCAGGATTTCCGGCTACAAGCTTCCGGGAAAGGCAAGAGAGAAAAAGGGATAATAATTCATTCATTGCATTTCTCATCTCATCTCATCCCATCTTCTGCTACTTTCCTTTGAATTTTCTATTCCAGTTATTCTTCCTAATTATATGGGAGGATAATAATGAAACAGGGGATGCATGAATATCAATTTTCCACACTGGGAAAAGCCTCCTTAATAGGGAGGAATGTGATGTATATATGTAAACTGCCGCTTTAGACATGATTATAATCATTCATGAGGATATGGTGATGGTGATGATGATGGTTATTTTGTGTAATGAAAGTGTGCCATAGCCACGTACGCTACTACCCAAAAGCAAGCACACTGTTCACGTTCCATCCACATAAATTTGCATTGGAACGTTTGGAAGAGGGATACGATGGGATACATCTTAAACGAAGATAGACAAGGTTCCGAATAGCAACGACCCTCCCCATCGGCTCCCAGCGAGGGTTTCCGGGGACACTTTTTTGCAACTTTGTTTTGACCAAATACAACAAGAGAGTGGAAAAGAAATGAAAGGAGCAGAGTATTTTGTAGGTTGGATTGGAAGGAATATGGAGGAGTCTCAAATTTGTAGTGTTTCTCATGAGAAAGTTAGAACATTGTAGTTTGGTAGAATATAGAATGCTACTGTGTCCTGTCGTGTGTACACTTTTCCATCCTGATAGTATAATATAATGCATCATTTTTTTTATAACGATACATAATATATCTACTTGGAAAGAAGGAAAGGGAGCGAGCGAGTGAGCTGCGAGCTCAAGTGAGAGTGAAAACAAGGCGTTGGATTTGGGAATGGAATGGAGTACGTTGTACGTGCTAGGATAGCTATAGAAATCTACTTACGTTACTTTATAAGCCTATATAGATATCCTCCTCCCAGCTTGAGGCAACAGGAGTGAGAGTGAACCTCAACTAACTCAACATGAACATACTAAAGGGAACATTGAACAAGCTCTGGTTCTGAACGACGTGGATTGGATTGGAGTGAAGTGGAGTCAGTCGGTGGTTGAGTTTCATGGAGGAAACATATATATGTACATGAGAGGAGTAGTTTAGTCTAGCAACTTTTTTTTAAACTCTTCCCCAAAAACATTTTTTCATTCGGATTTAAAAAATAAAATGTAGGATAAGATGTAGGTGGAAGCTGAAAATAGTACTTAAGTAAGCTTTCGAATGTTGAAACGGAATGACATATATGATAATCATCATCATCATCATATCATGGAGGATGAAGAATAAGCATCGCCTCGAGTAGAGAAACATGCAAAAACTAAACTAAACCAAACCACCGTGTTTTTTTTCGGGGTTTTTGGGGCTTTTACTTTACTACTTGGGGAAAACAGATGCCACGATACCAGAGGATGTGATATGTAATAGGAATATGCTACCATGTCATGTCACCAAGACCAACTACAAGTACCAAAAACCAAACCACCCAAAAAGTATATAACATGAACAAACTAAACCACAACGACAACACACCACGCATGTACTACTACTTACATACATAACTTACCTTCATAATTATCATCATTTCTATTTGCAAAACTACTTTGGGAAAAGCGTTGAATAATAATAATAATTTCCTTCCAAATATACAACAAACCAACCAACACCAACAAAACACCGCAACACAACATAACATACCATTATATATTTCATTTCAACAACACAGAAGATTTTTAAGAAAGAAAGTTGCGTCTTCTTCCCTTATGAAAACGATGACGATGATGATATGATGAGGATGTAGAATGTAGAATTTGTAGTGATTCCATTACATTCAATTTTCATGGAGAAAGGAAAGACTCCTATATAATAACAATAATGCTATGCTTCCTTACAATCACATCCAACATCCACATCACTAGTATCACAATCAAAATCAGTAGCAGGTGAAATGAAATGGTGGTTGTTCTTTTCTTTCTCTTCAGTTTGCACACAATAATACAGACAACAGAGAGATAGTATACACACACTCCTTCTTTCCCCACTATCTCCTCTTCCATCCATATCTATATTCACATTCACCTGTGTCTTGTCTTGTTTTTTTTCTTCTCCTTTCCCATTTTCATGTTCCAAGTTCCAACTCCAACATTATTTCCCAAGATTCCCATTTAAACCTCATCTTTATCTCATCTCGTCTCATGCTATAGACTATATAGACCACCGTCAACTTTAAGTATTTATTAGCTGCTGCTAGTTGCTAGTCCTCTTGCTGATGTTCTCTGTTTCTTTTGGTGGGGCTGGCTGGTGGTGGTATGTGCTCAAGATGAATTTTTATGCTTTCTTTTCCCCTTCTCCACCCATTTATTTCTTCGAGTTTTTAATCAATTAAGTAAAATGGGCTGCTGGAGTGGAATGCGAATGCGAATGGGAGGCTGGAGGATGATATGATGTGGTGATATGAAGGCAGCGCGCTGTTCCATTTTTCATAAATAATTTTCAGTGGTTTGAAAATAAACAGGAGATAAACATGTGTCCATCATTTTTGAAATGTTGGGGATGGTGATGCTGATAGTAATAGTGATAAAAAATGTTTTGTAGAAAGATGCCTATCCTCTTGCCAAGGCAAACCCAAACCAAACCAGAAAATTATTTTTTTTGTAGCTTTTGCATTATAAAAATATTTTTCTTTGTGCAAACCTTGCCCGACGATGACAGACTAAAAATGTCATTAAAATGATCCTAATGGACCAAAAAATGTGAGAGGAGTACAGAACAGAACACATTACATTATATTATGAGCTAATAAAAGGTTTTTTAGAGCCAAACGAGCTTTTTATTGAAGTATTAAAGAAAAGTTATTAGTTTCCCATCCCCATTTTTTTCGGAGCCGATAAACGGATCGTAAACAGATAATTTTTGGAGAGGAAAAATGAAATTTGCATATTATTCAATATTATGAAAAGAAAAGGGAAGCATGTAATATATAAAAGCAAATCCGTGAAAAATGTAAGAAGCATGTCTTCCTTTGTATCCTTTTCTAAAGTCTAACCCACGCTATTCTTCACGCAGCAGCAGCAGAGCAGATAGCAGACAGGCAGCATTCAATTCTCTGCTTTATGATCCCATTAAAAAGTCTTTTTTCATTTTATATGGGAAAATGAATGACTTATTCATCCTATAAAAATGGATGTATATGAGAGACTTGATAGTATTATTATGCAGAGGAGGATATACCAGTTTTTTTTGCAAAAAGGAATAGCACATTCTCCAAGAGAGAAGGTGACAAGGATAATGTACGCCGATGAAAGAGCACCTTACACATTTACACCACAACCACGCTGCGCTAGTTTACCCACTTTTGATAAAAAAAAAGGATAGAGAGAGAGGAGACGACATGACACGGTAAGTTAAGTCAGAAACAAGTTGGATTTGGTTGGATAATATAATATGTTCATGCTCAAGTAAAAAATACAAAACACGTTTTATTTCTTTTGAACCTATGCTCCTGCTATGCTCTATAATATACAGCATGCAAAAAAGTGGCAGAATCATCGCAATCGCAATCGGAGTCAATGCGGCTATGTTACATTACCTAAGTATGTGGTAATCATATAGTTAATATAAAACTATCATTTGTATGCAGGGTGTATAAAAGGAGCGGAAGCGGATGTGGCATTTGGATGTCGTATTTATAGATAACATCAAGCATGGATGATAGAATACATAAAAAATAATAATGGGGAAAGTTGAGATGAATAATTGTTCTTGTTGGGAAACATTGGGGCATGTTAAGAATAGACAGGACGGACAAGGTATTAAACAGGTGAGAAAAACTCGACTTGTTGCTGCTTGCTCTATTCGATTTCCTAACTAAAAAGCTGGATTTCGGCTTAGGCTTAGTTACACTCTACTGAGCTCACAATCACAATCATCAGGATAGGTAGGTACTAGTGTGGATGCCTCTTTTTTATCAGCAAAAACAGCAACACATGAAACGAGATGCCAGCCTAACATCACATGGTGATGATGACGATGAGCATATAATATGATGCACAAATACAATAACAATACACATCATTTTGAGCATTGTCGTGACTTGTTGAACTGGCTTTAGCTCTTAAGCCATCAGCTCCATCACACACAAAAATGTATATATAAGTATATACGTGTCCGTATATATCGTATCCTTCTCACTTGCGACCAAGTAAGTATTATGCAATATTATCCAACATTCAACTGCTGCTGCTGCTCATCTCAAATAAACATGAAACAAGTCTTGGCTTCGGCTTCATTTCATCCTATGCATGTACATTAACATTTTGAGAGGATTTTTGCCTCGTACAATGGGATAACATGCATATAACTATTTTTTTTCTTAAATAAACTTTTTGGTCATAGTCATAATCATCATCATCAGAGTCATCACATTCACTACTTGCTCCTCTACAGCTTTTTTAGCTTATGCTTATCCCCATGAATGTGTATCTTCTTTTTTAAAGTCTCACAAAGATCTTTTTTGTGTGATGTCGATGATGCGATATGTAAGCCCAAACGAAACCAAACCACGTTGTAGCAACTTCACTGCTGTTATGTTAAAGCCAAAGCCAACTATATTCATTTCATTTCATTTTGAATGGGTCTCTCACTCTTATGTTATGTTGTGCCTTGTGCTCTGCTGCTGTAAAGCAACTTTTTTATGCTAATTTTTTTCCGACTCTTTCTTCTCCTCCGTGGTAGTAAGTATTAGTATTGGATTGTATACATAATATAAAAGTTATAAAAGTATAGATGTGCAAGTGTCTGTCTTCTTGTTCTGCTAAGTAATATAAAATGCTTGTGTAAAAAAAACATTTTTGGTGTATTTATTTATCTTTTAGAGACTCCTTGTCTTGTCTTCTTGTCTTGCTCATCTTGTGTGAATCAGTTCAGTGGCTCGTCGGGTTGAGGTTGATGCAGAGAAAAAGCAGATAGGAGGAAAGGTCGCTTCTTCTTCTTTTTTTAAAAATTTTGAATAATTTAGTTTAGTCAATTTTTGGTTGCGGGTGTGTGTGGTTTGGTGAATTGAAAGGGATAATTTAATAATAATTTTTGGAATGAGACTCCAAAGTAATTTATTGGATTAGATTTTTGTGTAGTAGTTAGTAATAGTAGTGCTCCTGGATTGGAACTGGAGAACTGGTGAATGTGCATATAAATACTTGTTGCTTTTGGTTGAGTGTCGAGAAGAGGATTCATGTTCATAGCATCATATCATCATCATCCTATTTCCTTCCTTCCGGAGTGAACAAAGTGGAGCAGTAGTGGTTTGGTTTGGATTGGATTGGATGGAAGGAATGGAATACTAAAAGCTTTTGGTTGGCTTTGGCTTTAGCTCCCCTTCTTCCTTATGTGATGTGATATGAGTTGGAGCTTGAGAACTTGATATTAAAAGAAGAATCTTAAGAACAAGTCGAGCACACAGAACGACACACGACCACTTACTTTCCAAATCCAAAGTTGAAAGCTCTTTGGGCTTTTTCACTCACCGTCGTCGTCCCGTAAGCACTTCATATCTCCATATTTCATTCCATAAAGTACTTAGTTGATGCTACTCTAATAATATCATAACATAATATCATCATCATCATCATCATTCATCGCATCACACATATTTTGGTTGAAAAATTGAAATCCAGATCAGATCGCAATTTTATGCGTACCTCACCAAACCATCTCACCTCACCTATGTATTTCTATCATGAATATCTGTCTCCTTTGGGGAAAATCCCATTCTATAGCTCTTGAACAGTTTTGTATGTATGATGATTGTCATGTCGCACACAACACAATAGTTCCAACTTATTCCCCATTCCATTTCCCATTATTATTTGTCATTCTTCTGGAAAAATCTGGAAAGAGTTTTTTGATCATATCACATCACATATTCTTATCGTATCTGTGCTAATCCTTCACATTTTTTCTGGTATTATTCCTCTATTTATGTCACAAAGACAACCAAATACCAAATCAAACCAAACTACCACACCACCACGCGCAACGTAACGCAATGGATCGTTTGAATACAACAACGGCGCAACAGAGCGGATTATTAATCGCAGTCACAATCAGCACTCGCTCATTCAATTCAATGCAAATTCATTCATATTCATACAAAAATACTTATGGTATATGTCAACTTTTGCCTGCCTGTCCCATTCCAATCCTCATCCTCATGCTCAAAAAAAGAATATTATTATTTATACAATCAGAATCCAATCCAATCCAAAGTTAAAAAATGCAACGCAGTCACAAATCCATCTCCTGTTTTTTCTGGTTTTTGCTAGAATACTGCTGCTGCTGTTGCTGCAGCTCATCTTCACTAATGCTGTAATATACATATATAGTTAAGCTATGTCACAAAAAATGCTTCGCATCTTCATCATCACATCACATCAACTCTACATCAAAACTGATGTTCTTCATAATATAATATAACCCTTCTTAGTGAAGCCAGGAGCTAGCGGAATGAAATTGAAATGGAAATACACACATGATGAGTTGAATTGAATGATGATGATGATGCTGATGATGATGTTGATAAGTCATAAGTAGGAGCAGCAACATGTGTATCTTTACTAATACTCCCCTGCCTGACTACCGACTATATACCTACCTGCTCAAAAAAAGTAGAGCAAAAATGCACAACGTCAAACACAAACGGAGCACAAAGCCCATGTGTGTGTGTTCAAAGCACCCAAACCCAAGCCAAAATCCAAAACCAAGCTATTGTTATGCAATAAGAGCATGTTGAAGCTGAATGAGATCAGGATTTTGCTAGCATAAAGCAAATTGCAAATGCCACACATGCAGACTTGCTTGTTATCCTCTGAATTGATGTGAATCATCAAATCATAATCATAAGGATGGAGACTAATAAAAATACACTTTGGTACCAAACTTTGATTGATACCTGGTTTGTTCTGGGCCTAGCATAACTGGCGTTTAATACTACTACTCTTGAACACTGAACATAAAATAAAATGGTTTTTTGATAGGAAGGCATAAACTAATATTGAGTTTTAATGGGCTTTTTGGTTTTGTCTTATGTCTTATGTTATGATCTGGTTCTGAGTGAGTTATTTTTATGACGAGAGATTAGATTAGGAAGAAAATAAATGTTATTGGTTTTTTATGGGATGATGATGAGATGGTATTTAGGAGGATCATATCACCATGATATGATATTATTCATGAAGATGATGATGAATGTCATGAAGAGGAGCAACAAGTTAGGTATTTTTGGAAGAGATTTGAGCAGAGTTGTGAAATTAGATATGGATACAGCATATGATTTTCTCACTCATCAGCTTTTCTTGATGAGCCATCATCATATCATCACAGTTGTGTTTGTGATGTGACAAGAATAGGAATGTACGTACGTACGTAAAGAGCAATATGAATAATATCATGTTTGTGTAGTGCTAAATGCTAATGTACTCCTACTCCTCCTCTCATTGCTCTTCTTCTGGACTGGAGAATGGAATGGAATGGAATAGCATTATGTAGTATAATAACTTCGTCTCAAGTCGTTCACTTTGGGATGGGATGGATAATGCTTCACTCAAAAAAAATCCTCTTCTTCTTTTCTGTTATGTTGTCGCTCAATTGTACTCTACATTCTACACCATTGTATTCCATTGTGTTCCTCAACTCATGGTCAAAAAATGATGTTGAGTCTAGGTTTGAGTTGGATTTGGAGTTGAGCACAGTTATAATATATGATTGTGTGTGCATAACGTAAAGTACTACACACAAGCTTTCTGAGCATAACTTATTTTTATTTATCATCATCAGGAGCCACCCCACCCATATTACAAAAACTACAACTTTTGTTACTGTCCTCAGTGTTTAATATATTGAGGATTTATACTTACTTACTTATGTAATATCAAGTTGGCTTGGCTTTGGCTGCTCACGTCTCGTTCGTCACATTCATGTAATGTGTACCTATTATATTACTTATGTCCATGCAATCCCTACGCATTGTTATCATCATCATTATATTAGTTACTTATGTACCTTCTTTTTTGTCGCTGCTCTCGTTCTTCTTCTCCTCTCATTTTCTGTCATTATATTATCATCATTTCTCTTCTTTAACCAAACCAAACTCAACTCAACTGCTTATACTACTATCATTCATACCAAACGACCAAAACCAAGCTGAAGACAAGTTGGCAATGATGAAAGAGTGAAGAGAGCAGGCTTAAAAAATCAAAATCTGTCTTTGGTTTGGTTTTTGTACTTTAGCAGCAGTTTGCAAGTTTGCAATTATTCTTTTTTGCCCTTGCCTCCTTGTTCAATGTTCGGTTCTCGGTATCCCAATTATCGTCATCATCATCATGGAAGATTACAGGAGAACACAAAAACTGAATTTACATTAGAATAGGAGAACTGCTCTGCTTGGTCTTGGTCGTCGTGCTTCAATTCGTATCATTTCCATTATATTAGCCCTTGGTTTTGGTTTGTGTTCATTTTTTTTTGGGCTCAAGTAGAATTCTAGTGAAGTTGAATAGTAATTGTCATCATCATCACCATCATCATCATCATCTTCCCTTTCTTATCGTGTTGAACTTTGTAAGTAAAGGTTGATAAGTAATTTCGCTCTATTTATAGAACATAGTTGATAAGACGTTGGTGGATTGGATTTGGTTGGATTGGAGATGAGATAATTTGATGAATGGGTTTGAGTTTTGTGTTGCCCCAATAAAAATAGTAGCTAAAAGTAAAGTCACATCTCAAGAAAAGAGGTTCAAGAACAACTGTCTGTTTTCCTTTCCCAAATAATCCATTGGATATATATTATTTTTATATATCCATGAAACGGACATAGGATCATGGACATTGTACTTGTACTTGTACGCCTATCCCATATAAATATAAAACCACATGAACTCATGAACATCATCATCATCATCTTGTTCATGTTTCTTTTCTTCCCTACCAAAAAGACAAGCAAGGCAAGGCTCTTCACTTCTTTTTCTATCTATCATCTATCTACTTGTCTTGAGTCTTTGACTGACCTCTTCTTCCTCCATTCACTTCACATGCTCACATTTTTCACTTTTCGTTTTGAGAAACAACATATATAAAACATGAACATGAAAAAAGTTGCATGTAAAGCCAACTTTACAAAGACATTATTTTAATGAAAAAAATCCTTTTACATAATTTCCACTAAACTTGTTGCTTCCATATATCCATATCCATCCTCAATCCTTCTCCATCTCTTTCCATTTAACTTTCTGGTTCTTCTGGTCTGGTCTGGTCAACCTTCAACTTTTTTCATCATCATCATCATGATTTCATTTTGTTGTGTTGTGTATAATATTATATTATGCGTTATGTGAATGTACTACTATGTCTATATTTAGCTCATTTTTTTTCTCTTCTCCATTTGTATACAGGTTGACTAAATAGTGATAAGATTATATATTTATGTACTACTTATGTGTACATTATGAGGAGGATGGAGGATTGAATAATGGGAGCGTTTGCTTGACTAAACAGAAAAGAGCAATCATCATCAAAAAGTAGTATGATCATTAAAAGGGCTAAAGTTTACAACCCTTTTTTTATACAAAAATAATATATATGATGTGATTTGGATAGGAGAGTTATAAGCATGAGCTTTTAATGATAAGAAGCAAATATACTTTATGATGATAAGGCCATCCCATATAAACTGAATACAGGGACAATATATCATATCATATTTGAGAGTATCATTATGAAAAATTATTCCATTTCCATTTTGATTCTGATCCTGTTTTGTGGTGCTGCTGCTGCTCGTCATTGCAGCTCAAGCTCACTTCTTGTCTCAACAAATTTTTCATACATTTTATATATTTGCCAAGTGTGGCAAGAGAGGTGGTAATAAAGTTGTACTTGTTGCTAGTTTGGTTTGGCGTTTTGCAGTAGCCGTAAAAATCTCTTTGGATTTTTTTTACTTCTTCTTCTTAATCAGTGACATCCACATGACATGGTTGAGCGTATGCAGGGCTGTTGGAGCCCCAGCATAAAACAAGACATTGATTAATTTGCAAATTACAATGACTCCTTTTTCCAACGAAATTACACTAACGACCACTAACAAATGACTTAATTAAAGGGTCCACTTTCAACAGCCGTCAAATCAAATCAAATCTTTGTACAAAGTAAAGTAAATGAAACCACTAATGTTTTGCTAAGTGAAGTCAGAAGTCAAAAGGGACAAGACAAAACAAAACAAAGGAAGGTCAGGAATAGGATGCAGGAGAGGAGAGGTTAACATTACATTACTCATACATTTAGCACATCCATTAAGATAAAGAAACGTGTACATTATTGGGAGAAACGGAACTCCTTCTTCTATCAGAAATTATTCTCCTTAACAAACTAACCAAAACTACCTGTTATGATAGCGTGTTAGCCCTTTAATGGGATCCCAATAATAATCTAAACTCTTTTACCTTGAAAGTATGATCGCTGATGTTGAAGCTGATAGCAATTAGCGGAAGGGTTGCGCTCATAAAAGCGGACACGTTACAGACAGCCTAGGTGCTACTGATCCTTCCTACGCACACACCTGTTCACACCTGTAAAATTGTTTTCTAATGACGTTTGTCTATACAAGAAAACCTCAAAAACTCTGCCCAAGTATTTTTAGCAGGAGCAATTACATTAGCTCAATGATTTTTATATGTGTTCTTTTTTTTTATATGTGACGAAGACTGCGAAGCTAATTACAAGGCGCTTTCCATTTTGTTTTTCTTTCAGGTGAATGGCAATAAATGGATTGGATTCAAGTCCAACCTTTTTAACCTCTTCAGCAAAGATAACAGCACATCTCAGCATTATTAAAAAAATTGGATGTGTTTGATTTGCGTTTGCAAAAAAAAGTTGGGGTAGTAGTGCTCACGTGCCTTTGATTAGTAATTCAATTAAGGACATTACGTGAGGACAACAAACAAGTGTGTGTGTGTTTGTGAGTGTGATTTTTTGACATGTCTTCCAAAAAAAGTTTCGTCAAGATGATGATCATGATGATGATAAGAAGATGAAGAACGGTGGAATTTGTTTTTATTTCCGCTGCTCATGTTCTTACCAAAACCAAACGCAAACCAAATCACAACGAAAAGGGACGTCATCATCAGAAGAATCAGCAGCATCATAGAATCGGATCTCCAACTCACTCGTTCCTTTGTGCCAAACGTTTGTATTTTTTTGTGAGACTATCAAAGGAGAGTGAGAGTGGCCCAGTTTTTTTTTCTTTTCTCTAAAAAAAGATCTAAATTGAAATTGAAAATAAGAATGTTTTTTCCTTTTTGAGGGGGTGGTGGAGAGGACAAGTGAAGTAGTTGGTTGTTAGTTTTGTGTCCTTTTTTCTTCTCCATTCTCATGTCTCAGTGCCTTATTTGAAAAGAGAGACAACATTGTGAACATTCAACATTTTTTGTCCATCGAAAGGGAAATTTCTTCCTTTTTGGAAGAAAGGAAAAGGAAAGGGAAAGCAGGAACTTGGAGACGGTGGTGGTGGTGCTGCTGAATCTATTGTTGAAGAAGGAGAGGACTGCTCGTCCTCGTCGTCATCGTCGACGATGGCCACGACGGTGGCTGCCTCCGGGAAAAGTGCGAAGCAAGTGATAGAGCAGCTCGAGGAAGAGATCTCATTCCGTGATAAGATCATTCGTAAGTTGGAGCTTCGCATTTTGGACAAAGAAGAAGAGATTCAACAGCTTAGATCCGATCTTGACAAGGTACCAAACCAAACCAGAGCATCTCAAACTCAAGCTTTCTTTCTTCGTCTTTCGTATACGCTTTCCTTTTGTGCCTTCTATTTGTATTACATTACATTACATTATGTATGTCAGTCAGTCAGAACCAGCACAAGCACAAATTCACTTGTTGTGTTGTGTTGTATTGCATTGTACTCTTCTTCTCCTTTCTTTGAGGGAGAGCTGAGGAGGAAATTGGAATTTAAAAGAGCTTTTTCTTTCTTCATTTCTTGGAAAGTTGGAAGTTGAACCAAATCAATGTGTGTTTGACTATGACTCTACATCCTTTTTTGGCTTGTCTTTTGATGATATATTATAGTACCAGTCAATAATAAACTCAGGGAACAAGAAGCCATCAATTGTAGTGGTGAGCAAACAGCGTGGACGTGGCCAGGGTATTTCAGCAGAACCCACAGGAAATGCTTCCGTAACTAATGCAGTAATTGAATCGGAGCCGCTTCCAAGCTACCCTAAATCTGACAGGTACAATATAAAATATATAAGTATATATGTATTATTATAGAAACTAGAGCAGTGGTGTAGTAGTAGAGCTTTCATTCCTCCATACAACTACTCAACACAACACAAAAGTTTAGTAAGAGAGTCTCATCTCATCCGCATCAAAAACAGGAGGAGACCGAGAGAGTAGGAGTTGTAAGGAGTATACAGGAAAGTAAGTAAAGTAAGCCAAAGCCAAACAGGAGGAAAAACGAAAACCACCACCAGCGTAAAATCTACTTAAATAATATTCTTCAGGAAAAGAGGAAGGGAAGAGAGAGAGAGAGACTCACTTTATTAAAAGTACATTATCATCATCATCCTGTGTGGTGTGGTGATGTGATGATGACGCACAAACAAACAACATTTTACATTCTCTATCACCATCATCACTATCATCTAGAGATCTAGAGCTACCAAAAGAGAGCTCAAGCTAGTAGTCTTCTTGTTGGTTGTTCTTGTTGTTCCCCTCTTTCTTGCAAAAAAAAATTCGATTCTTCATTCATGTCATTATCATCATCACATCCAACATCACATCAGCACATTGTCATGCTTTTACGCTTCCTGGCTTGGCTTGGTTGGGTTGGCTTGCCTCTTCCAAGAAAAAGCACGAACTCGAACAAGAACAAGCACATACACAAAAACGTTCAACAAAGTAGAACGAGATGAGAGGAAAATGAAGGAGTAGCTCTAGCAGCTAGAGCTCTCATCTCTCTCCTGCTTCTCTCGCACAAAGCAAAGAAGAATTCTATTCCAAAGAAAAGGAAGCCAAGTCAAGCCAAGCCCAAACCCCATCTCTCTCCCTTCTTGTTCTACTTAATTAGACTTGTTGTTCAGTTCACTACTGACTTGACTTTTCTTTACAAAGGGAAAGGGAAAAAAATCACATTGCATTGCATAACATCTCGTATAACTATAATGCATATACATATCTCTCACAAGAGTAATCCCACCTGTTAGAGTTTTTCCAACATTCCAACAACTCACAATCACAATCAGCAAGCAGCTCATAAGCAACAAAAAAATGGGGAAAAAGTTTTTTTTTTGCAAAGAGCGTGGGAATACTTTGGGGCTCCTTATGGCACGAAAAGAAGAAAAAAAAGTTTGGGAAAGAGTAGTCAACTGAGTGAGTTGGAGAGAGAAAGTATGTGCAAGGGAAACGTGCTGGTATGTATGTTATATGATGTGATGTTATGCTACGCTCTACTTTTATTCTTCTTCGGAGAAAGAGTGTCTAAGAGAGAGAATTGAAAGACGAGACAGAGAATAAAAAATCTGTGCAATGAATACATATCCATATTATGTGTATGTCTAGCACAGTCTTGGGCTGCTTCAGTTGAGCTCTTTTTATTATGCATAACGTGGTTCTGGCACTGCCTCTAGTAATCTGAGCGGATATGATATAATATGATCGTAGCAAAAGCAACCATTCTACGATTCTACAAAGGATGTTCCAACAACAACTCCAACTTCATCATCATCATGATCATCATGTTTCCCAACAGGAAAAAAATGAAACTGAAATGTTTCTTTTTGGAGGAGTTTTGTGTAGTTTGTAGTTGTCTCATCTTTGCCATCTTTATCACTTACGCAAGCCAATGCCAAAGGCAGGCAGGCACTTCTAGTATGTTCATAGGTTTTTAGTAGGTAGTTGATATATACTTTTTTTTAAAGTCTTTCTTCATCGTCACAATCACAATCAGTCTTGATCTTGTTTTTGAGGGAAAAAGTGAAATGTGTTTTGTCATGTGTATTCCCATTTCATTATTATCAAACCGTGGCTTGGCTTGGCACTTGGCGTACATTTTGCATGGAAAAGATGGAATGGAGAAAGTGGAAGGAGAAAAAGTGCCACGCCAAAGTTAAAGGCAAACAGAACCCAGAACTCAGAACCAACTTGCTTTTTTTATTCGATTCCAAAGTGGAGTCTCTTCTTTTTATGTGGTGATGGTGGTGGTGGTGGAAGGAAAGAGAGAGAGATGGGAGAACCATGTATAATATATGTATGCAGTAGAATAGAATAGAATAGAAAGTAGAAGGGAAAGGAGAGAGTAAGTTACTAGAGAGAAAAAAGGAGTAGTAGTTAGTTGTAGAAAGTAGATATGATATGTTGTTGCATTGCGCAGAAGAAGACGAGGAAGAAGTACAAGTGGGAAAGGGGCAGTGCTGGTTGGGTACGCGTACGGGGAAATATATTATTTTAGTAAAAAATCGAACAAGCAGCAGCATGAAAACAGCTGCAGTACTACTACTACTGCTGCTCCTCTTTGGTTTTGGTGGTTGTATAGGTTGTAGTATATAAAGTAATACATTGTAAGTTGCAAGTTGTAAGAAAGAAAATGATGATGATGATGCTGAACACTGAACTACTTTCTCTTTCTTTCTTTCTTCCCATGTTGTACGACTACTCCTACTACAATGTAGATCTCGGGAGCTGATAAAATCGGGAATCCTGGACAATGACTTTCTCCGCCACCTTGAAGGGCAGCGTGTGAACGAGATCGTGGAGTGTATGTATCTTGAGGAATATGTTGAGGGTTCATGTATCATCCGGGAAGGAACGCCTGGCTCCACTCTTTACGTCATGGAAGGTATAGTCGATAGTGTATAGCAAAGTGAATGAACAAAGGACAAAGTAGATAGAGAAGGAAAAGTGATGACGTGGAAGAAAGAAAGTTTGATGCAATGTCAAATATGTTTGTCTTGTTATTTTTCTTAAATGTAGAGGGCCGGGTGGAGGTCTCCCGAGAAGGCAAATATTTATCAACCATCTCCCCAGGAAAGGTATTTGGTGAGCTAGCCATCCTCTACAACTGCCAACGAACGGCGACCATCAAGGCAGCGACACCATGTCGACTTTGGGCAATAAAGAGACAGTCCTTCCAAACCATTATGATGAGAAGTGGCATGATCCGCACAGCAGAATACATTGACTTCCTCAAATCCGTGCCGATCTTTAAGCAACTGTCGGATGAAGCCTTAATCAAGCTCAGTGACAGGATTGAAGAGACGGACTATGCAAATGGGGAGTATATTGTGAGGCAAGGGGCAAGAGGAGACACCTTCTTTATCATTCAAAGGGGAAGGGTAAAGGTGACCATTAAGGCTACGGGAAGCGAAGAAGAAAAGTTTGTGAGGACGCTCCATCGAGGAGACTTTTTTGGGGAGAAGGCCCTCCAAGGTGATGACTTGAGGACGGCAAATATCATTGCGGATGATGAGGATGGGGTGAGCTGCCTAGTCATTGATAGGGAAGCCTTTGATCAGATGATAAGTGCGTTGGAAGCCGTGAGGACGAGGTATGATGATGATGAGAAGCATAGAAAGATGATTGACCAAGAGTTTGCACACATTGCACTCAAGGACTTGAGAACAATTAGTACGTTGGGAGTGGGAGGATTTGGGAGGGTGGAGTTGGTGGCGTTGGCTGCAGGGTCACCGGATAGAAGCTTTGCTCTGAAGCAAATGAAAAAGAGTCAGATTGTGGCAACGAGGCAGCAGGAGCATATCAAGAGCGAGAAGGAGATTATGCAGGAAAGTAATTCGGATTTTATATGCAAACTCTACAAGACATTCCGGGATCCAAAGTATTTGTACATGTTGATGGAAGTTTGTCTTGGAGGAGAGTTGTGGACTATATTGAGAGATAAAGGGAATTTTGATGATCATACCACTAGGTTAGTTGTTATAAGCATAAGATTATCCCAAAAATTTCTTTAAAATTATGAACTATAAACCGGAAATGGATAAGCAACCAACTCATTCATGATATATAACCAACTTTGCATCATTAGGTTTTACACAGCATGTGTCCTGGAGGCATTTCACTACTTACACAGCCGAAATATAATTTATCGAGACCTTAAACCTGAGAACTTACTTTTGGACTCTAGAGGATATGTCAAACTGACAGATTTTGGGTTTGCCAAGAAACTCCAAGGAAGGAAAACTTGGACCTTTTGCGGAACACCAGAATATGTTGGTATGAAAATGAGTCAATGAATTACTGAGTTTCCCCACGCCCCATGCAAACCAAACCAGTTTTGCTAGAGCATGAAATGAATGAATGAATGGCTTTGTTTTAAAATCTTTCTTATTTGCTTATCTTTTTAGCTCCTGAAATCATCTTAAACAAAGGGCATGACATCAGTGCAGGTAACTTTTCAAAGTTTTAATTTAAAGATGAAAATAAAAATTACTATAATTATATTAAGAAATTAATTTTTTTCTTATGTTGCCCCCAAAAAAAACAGATTACTGGTCCTTGGGCGTTTTAATGTTCGAGCTTTTAACTGGCACACCACCCTTCACCGGCTCCGACCCAATGAAGACTTATAACATTATCCTTAAGGGAATTGAAGCTGTTGAGTTTCCTCGATCTATCAGTCGGAATGCTGCCAACTTAATCAAGAAGCTATGCAAAGATAATCCCGCAGAAAGGTTGGGTTATCAACGAGGTGGGATCCCTGAAATCCAAAAGCACAAGTGAGTTGCAACTTTTCCTTAACATGCATATAAAACGATGATATGACTTGTAATTTTATTGGATTTGTCTTATCTTTTTACCTTCCCCAGATGGTTCGATGGCTTCAACTGGGAGGGACTTAGAACGCGTTCTCTTACTCCACCAATCATTCCTGAGATTCGTGGCCCACAAGACTGTGGTAACTTTGATGAATATCCTCCAGATCCTGATGGTCCTCCTCCAGACGACCTTAGCGGTTGGGATACCAGCTTTTAATAAGTGCTTCCATCTAATCTACACATAAAAATTAAACAGACAATATATTACAATAATTATTATTATGTTTAAAAAAAACTTAAATAATATATTTAAATACTTCTACAAAAAAAAGAATGTTGTTTTATCAAAGAAAAAAGAACCGGAAGTGCTATAAACAATAATATACATACATAAAACACACACTGTACATAATATTCAATAAAAAAATGTTATCATATCACATCACAAGGACTGGACTGGAACCACATAAATACATTTATATCAAAACCGGAAGTGCCTGCCAATAAAAAAACTGTGTCAATTTAATAATAAAAAAGGTGTCAATCAATACGAAAGAAACATTTACGAAGAAACAATAATAAAAAAATATCTTCATGTTTTGATTGTAATCATCATATTTTATTGAACAATCATGATAAGCTCATAGTATACATAAGGATGATTGATAAGCTACCCAGCCCTGATTTTTGGAAAAGTTAAGGACATTCCTTTGTTCGGTTCCGATAGCCGTCCTTTGATTGGCTGAAAGGAAGCGCTTTTGGGGGAACGCGAGTTTTGGAGGAAACGATATTCAAGACCGAACATCGTATGTGTATTATTTATGCTTAAAAATATCCGTTAGTTATCCGATCATAATATTTTATTATTTAGTCATGGAGTAAAAGCGTTTCATCGCTTATCAAAGGTTGACGCTGTGACGGCGACTTTTTTTTCCATAAAGGTGATATGCCATTTAGTAGAATTAGTAGAATATGAGATTAACTAGTGGCTTAGTTAAGTAATTGAAAAATTAGTTAATTTTTTAGCTAGTTAAAGAGACGACAAGGTTAAGCTAAAACAGCTTTAGATACATGCTTATCACTTACTGTGACTGTTGACTCTTATCGAAGCAGTTTGATTCATTGTAATGTAGTTAGATTTTAAACCATAAATTAAACAGTTGAAAGGGTTTAGCCTGGTCTATTATTTATGTCATGTCATATGTTGTATGTCATATCAGATGACAGGACATGTAGTGCATTTACAATGTATGTGTATTATTGTATTTGATTATTTGTCATTTGTTTTGCAGGTGTTTCGTGCAGACGTATTTGATTTTCAACTTCCATGAACTTTTGGATTTTTCTTGGCGTTATTAATTCCCTGCTGTCAGCTGTATCATCACTCGACTTCTGACTTCATTATTTCAATCAATCATTAATTATTTAATCGGATGTCCAATCAAGGGGGTTGCTCGTTTGGGTGACTGGGTACTATATTTGAATCGTAGGTAAACACAGGCAGACAATTTTTTAAAAGTATTTTTGTTATTTTGTTTCCAAATGCACGTGCTGATTTGATTTGCTGGTACTGTTTGTTTAAACTAACGAGTTGTTGTTTTTTCCATGATCTGCAGATCCATAATAATCCATCCATTCCCACAACAATGAAGAAAATTCTCCAGGATGAGAGTAGTTGTCTGTGTCACGGTCAAGAAGACCGTGATTTCAACAACCCCGCTTACTACCCCCTATATGGGAACCCCAAAACGGCAAGAACGGGTAGTCTTCGTAAGGAGGCTCCAGGTTCCGTCCATAAAGCTGCGAAATGGTGGATGGACAATGAGACCAATGCAAACAGTATGAATGATATTATATAATAATAATTACGATTTAGTGGATTTAGAGATATTCGAATATTAGCTTAACAGAAGAGACTTGTTTTGTTCATTTCCAGCGTTTCAGAACCGTGTTAATGCAGAACGTGCCAAGGAAATGTTGATGCCATATTTGGATTATTTGAAGCGAGTCTTAACAGATTCTGGAAGATTCGATAAAGGCACGATTGAACGTTTTCTTGAAGACCAGCCTTTCAAGCAGGTAGTTAATGGATTTATAGATGAGACACTGAGAAAGTATATTAAAAGCATTTTTTTTTTGTTTAAATGGATAGATTGTTTTATGTAGGTGCTTCAAAATAGAAAATCAGCCACCGTTCGTCGTCGCTCCATGAAGGAGATTAGGCTAAATCTGGAACGAAATGGGTACAAGCGATCAATGGACGTCATTGGGGACATTTGCCACTGGGTTGGGACCATGATTCTCCACTACAGTCTGCTGGATTGCTTTGGCTATATGGCACGAATGGTAAGTGTGGTGTCGCTGACGTCACATATGTGTGTGTGTATGATAAGGACCTCGAGTCCCACGTGATTTTATTGGTTATATTGGTTTTGGTTTCGTTTCAGCTGGATAAGGCCATCCACCAAGCTGAATCTAGTAAAGAGATGAAGGAAAAATTCAAAGTCTGTTGCTTTCTTGATCGGTATCGTCCACCTCCAATGATTCGATGTGATGGAATGTGTGACTTGCTTCTTGAAGGTGGCAATGTGATCTACCGTTGTGTTGCCTTTGATATTGACTATAACTTATGCTACAAATGTCATAGAACATCCGCAGATATCATTTCTTTTGACCTTCCGATTCGACGCAATAGCACAAAGTAAGTATGTATTGCATTTAATATTGCAATTGTAATGCGAAACTGTTTATTTTCTAATACACCCATCTTCTATATTGCTTTTAGAATTATGCCAGCAACGTTGAACAAGTCTTGCCTTGTCAGGAGGACGATACCAACGGTAATGGACCCTGAGAAGGAAGAGATCGTGGAATGCTTTTCGTGTTTTTCACTGTATCATAAAATGTGTGTCATGTACGACACATTTAATTGGGAAGCAGGCTACTCCGCATCTTGCCCAAAGTTTTTGGATAATTTTAACCCTTCGTAAGTTAGCTACGTTAAACAAAATGTATTATTCTAATAATGTTATTTTTCAATAACTTCAGTTGTCCACTACTAATCATCTTCACATTCTTCATTCACCGTTGTTCGTGACTATGCAGCTTCTGTTGTCGATCATGCATCAAGCAGCTTGGCGTGATGAAGCTGGAATACCAACTATTCACCGCTAGAACCATGCATTGCACACCGCTCTCCAAATATATGCAGTCAGAACTGCAAAGTTTTTTGTATACTGAGACGTCTGGTTGTTTCCTCCTGCCACTTCCACCACTCATTCAGGTACGGGAGCTGGCGTCGCGTAAAATGTTTTTCAAAGCTACTGGCTACATGGCAGAAGACCTTAGAAGAAATGGGCGACCAACAGAGTTTTCATACAGGTGAGACACAACAAAAGGCGTTCGCATAGAAATTCTACTAAAAACTTTAATTACTGAGCTATTACGTATAACTTTTCCTTTATGTAGAACTAGAAGCCTAATGCTGACCCAGGATTACGTGATGAGTGACACGCTCACAGGGGAAAAGGCACTTTTTAATGTCATCATTCACGAGTACGACAACGGATGGATTCTTATTTCCTACCTGGACTCCGTACGTCTGTTTCAGCCTGCTCAGTTCAGACGGAGATTGTATCAACGCGTTTTAAATGTATACATGAAGTACCTGCAGTTGCACAGAGTCAACCAGTTTTCGACGTTGTATGTCTGGTGTTGCCCTCCCAAAGAAGGTAACTGTCTATTTTTTTTAAATAATTTACTTCGTTTGTGACTACATTTATTATATGACTGTTAGTATTTTTAACCAGGAGAGGAATATGTTTTCTTGGGAAGGCCAGCGGATCAAGTAGCACTTGATGGAACTGGCTTGCGTATTTGGTATGAGAAAATATTTCAGCAAGGGAAGAACGAAGGACTAGTTCAAGATTATTTGGTGCGTCAAAACTAATTATCGTAGTTGAGCATGTAGATATTTCGACGTGTTGAAAATTAAATTGAAAATAATAATGAATACGATGATATTACGCTTTGTATATGCTTTTAAAGTTGATTAGTTAATACTAATCTAATTCTTGTGTTATCAAGTAAAATGATGCATTTGCTTTCTGTGTATTTCAGATTATCGACCCAACCAACAACCCCTTTCCCACTTACTTGGACATTCCATATTTTTCTGACGATTTCTGGCCAGAGAAACTCGAGCAAATCCAAAAGGACTATCATGGCCAGGTTGCGGAGTATAATAGTTTTCTGGAAGAAGATAGGGTGGGGTGACTTGATATGATTGCGTTATAACAGCTTATTCTTATCAAAGTGTTTTATGTATGTATTATAAATATGTTTTTTATTTCTAAGAACTTCAAAGGAGACCTTCGCTCAAAGAGAAGGAAGAAGAGAACTCCACCCGCACCTCCACTTTCAATACAGCAAAGGGTGGATACGATCTTTCAAACGGATTTGAAGAATTCCGTGTTTGTAGTTTGGTTGAAGCAAAATCCGAGTGTTGAGGTAAGCCAGCTAAATGATGCCAGCCAGATTATATAATTTATAAATGTGATTATAAATGTAATGAACCAATTTGAAATCCATGTATGTTTAGGCAGACCTAATACCTGTGCAGCACGAACCCGATATTTGGAGTAAGTTTATGTTCAAGCGGGGAAATTATCAGTTATCTTGTCGTCAGCGACAAATTGATTTTTCTGATGAGCGAAGAGCGACGTATGCAACGCTCCATATGCATGCCAGGATGGCGGAGGAGTCACTGGAAATAAAATGCTGGTATTGCGAAGTCAATATAACTGAAGGGTTAGTCAGTGTGTGTCTTTGAGATATTTTAGCATAGAAAAAGTTCATTTAAAAAAATGATATGTAACTGGAATTTGAGAGCGGTTTATCTCTTTTGCCCTAGATTTTATTGTTACAAGTGTGAAGCTGCAGTTTTTTGTAAGAACTGCAGACACGTTCACGTGCGATTCGAGGAGGAACATGGTGAAGACTGCATGCTACCATTTATAACACCCTTCACAAAGCTGACAGGAGTGTGGGATGAAACGTTTGGAAAGATTCTTCAAGTTGTGCATGATGAGGCTGCTTTCCTCACCAAACTCTCATATGAAATGACTTTCCCTACTTACCGACGTGATTCCGATCCCCAAGTTCGAGAACTAGTCCGAATATTTCAACATCACATGGAGGTAAAGAACTTTTTTTTGTGAGGTGTCATAATTTAATCAATCTAGTATGTTGTATGTGGTTTTAATTTTTTCTCTCGATTATAACCATAACTTTAATTATCCATTTATAGTTATTCGGGAGAGAAGATTTCCATAATGGAACAAGATGCAAGGTTTGTGGATACCTTTGGCTAGCCATTAGCCGTCACAGGCGAATCTGCCGTGGGAGTTTGTGCTACGTTCCGTCATGCAGTCGAAGGCTTCTCTACGATGATGACGGAACTATCTTAGATAGAAGCACTCGTTGGCATCAGCACTTTTTGGAAATGGGTACACAAGTAACCGCGGAAGATATTGAAGAAGTACAACCGCAACAACAGCAGCAACCACCACATCAGTCCCTTGAATGTAACGGGGAGGGAGAAGAGGAGGAGCAGGATGAGATTGACAATGGATTTGGTGGTGGGCTCGACCAGCAGTGTGAAAATGAAGTGGATCAAGAAGTGCCAAATCCTGCTCAACAAAATGGTTTGCCTGTCGCGTGTAACTTTATAATAGATACAGAAAACCCTCAGCCACTACCATTAGCAGTACTGATTTCTGAAATTAAAACTGGAGAAGATGACGTCGATCCTTTAGCTCCAGATAGTCCAGATGAATGAAGTTTCGAGCCATGTCATGAACAGTAGTAACAGTACAAATACAAAGATGAAGAAAAATTATTGTAGTAATTACCAAATAAGTTCCATTGTAAATTTTAAACGTTTTTTTACGTAGTCTAATTTTCAAAGTAGGCCGTAGATTTTAAATCTGCAGCATGTCATGTTAAAAACTGCTTATCATCTTGTTTCTACCTTCACATAATTACATAATGTACATTATGGTTTTATGCATTTTTTGCAATGACTATCTTTTGAACAAGATGTTGAATACAAGTGTAGATATATTTTTTAGCGGTAGTAGTGATGTACAACAGCGGAACAGTTTTGGCAACAATAATCCAGTTCTTCTACCTTAAGCAATATAATAATACCACCATTTTTTGTTGGAAAAGTTGTTTTAAGTTTAATTGTATTGAATGCGTGTTTTTGTTTACTAACGAAAAGATAAGTACTCGTTTCCTTATTTGTATGATTGTTCACTTAATTGACTTAAAGATAGTAATAAATGAACTATAAAATGCGTAATTTCGCACTTGGCTGTGTTTCAGTTTTTTTAATGAGATTGTTTTTTTAGCATTTCAAAAACGAAATGCATGTAATTAATATGTTCGAATGAAGCATGACGTCTGTCTTTTATGTACTTCAATATGTATTTACTTATGGATGTATCAGTTCAGGTTGCAGTTACAGACATTGTTTCGCATGACAGTATATGTACGCAATAAAATGCAATAGGTATAATTATCAATTTATCATCAATCGTATCGTATGTATTCATCATAAGTAATTTTACTCAAACTTACAAACAAACTCAAAAAGTGTTACATATTACAGTTCTCAGATTCCGCTGTTGTTTGGTTTGATGTCCTACATTGCTGTTGGTGGTACAATTTTTTTTACAATCATTATTATTGTTGTGGTTGTTTAATTACTTCTATACATATCAATATTCAATCAATCATCATCAATGTTTTCATACCTTTTTTTTCTTCTGCCATTTGCACACCCAAAATCAAAAAAATTAATAATAATTTGCAAGTCTGTGTTACGTATCCTGATCGTACATTATTTAATCTTATTTTAGCGTTGGTATACAGTTCAGAATCCAATTTAGGAAAATTAAAATGAAAAAGAAAAGATAAAATTGCTCATACAATTGTAGTTTAGCTCTTCACAAATTATTGATTTCTCCCCTAACGCATACTGTTTTTTTGTTTGACAGCAAAAAAAAACCAACAAATAATTACATTTAGAAAAACTTGTCGTTTTGAATTATTTCTTTTAAATATGTATAATATGTGAATTTTATAGGAAGTAATCCGGTGTTCTCCGTGTAACGTGTGGTTCACCGCGGCGAGGGGCAGGGTCGAATTGCAAGCTAGAAAGAAAGAAAAAAGTTACAGAAATTAGATGAGATGATGAGAATGAGGTTCAACCAAAATCATGACTAAATTTAAGATGATGAAAGTATTGTAAAGATACTTACAACGAATACTTAAGTTGATCGTCAAGTTCCATGATGGCTGCTTGATTCCCACAACGGTAGCAATAGTTCGGGGCAGAAAATATTGTAACTACATTACGATCGTGGCACCAATTATAGCCTTCCATGACCAACTGATGTGCCCTGTAAAGATTATAAACAAACAAATAAGAACTCATGAAAACTTATTGATGATTCATGCAAGACATATATAAAATAAAAAGGGAATTGAAAATTGTTATTATAGAGGGCTCAATCTCCTTACCTTGACACAAGTGTGATTCCATTCGAGTGATTAAAAGTTTCGGAAATGTCTTGTCCGAATGTATAGCCAGCTCCACGAGGACTTATACCCCAGCCACCACGATCGTCAGGATCAGACCAGAGGAGATCACACATGGGTCCTTCGTGTGGCACCTCCTGAAGTCTGTCTAGTGCACGGATATGATCTAGTGTGTCGATGGAGGGACTAAGACCTCCGTGTAAACAGAAGATCTGGGAATCCACCAACGCCGTCAGGGGGAGGTAATCAAACAAATCTGTGAAATATTTCCATACGTTCGCGTTCCCATACTTGCGAAGGCATTCGTCGTAAAAACCGTACACCTGAGTGATTTGCCTAGACTCGTGGTTTCCTCGGAGGATCGTGATTCTGTCCTTGTAACGCACTTTCAGAGCGACCAGGAGAGTCACTGTTTCCACAGAGTAGTACCCTCTGTCCACGTAGTCTCCCATGAATAGGTAGTTGGTGTCAGGGCTTCGTCCTCCGATTCGAAAAAGCTCCATCAGGTCGTGGAACTGGCCGTGGACATCACCGCATACTGTAACGGGACACTTGACCTCTTGTACGTTCGACTCATTTGTCAATATTTCTTTAGCCTGTAAAAAAAGGCGACAACAAAAATTAGCTTCATGACTATGAAATCAAACTTTACAACAAGCATTATTACCTAGAAATTATTATGTATTGTAAAAACATACCTTTTCACACAACGTCTTCACTTGACTCTCCGTGAGCTGTTTACATTCATTCAGTTGCTCGATCCATTGGTCTAGTTCCTTTACGCTGATACCTGATACGGATGTCCCATTATTCATTGGCTTCAAGTCTGTTGTAGGTGCTGCAGTGTTTCCACCTCCCACAGTTGCTCCAGGATTATTATTGTTTCCTGTACCCCCGGTGCCCGCAGCGGGGGCTGTTCCACTTGACTCCATTTCTGACTTAAATAATTATTACCAGCACAGAGGAGATCTTGTCTTCTTTTTTTACAGAAAAGTTGATATCAATCACGGTTCATAAAACTAGATATGTTGAGAGCCACGATCATCACCACACCAGAAAAAAATAAATACAAAGATTAATCAATAAAATTATACTATAGACCAAGAGTAGTAGTAGTAGTAGTTACACCTATAATAATACAGCCTTGAGAAGCCACACACTCCAAATTTTAAAAAATCTTCTAAAGCCTGATAAAAACAATTTGAATTGTTGGCTACCTTTGACCTTTTCGATCTAACCTCTTTTTCAGCCCCCAGTTCGTACACAAAAGACACAAAATACAACCACAACCTGACCTGATTACAAAATTAGCAGAGAGCCAACAACTTACAACCAGAAAGACTATTATTATTCCAACTCAAAAAAAAACAGAAAAATTACGTTTGAAAGAATATCAATGATTCCTACTACACAATAGAATAAGTTCTGATGAGCCAAAAGTGGAGCTGTTGAAATTGGTTTTGTTTTTCTCTTTTTGTTTAGTTACGTTACAATGCACTCCACCACTATACAACCACCATACTAATACACTCCACAACCAACCAAACTACTAACTGGATATTACTACTGGCCTTGCCTATTCTCTCTTCTGCTTGCAAACCAACTACTACTACAAATGCTTAATGCTACTTCTTCCAACTACTAAACTATATTCATTGAAATACAAGAAATCATTCGAAATATAAAATATATAGCTTACACAATTTTAAATCCAAAATCTTGTGTGTCGATCCAAATACAAAAGTTCCTTGGCTTTTGCTCACGGCTCCCGTGTCGTGTCAATAGTGATGTGATGTAGTTCTGTTGATGATGATAATGATGACGATTATTATGGTCCTCTTTCTCTCTCTCTCTCTCCGTCCGTCCGTGTACTCCTTCTTGTCTTGTCCCGATATTTTATTTTGTTTCCTCCTTCGAATAGCCCTATCCCCAATGGTGTTGCCTTAGGTTCACTTCTCCTAAATGGTGAAGAAGAAGGCGACGAAAATGAAAGGCAGCTTCAGAGCTCTAGCTCACTTCACCACTCTTTGGGTCCGTTTGCTTAGTCTTCTTGGTCTTGGATGATGTTAATAGAAGTAAGTACGTCGTCCTCTACGAAAAAAATATAGAGAAATATATATCCACACTTACTCAACCTATGATATTGATACTGATACAATGTATTTCAAAAAAAAAAAATTTTTTTGCTACTTTATATCACTCACTACAATAACTATCTTCTATATTTTTTTATGTATGTACACGTAAAATAGTAAAAACTAACCAAACCAAAAAGGAAGAAGAGGAGAACACGAAATAGTACGAGCGAGAACAATATTATTTTGCAGCCACAACCAGCAGCAGCCAACAATTTACTTTATACTACTACAACACAAACAGCAGAGAACAGGAGCAGCCAAAAGAACAACCAATGTTAGTAGTGCATGTAACTAGTTAATGTAAATGACTAAAAAATATTTGTATCATAGTCTTCTTGTGTATAAAATACCTATAAACTTACGTACGTTTTTTGGAGTATGATGATGATGATATCAAATCGGATTCCCTTCGTTCGTTCGTTGAGTCTCGTTCTTGGTCACTCTTATGTATCTAGCACCAACAAACAACAGAACATGAGCAAGATGAGTGATTCATATATACATTACGTAGTAGTACATTGACGCATCATCATCATCATCATCATTACATTATCATTTTTAGGTATAAGGCCACACACACACACAAATAGATACATAAGGAATATAATACTTTACCTAACGGTAGGATATTCAATATTGGTTGTTTGTTGATTTTTACATGAAAAGGATATCAGACCGTATTCCCACAATGCTTTCTCTTTTCATCTTTTCCCTGACTTGACTTGACTAACAACACCCTCCTGATTAAAATGTACATAAGAAGAACGACACACACACGGAGAAGGATAAGGATAAAAATATGATATGGTACAGTATCGGTTATATGTGCATAGGATAAAAATGTTCCTTGCGCTTGAGCTTCTTACTTTGCATTGCTCCTTCCACCCAGCCAGCACAAAAGCAGTGGGAAAATGGGGGAACAAGCGGCGTCATCTGAGAGAAAAAGGGTGCAGCTGACGGGACAAGAAGGTGAAGGCAGGTGGGCTAGAGAGCAGTGTGGGTGGCGCGGAAAGGTTTAAATTTGGGGGAGATTTCTCTATCTTGAAGAGATAAATAATGTGAGAAAATGAGATAGATTTTTTGGATACCCAAAATGCTTCTAAGGATGTTTTTATGCATAAAGAAAACCAAAACAACAAATATCCTTAATATTTGTGTGTGGTATTAGTACTATTTTGTTATCAACATTTTTAATGAATAATATAATGCTATTGTTGGAGGTTGGAGTTGGAGGGGAACATGTGTGATTGATTAGGATATTGATTGCTGATTGTGTTGGTGGGTGTAGTTAAAGTTGTGTTAATTATTCCTAATTAGTTGGTGCTACTACTACTGACTGACTACCTTTTCATCTTTTGTCTTTGGGGCTGAGTTTTTTGGAGGAAAAAGGATGTGAGAAAAGTGGTGGTTAGTTTTATCATCTAGTGCTCATTAGCCTTATCTTCTACATAGTATAACATCCCTTGTGAGTGTCTCTTGAGGGCTAACGAGAAATTTGTTAAGTAAGTTGGAGGAGGACGAGGAGAAGGATGTCATCTGCTGTCAGATCACAGGGTGGCAATAAAAAACCCAACATGGAGGGGGACGATGATGATTTGGAAATGTTGAGGCAGGCTGCGCTGAAAACGCTGGGGATGAATAGAAATCGTCCTACATGGAGGGTAAGTTGATTTTAGGAATCATTGCGAAAGACATTAATCTTACATTAGGTGGTTGGTTAGCTAGCTCAATATTTCTTTGTCTGGTTTTTAGGATAACTCAAACCAGGTGAGAGGCACGCCACCGAGGAGAAAAACGAATGGGAACCTGATAGAAATCCAACCTACAGAGATGGGCTCCGGAGATTGTGGAGAGGAAGGACTTAATTCTGAAGACTATATTGTTGAGGAGTTTGTTCTTGGTAAGTGACGGGTTTCATATAATTATTTGAAAGTTATAAAATTGCACAGTTGCAGGCTCACATTTTAAATTGTTTGGTTTAATATTTTATAGAGGGATCCGATGTCTCCATCAATTCTTCAGACTGTGATGAAGTAATAGAGGAAGTTATCGTAAGCGACGTGGAAGAAGATGATGATTTGACGAATTCTCCAGTAGGTGCCCGAGAAGATAGGCAACAAGGTGCTGAGGAAGATGTTAGCAGCAGGAGGCAACAAAGCCGCAGTCGCTCAAGATCTGTGTCATCTAATGGCAGTTCGGAGTCAGACGCTGTTTCCATCAAATCCTCCTACTCCCTTATAATGGATGATAACAATGACGAGTTTCAAAGTGTGGAGGCTAAATTTTTATCTAAAAAGGCGCAGAAGCAAAAACCATCATCTAATGATTCAACAGCAAATAAATCACAGCAATCCACAAATAATACCGAAGAAGCCTCAAACTCGTCCCGCTCCCGTAGTGGAAGAAGGTCCCGTTCCCGTTCACCTCTTCCTTTCCGTTCAAGACCTGCTGCAGCAAGACGTTCGAGATCTCGCGATATTCGAAATAATACCATAGGAAAACCTAAAAGCAGGTCCAGATCTCCTGCTTTGAGGAGAAGAAATCATTCACCTCTTGCCAGTTCATCAGGTCGTGGAGCAAGAAGACCTTTCCGTGAGTTGATTTTTGATATTATATTTAAAAACACTAAACCAAAGTCGGTCACTTTGGCCACGTCGTTACACTATCTTTTGACATTTATTTCGTTCTTTATAATAGGTACAAATAGCAGCGAAAGAAGTCAGCAGCGTCGGGTCAGAAGATCCCGCAGCAGATCTCCTCCATCATCTCGTGTATCCCCAAATCGTAGGTTTGGAAATCAAGCAGCAGCACGCCGCCCAAGATCCCGTTCCCCTTTACAACTTGATACCAAGTCAAAACGTTCCACAAGTCATGGTCCTAAATCTCCTCCAGAGGAGAAGGAAAGACTTGATAAAGGAAAAGAAGAAAAAGTGGCCAAGAATAATAACAACACCACCACCACCGCCAATACCAATACCAGCAATGTCTCCTCGGAGGAAATAGAGAGGCTAGAAAAACGTCGTCGTAAGTTTGAAGGAGAGTCAGAGGTAGTCGCATCAAGTAAGAAAGTGATAAAAATTCAAAGTACTGCAAGAGAAGAGCAGCAGCAGCACCAGCCATCATCTAAAAAGTCTGTAAAATCCTCATCCTCAGAAGCCAAAAAATCAACAATGTCGAAAGAAAAACCCCAAATGACTGACTCAAAACGATCACAACAGACTGCCGCTTCTAGTGATCACAATCATCATCATGTCAAAGTCAGCAAAAGGAAAGAAATGGAGCAAAATACTTCAACCACATTGTCTGAAGGTGCTAACTCTAGCAGCCACAATAATAATAAATCACCTTCACAAGACCCTGAAGATCAAGAAGACTTGCGTACGAGACTGATCAAGAAAAAGTTGGAGAAAATGCAACAAGGTGGAGGAGGAGGAGGTGGATCAGGATCAAGTAGCAGTGGTGGCCCAACTCTTTCATCTGTAGTCGTAAGCATGGGATCTCAGCGTATATTTTCTCAAGCACTCAAAAACTCCAAACTACTGGATTCATCAGAAGCCAAAACCTCTAAAAGTGGTGGTGGTGGTGGTGGTAGCAGTAGCAAATCATCTTCGTCTCTCAGCTCCTCAAGTAAACGACCCAAATCACAGGTTACTGTTAATGAGCAGCGAAGTAGCAGCAGCAGTAAGAAAAGCTCCTCTTCGAGCAGGAGTGGAGGAGGCTCGTCATCATCCTCCTCCAACAAAACTAGTACAAGTAGTGGACCCAAACGTGTAGTCAGTGTCACCTACTCATGACACCCTAATTATTATTATTTTTGCGCATTTGCTATACTTTTTTCAGTTGCTGTAAACATAATCAATACGATAATTTCCTGTCTCTTGATCAACTGCATCCAGATATACGGAATCTATATTTTTGTGTAACATGTAGTATCGTAAATTAACCCTTCTCTGTACTCACTTTCTTTAGTTTCTTCTCCTTAATGCTTCTTTTAGCCAGATCTAATTTGTATTCTTTGTTAGAATTAGAGCCACTACCGTTATGCATTTATTACCATTTAAGTAAACTCTGATATGTGGCTTGTATGCTTCATATTGTCCTCAGTCTCAGTCATCATCATAAGTTTATGCTTTAGTTGGATGTACATTTTTTTTAGATAAAGAAGCTAACGTGAATTAACGAATCATTTAAATGTAATAATAATTAAGTTATATGTATAATGTATACCATCAAGGTCCCTCTCCAAACCTGAACAAGTTTTAAAGCATAAATTAATTTACGTATTATTATTAAAATGTAATTTTTATTTAAGATGTATATATAAGTAAGTTGAACTTGATTTGACTGTTATTGTGTAAAACCCAAAGCTGGTCTAATTTTTTTAAAGAATCTAAAGTAAATTATAGTTATTGCAATTGCAAATAATGTGCAAACGTTTGCATATCAAACAGCTTGTTAAGCATAAAGAAGAAGAAGAAGAATGCGCTAATTACATGTGTTGTAAGTTTTCCCCTTTGTTCGTTAAACAAAACAAACAATGTATGTTCTCTGCACATTACATCTGTACAGTAGTAGATAATCATAATACAATATATATATAATACGATGCTTATAATATTCTTTTGTAACAAGACGCAGAAGAATTTAGTATCGCAAAAAAGTAAAGAAAAATAGATAAGACAGATAGATAGATACTTGATGCAGGTTAGCATAATATTGTAACTGCAGAACTAACAATTCCTGTACAACTAAAAAATGATTTTGTGGCGTGTCCAAATCCAAATATATATTATGATAATTATAATATGTGAGTAAGCGTGTGTACGCACGTTATAAAATAATACGCAAATGTATGACTTTACGAAAAAACTTTTTCGTTCGAATGAAAAACACTCCATGAATAAAAGAGCTATAATATATTCAGTTTGATCAATCGTAGAAATGCCAAGTTGTTGTACCACACCACACGTTTCATTTCCACTTATTTATAAGATCACTTAAAGTCGTGTCATCATCGGCAGTTGTTACGAGTCGGATAAAACACATGCATATACCAAATTAATTAATTATGAGATCCGTGCGTGCTCTATAGTAGTATGCATCATTATGATTATGACAATGTGCGATTTGCTATTGATGTAATTTTTATATCCGGTTATTATGGTTGTACTTTATATGAGAATGTATGAATGAATGATCTATCATAAACATCTAGTATCTTTGATCCACTTATGGAATAAAATCTAATTCAAAGTGGTGATTCATCAACCGTTGAATTTCAAAGGAACATCATCATATTTGATCATATCCATAGAATACAAAATGTTTCAGCAAGTACAAATACAACTTTCCAGTTATTTTTTTTGCGAAAAAAACATCCTATTTTTATTTTATAAAGAGCGATGTATGTATATTTTTAGTAGTACAGTATAGTTTACTTTGTTTTGCTGCACTGTTTTCTTTTATCATTTTTCACTGGGCTCTAGCCTACTTCGACTTCGACATACATGTATCGACACACGAAAAACAGTCCAATAAAATGTACAATTAAAGTATATTTATAATGTATTTTATTAATAATTATTATTATATATGAATGAATAGTAATAATAATTATCATATCATCCCCTCCTTCATTCTTCTTTTGCTCTTCTCCCATCATATCATTTCCTCATCAGTAGTAGTTTCTCAGTTTATATATATACAAGATCATTTTTAGTGATTTCTCCGCCAAGTTTTTCAGTAGTATTTTGATTTTGATCGTATTAACTTTTTTTAAACGGTTGTTCTTTTTGTAAAACAAAAAACCTGCAACTGCTCTGCATTACTTGCATTATTTAAGAAAACGGAAAGCTAAAAAATTAAATGGGTCAGGAACGTCACAGGGAACGAACGAAAGTAAAAACTAGAGTGTAAATTGTGTAGTACTAGCAAAAGTGCAGAACGGAGAGAGAGTGAGAGAGAGAGAAAAAGGTTGCATAACTATGCCCTACCCCTACCGAGATAAAAATGGCAAAAGCAAAAAAAAATGTGTTGACAATTTCCTTCGTTTTTTTAAAGTACATCATTATACTTATGAAAAATTCATAGCAAATCTTATTCCACACACTGTTCAAAATAAACACAAAATTAATTAATGTAGACAATTACGAACGTATTAATAATTAATCAACTCATCGACTGAGATTTTTTCCCCCAAAACAAAACACAAATGCTTAGGAAAAAAGGATTGATTTGATCGAGGACGTTTTTGAATGTAAGTTAATTATTTTCTCTCATACAATTTGAATTCAATACAGAGTTAAAGAGTAATAGCAGTATTATATAATATAATAGAAACAGAAAAAAACTTGTTGATGTTTCATTCTTTGTAGTATAGTATATATGATGTAGGTGTAGATGGTTTTTTTTGAGTGACTAAAGTACAAATTACTACATGGCATATTTTCTAGTCCATTCGCGTGCCAACTCATTGTACTTGTCACGGTCCGTCTTGTATATTCGGGCTATCTCCGGAACTAATGGATCATCGGGGTTGGGGTCACACAGCAATGAACAAATTGATAGAAGGACTGCAAAATAAAGAAACAAAACGAGTTGGCATAGGTTAGTCATAAAGCAACTTGATTCGGTGATGCAAATAATGGTATAGTACATAAGAATAACTATCATAACGACTACATGAATAGTTTAAGTAGTTAATTACCTTTCGAGATGGTTAACGCAGGAGACCACTGGGACCGCAATATGTCAAGACATATAGAACCATTAGAATTGATGTTTGGATGGTAAATACGCGTCGTAAACGACACTTTAGGCGGCTTAAATGGATAGTCCGTAGGAAAGTGAATTGATAGGAAAAATACACCTCCCTGGTATGGGCTATCAGGCTGTTGTGATACAAGGAAATAAACATACATCAGTTAGTTAAAAAGTTAAAATACTCACTCATTAGAGCTGCTAGGGAAAGTAAATCAGGAAAACGTTTCTATCAGTTAATCTAAAACCATACGCAGTTTATATTACGAAGCCTAGTCAAAGTCAGCCTACCATTCCCTACTAAATTATACATAATATTATTTCAAGACTTATCACTTGTCGGTATTATAGCAAAACCATTGTTACACAAACACAAGTTCACAGACAGTAGTAGTGGTAGACTTCTGTCTTATTTGCTCTTGAACTAAAAGGTTACGAGTGAAGACGTTTGTGAATTTTCTAACATTTGACCACAGAGAACTTCCCTTATCTTATATATGCAATAAACTTTACGAAGGGACGCATCATTTACTTAATTCCAGACTACGCTCCTCAACTATCTTACAACAACTGGTGCTGGTAAAAACCTGTTTGATGTGATGATACAATTGAACGTTCTTGGCTAGAATTACAGAAGATAATAGACTAGTTTGTTTATCTGAACTGAACTCATTCCGGTAAACCTTTTTTAAACTACTACTCAATGTCGTCCCTGGAACCTACACCTACTTAAATTGATAAGTTGCTGTGCTGGCCAAACCAGAAACCAGACACATGCCATTGTATCTCAATAACCGAAACGATACATCCTATAGTCTGCTGAATATAACAAACTCAAAACTCAACTAATTTATACGATAAATGCTCTAGCTCAACAATAATTAATTACTGCACTGCTTCATCCTTGCTAATTGTAAACTAATTCACTATTTTTGATAGGTACTATTCAAAGGCTGTTGTGTTTTCTTACCGGTCCCATGATTGTGGCTTGCCAGTGAAAAACTGTAAACACAAAAGCAAATCAATTTGTTAGCTAACACGATCAAATCCCAAGCAGGTACCACCCTTCACCTCGATAATCGATTGCATTGAAACTTTAAGTGTTTGATAACTTACGATCATCACCCACTGGACCAGCCGAGCACTGTGCTGGGGGATCCCGACCGAGATCTTGCAGCTCCTGAAATAAAAACAAACATATAAATGTTAGTAAAAACCAGTCAAAAACATATTTTCACTCGAACACCCCCAATCTTCAGTATCTAGTTCAGTTATTCAAGACCTCCTCACCTTATTAATTCGTTTCAACGCCATTGTGAGACTTATGTAGAGTTTTTTGGTTGAGAGATGATTTCACACGTCCCGTTACGTGTCCTTCTTCCTTCAGTACACCAGTAAATTTAACCACTCCTGTGAATCAAACAAAAAAATCAATCCTCATCATTAAATTTTAATCATCAATGTCAAAACACAAAAAAAAACTGTTCCTTGGCCCATCCCTTCCAAACAAAATACTATAAAATATATACTATACTTTCCGCAATTTCCTCTTACTTCCTACTCAATACTAAATAGTTCACATGTAATTTTGTTGGAGTTAAAACTACTACCAATTCAACCAATACCGAATGACCACTAACTAAAGATCATCCTATCCGAATATTATTTCTCGCTAAAGAAATAAAATAATGTACAAAAACATAATTTTGGTTACGTTGACTCATCAACAACCAACATCACAAGACCTCTCTAGCACCTAGCAGCCAACTCGACGACGATACCACGATACAAATGCAGCCCACCCCCTTTCTACACTAACTACTCCATGGCTCCATGCATCAGATTCATGGGATTCCTCCCCCTACCTCCAACCTCCTTATGTCGGCTTTAAGTCAACTAAAAAGTCCATCTTCAACCTAGCCTATTTTTTATTACCTTGAAATAATCTCAACTGAATATTCTTTCCTCATTCCTCCCAAATGAAAAAAAACTACTACTCCCCCTCCCATCTACCCCTCCGGTACCTTCAACCTCACTTATCTTATCAGTTATCACTATCAGAGTGCATTTATCCTCCTCCTACATCCTACACTTTTAATAAAATGACGATATCGAACCATAAACTCAATAATTATTTACCTTAAAAATTAAAAAACCTTTCCACTCAATTACTAATATAATTATTATTTAAATTGTTCACATACCACTCAATTGATAAGCCCTATTCCTTACTAAAAATTCCTTTTATCAACTAACACCTAATCAATCTAATATTTAATTTCTAAAAAAAAAATAATACAACTTCCAACTTCCTAAACAAAAGAGCACTCCTTCAACCAAACAAACCACTACTAACTAAAATATTTTTTGTGGTTATCAATCAGTTGTTTTTGTTTTCCTTCTTTAAAAAATAATATTATTGACTGACCAAAAAATGACTCCTTCCTATTTTTTCTTCCAACTCTCTACAGACACCAGACCATAGGACCACCAACCAACAACTACAATACTCTACGGATATTTTTCTCTCTTCTTCTTGTTCTTCTCCTCTAAAGTTCTCTACTACCAAAGGAATATTGAATGATTTGTATTTGTATTGACCTGTTGACCCTCACTCACATCGGTGAGCTCTCTTCTTATAACACAGTTCGGACTTGTTCTCTGGGAGGTCAACCTTCAGGGGAGCACTGAGCACTTATCAACTACAGATAAGGTGGAGAAGAGAGGAGTGTGAGCTAGCTCTCAGAAAAATTTTCTATTTGGATGTGTCAGACTTGAGAAACAAAATGGCAGCAGAGGAGGACGACGAGTATACTCTCAAATGTTGGATGGAATAATATCCTGATGCGATATTACACACAAACTACATAGAACAGAACAGAACAGAGAATCCGTGATGATGATGATGATGATGATGATGTGTGTAAAAGCGAACGAACGAACGAACGTACAAAAGCAGCAGCAATAGAGGCAGCAAAACCAGCCAAAAAGAAAGGAGAACTTTAAGAAGAAACGAGAATAAGGCAAAACCAGACGACAAAAAGCATTAGCAGCTCCCAGCTCCTTTGCTATATATCCAATGATAAGCACAAAAAAACACAGAAAGGATACCAATGATATCGTATCGTTCTTCGAGTTTATAAGGATAGAAATATACCTAAAAATATTTATGTACATATAAGAAGTTTCGCTCTTGGTCTTTGGGTATATGCATATGCGTAAGGTTGTAAGGTATATTGACTTTGTTCTTGTGTTGGTTTGGTTTGATGTGAGCTCCCTTAAAACAAAGTACAAAAGGAATATACGTACAATATTAACGTAACTTTTGTGGATGATGATGATGATGATGATGATGACGATGATGATGTGATCGTATTACGGTCAATGACAAAATATGCAGTAGTGTGTGTAAAATGTAATGTAAAGGTAGATATGTGATGGGATATACATAAGTCATGTCATAAACCATATTAGTAGAGTCGTGTTTTTTTGTACTTTTTGGTTATGATATTTTTTCGTTCATGATCAGATCACCTACTACAACAACTTAGTCCTAGTAATAGTATAGTTCAGTTCATATCATGCTCATTATTATGCATGTTGTAATATGTACTAATGGGTAGGATTAGGATTTTTAATGCAGTTTGGGGTTTGAGTAGTTTACAACATAACACAATGTATGTGTGTCCAATGTCGCTCTCTTTCTTGTCTTATGTCGTCATTCGTCATATTTTTCTTGTGTAAAGCATATCATATCAATATCATATTTTTATCATAATATCATGTTCATATATAGAGCAAGCATTTTATTGGATTGAAGTAAAAATGCATGATGATATTATGATGCAAGCTTCTTCCCGTGCGTTTTGCCGTTGTTCCATTTTTGCAGGCTATAAAGCTAAAAGTTTTTGTGTATTTGTCTTGGTCTTGGATTTGGATGTGGCTTGGCTTGGCTGAGGGTTTTGAGAGGATGATGAAGATAAATGATAATAATATGTAAATAGGAGAAATTCATAACATATATAACACAATGAAGGACGGCTTGGGTTTGGGCAGGAGGAAGATGATATGTTATGACGATATGTTTTTGTGTGTGGTTTGGTTTGGCTTTTGCAGTTTGAGAGCAGGATGAATAGAACATCAATATTAATATATGGATGAAGATGACGGAAAAGGAAACAAAAGTACGTAAAGACAGGGATTCTGAGATTATTATGAAATGATGATGATGATGATGTTGATTGCATGCGTCCATCAGAGTCCATGTCCCCTGCTATGACTTTGAGCAGAGGGTATGAAAGAGCATGAGCATTTTCAGTTTGTTCGGCATTTCATCAAGTTCACGTTTCATGATTTCATCAAGAAATCCAAATCCAAGGCAAGCATTCCATGCAATGATGCAGTTTTGTTCTGACTCTGACTGAGGTTTTATACCGGAACCGGAAGAATTTGTATAAAGTAAAGTAGATTACAAGATAGGAGGACATAAGCAAATATGTATATATTGGTATCTTGTGTGCATGGCAAGGCTTGTGTTGTCTTATTTATCCTGTGCCAAATTGATGCTCTTCCTGTCACTTGATAAATCTGATCTGACTAAGGATATACATGCTTATCTCTCTCCCTGTTTTTACTTTTACGTAGGTATGAGGATGTTGATCTTCCCTTCGCCTTCTGTTCCTACTTAACATCTTCAGACGAAGTCAAGTCAAGTTTAATCAGAATCACATTGACTTTTATGTTCATTTCATGCCTACCTACTTTGTTCCTCCTCATCAGGACTGAGTCACTGATTGCGAGTTGTATTTTGTATTGCATGGGCATGGGCTCTATGGCATGGCGTTTAGAGTTTGGTTTGCTGGTGTCCCAAAAAATCCGATCTTCCAATCTCATATCATCTCCGTCTCATAGTGTTTTGGCTCAAGTGCAAAAAAAATTTGCAATTCCTCTACTTCCCAAACATTCATTCACCCTTGGCCCTGTCTGTAAAAAATGTATAGTGCATGAGCAACATGATTGTAATTGCTTATCACGTACCTATAAACGTTTGATGCTAATGTACTTCTTTTCCTATATAACAAGAGTATGAAAGCATGTACCGGTGTTTCCCATTAGGTATATATAATATGCACATATGTACGCATTAAAGCCGGTCGGTAGTGCGGCGATGGAATGAACGAAGATCTTATATAATGATCATCATGATCATCATATAATAATATCTGCTCTTGCTCTTGTTTCCCTCTATTCCTTCCTTCCGTTTGTTCAGGTTATTCATTTCAGGACAAGGAACAGTAGTCCCACTTTTTCGTCCTGTTCCCAATTGTCTCCCACCTAATGTTTTGTCCTCTTTTTTTAGCGATACATTCTGATACAGATATTCACTACAACATACAAAAACATGGAGCATGAATAACATGACGGTAGTACAACGGTGATAAGACGCCAACATGTTGATAAGACTCATCTCATCATCATTTACGCTGGTAGTATTGGTATATAGTGGCATTACATGAAGATAAAAGGAAATGCACAGCGTCATATAACGCTCATGCATGTACTAAAAGTGTTATGTTAAGCTTGTTATGCATGACATGTAATGCACGTAGGCATTTGTCTGCATTGCATTGGAACAACTTATCCGAATCTTTTGTGCTGACAAGTACAAATAAAACTGAATCAAAGTCGAGTCGAGAAGGAACCAGAAAGGCAGATATAAAATGAATTGAATAATGATGCGTTGCATTCTACTTAACGATGATGATCATGATGCGAATGTTATTACTTACTATGAATTTTGTTTGTCACATCGCGTCACATAAAACTTAACTCACTGGCATTGGCAAAAAAATGAGTCATGACTCATCATCAGCATCCTCACCATCAAACTATCAACCAATTCGACAATAATATTATTTATAGAAAGCCAAAATGCAAGTTGGTGAAACGATGAAACTGACAGACGACAACCTGCTTCAGTTTTTATAAACTCAATCATAAATCACTGCTGCTGGAAAAAACAAAAATAGCAGACAACTTGGCTTTTCCAGGAAAAGCGGAACTGCTACTGTTTATGTACGCATATTTATTCAATCGAGATATTCTCAATAAAACTATTCCAAGAATACCATCGAATGAAATATGGGAAATGCATAGAATTTTTTTCATACTGACATAATGACAGTTAACATTGAACCTGGCATGTCATGGGTGATGATGAAATGCAATTTGCACTCATTTATTATGATGACCTTCCTCTCGGATCTAATTCAATATCATCCATCTCATCGAAATGGTTCCCACGAACTGCATCATTTTATAATTTTATCCCACATGACATGTAATTAGAAGTTATCATGATATTATGGACGTGTATCTGTTTCGCTGAAAATCAAGAGTGCGTCATATCACTCACCATCATTCATAAAAAATGAAACTCTTACGATATGCTGCTCTACGTATGACGTATACGTATATTATGTGAGTGAATGTATGAGTTGGAGTTGAAGTAGTATTGAGAACAAAGGTGAAAAAGCTTCCGCATATTTCTTCTCTAGTGTAGTAGTATACTATTCGCATTTTATCCTTACGTGGTCTAGTCTCGTAAGAAGTGTATTTTAACAAAAAACACTTCACTGAAATGTGCAGGTAGATGCACGAGATGTCGTGTGTCTATGCATAAAATTCTCAGGTGTGCTTTTGGTTTCGTGCTTGGGCTTTAATAACTCCCAACCAAACCAAACCAACTTCAACAACTCCAATCCTACCCAACGTGCCGTAGTGAAGAAAAAACTAAGTAGCACTTTTGCACAACTTACAACTTAAAACGCAACGTTAGGCACAAAGGCACTTAGGTACTTTCTAAGATATGTATCTATCTGTATCTGTATATGGTATGGATTGAAGAGAACATGATACGCTTCTTGCTATAAAAGGGAAAAACCTAGACCTTTAAAAAAACTCCTTTCTTTCCCTTCTTCTTGACTGCACCAGAAGTGCAGTTGTTGAGTGGAGTGGCTTTGGCATTGATCTTTCTTATGGAAATGTGTATACTTACGTAGGGCACACAGCACATAATTACGTAAAATTACCAGCTACTGCTACACTGCGGACCAATTAAGCTTTCCTTTATTTCATTCATTATAAAAGAAAATGATATAGATCTGAGGACTGTCATCATCTCAGGTCACGTCACATCATATCACATGCAATATTACATCGTACGTACATAAAATTGCTTGGAGCCATTATTTTTTGCTATCAAAAAAGTTTCTCCAAGAAAATGCTCCAGTTTTTTTCTTGCAGAATGAAGTTATTCTCAAGTTCCCCCTTAAAGCACCATTTTGGCATATTGTATTGTAAATTGTAAGTACAAAACAAACAGGTATATCATATCATCGGAGGAGTATCATTTTATGTCATGAATGTTCATATCCCAAGTTTTGTCAATTCCAGTCAGATACTTTCGCCCCTTTTAACTGCTCATGTTTCCGTTGAGGCTGATGATATTTGGCTTGAACCTTACTATCATCCTCCCATTCCCATTCCACCTCTCCGATCCGATTCAACGCAATAATACGGTATGGCAATGTGGATGGATTGGTTTGGCGTTGCTGCTGGTTGTAAAAGGTGTACTGAACTGATACGGCAAGTCACCAACTCCAAAAAAAACTCCATATCGGACACCACCAGAACCAGACCACGCCATGTATGTGATGTGATGAGAATTGATGTTATGTCGCCCATTACTCATCCCGTTTTCATAGCCAATTTTATTCACCTTCTCTTCTCCAACTTCTCCAAGCCTTATTCGTTCAGAGTCATAAAAATGCCATATAATTTTACCTTTTTAGCTACATCAACTCCACATAATACAACATACGTGTATTATATAGGAACTTATTTTGGTTTGGAGATGAGAGAGAGAGAGGAAGGAAGAATTTGGTAAAGGAACAGAGTCAAGTCAAGCGTGTTCCATTTCATATACTAAATATTGATATGGTGTGGTGATATTTGATATTGATATTGGTCTGGTACGATGGACGATTATTACAAAACACATAAAACCTCTTTATGGACAAGAAGAAGCCGAAGGTAGGTCGAAGGCCAAGTCAAGCAATTCCGGTAGTCAGTAGTAGTAGTCATCATCATCATTACCAGTCAGCCAACGCCAAAGCCAGGGCTATACCTATACTGCCACACCAATAAAATATGTAAATTAGTAATGGACAAGTGAGAAAGCATTGATACATACACAAAAAATTACAAATAAATATGAAGGACTCCTATGAATGAATCAATGAAACGACATGACATGACATGCCATGGAACCATTATTCCATATCCCACTTAATAGGCCATTTCCCATTTATTCTTCACTATACCAAAAGAGAAGCTTTTTATTATTGAGCAGTCGCTGCTGCAGAAGATTTTATCATATCATATCCTATCCTATCACTACTAATCAACTAATCATCAACGACCCTTTTCCCATTATTTCCATAATCCCATTAACTCCACCATCTCTTCTTCCCTTTGTTCATGCATTGTTGAGTTTGAGTTGAATTGAGATTGAATCCTAACTAAATCTCCAATTCTTTCAGCATTGGGCACGGCTACGGTAGGTACGAAACTCATCTCATCTCATAATACTCATGTTTTTATTACTGCTGTAAAATTTGCAAAATAAATTGATTTATAAGCTCACTGCCTACCTCCATCATCAGTACATCATGACATGATCATGATCATACATCTATAGTCTATGTACATCTCCTCGGCTCTCCTCTACCTAAATCTAAATACCTAGTTCATTTTCATTTTGGTTCTTTCAAGTATGAAGCTATAAGTTTTAAAGTGCTATGCTATATGATGCTATGATGATATGAGCGTAGTCAGTTTGCGTGTCAACCTTGTGTAATGAAAAAGGATATTATTGTTATGCTATTATGTAGGATGCATGAAATAACACATTGAACAAAACACACCAACCATGCAAAGAGACGATCATCATCATCATCATCATCATCATCATCATATATATTGACGATTAGTGCGATTAGGTCGAAAAAGCCAAAACGAATGTGATCTTGATGCATACATCATGATATGATACTACTACGATATGATATCGTAATCGTAACTAAAATACTCTATACTTATATTACGTGACTTTTTATATGAGGGATAATTGGTAAAATTGCATGATCTCATCTCATCACATCTCACTTATCGCATTCATCCAAATCTAAACTCAATTTCAACTCTTACTCCAACTAACTCCACTCCACACTACACTACACTTAGCCTTATAGCTAGTAGTACCAGACTAGTACCTCCACCACCATATCATAATATAGCTTGTAATCATAATCACTCCATCATCATTTTCATATATACTTAATCATAGAACCCTTTTACATTCTTCTGTTTAAGTAAATACATTTGCATGTGTGCCTTATGAAACTTTGTTCATACTTCAAATATATTGCATCTCTTATTGCATTGCATGCAACCTGCAACCCAACTGCATTTATGGACTTAATACCAATACTACCTCCTAGTAGCTAGTAATGCTCTAAAGTGTCTGCTAAAGGACATAAAAATCCAATATCCAAATGTCCTTAACAAATTTTTTTCTTCATTCTGCACGTAAAGTGCATATGTGTGCCTTACATTTTACCCTTACGCCTTACACACATTATGAATGAAGCATTGTATTTTTATATAGAAAGTCAATTTTATGCTTAGTACCGTACCAAGAAGACCAACACCACAAAAGTACGTAACGTAGCGTAGCGTATATATATGCATTGAATTGAAAGCATGTTGGAGAGTTGAAAGGGGAGAGTTATCCTCTACCGATAATATGATACCCAAAAGCCAACAAATAAGCACTTGGTTTGGTTTATATGGTAAGTTGGAGTAGAGCGAGTGAGCGAGTGGAGTGGTTGTTGTATACAATACACAACTTACAATATCTACAACCACCTAGGTTTTCTGCATAAGGGAAGCATATGGTTTGCAATGCAATGCATATGTTGGATGTTGAAAATAGGATATTTTTTTTTGTTGTTCCTGATTTATGATTGGGATGGATGGATGGATTGGATTGTTAGTAGTGCTCTTCTTGCCTTATATATGAAAAGATAATGTGTAATGTTGAATGTAGTTAGTGTTATATGTGTTTATGTGTACGTACGTTACACTGACTGACTGAACTGACGTATTGAATTGAAGTAAATGCACTGGGGGATCCGAGTGACGAGCGGACGAGCGAACGTGTGTTTAAGGATTGGGGTAAGTTCTAATGTATTTTTTTTGCAATGTTGAATGTTGATGTTGATGATAATGATGCTCGTGTGTCTGTGTGCAATACGGTAAGGTAATGTTTAATGCTCTTTTATTCTTGACTACTACAACGCTAAACCAACAATGGGGAAAAGTTGTGAATGTTGATGTTGAATGTGAATAGCAGGACTTACTTACTTGTTTGTTGGATTTTGATGGTATTTTTGCTAGAAAATAGGATAGGAATAATATGGATGTGTGTGTGTGTGTGAGTGAGTGCATAAAAAATTGATTGCATTTTGCATTCTTTTTTTCTCATTTCAGACAAGACAGGTAAAACTGAGCTCGAGCTGATGATGATGATGAGAATGAGATGACTACAACTACCTACCCACCTGCTGCAATCAAGTCAAGTCTATGAGAGATAGTTGAGGATTGGATTGGATGGATGTTGATGATGTTCGTAGTAATCTCCTCCACGTTAAACAAGAAAGAGGGATAATTAGGAGAGGTGACGTCACGGTGAAAAAAATCATCACCAACACCAACCACCATCAAGTCTGCTAAAAAAGAATCGTCATTATAGTCAACTCAAAACTCATCATGTTCAGTACTTTTTGTGGAGTGCGACACGACGAGTGTGGAAAATCGTAATTACAGGTGAGTTTGAGTAGTTGCTAGTAATATACATAATAATATCTATCTATCTACCTGTGTATTTTACAGTAGTTGAGTAGTGCATGAGATGATTGTGATGTTGATGTATACAACAATATATACGTTTTATAACCCTTTCTTATTACTCTCATGAGTTTTGACGATGATATGATGGTGGTTTTAAAGTGTGGTTTGGTTTGGTGATTGTAAAGCGTTTCTAGAGAGCAAGAGCAGCAAAAGCAAGTGGTGCCAGTGCTTCATCATCACAAACAGACAGAACGCCATCACCATCATCACACATCACCATTTGATTTGATACAAGAGAGAGTTTCAAGTTAATTAGCTGAAGCCAAACAGAAGAGATAAAAACGGTATGGTGTTATAATAAATGATACAAGCAACCCCTTCAACAAACTCACCCCTTCAGTTTTAACTTAGTTGTGGATCCTTAGTAGAGAGAGATGCTAATGTACAGAACCATTTTTTTTCTATTGTGGGGATATCCCTCCTTCAATTGTAGTTTTGTATTGTTAACCATCATTCGTACTTGCTTACTTTTTCCAATCTCGATAAATCTCGTCGCTCTTGTTATTCTTGTACTAGGCTCATGAGATCAGTATTAAGGGACGGATATATAAATATAACATTCAACATTGTATTGTATTTTTTTTGTGTGTAATAAGTTTAGTTGAGATTGTATATTATCGTTGATTGTGATTGTACATTCATACACACTACAATACATTATTATCCTTTTAATGTTCTTTTGAAGAAAAGTAAGTCTGTGAATTAATTATCAAGCGAGTGATTCAGATAGTGAAGTTAAGTTGGAGGATATTTGAATTGAATTGATATTATTTTTGTACTACTAAAGTAAGTAATGTAATGCTAACTGCAACTCAATTCCTCTCTGGTTTACCTTTTTGTGGTTATCAAACGAGCCCCCTTGTAAAAGAGAAGTTTTTATCTTATTGAGTCTGTTTTCTTCACGCTTTTTATTTGACTTGAGTTGACCATTACACTTAATAATTTTTAATGTCCTTTAAAAGTAAGTAGTGGAAAAGTACATGAGTAATATACGTACGTGATATGATGATGTGAGATAGGAGCAAAAGTAGTAGTATTATCAACAGAATAGCAACATGATTAGCATTCTTAAAGTACAGTCTTATCCTTCAATTGTTTCTTGTTTCATTTCATATTATAAAGACTAGAGTTTTTCCTTTACAAATATACGACCATCAGTAATATCTCTTCTCTTTGAACTCGCCAAAGTAAATTGTGAAAATAGGGATAAAAAAGAACAGAACCAAGAACAACACAATAAGTACAATGGTTACACGATACAAAAATGACGACGAGGAGGAAAAAATGGTCAATTAATCACTTTTTTTAGTATGCATGCATGCATGCAAATCAGTATATCATTATAAAATATTGTTGTCTTTTGTACAAGAAGAACAAGTGCTTTTGGGTTTGATTGGTTTGGCTTGAATTGAAAAAAATATATAATTGAATTGAAGGAAATAAGAGACAAGGGTCATTATTACGTGGTTCAGAAGAGTGAGAATCCAAAAAAAAACCAATCCAAGTTTAATTGGTTTGATGGGATTTTTAATGGGGTTTTTGTTTTGAATATTGTGGTGTATTGTAGGTGAACTAATGACGAGACAACAATACTTCTTCACCCTCATTTGAATTCAACATATTATACTCAGAAAACGGAATGGAAAGTGTGATTGAGCTCATCAGGAAACAACCAGTTTTGTGTTTGAGTGGTGATTTCACTGGAAAGGGAGGGAAGAGCCAGGACGGTTGATATTAGAGTTTCAGTTCAGTGTGTTTTTCTTAATGGTTGTGAAAAGAGGAGGAGGAGAAGATAACAAAGTGTTTTGTGGTGGAGGTGGTTGTGGGTTCCTAGTCCGTTCTAAATGGAGAAAAGACTGGGAGTCGTCGTAGATGTGGTGATTGCTGTGGTGGTGTAGCAGCGATCCCCCAGCCCCTATTTCAAATGTTGAGAAAAGGTCAAACTGGAGGGAGCAGCACAACTTCTACTTCTGGACTATTGTCGTCGTCAGCAGCATCATCATCACCAAGTAATCGGGACTTGTACCACCACTCACCAAACCGTCATACTCCACATCATGCTCAATATATTCGTAGCAGTCGTGGGGAAAGTGTAGCACAACAGCACCAGCCGCGGGGTACACCTCCATCATCGTCATCCTGTACCCTTGAAGCTAGAAGTAATAACAGTACTCCAAAACGAGGAGGAAATCATACCAATCCTGCTAATAATACCAACACTAACCAAATCCATTTGAGTAGAACCAGCAGCACAAGTGATATCAGCGGTGGTGGTGGGGTTGGAGGGAATAGCAGTAGTATACCTTCAGGGAGTGGCGGTGGGGTTATCTTAAGAAGCCCTTCTCATCATCATAATAGTAGTAATAATAATAATAGTCATCGGCAAACCCCGCAGAACCAACAACAACAACATCATTGTTGCGGCTGCGCGTGTAGCAGCGCGGGTCTTAGCCCTTCATCGTCCAACAAAGGGAGTCGAGATAATCTTCTTCGTAACGTTGTAACTCGAAATAATAGTCCTACTCGTGCCCACTCCCCAATCCACCACCATCAAGTGCACTCTTGCTGCTGTGCAAATCAACATCATCAGCATCAGCATCAAAATCAGCATCTAAACCATTCAACCCTTCTGCACAGAATTAGAGATTGCCCTGTTGATAGTCACCCTAGACTGCTTACGACCACCACCAGTAGTAATGTTAACCCCAACAATCAACAAGTATGGCTATTTGGCAAGGTATGTGATATGCGATGAATGTAAACAAGGAGAAAAGTTTTATAATGTAACAACTCTTTTTAAGACCATATTACTTATAAGCATATATGAATATTTTGGTAATCTTATAGTCTTGTCTTGGTTTGGTTGGTGTTATCTTAGGCATTATGCGTGTCTTATGCTTGCACTTTGTATTTGTGCAAAGAAAAAAAAATGTATGTTTTATTTCCACATGACAAGCCTTGCCTTGCCTTTTACGTAGCCAAGCAGAGAGAATAACATAGTAGTACACATTCTCGTCTAGCAGAACTAGCTGTAAAAAAGCCTAGTGTAGTAGTAGAAGGCTTATCTTTGCATTTAGAAAAAAAAGAGTTTTTATTTTGAAGTAATAAATATAAATAGTTGACTTGACTCTTAGATGATTTTTTTTCTTCAGCTTCAGCTAGCTCTCTCCCATTCCCAACCCTTCTTGTGTAGGTCGTAGGTACATGCAAAATCTAGCTGTGCACTATATATGTAACCGTTGTATTTCTCTAAAATCGTATGCATGACTGGTCCTCATCACCTTTTCAAAATTTTCTGTAACACTAACAATATGAAATATGAATGAATATCATGTTCAGTGTTATTTTGAGAGATAAATGTATTTTGGGGGTGGCCAAGTAAATTGCTAAGGAGGGATGAATTTTTTTTTTCAATTGTGAAGGAAGTGCTTTTGAAAAGCTATCGGGATTTTTTTTTCAAAACTTTTAAGGAAGACCAGACCAGAAAAGTGCAATCGGTCAAGTCAAATAAAATACTAATGTGTTGACCGCAAACACAAAATGAGTTGAGTGTTGTTTGGTGAGCTTATCTTATCAGTGTATATGTTGTAGTTTGCTTTGATTGAAGGGTGCCATGCAAGCAATAAGATGTAGTAGAGATGCATAGTGCATTGGCTTTTTATTGGAGAGAAGAAGAGAGATTTCTTTTTTAGAATATGAAAAAAGTGGATATTAGGCAGAAATAATAATAATAAGTGTGATATGATAATTATATTTTAGGAGATTGTGTGTGTGGTTGACATATACGTGTAGTAGTAGTGAATGAAATTTGTGTGATATAATTTTTGAAGGACGAAGGACTAGAGGATGATGAGGATGCAAATGACAGTGTTGGAGTGGGTGACGATCGTGTTGTGCGACGACGAGAAGTGGTGAGCACTGCTGGAGGAATCGGTGGTGGTTCAAGCCATGGTTGTCATCACCCATCCCCACTCATCGTTCAGAGCGGAGCAAGTGCCCAGTATGCAGGTGGTGCTATTGGAACACCCACAACAACCAACGCTGGCGGTCTCGGTTTTTTCAAGTTTCAAAATCCCTCTTCCTCTGTCGCCTCTCCTCATCCTGAGTTATTATTGCCAATGGACTTTATTCAAGTACTCATTCATCAGCATGCTAAAACTATTGTTGCTCTCCAGGTACAGTGGACAAGTGATTATATAGAGAGTTCAAATTGCAAAAGTGGTGGGTAGAGGGTCTATAGTTTAATGTTTGCATGTGGTTTTCTGTAGGACCTTCAGAGGGAAGTATCCACCCTGAAAGACTTCCGGACGAGCCTTTTACATTCCTTGCCAGCCACAGCTGCTCCTACAGCCCCTTCAGGGTTGTCCGATGCCGTGTGGACAACGGGCAGTGCGATTGGAGGCGTTGGAGTGTCATCCGCAACCACCGCTGCAATCGCAACTGCCCCTTCTTCCTCAACGGGTGCTGTTGTTGGTGCCACTGGGCCACCAGTTGGTTCATCATCAACAGGGCCAAAAATACCTCACCCCGACAGTGGTTTCAGTACGGAGACCAAGTCAACTAATCAAAAGTCAGACGCCGAGTCCGATGATGAGTTATATTCCCTTTTGAGTCTCATCCAGTGTAAAGTTCAAGAATCAATCATTCGTAATGACTACCTCCTCACGTCGCACCAAAATCGAACCGCTACATCCTCCCATCGAAGTAGTAGTAATCATCGGAGACAGGGGGATAAGCCGAAAGAGAGACTGGGCAAGTTGGACAAGGTGTTAGGCAACTGTGATAAAGTGGAATTTAGAAAGGATTTCATTTCCAGAGATGTGATTAGAGGAGTTCTTGGTGCTGAAAAGACGGAGCTCCAGAGACAACTTTTCTTTGCCTTAGTCAAAATTGAGGTGAGTAGTTGTTATTACTAATAACAATCCTTTATAAATTTCCGTTAAAATTGTTTCCAACTATTATTCATACTTGTGTATTCATTTTGTTTGTTGTAGAATTTGAAGTCAGTGACAAAAGAGCAAAAGACAATTGACTCTCGCGTCCATGCCCTATCTCAAGAAAACGAGCAGCTCCGCTACAAGCTGAAGGAGATGGAAATCGAGTTGGAGGGAACGAAAGCCACGCTTCGCATCCTCCAGAAAAACTCCTACTCACCTGCCTCCCCATCAGCAGCAGCAGCGCTTGTAGTAGCAGCCTCGAAGCTATCATCATCGTCAGCATCCCCCTCCTCTACAGTATTACCTGAGGCACCTTGCCATACCTCAACTCCTCACCACCACCCTTCATCATCATCTCGACTGGTTGTTCCACTTCCACCCACAATGTGGGAGTCTGACTCGCTGGATAACACGGACCCAGCCGACTATGCCATTCCTGGTGCTACAGGCGTAGCAACTATTGCCTCGTCAACTTCAGCAAACTCCACTCGTCAGAGACTGATACAGAAACTGTCGGATATTGAGAGCATTTCCAACACTAGTAGTAGTAGTCATCATCATAATCATCATCATCATCATAGTACCAGCCCAGCAAATAATCATAGTAATTCAAGATTATCCAATAATTATTCTAGTAGTAATAATAATAGTAATACGTCAACACTCACCTCTTCAAAAAAATCACCTGCACCAAAACCACCAGTGATAATTGAGCACAGTATAATGAACACAACGTCATCAACTTCACCATCCCCTTCCAGCAACCCCAATTCCACCACTTCCACCAAACAGCAAAAGTCAGCCTCACCTGTGGGAAATAAGAGCATGAGCTCAATCAAAAGTAACAACTCTAGCATTCCCATTGCCGTCTCCAGGCTGAAGGGAAAAGGTGGACCAGGAAGTCATGGAAGTAGTGGTGCTAGTGCTGCAGGGCCAGCAAGCAATAATAATAATAACAATAACAACATTACTGGAAAAACCACACCTGTTGGGAAAGTAAAGCCCGGCTCAGGGCCCCCTGGCTCATCTCCTGCTACAACTGGAAATGGTGGGATTGGCACAATCTGGGCCAACTGGTTTAGCTAACCTACCCATAAAATTAGATAATATATTGTCAGATAATCCCTCTTCAGTTATGAGAATGATGAAAATCTACTACAGAAAAGCTGATGCTGAACTTTAATTTTATTTACATTCAACATTCTTGGAGTAATCTCTTTTTAATTTTTCTTTTCTCTCAATGTAAACTACATACATACCTAGTGTAATAATTATATGCACAAAGCACTGATGATACTATGATATGATAACTTTATATTATTATTATTATATTATGATACGATGACTGATCACGTTTTGTTCAAGTGGAGTAGGAGGAGGATAAAGGATTGAATGAAAATTTAATCATCTCATGAAAAAATATCAATATATCAAACATTTTTTTGTTTCTTGATTGTTCACGATGATTGATTTAAATATCAATAACATTTTGTAACGTAACCGTAAACCACATAATACTACTACTACTGTGTAACCGTAACTGATTGTTATTAGTTAGTAAAAAGGAGCGTCGAGGTCAATATACAACTTACCAATAATATATTGAATACCAAAACCAATGTCCATAAAAACATAATTCTTATGTAGAGATACTACTTTGACAGAGAAATATATATATATAACTTTTTAGTATGCTTAATTAAACGTAGTCTTAGCTAAAAGTTACAATTAGGCTATAAGTTAACTACTGGAGAAAGAATTCAACTTTTTTTTGTATAGAAATAGAAATATTATCTTTATAAATGTCATGTCGCCTACAATACAACCAAACCAAAACCAAACACATCGTGTCGTAAAAAACCGTACGTAACGTAACGTTTCGCAATTAAAACCAATTTATGATGAACAAGAATAATAAAGATATAAAAGATATATAATTATTATTATTATTACTGATAATTAAGCTCATGTTCAAATCGGAAATGAAATGATAAGAGTTTGTGTAGATCGCTGTAGATGAAATTTCTATGTTCACACGACCCACCCCTATCACCGCAGCCACGCATAATGATATAGTAAATTTAACCTTCATCATCATCATCATGATTAATTATTATCATCAAGCAATTAACTTTTTTTACAATTGTGTACCATTTATATTAGTATTCACCCGTTTTGTCTTGAAAGAGGAGTTAGTAATTTTTACGCTATTTAGCATAGCCAGAAGTTTTTTAATACGTAAACCGCATTGCATTGCAAAGAGAATAAAAAGATGATTGTGATATTAATTAATATGGTCTACCGTCTATATACCATTACAAATTTTAATACGTACGCAAGTTTACTTAAAATACCACTAGTGAATGTCATGTCCATTTGAAAGAAACACATAAGCCAAGTGTGCGGATAATGTTAAATATTTTTATTGTTTTTTGCAAACGCACAGACAACCAACACAAAATGAGAGAAAGAATAAGATAGGATCCTTAAAAATATGTTTCTGCTCTGTACTTACTAATGTTATACTTATACATTAAGGAATCCGGAAAAGGAGGAGAGAGGGAAGCTGCTGGAGAAAACTAATGATTATGCTGGAGATAAAAGAAACAGTAACAAATGAATAAAAAATAAAGAGAATACAAATCCTGTTAAAAATTTGACAAGAAACTGAACAATTATAATTCTCATTTCATCTCATTCTCAATAAGCATATCCGAATCTGAAGACAAAGTACAGAATATCCTTATTCCATCCAAAAGGATAAAATTATCATGTTTCTTATGTACATTTTGGAACGGTATTTGTGAAAGAACCGATCGGGTTTGGAGTGTGCATTTGGAGCTACTTGAGTATCAAGCTACCCCAAGTCTTTGAATGAGGACGGGTTATCTGAAGATATTGTACACATCAGCATCGCCTTCCTTATGTATATGGCCAACTAACCAAAAAATATCCGATCGCTCTTTCGTTAGGTATAAATTTGTGTGTAACGTGTTTATATGCATAAAACTCACTATGTATAAAAGTTATGCTTATCGCTTATCCATCCATATGAAAGTGTTTGATTTTGGTTTTGTACTGTATTGAAACACCGGCTGACTTACTACTCTTCTGATTCTGTCACATTTTCATCTTGTGCTTCATTCAGCGTGCAACTGTTTATTTGGAGGAATTACCAAAATATTTAATTAACTGTTTCAATATGAAGGCATTTTTAGTCCTTTTTGCAGTTCTAACTGCCTCTTCTGGTGCTTTCGGTAAGTTTTTTAAAAAATTGGAATTAATTTTGGTTTGAATTAAAAGTGCGATGGCGATGGGACATATTTTGTAGTTTGTGCCCTGTGGGGTGACAGATGTTGGAGTGTTGGAGGTTATTAAGGCATATTTGATTGTTATCGAATGGTTGGATATTAAATGTGTTTTTTGGTTTATTGTGTTTTTACAGCGGCCAACTGCCAGGCCAGTAACCAAAGGACGTATACCACTCAAGACGCCTCTGTGTTGACGAGCATCGCTTACATCACTGAGTTCGAGTTGACCTGTGATGGAAAGAAGATGGTAGGAACCCCATTGTATGCTGAAAGTCAAGGTTCCATTCTCCAAGTTGCTGAAAACAGTGGAAATTACCAAGTTAGCTGGACTGAGGATCTTGCCTCGGCTACAAAGGGAGATCATGCTCTGAGGATAATTGACGATGAGGGAGTTTCTGTTGTTCGAAAGGTAATGCTCGGCTCGAAATAATCAAGATAAGAAGACTCTGCTTGTGGAGCTAGAGAATTTTTAAAATATGCCATTACTAAGCAAATTGATTCGAGTGAAACTAGAATTTAATATCATTATTTTTATTTGTGTTCCAGGCTCAAAAGACTGGTGCCAGCATTGACGGTCTGACACCTTTAGTGTCCTTGACTCTCAACCACCCAGGAGCTTACACTGGACCATGGCTCAGCAGTGAACATCTTGCTGCTATCATGGGCGTCGTTGTAGTTTATGTTGCAATCACCTCCAAGTCCAAACTCCTCGCTTAAGTTTCCCAAATAACTTCAAAATCTACAAGAGCAATATCTTCAGCATCGTCGTCTCAAAACTTCATCACATCACCATCTTCTTCCAGAACCTGACTTGACTGACATACACTTTTTTTCAACGAATGAAGTCAGAAGTGCAATCAAAACTGTCTTATCGTGTACTTTCAGTAGGACACGTTTTAAAACAACATCATCCGAGTGTGTATGTCATCCATCAACAAAATCATCGTTATAATTGACATCTGTGATTTCATTTCATCACGCAAGAACAAGTTTTATAAATATTATGATAAATGGTATAAAATGATGTGTACAATCTTTTTGTAAATTAAGTACATATGTGCTATGCTATATACATAAAAAAAAGAGATAATTTCAGAAGAATGTTAATAATTATTGTTTCCCTTGTGCATTTATATTTTTACTAAAAAGAAAATTGGTTATAGTGGAATATCAAATATCAAGACATTTTTGTTTGTGGGGAATGAAATGAATGAATGTTTCTCAATTAAAAGGAGAAAGACTGTTAAATACCAAAAAAATACTCTTAACCTTGATCTACGCATTTATAATTATTGTTAAAATTGCTACCTATCATCTAGATAAGTGTCGAAATGCATTCAAAATCATGACATTTTTCATACTAAAAATACATTGTTCCAAGCAGTGAATGCATAAAAATATCCGATCCAGATCAAATGCAAAAAAAAAGCGTCTTATGAACATTTTTAGTGTACGAAGCATAAAGCGCCATCTAAGATCGGATATTTGAGCTATCGTCCGAGATGTGCAGATGAGTCCGCTCGCATTCAAGAAAATCCATCACCACACACGCTCTGCACATTTATGCACAAGAAGACGAAGAGCAGCAGCAACAATCTCCGATCCTTTTAGTCAATCCGGCGTTTCGCCTGTTAATTCACCTTTTAGGTATTTTTACAACTTTAAAATTGTACGAGGTTAATTAAGAAGCAGTCATCATGGTAAGTGCTTATCGATACTCATTACTCAATATTTAAAGTGTAGGATGAGGTGGAAAGTGATTAGTTTTGTTTTGATACCTGTTTATGGGTTGTCAAAAAATAATGTTGAATGTGGATATGATGTAGGAGTATGGATGATTGAAAGTGCATTTAGTTAGCATGAGTTTTGAACACATTGTTGAGTTGATTGTTGGGTGTAGGGTTATCAGTGATTGATAAGGAAGTGCTGAGGTGGTTGTTGTGAATGATGATATTAATTTTTGATTTTGGGATTTTCTTTGTTTTGTGTATTTTTAGGCTGAAGGAACAGCAACAATTAGAACACGCAAGTTTATGACGAACAGGCTCCTGTCCCGTCGTCAGATGGTTGTCGACGTCCTCCACCCTGGTCGTGCTTCCCTCCCCAAAACGGAGATTAGGGAAAAGTTGGCCAAGTTGTACAAGACCACAGCGGATGTAGTATTTTGTTTCGGTTTCAAAACGGCTTTCGGAGGAGGACGTAGCTCAGGCTTTGCTCTTATCTATGATTCCTTGGATTTAGCTAAGAAGTTTGAGCCCAAGTACCGTCTTCAAAGGGTAAGCCAAAACCAAGACAGTGTTCATAATAAGTGAAGGATTTAATTGGGAGTACATTAATTGACTGTTCTTTTGTTTCTTTGTTTTTTTTCTCCAGCACGGCCTTTATGAAAGACCTAAGACTACCAGAAAGCAACGTAAGGAACGTAAGAACAGAATGAAGAAGGTCAGAGGTACAAAGAAGGCGAAGGTTGGAGCTGCAGCCGGCAAGAAGGTAACTTGACCATTTTCACTAGAAAGGCTTATCAATGCGCAATTATTTGTCAATATTTGTATTATTGCTCATCGTCGCTGCTAATGATTATCCAATGGTTTATTTATTATTTCTTTGCCATATTTTTTATGATAGCCTCATCGGAAGTAATAAGTAGTTCCAGAAAGTCTTCCAAATCATTGGAAAAGAGTAATGATATTTCCTTAGATAGATGTGGTTTGGTTTTGATTTGAAAGATAGAATAGAGTTTTTTTCCTAACTAATCCTAACACTTTTCATTTTACTAATTATACGTACCTGGTTATTTCCATTATGCTCTTTTTTTGATTGTGTGGAATATTTTATCTTATCAGTAGAAGAAATTTGTATTCAGCTAGAATTTTAAAAACTTTAATTTCGATCTCTTATTGATATGCTCATCTTACTTTTTTCACCTAAACAAACTTTCTACTTATCACAGGACAGTAGAATTATTGTGTTATTTCTTTACTTTATAGTTTTACAAAGCATGATTAAAATTTAGAATAGGATGGTTTTGACTAAAGTTGTAAGTAACAGTGTGATTTGAATAGAAAAGCGTTAAGCGTAACCTACAAATGCTTGCTTTTGTGTTTTTGGTTTGATTTGATTGCTTTGTGTGATACATAAATATTATGTTAATCATGACTAAAATTAATTGTGTTTTCTCGTTTTCTTCTATTTCAGTAATCTGGAAACTGGACAAACTTTCACCACCAGCCGAAGTTTTAATTCTATCGATTCCAGAGACGGAAATTTCATCACAAGTTGTTATATGCAATCATGTGTTTTAATTTGCGTTAAATAAAGCAGCGTTTTCTATATTACTGAAATCCTCCAGTCGTGTACCTTCGGTAAAGTATTATTTTATTTCACATCATCGGTATATTATTTTTATTCTCACTAATTCTTTTCCTTTCATTCTCAATCGGTAACAACATTACAATGGTTATATAGTTTACTTGTCATTAGGTATTCTACTTGTTTCTGCTCTCTCTCTCTTTCTCTATACGTACCCGATCAGATTGAGATAACAACATTCAAATAGTATTATATATATTTTAAGCACGTAGTTAATAGTTAGTCATTTCAGTTTTGTGTTGTAGTAGTCAATAGTGGTTGGTACTTTACGTTTACTATATACACATTAGGCATGCGAAAATGTTTGCGAATATTATGGTTTTTACATATAAATTACTAGTTTGGTTTTGATTTTGAAGTTTTTATAGAAATATCGTTGTATCTCTTGTTTGGCAAATTCTTTTGCTTGCTGTAGTATAGTAGTGTGTGGTGTAGGTGTGCAGTGGTACCTCTTTCCAAACTTCATTTTCATTTGTTCATTCTTATCTGTTTCAATTTTCCAGTAAATGTTAAACAAGATCATGTATCAGACCTGGATTGGTTTTGCATTTGCATTGATTAGAATTTTAGTAACTAGTACAGTAGTTGTAGTGAGGTTGAGTTTAGTTCCGTTTTGTTGGGTGGGTTTTGGATTTTGGACTGGGTACTGGACAAAAGTTGACTTTGACAGCGACTATTATTCATCTATGTTTTAAGGTAGTACAAAAGGAAATTTTGTCTCTAGTAATAATTATTATTGTTCTGCTTTGAATTTCCAGTAGTGAATAATTATTATTGTGGTTGAGGCTTTATCTACGTACTAGCCAACAAGTACACTCATTGATAATACAATAAAATACAATACTCAAGAACGAATACAAAAATAGGTTAAAAATAAAACGGTAACACTTTTACGGAGCGAGCAGGAGGAGCACTGACTGAAGTTGTTGAATATCATCAATAATCAATATCTGTTCTTTAGTTTGTATAGATGATCATCAAACATGAACACTTTTTGAAATGACGTATTATATACATAATTATAATTGCGAGGCTAACAGATACATATACATGTTTAATACAAATCTAATAATACTAAATAGCACAATATATTTTGAATACGTACACTCAGTCAGTAATCAAGTTGTAATTTCTTTAAAAATATGATAGCAATAACAAGGACAGGTTTCCTTCTCCAGGTTTATTAGGGAGGAACTCAAATAAGGTCAAACAACGACTTTTGAATTTCTTGGTCTACTTGCTCCGCATCAGGTCTTTCCTCGAGGACCCAAGTGTCATCCGTTGTCTCCAGTTTCTCACGACAAATGGGACAAGTCTTGTGATCCACGTTCCTACAGAAAGATGAAGTGTACAAGTTAGTTTGGGTTTGGAACACGGAATTGTGATAGTTTTAAGAAGGTAGTTTGGTTATCAGTTGTCAGCTTACCATTGCTCAATACAAGGGAGGCAATAGCTATGCGCACAAGGAAGGCTCACTTCAGGTCTATTTTCCATACAAATACAACACTCCTCTCCAAACTTGCTATCCAAATTGTCCAAAATTATAGAAGTATCCATTATGGGCGGAATGAGACGACTTGGTTTCCCAACTGCTGCTTTTATCCCTCCTCCTCCACTAGCACCACAATCATCCTTTGAAACCTTTTCATCCTCCTCATCTACTCCCTTCAAGTTTGATTCTGAGAAAAATAGCTGCTTCTCATCATCCCCTTCTTCCGGATTATCTGAGTCAACTGATTTAGGTAGCTTCTTTGGTGTCCCGTTCTGACTCCCACCATTGTTTGAATCTATCATCATCATTTCCAGCGTGTTGTACAGTTGTAGAAACTGTTTGAGATTCAGCTCCCTCGTCTTCTCCACCACGCACTCCTTCTCGGGGTCAATCTTCATGACTTTGATTCGAACGGTTCCCTTCCATAACACGCTTCCAGAGGAGCCTGGCTTCACCTCGAAAAGAAGCTGCTTTCCCTTACAGTCCACATATTTACTGGAGCTGGAATGGAATAAAAGAAATTCATTAAAAAACAATTACTCATCATCTTTTTATAATTAAAACCTTGGTTAGAGCTCAACTTTGACTTACATTGCATTCAACTGGCAAATCTTATCAAGGAGATCATCATAAGTGAGTAAGGTCAGTTGCCTCAGCGTTTGTGAGTGCTTTCGTATCTGCTCATGAAGGAAACTGTCCCAATTCGAATCCACAAAGCTCCCAACTCCTCCGCCCCCGCTGCCACTACTACTACTTCGTCTTCTTCTTTCCAGACTTCCACTCGTTGATGCCGTTTGTCCCATCGGCCTATCACAATTACTAAGATCACCGTCTTCACCTGGGTTATCCAGCTTTCTTCCTCGGAAAATGACAAAGGAAGGCTCTAAAAAATTCTATTGTTCCACCTAACCCCAAACTTATTTTCTTTCCCTATCAACTTCTAACCAAGTGTGTACTAACACAGAATATAAAGGTGGAGAAGATGGCCCTGTAGCTCCATTTTATTTCTTGGTATAAAATTACTCACTACAAACCTATCATGTATTACAACAATTAGAGAGCTAGCAACAAGAAGTAAGTAAGGCTAGAGAAAGTTCCTCATGTTCATTGTTCATGTAGACCTTTTTGTGAAACGGAAATGAGAAAACTTCACTTCATATGACATTAGAACAACTCTGTCTGTATACTTATGTTGAGAGTTGAGACAGAGTGCTAAAATCTGTTAAGAGTGAGAATGAAATGGAAAGAAAAGTAACAATATTTTTATTCCTTACCATATGCATTCCTGATGAGTGTGATAATGTGATATGAACAGTGTATAGGATAGCAGATGAGGTACACTAAAGAGCACGAGCTTGTAGATATACTTAACTCCCTTTCTACACGTAGCTTCAACTCCAGTCCAGCAAAGAGCCGAACCAGCCAGCCAGACAGCTTGCTCTTCTTACGTAAAGTTACGTACTTGTACTCTTAAGAGCGCATATATAGGTATATTGTATATATCATAAAAGCCTGCTACATTTACGTTGCGTTGTGTAGTAGTAGTTTAACTAAGAGAGAATATGCATAAGAGAAAAGTGACCTTGGGAAAGCGAAAGACATTTCCGTAGACTATGTAGCCATATCTTAAACGTTATGTGTGTATAATAGCTCTATTTGTCTGGAAAGAATAAGGATCTCTGGAGAAAGATGTTGTTTGTGACATTTGTTTTTTTCGAGGTAGGTAGTATATAGTTGGTGGGATGAGGATGATCATGATAGGATATATTATGCATTATGTACTTTTTTTGTGTATTACCATTTTGCAATTGCGTACTTTTACTCTGCAGTTAGAAGATTATGTTGCAGAGATTCCGAGAAATGATATCCGCTTGGATCTGGATCCAGTGGAGTGGAGTGTCCTCCTGTCCTTTTATTTGCTTTGCTGGATTTGGATCGGGATCCGATTTTATGGGATGATATTGATACGCAAGCAACTACTTGTGCCAAAACACAAGAGAGTGAAAGGCCGAAGCTTCGCTAATGCAGAAGGAGAAAGTACATATATCCGAGTGAAATGCATATATAGCATAAGAAGTCGAGTATTGATAATTGATTATTGGCACAAACTCAAGTGTTTTTATTATGAATAATAATTATCATCATTTTTTTTGAAAAAACAACAATAGACATACATACTTTTTAACAAAAGTAAATGCATTCAGTATGTAAATGTTTAAGTGTTGAATAGGTCGCTTGAATATTATGATGGTGATGTGATGATGAGTGTTTTAAAAGGTTAAGTCATACAGAATTTGAGTATCCAATGCTTATCCTTTTATTTTAAGGTGTGCGAACCTATAAAACTGTTCCGTTTCCATAAAATGCTCACTCATTTACATAATTATTATTCTATAATTACACACCACACCACACAACTCTCACAGGTATATTTTAGGCTTGGCAAATCGTAATACGTACCTTTCTATCTAAATTGGTATGATGTATAACTTTATAAAATATTCTAAAGTCTAGTACAATCAGCAATCTCAACTTTTCTCAAATTTGCCTGTTTTAATAATAATATTATTATTTTTTCGCATAAAATAAAGTTGCTCCAGTTTTTCGCAATAATTTCTTAACTGAAAATGAATGAGATTTTTAGCTCCATCGTATTATGTATCATCATCATCAGATTACAAAAAGAGCATCATCATTTATATGCTAAAATGTCAAATGTATACAGACAAACAACATAACAGATGGATCTATCCTTATATATTATGTACGTACATAAATATTTTAAATGTGCATGTAAAATTAACTGCAGTTTTTTAAGGACAAGCAACAAACAAAATAAGCTGATAAGATAAAGGACATCACACAAAGAGTAAATGGTAATGGTACACAGATTTTACATTGTAGCTCTATGCAAATACATAAAAGATATATGTACTTTTACACATTGAATACAAAGTATTTACAGAGAAACTGAATACTCTTGGTTCAAACTTTCAAACACTTTCTTTCTTCAGCCAAAGCCAGAGCCAACTCTCCTCCTTTCATTTGCACGCTGAAAGGAGGAAGTGGCCCAACAAAATTCCAGGCCAAGTGAGCTAGTATAATAATGGAGAAATGATGAGGATTTATGCAAAATCTTACAATATATTACAGTATAACATTTTTAAACATGTAGATGAAGTGGTTTGGTATTGGTTATTATTGTTTAACGGACGAGTTTCTTTTTTCTTTGGTACGTGCATATATTTTATATATTATACATATACATACAAACAGTGACTGAGAATACGGATGATAGAGAAAGAAAGGAAAAGGTTATGAGAACGTGTTACGATTATGTTACAGTGTTACACATTTTTAAAAGGAACCATAATATTTTGCATGCATAAAAGTTGAAAAGGAACCTTAACCTATTTTTTTTACAATCAGTTCGTGTCTGGCCAGCCAGAAGAAGCTGAGGAAGATGCGGAAGCGGTTGTGGTGGGAGTTGATGGAACAGTGCATCCACTTGACATTCCTGATGACTCACTTGACCACGGAACTCGAGGGCTCTTGGCCACCAAGTCAAACCTATAGATACAAGGGTTTCCAACAAGTCTTCAACATGATCTCATCTCATCATTCCCCCCATTACTCAAAACATATCACTATACAAAACAACAAAAACGCAAGAAAAAATCATAATGTTTCTAATGTCCAGTGCAGTGTCCAATCAACATGAACATGTTTTACAATAAAAATGTTCAATGAAATTTATTTTTCTCACCCATAATAATTTGGAGTAGTATTATTGTTGCTATTATTATATCCCGTCGGCATATTGGCTGCCGCTGCCAGCGTCGCAGAGTTAAAACAATTGAGAGCTGTGCTTGCCGCAGCGTTGGTGGCTGCTGCAGCAGCCCAATGTCCGGTGAGAAATCCGCTACTATTTGCACTCCCCTTTTGGCCAATTCCTGCCGTGGTCTTGTTCCAATTGTTGTAGTTATATGGGTACACATCATCATACATGTTAAATGGGTTCTGGATTTGATGATGGATTCCAGCAGCTGCCGCCGCGTGGTGGTGATGAGCTGCCATGCTAATTGTGCTTTTGAAATCGACTGAAGCCAAGTTTGCTGCTGCGGCAGCAGCAGCCGCCGCATTCATAGCGTTTCTTTCCCGTTTCCTCCATTTGGCACGACGGTTCTTGAACCAGACCTGTGGAAAGAAGCGAAGCAAAATATAAATGACTATGCTTTGGGGTGATGTAAGACAAGAGCCACTCTCTTCAGAGCTCCCTTCAATAATTCTTCTCCGGACCAAACCAGAATTAAGGAATTGGGGCATTGTGAGAAAACGGAAAGGGTGAAAGGATTTTAAGGCTAATTAGCCATCAGCCACTGAAACTAATTCGAGTGGAAAGTCTCTGGAGAGTCGGTCGGTATAGTTTGCAGTTGTTTGCTTGTTTTGTACTTGTCTCAACGGACAGCTTTCAAAGGGAATGTTTAAGTAGCTGATGACAAAATGAGGGAAGACCAGGCGGCCACACAAGCTAATTTATTTTTTTCCTCAATTCCCACGAGACTTTATCATGTTATTCCAACTCACCCTCACTCTAGCTTCCGTCAAATTAGTCCACATTGCTATCTCCTCTCTCGTGCTCATATCTGGGTAGCGATTCCTTGCAAAAGTCGCCTCCAACTCCTGTAACTGTTGACTTGTAAAGTGGGTCCGTTGGCGGCGCTGACGTTTCTTATTCTTATTATTTTTCTCATCAATCTCCTCACCGGCGGAGAGTGCGGGCTCATCCTTCAAATTATTTCCCGTTGGTGGACCAGGGCTACTACTTCCGGTGGGGGAGGGGGCACTCACATTCGTTGTCGTTGGAATCAAACTACTTCCCAAGTTGGAGAGGTGGAGTTGATGATGTTGAGAAGATGAGGATGATGATAAATGATGGTGGACAGGAGATGCCGAGTGGGGAAGTTGGTGATGGTGATGAGGACTGCTGCTACTGTTTGTTGAAGACACGAGCAAATTCAAATTGTCTGGGGGAGGAACACACATACAAAAAAAGATGAAATATAAAATTACTATGCACATAAAAAATTATCCTTATCATTCATTCTTCTGGTTAAAATCTTTAAGACTTTTGAATGAACTCAACTACTATGGGTGCGTTTTACGTAATGGTAATAGAAATAAATGCAACATGTTTTACATTTTTTCTCCTAAAGACACACATTCATAAATTCTTTGAGGATTATTTGCTACAGCTCTTTGGCTTTGACCTTATAATCCTTATAAATGAGTAATCCACCTGTTCATGTTTCCTCTCAAAACTTTGTTGAGCTCTACTCACTCCTTTTTTCTTCACCATCATCACCCCCAAAAAATAGTTTTTGACAACACGACAAATGAGATGAGTTTGACTTTTCAAAGAACCGAAACGGAACAAGCGATGTTGGAAGAAGTTGGATGTGCTCACTTTACTCTGTCTGTACCCTGGATAATTTACATGTCAGAATGTCAGAAACTTCTTTTTCTATTTGTTCTACATTTATTTTACAATGATGATGATGGTGATCATCATCATCATGAGATACGCATACTTACACACATTTTCATTTTCACACTCTTCTCCTATGAAAAATGATATGGTTCATGAATTGCTGAAGAGGCTGTTAATTTTCCTGTTGAAAAGTTCATTTTCTTACGTAAATTGGGCATGAAACCATCATGAAAGGGTAGTTTATGAGGAGGGTGCTCATTCCAAAGATTCTAATGACTTTTCCACCTGTTTATGTTGCTCTTTTTCCTTTTTATGCTTGAAAAAAATGTTCAGATGTTCATCCAAAATCCACCCACACTTATACTCTTTTCAGGATCATTACCAGAAGTGGAGTGGATATGGATACCATAAATTATGTGATGTGACTTTTTCTCACAAAAATGTCCTCAAAACTGGATTGGAATGGATATGTTTAAGTGCCCTTGACACTCTGGTATGGTGTTCTCACTATTCTCCTTTTACATCATTATATTATCATCTCTCAATTCTCTCATGTTAACAATTTGGTCTTTGGTCACCCAAAGAAATTGTGAGAGGGTGGTCGAGTCGTCGATACACTGGTCATGTTACGCTCTAGTAGCCATGTAATAGTGTCCACTTGACACGGTTGTGTAATCATATCACATTATTCTCCCACCGAAACATGTGTAGTCAAGCCGTAAGTAAACAAAAATTACGTGTGGTTTCCTCCTGGTCATCCCATTTTCCCTTGCTCTTTTAACCTTAACTTTAACAAGTTTCCCAGATGCATTGATTTTTTTTTACCAAAAAAGGAAATTAAACTTGTTGCTCATTGTAGATTGTAGATGATGTCATGAAATATTTTATACGATTCTCTTTGATGTTCCAAATCCAATAATATTCCAAATTTCCAACCTCCCACAGAGCAAATATATTTTATTAAAAACACAAACAGAATGGATCTCATCTCATGCATATGCTTTTCTTGATCGGGTGTCGGAGGAAAGAGGATAATAGTATGAGATGAGATGGTGTTACAATTTAATGTTCCGTTCATCTTCATTCTTCATCCATTCCAACATTTTCATTTCATTCATTCAACTTGACAGATATATTGACAATGCACACTGTTTGCATCACGGGAGGTGGTATGGTGTGGTGTGATGGCAGTAAAAGAATATAAGAATAAAAGAACAGACCGTAAACGTTGGTTGTTGGTCATGTCATTTAACTGCTTAGTTGGAGTTGTTGGAGCTCAGAGAGTTTTAAATAAAAACAACAAGGAAGAAGGAAGGCTAGGCTAAAGCAGGCATCGATCCGAATAAATGAATGAATGAATCAAATGTAAATGTGCATGATTGGTTTAAGGGATTACTTTTTTGGAAGGGAAATGCAAGGCAGCACAAGCAATATATATCTGTACCAGAAGAATTACCATTTACTATTACTGCTACTATATAGCATCATATCATCAATATATAGGAATTGGATTGGAATGAAATGAGCATCCAAAAACACCAAACTTTTTTTTGGGAAGAGATTCAAATGAGAAAATGGTTTGGGTGATGGTGATGGTAATGTCGAGTCTCAATGTTGGATGTATGTGATAGCTCAACCAATATAATGGGAATGAAGGGATTAAGGCTGAAAGAACGGGAGAGGGGAGAAGAGAGAATGAAACCCTTCTTCGGCTGTGTATTTTGCTCTAGCTCTTCTTCTGTCCTTCAAACTGCATCTCATTTCATTGCATTGCTTCTCTTGTGAATAATTTTTTTCGTGAGCTGCTGCTGGAGTAGAGCTGGAGTAAGTGAGAAGGAAGAGCAGAAGCATTTACATTTACATTGCCATTGCACATGCACACCAAAAAAATGTTCCTTTTCTGCATTCTCTTTTCCCTAATAAAAACATCATTTACAAAACGCATCGATTTCCCATCAACCTGAAACCTGTGGTTTGGTTTGGTTTGGGCTTAGGTGCGTCTGCTGCACAGATTTCTTTTTGCATTAAATTGCATTTTCTTCCTGGTATGGATTGGATTCTGCTGGTGCTGGTCCGAAACAATGAAACAACTATATAGAGTCTGAGCTGAGGCTAAATCCAACAATTTTTTTCCTTTAAACTTTTTTGCCTTTTTATCATCCAGACTGACTGACTTTTTAAAAAAAAGTGATGATGATGATGATGCTGTTTAAATTAGAAGATGAAAGTCTTTCGCCGACAAAAAATAAATGTGCCAAACATGAGCATTGTATGTTTTTCCCTTATCAAGCTCATGTTCAACATGAGATGGTGACAACACAACGACAACGACAACTGCGCGGCTTGAATGAAGAGCAATAAAAAAATCAGACACAAACTACAAGTCTGATAAGCAAGCACACACTGATCGATAACTTGCGTCCCGCGAGTTGAGTACGGAGAAACGTCAAATAGTATGCATACATACATACGTATTTCTCATGGAAAAATTATTATATTTTCCAAACTTATCAATCCAACCCAAACCCAACAGTACAATAAAAAAAAGTCGGTAGATAAAAGAAAAGGCTGAGCTCAAAGAAAAGACCTTATCAGCAACTGCTCCGCTTATCATCATCACACTTACAATTGGTTACACACGAAGAAAGGTGATGGTGATAAGCCTGATTTTTTAAACGGAAGAGTAGAATTGCCGTCACATCACATCACGCCAGCAAAAGTATAGCAGGAGTAGCAGACAGCACAGATTCTTTACTTACACAATCACAATCATCATGTTTGTTGAGTTGACAAGTACGATTTTAGTTTGGTAGTAGCCGAAAAAAAAGTGTTGAGGTCAACTCTATATTTGCTCATTTCGTTCTTATCAACCTTGTGTTCTGCTGCTGCTGATGATGGGATGCGAAATCATAATAATAAAACATGTGTAAAATTACAACTCTCGCCCCTTATCTTTTCAACAGCGAACCAAGTCCTGAAGTCGGCATTTTTCACACAAAGAGAAAGAGTGATTATATGACACTAATCCATCTTGTTTTACAAGTTTTATAACAACGAACAAGAATTCTTGTGTCATGTCATTTTCAAGCAGCAGAAACTGGAAATTAAATCAGCACAAAATTGGAATTGAATGATGCTCAATTATTTATCAAAGTACATAAGAGTAAAAAAAATCTCTGTGAAATGAAATGAAAACCAATCGAGTCAATATTTGCACATGTATGTTATTCATGTTACAAATTACAAACAGTGTATACGGGAGTGCAAATAAATATAAATGCAAAACATGAAGTGTAAGCGGCTACTGTAAGAAAAATATGCTTGGAAAAATTTAAAGGTGGTCCACTTCCATTTAAATCACAATTAGGAAGAAGAGAGATGATGAGATCATGAAGTATAAAGTCAAAGTCAAGTAGCAGGTGAAACATGATGATTTTAATTTGATGGATTAGTGGATTAATTATTAGCTTGCATGAAAAAATTTAAGCGACAGGTTGACATTGATTTGATTTGACTTGACTTACCTCTCGCACTACTCCCAAAAAAGTGATGACTCGCCGCCCCATGATGATGCCCTTGATGAGGTGGAGCATGAAGAGGGGATGAAGCTATCAGTCCTTTTGTACTACTATTGTTATTATTGCTACTACTTCCACTATTGTAACTTGAGGAGGAGCTTTTACTGCTCGTGTTGTTATTATTGTTATTGTTGCTAATCGTGTTATTATTATTATTGTTTGAGAGGGATTCTTGAGGGGATTGCTGTTGGGATGAAGAGGATGAAGCTGACACAGAGGCTGCTCCTCCAGTAAGGAGATTGAAGGTGGGGTGGTGATAGTTTCCAACATCTCGTGCAGCCACTGCTTGCATCGCATGATGAATATTACCCACCAAGAGATCTGCGGCGGAGGGAGGATGGTGGAGGCCGGCCGAGGCGATGATGGAGTGCGGATGAAATTGTTGGTGGGGATGAGGATGATGAGAATGGGGATTGTGGTGGTGGTGATGATGGTGAAGGAGGAGTTTTGAGGTATCATAGTAATTTGTTGAAGAGGAAATGGATGAAGAACCGCTTTGGTCAAGTTGATTTTGGGAGGTGGAACCACCTCCTCCCCCACCTGAGGTGGTAGAAGAATGTTGTTGGAGGGTATGAGCTACTTGATGATGTTGTTGAATTTGATGGTGGAGTTGAGACTGGTTGTGAATACTCTGTGTTCATTGAATTTTGAGCAAATAAAAATTTGCTAATCAAAACTTTCGCTCAAACTCATGAAAAAAATGCATTTTAAATAAAAAATTAGTTAATTTCTTACCTGTTGTTGCAACTGCTGAAGAACATCCACCGAAGTGCTATGAAGGAGATCCAATGGATTACTCCCATTCACCCCACTACCTCCTCCACCCCCACTTTCACTTGCACTCGTCGCACTCCCACCTGAGGAACTTGGATTACCACTACTGCTGGAGTTATTCCCTCCTCCCGAAGAGCCTCCAGTCGAGTTAATAACAGGATTGATCTGGTCCATCATCTTTTCAATTCAAAGTTTTTTTTCCTTTTCTAACCGCAAACTCACTATAATGTTCACCTACTCCCTATATATTTTATGTGCCGATAAAAACAAGACAAAAATCTCTTTAGGTAAGACCAGGGGATAATCACATCTTCATGCGTATCATATCCTCTTTGCTCACACTCAAATAAATTCTCTCCTATATATCCATATCACACTTCCGTTCATGTCCTTCATAAGTATGTATATACATACACTTTTAGCATAGCCTCTGCACTTTTTATTTTAGACAGGACAGGACACTTTGTCGGAAAGAAGGCTGCTGCTGCTGGTGGTGGCTCAACCTTGTAAAAAATTAGCCTGTGGTTTGGTTTCGTTGAAGAATAATAATCTTTTTTTTCTTCACAAGAAGAAGTAGTAGTAGATTTCAGGATTTGGCCTGGAAAAATATTTCGTTGGGATGAGGTTATGTTATGTTATGTTACATACACACTTATATGATGACTCTTTCTGATGATGATGACGATGGAGATAGCTTTGGCTTACGGAAGCCACCAGCAGAAGAAAGAAAGATGTAATGTAATATATCTAAGTATCTTTATGGTAGATGGTCTCTTAGTAGTAGTAGTCCTCTATGATGATATGGAGAATGTATGGCTATGCACTTGTTCTTGGTCTCTATATCTCCTTCCTTTTTCAAAGGATTTACCCAACTATCACTAGGTTTAGCAGAGCCCCTGGTATTAAAGGTCTAAAAAGGTTTAGCCAGAGGATTTTCAATGAAAACCCTGAAAACTGAGAGCGTACCACACCACACACAACCAACCACCACCACCACCACCAAACACTTCAAACGCTGAGGATGAGGAGGAGGATGAACTGAACTGATATGGAGTGAGCGAGCAGCGAGCACCTGACGCAGGCTCTCAGACGCCAAGCCAGACCAGAGAACCAGAGAGAAGGCTTGAGAGGGGGAGAAAGTGAGAAGTAAAATCAAGCCACCTATAAAAATGTTGATGGACCGCTCCAGATCCGGATCCTCCACTCCATTTCTCTCCTTTTTCGCTAAAAAAAAGAGAGGTGGACTAGTGTAGTCTATGCTCAAATGTTATGTTCCACCTCGTTTTTTCGCAATGCAATCGTCCCAAGGATCACTGGGTAAGCCGCTAGGATTTTGTTTAAAAAGCTACTCCTCACCCTACAAGACTTGTGAATATGTGGAGTCTCTCACAACGAGCAACCTTAAATGTAATCCTGACTAGGCTCAGACGTCGATTTAACCTAAACCTAAAAGTTCTATTCATCATTCTTCTCCTCTCTCTCTCTCTGTCTCTCTCCATTGCCAGCAGAAGCTGCAGCCCCTGGCTTGGCTTGGCTTGGCTTGCCTTCACATTAGCAGAATAGTCGGGTGCTCACACTCGCTGGCTTTGGGCTTGGAGTTTGGAGAAAACTCTTCTTCTTGCTTTAAGGTTTTCCTATCATATCATCATACACCAAACCAACAGAACATAACGCCAACATCCATCCACCAACCAAACTATATAATTATAGGATGAAAATTGACGAGGTGAGCACTATATAGCATAACACACAGCATCATAGCACATCTTCATATACTGCTGGTGAAGCTGGTGTTATGTTGGTATTGGTGTTGGTGCTATACTTACTTACTTATGTTATGTGAGGTGATCCAGAACGGAGAGGAAAAAATATGTTGTATCATTTCATTTCATGATGATCATCAGCCGAGAGTAGCATCATCATATTCAAATATACACATATAAAAAAACGCACCCAGTATATATCTGGAAGTCCAGAAGAGAAAAAGAGATGTGATGTTACAGTAAAGAGAGCTTTGCTTTTATTGGCTTGCCCCTTTCCAACAAGAGGCTGTGTTAGTATTGGATGGGAGTCTTAGGGAAACACGCCTCCGTCGCACTTCATCTCAGCCAATACTAGATGAGCCGGAGAGACTCTGTTCACTATCACTATTATTCAATTCTTTTTATAGGGAACCGGATATACATATAAAAAGTGAAGGAGAAGACGACGAAGAAGAAGATGATGATCATGATGATCATCATCATCCACCTCCTCTCCTCTCTCGCCTCGTCGTTTCTTTCCTCTCCTAAAGCTACTCCCTGAGAAAGAGAAGACAAGACAGAGGAGAAGAAACATTTATTATTATTACAAGAAGACGACGAGAGAGAGAGAGAGAAGAAAATGCATTTTGTTCCGTATATTCCAACTTCCAACATGTTCCAAAAGAAAGAAGAAAAAGACGAAGGCACATGGCATGGCATGGGATCGCATCCCATAGTTGATTGACTTTCCTCCATCCATCCACAAGGAAATTCTCTACCAAAAGAGAATCCCTTTTTATTACACTACACCACGAACCAACAAGAAGAAGACGTGTGTGTGTTGTTTTCCAAAAAGAACAGAAACGAACACGGAGGAAGGAGTGGAGTAAGTTCTTCCTAGAGTTTTTTTTTGAAAGAGAGAGAGAGAGATGCGATGCCTCCTGCCTGACTTAAAGGATTTGGGAGAGGTAATCCTAGCTCTGTCTCATTTTCTTTCTTTTTTACTCAAGGAAAAGGGAGAAGAATTCTCTTTTGAGCACAAAGCTACTCTCTCTCTCTTCTTTCCATCTCCATCAGAAAGAATAAAGAACATTGGGTTGCTCGAACAATATGAACATGACTCAAAAGTAGGAAAAGCGCCTATGTGCCTTTGCCTTTTTTATCGACTCGTCGTCTTCTTTTTCTTCTTCTTTCCATCTGAAAGGATATAATTTTTTTCGATTTTTATATTCCCCTACGAACAAGCGAGAGCGTGTCTCCAGAAGGCTGAGAAGCTCCATTAAAATATCTTGAAAAATGTCGGCTTCCATTTCCATTCCATCAAAAAAATGTTGCTGGGAAGAAATTCCAAAGAATGCATGGATGTGTTTTTCCTTGGCTTATTTCAGAACAAAAATGATGATAATGATAATACTTTTGCAAGTTGGAAGAAAGTTGTTGTTTGGCAAAAAAATGAGGAAAAGAAGAATGCAATGCACATCAATATTTACGATTATTATGGATTGGTCTTGCCTTGCCTTGTCTTGAGAGACATGATTTTATTGACAAGAAAAAAAAAGTTTTGGAAGAATCACAAAAAAACGGGATGGGAGAAGCTTCCTGTCTCCTTTTTCCAATGTATATTGGTTGGCATCATCGTCAACACTCAATCAGCACATTTTTTATGGGTTCCTAGGCATAATAATTATATCACTTTGGTTCGGAATGGGAAGCTGAAGAAAAGAAACAAAAGCTTTCAAAGCTTTTAAAGCTACAAAAAATGTTTTTATGAGAAAGATTGCATCCCATCCCATTTCCCATCCTATCGAAACAAAATGATTCTATAGGTGGTGGCTTGGTTTTGGGTTTTTGGGTGGCAGTTTTATTTGAGGTGATAAAATCTTGGGGGAAAAGCCCACTGCATTTTCAAAAGCTACACATAATAATAAGTTGCAAAAAAAGAGGAGGAATTGCATTTTTTGGTGCATTTTACTTGTAAATTTTCAACTTGTTTTGCAAATCTCTTCGGATTTCAAGCTGATTTTGTGGGATTTACCTTTTGGAAAGGAGCCATTAATTCTTTCTGTAAAAAAAGTCAAGTCTTTAGAAGTAGACCTTGTTGCTGCTCAAGCCAAAGTAGTTGATGATGATGATGATGATAATCATGTGGCGAATGATGAGAAAGGAAGATAACATCGCATCCTAACAGCATAACATAACATGCATTGGATATAAGTATGGGATGATCCTTTGGGAAGCTGGCTGAAAAGAAATAAACTTTAAATCATTCTTCTTCTTGTTGAACTTAATTGGGTGAAAATTTATTAAATGAAAAGAAAAAAAATAACAAGAGAGGATGGAGATAAGATGAGATGAGACTAGATAAGCCGAGGGTGATGATAAACTTTTCTAATGCGTTGCAATAATGTTTACGTTGGGGAAAAGACGTACGAGACTCATTTTTTAGCGGATTTGATGGAAATATATATATAAAAAATACAAATGATTTTTGTTGGTTAGTTGGTTGTGATGTTGACTTTATTTGTAATACTTTGGAGAAAAGGGAGAAAAATGAAAGGCAATTACGATCAGGGATATATTGGTGGTCATAAATCCTCATTTAGCTTGTCATGATGATGACGATGATGGTGATAGTTCCATTGCCTAGCCTAGCATTTATGTTTCCGAGGATGCTTAATCTCGGCTCTCAATCACCAACTTTGAGTTTGAGTCTTTCAACTTCCAATCGAAATGAAATGAGAATACGAATGCAATGTGACATGACTTGAATAAATGATGTGTTGAGATTGAAGAGGAATCTTTCAATGATTTTAGATTTTTTGAGAAAAGTATTTTTTTTATCAGAATTTACTTCAAACAAAACATTTTTAATTTGAATTTGGAATTCGAGGTGGGATAGAAATAGAAACACTTTCTGTTTGTGTTTCATGTTTGGGAGTTTGGGTGTTTAGACACACGACACGTTTCTCGAGCAGCCTCATCATCCGCCGCGGCAGCAGAATCCAACCCAATCCACATCCGAATTGAATTTCCAAAAGAGCATAATATAGCATGTAATATAAAAAATATAAATGGAAGAGAAAGAGAGAGAGAGAGATCGAGCCTCCAAAAAACAACAATAATATAATGGGATCATGTAGCCAAAACTATTTTCCCGGTTGATTAAATCGGGAAATCCCACTTTGTTATTATGATTTCCAGCTCTCTACACAATTTTTAGTTGAGACGAAGGGAAAAAAGTTGCTGGAGAAGGAAGAACGGCAAGCCAGCAACAGCAGTAGCAAACCCTCGCTCTCGCTCCCCAATTAGGATTCATCCAGGCGAATGCGGCGAACACACACACACACACGAGCGTTCGCTTTCTAGAAAATTATACACAGGAAAAGAAAAAGCTTAGAAGATTCTTCTTCTGGTGGAGGAAGGAAGCTTCCAATGGAATGGATCCATTCACATTCTCACCGCTGGAATTTCTAGATTGAGAGGAAAATCCTTGCATCTGATTCCAGAGACGAGTCTTCTTGTTCAACTCCTCTCTCTAAAAAAACTTCTTCAAACAACTCTACTTTGTATGCACAAGCTTCCATTCTAAAATGCAAGTAAAACACAAACACGTACGTCTTCATCTCGTCTTCCTTCTTTTCGTCATGAATACATTTTCTCCAGAAGCGAGAGAGAGAGAGAGAGACGAGAAGGAGAGATTCACTTTCCCCCTTGTTTCTTCCTCTTCCCAAATAATATATTTTGGATCGTTCTCGTACTTTTATATTCATTTGAGAAAAGGAAGCATCTGTGGTGTGATATGATGATGATGATCATCATCGTTGCGGGTTTCCCTCGAATGTCGAATTCATCGCCCTTTTGATTCAACAAAAGAGCAACGCAACGGGAGAAGAAAGGGATGGATCCAATGTTAGGGAAAATATGGAAATAAATATTATGGCATGGCATCATGCACATTGTGTAGATATTGTGCATATATACAATTCCAGCCCATTTTCCTATTGAATCGAATGTTTGAATGAATGCATATGTTAACTAGTGTCGTGTGCTTTGTCGCTGGAGAAAAAAAGAAAGTGTCATCATCATCAACATCAGCATCACGGCCCCCCTTCTAGTATAACCTAAACGTGATGTTGATTATTATTACAATTTTATTCATTCTTCCATGCTTCATTTTGGATGATGATGATGACTCGGGTCTCGAGAAAAGCACAAGTTGTTATGTAATCATAATGATCCAGCTAGTTACAGTTACAATATGCGAGAGAATGAAAATGAAGATATGATGATGATGCCGAAGACGGGACGAATTGGATAGAGGAAAATGTCATTTTCTACTCAAGTGAACTAATTCCCAATAAATGTGTTGTAACTCAACTCAATCCATTCATTTTTGGGTGAAGGAAGAATGTACTTACCCGGAAGAATTTCCTTTACAATAATGGACTAATTTAATGCAACATGTGATAAAATTCCAAACCATAAATGCAAACTCTTCTGCTCCTCTTACTCCTACTCGGTAACATTTTGGTTCAGTGTCAATGTCAAATGTCGTGGTGGTGAGGTTGGGTGGCCTGAGTTGGAATCGGAAGAAATTGTAAAATGATAGGGGAAATTTTTGGGGTAATGAGGCGTTCAAGCGAGCAGTTATGAATGAATATCATCATGATCATGAATGATATATAAAAGGAGGACGAAAGAAGAAGATGATAATATTATTGTGATTATCCATCCTTATCCCATTCCCGGTTGAAGAAGTTGTGTTGAAATTGAACTGTTGGATTTGGAGCAAGAGAAGCAAAAGTCTTTGAAGCGTTTCCAATGTGGCAATTAACAGATGTCCTTTTCCTGTAGTTTAGTTTTACAATTTTTGAGTAGAAAAGGAACATAATGTTTGAGTTTATGCAAAAATGAGCAGTTTTGTTTCATGTAATAAACCTTGTTTCAGATCCTCCCATAAAATCTGTCACTAATTCAGATTCAGGGCAAGGGGAAATGCAATCAAAATTAGGATGCATTTCCATTGCAATTGCATAAATGCACTCTGCACTAGTTTTACTAGTTTATCGTTTATCATCTATGCGCTTTTTGTTTGGAACCTAATTTGTATGATAATGATGATGATGTACTTACTTGGGTACAAAATGATCACAGATTGTTTGTGCATGGATGAAACGGGAATAAAATGAGATGGAGTACAAAAGAGTGGGCGTGCCTGGACCATAATGTATGGATAAATATAAATGAAACAGAAAGCAGAGCACAACAACAACACAACATTAGCATATTCATTTCTTCTCTTGGTCTTGTGTTCTTCCTCCTTCCCCCAATCCAATTTCGAATGATGATGTGGTTTATATGTTTGCTAGTAGAAACGCTTCCAGCGTTGGGGCGAGGAATAACGCTGAGCAGCGTAGAGCAAAGTGTGGTTTTAAATTAAAGTGAATTTCCTTTTCACGAAGAGCAAGGCAAGGAGCAATTGAAGTGAGTGAGTGAAGTAATCCCCCAATTTAAAAAGTAAACATTAATGTTGGAACAAGAAAAGTGGGTGCGTGCTCCGTACCCTCTCTTCTACTCATTTCCGCTGCTCCTTAAAATCAGCCCAAAGTTGAGATGACATGATGAGATGATGCTTTGTTTATTTTAGGAAAAGTGTGTGATCATTTCCTTGTATCAGTATTTGTATGCATTTCATAAACAATTATTTTTGAAGATAGAGGAAACACGGGGAATGAAATGAAGTGCGTGATCGTGATCCAATTTCAATCGGATCTGATTTGATGGGATTTGATCATGTGAAATTACGCGAGGATTATCATACTTAAAATTACTTAAGGATTGAGAATGATGAGATGATGGGAGATTATATATAGTGCGAGCGATGAGGATCATTGAAAGACACGATTCTAAAACATTAAGTAACGAGAGACTTTACGTTCTTATCTGTGTCCATAAATCTTGAGTGTTTTGATATGGCATGGTACTGTGAATGGAACACGTTAAAATCATTTCACACGACTAACTAAATTTTGCATTGAACTTTCCATGTCACAGGACTTTAGCCCTATTCACCGATCCATGAACTGAACGTGTTTATTTCAAGCGTAATAAAGTTCATATTGGCGTCTACCTGCCAATTTTCCATTTTAGCTCACTTTTCTATCGCACTAATCTAAAATATGACATGATCTTATCTTTTCCTCTTGTTCTTCACTCTCCGATTTAGTTTATGAAGTAAGCATGAAATAAGCGTCGTCCAATACCCCTCAAAACAAACAAAGGAACATCAAAGGGGCTGGTATGGTGGCTGGTGCTATGCTGCTGGTATTATGGTGTCATGTCATTCCTCTTCTTCATTGTTATTTTATCTAAATGGCAGGGTAAACATATGTACGTGTCGACGACGCCATGCCACCCTCTGCATCTATCTATCTCTTTTCAGTGCCTTCATATATTTTTTCAGAAAACAAAAGGATGCTCCCTTGACGCTCATCCTAAAAAAGGTCCTTTCTTTCATTGTAGAAAACTAAGGGGGAACTTGAACAATGACAATATTTTACACATCCGATCCGATCTGATCCAATCCCTCAAAACTATTACGATTACGATTTGCAAACAGTTTGGTTTGATGACAAGATACTTTTTTAAACGATTCTAATCCTCCACAGGAGAGTTGCCACCCAAAAAGTAAAATATTGTTTTTATCTAACTTTCTATATGGAGATGATCATGTTCCAGTACAAATGTTTGCTAAACCATTAAGGAGTGAACAAAGGGACACCATTTTTTCAACAAAAAAATATAATGGGCATATGCGCATATAACTAGCGTAATTTATCATTTATCATATAATATCAAAGTTCTGTAATTGCTTCTTTTTCAGTAAAAAACTGAATGGGCCGAGCCGGCTCGAAATAAATGACAAATGTTGTGGTTTTATTTTGGTTTGAGGTTTGAGATATATACACACGCCAAGCCACGCGGAGCTCATTATCATTTGTCAATATTTGTCAACCAACCAACCTAAACCAGCACCTTAGTCAATTCTGTGAGCTTATCATAGCCGCTTATGCTTATCAACTGAAGATAAGAATGAATGATTCATGCACCTGCTTTGTATATATGTTGTTTGTTTTTTTTTGCAGTAAAGAAAAGAAAAATGAACTGTTTCGCAATTTGTTTCAACTTTCCCCAAAAACGAAGGAAAAATATTATCATCTTTAATCTCTTTTTCCATAATCATGATGAGTAAACAAGATGTTGATTTAAGATCGCATGGTTAAACTATTATTTTTTTTAAATTTTCTCACAAAAATATACTCTTGTCAAATATTTTTTTGGTATAGTCAATAATTATTATGGGAGTTGGGTAGAAATGAACAGGAAGTACATAAATTATTAATAGATTCTATTATTTACTTCATACTTCATATTTGTAGTAAAAGTCAAACGTGCGATTGGATTTTGTATATATGGTAAAAATTATATACACAGCATATATCATTTTATATCAGCATTATTCATTATTGGTTTTTAGTTTACAGGACTTTTCTTTGATACAAGAGGAGGAGAAGGATGATGATGATAATGTTAAGGTTGAATAATAAATTATTAGTTAACTAAATTAGGAGGGATGATAATGATAAAATCGATACCAATCAGTGGAAGCAGCAGCGGCTGCTGCCGCAGCCGCACTATGATCACTTCTCGCTGTAACACCGTGATGATGCGTTGTGGCCGGGTATCCACTATACGCTGCGGATATCTGTCGTCCCACAGCCACTCCCGCAGAAGAAAGACCGGCGGCGGCAAACGCTGCAGCGGTAATGGGAGGTGTTGCTGGGGTCGTGAACACCAGGTTCTTGAACCGCTCCTGTTTCCTCCACTTGGCTCGCCTGTTCTTGAACCAGATCTGAGGAGGAAAGTCAACCAAAGGAAAGGGTAAATTGTTTGCTCTTGATTATATTTTTGGGGTGAAGTAAGATTTTGATGAAAAAACAAAGATTTTTGACTCACCTTAACTTTCCCTTCCGTTAAATTAACCCAGAGAGCAATTTCCTCCCTTGTGCTCGCATCCGGGTAGCGATTCCGACTGAAAATGGACTCAAGCTCTTGTAACTGATGGGAAGTGAAGTGAGTTCGTTTCCTCCTTCCCGTTCCACTCGCATTTGTGGTTGTGGTGGAGGAAGAGTTGTTGGATCCGGATGAAATTTTACAACTTCCGGTGGAACTGTCAACGTGATGATGAGGATGGTGACCGTTGTTGTTTGAACCCTGTTTATTTTTACTGGAACCTTTATTGTTCACACTGATACTCACTCCACCACCACCACCACCGCCACTACCACCCACTGACTCATCACTATTTTCTGGATCTTGCTCTTCCTCTTGACTAGGCTCCAGTTTGGGTATTCGACAATTGTAGTCGTCATCAACAATGTCTACTGACGAACCACCACTTTTGTTATTATTACTGAGGATCGAGCTGTTCACTAAATGATCCGTTATTGTTGTGTATGCATTGTTGTTGCTGAGAAGGGCTGAGCTTGCACTCGCCATTGAGGCGAGGGGACTCATGCTCATCAAATTATTTTTGCCAACTATTCCACCACCACCACCATTTCCGCTAGTCAGCACCGGATTCTGGAGAAAATAATTTTCAAAAAAATCCTTGCAAATATATTTTATAAAGAAATATTTCTTGCTAGAATCGACGAAATGGCATTATTCTTAGTCTTTTATCTTCTTACCTGGAAGGGTGACTGTGATGTCAAGCTCAAAAGACTAGTAACGCTGGAAGCAGGGGAGGAGGTGGCGCTAGGGCTAGAATTATACACTCCGTTACTCACACTATTCCCTCCCCCACCCCCATTTCCTCCCCCTGAAGTATTATTGGAGGAGCCATACACCCCCAAGGATTGATGATGATGTGGATGATGTAGCTGATGACTGTGGTGATTAGAATGAGGATGACTTTGGTGGTGGGGATGATGAGGATGGTGATGAGGGTGGTAGTAAGAATCCAAACTGGATTGGTGATGTGGTACATGTGGATAATGAAAGGAGAACGGGTTCACTAAACAACTGGCGGCTGCCGAAGCAGCAGAGGTGGATGCTGCGGAGGAGGCAGAAGAAGATGAGGAGCCACCGCCACCACCTCCCCCATTTTGCTGATGGTCATCCATATATTATGAAGGAAGGATGAATTTGTTTGACGTTATCACTTGTAGAAACACGGCAGTAGTAATTAAGAGAATGATGAGATAAGTAGATAAGGGATGAAAAATATATTATTATTGTTAGAGTTTCTCTGGGGCGAGTAGAGACTTATCAGATTCGACGAGATGAAACTCGGCCGACTATGCTCAGTACTGAGATGGCTTCTCTCATCTACACAAAAAAGAGCAGGACTCAATGGATGGGTTGGATGTGGGATATTATGGAGGATGACGGGATGTGCGTAGTGGAGTGAAGCTCATGAAAAAAGAATCCCGAAGTGATCCGGTTGAAGGATTCAAGAGTGCAAGGGAAAAAGCACTCGCTCCTACTTCCTACCATTATATTATGCTCGGAGCTCCTTCTGGGTGAAATGTGATGTTGGATGTGAGTTTGTGAGTGATCATGTCGGTTGCTGAGAAAAAAGGAACAGGATATGCTCTATATCTTTCCATGTACTTTTTATGTATCTAAAACTCTAACTCCAATTCCAACTCGTACTTAACTATGCTTATGGAACAGGCTCTCTCTCTCTCGTTTAGAAATGAAATAGGGAGCACATCTAATACCTTAAATAGACTTTCAGTGCATTGAATAAGCCATGCCATGATGCCAAAAGACTCAGAGAAGAAGAGTATCAGTAAAACTTGAAACTAGTATAAAGCAAGTGCCTTTCTTTATGCATATCTAAATGTCCCTTTTCTCTCCATCAATGTCCTTTGATTTGATCTGATCCCTATAGTTGAGAGTTTAGCTTTCTCGTGAACCATCCAATATTCGTACATCTTTAATGTTTTACAGAATTTCAAAATGATGACGCTGATTGTAATTAAATTAGTATAGTAAAAAGTATAAGTACAACCTAGATTTCCAAAAATTCCTTATGACAGGCTTTATGACAACAAAAACTTTTATATAATTTTGATCAACATTAAAACAAAACTTCTTAAACAATTTAAGTTAGGTAAAATCACAATTATTTTCAAAGAAAAACTTAAGCGCCAGAGGCTTGAAAAATAAATATTGATATAAGAGAAACTCCTTTACAGATAGTAGGATTCACCGCGAATGCGTCTAGCGAGATGAATATCCTTTGGCATGATTGTGACGCGTTTGGAGTGAATAGCAAGGAGATTGGTGTCCTCGAAAAGTCCCACAATGTAATACTCAGAAGCCTCCTGTAAAGCCTCCAACGCTGCGGCTTGAAACTTAACCTTGACTTTCAAACTCTTTTGAGTGATCTGGCGCACTAACCGCTGGAAGGGCAAACGAGGGATCAGCATCTCCGTAGATCTCTGATAGCGACGAATCTGCTGGATGGACAACCAGCCACGGCTAAAAAAAAAGAAAATACAAATGATGATAGTAATAGTGATTAATACGGGCATTTTGAGCATTAATGTTTTGAATAAGCTTATCAAAATTCTTACCCAATCCTCTGTCCCTTTGTTGATCCAGCGCTCTTCTCATCGTCAGTACTTTCTTTGGTTTCTCGAGCACGGAGTCTTCGAGTGAGCACGGTGGACTTTGCATTAACTTGCTCAGGTACAGAACCACTAGTAGCACCACTACCACGTTTCCTCTTTCCAGATTGAGCAGTTGTTGGAGGAGGACGAAATGGAGTTATTTGTCCACTACTGCGTTTTTTCTGTGTCTGTTGGCTCTGACTCTGAAATCCTGAATCCAAAGTCCTTTGGCTCTTCTGTGTGTCCGCAGGTGGTGTGGGGGTGGGATGAACCCTACGTCTTCCTCCAGTACTCTTCCTCGCTGTAGCCTGCGCTCCTCCAGGAGTTTGGCCAGAACGAGTGGTCACAGTTAGTGGCGCTGGAGTAGACGTTGACATTTCAAAATTTATCACGTTTTTTAAAACTGAATAAAATTCATACATTGAAAATAAATTAAAAATTTAATTAATTAATTGAAACTTTACGATAGAAAATAATAGACAAAAATACTCTGAATGAAAAGACAAAAACAATACTTCAGTTTAGCCACAAGCTGACAACAAATCCTAAGCAAAGTAGGAGAAGAAAATTTCGAATATTGTCCGTTGGCAATAAGTTACGTAGAGAAGAGATCATTCATCCAGTCAAGTCATCAACCAATCATTTTTGCTGTCAAAATCTTAAGGTCGTTGCTCTTTGGGGTAAAGTGAACCAAACCTTTTCCCGACATAAATCCAACAAATTCATTAAAAATGCATGTAAAAAGCCGACATTAAAAGTGCATATAAATTTTTTATACATATTTCTGAGCTGATGCACGGATGTGAGCAAGTTAATGTGTCCGTCCACGCGATGGGATGATTCATTTGGCTTTGGGAATTTTCCATGGCTTTAACTGCAGAGATTTTTTTTGTTTTTTTAAAAGAAATTACTTTTTAAATATAAATAATTTAAAAAAAAATTTATAATACGTAGGTTAACTCTTTTAGAGTAAAGTTATTTTAGGGATAAGGTTGTAGGTTAAGATTTGTTTGATTCTTTTAAGTAGATATTAGATAAACATAACACTTTTCTAGCTTAATAAGATTTTTCTGCTTACTTAATCACTTGAATTAACTCTAAACTTGTCCTTGTCCTTTTGGCATTAGTAAATTCTCTGTATCTCATTTTCGTCTGGATCTTGGAAGGCATTGCGATCATGGGTGGGAAGCAGGTACAAAGTGACGTAAATAGTATCTTCAATTAAAATCATTCAATATGTGTAACTATTAAATGAGACGCATGAAAGCTTTATTTCATCAAATGATATTTCAGACTAAACGAAAAAAAACGACTATGGATAGCCAGGAACCAGACATGCTTCAAAGGGACAGTTTGGATTTGATCTATATTGATGACTTTTTTGACGACCCAAGATACCTCAAGGCATTGGAAAAGCACAAAAGAAAAGTTCAACTGGAGCAAAGCCGAGCCATGAAAAAGGCAGCGAACAAGACCAAAAGTCGACTAAGGTTATTTGAAGCAATGTCGGATACCTTCCTGATGAAAAAATGGATAAGTCCCAAGAGCAGTCGAAGACGTTTTCTAAAATCTAAAACTGTAAGTAGGCCCCCTACACCAAAGCGAAATCTGAGCAGCCGTAGCCGTTTTCTAAAACCTAAAACTGTAAGTAGGCCCGCTACACCAAAGCCAAATCTACGGCCTTCAACCTATTCTATACGCAAGACAACACGTCCACCTCCGAAAACACCAGCAGGTTCCTCCAAAAGCACCATGTCCGTAGCATCAAAAAACGTTGGCCCTTCCAAAACTATTGTACCTTCAAAAAGCGTGACCATATTCCAGCCAACTTCCGTCTCCCGTCCAGTGTCATCAAAAGCCACAACGACCTCATCAGTTTCAAATAAGAACGTTGGCCCATCAGCATACTCTTATCCACCATCAACAAAGATTCCTGTCAAGTCCCGCAGCACAGTGGTCACAAGTATTCCTCCTCCATTGGACAATAAGAATCAAGGGACTTTGTCTTGCTTTCCTAGCTTTGCTTCATTGTTTGGCAGTAAACCATCCTCAATAATGGAAGACCAAGACCCAACTGCAACAAAAACTACGCTAGAAACTGGAGATCATTCTACTAAAGAGAGGACCATTGCCGCTTTGCCCCCACTATCATTAAAGGCCAAAAAGCAGCGCTCTGCATTCACAACTAGCAATGGCTCAACAGGAGCAGGAAACATCTCCAGAAACCCTCCTCCTCACTCATACGATGACATAGTCATGCGTGATAAATTAAAAGGTAGAAGAGGAAAGCCAAGACAAACTTCTGTAGATAGGAACTGGGCACCAGCTAGTGCTGGTGGTGGGGGTGCTGTCCCGGAGGAGGGGAGACCAAAGACAACTGTGCTTTCCAGATCTAGCCAAGGCCAAGGAGTCGAAGAAGATTCCACCAAGAAAAAGAAGCTGGTTGTCAGAGGTCTGCAGCACTACGTCAACACTCACAAGCGAAGTGGATCTTCTTCATTGTGGAAGAGAGAGTTTCCAATCAAGGGCAAATACCATCCAGATAACTACATTTATGAGCATGAAGGGCCCCGATGTCCACCTAGACCTTGTAGTGCAATGGCCAAGTGTAGAAAACACGGTGGAAGGTGCGACGTCTGCGGTATCTTTACATGCGACCTTTGCCAAAGGTGTCGCAAATGTGAACTGGACTGTTGCTGTCCCAAAGCACCTCCATGTCCAAATCCCATGAATTTATACTCGGAAATGTTTGGGGATGGTTGGAAAAAGACGTGTAAAGTAATTACTGATCTCACAGAACAAGATAAGACCAACCCAGTAGGTGGTAATGCCAACAAAAGGAGGCAAGTGTGTCAAAAACTCAGTAATCAAGATAGGAGCTATTGCTATCAGCCTCATCAAATCGACGTGTTAAATCCGTATAGACAAAACTGTGATGATTCCAACCAGCAACCTTTGCAGCAGCAGCAGCACCAATTTCCATCTCCTTATGCACAGTTTTGTCCACCACAAATGCTACCTTATGTGCCATCTATGTCTTATATGCCTATTCCAATGATGCCCCCTCCAATGCCTTTTTATCCAGCACCTCCACTCCCTCCTTATGATCCATATTTATCCCCTTCACCCTATCCCCCTTCAGATTCTTTTATGCCCTGTCAAAATTATTAAAACTAATAAAAACTAAATTATTGTAAACTTTAGAAATTTATGAGTTGTTTGATGTAGTCATTCCTTTTTAGATTAGTTTGTTTTATTCAAGAATACTTGATAATTTTGACAGATTTGACAAAAGTGGAAAAGTTAATGTTTCATATGAAAATATATGTTTACATGCTTGTATCCATTCATCAGTCCACGTCATCGATATTACCAGAAGACGCGACAATAATTTCCTCTACTACCACCACCGGCGGCTGCTCAGATTGCTGGTGCTCCTGTCTTTCGACGGGTTGCTCAGGTCGCTGCTCCTCTTGCCCTTCGACCTCCTCTTCTACATGCTCATCATCATCATCATCGCTGGTTGAAATGATAGCATCTTGGTACTGTTGATATTGTGAGATGAGATCAAGCAGGTCTGATTCCGCTTCGGTAAACTCTAACGCGTCCATACCTTAAATGAAGAATAATTGTTACTATCACTCATACTAAAACGCTTGGAACCCATCATCCTTCTTGCTCATTATGTGTGAATTGAAAAAAAAATCATACCTTCAGCAGTATACCAATGCAAGAAAGCTTTACGATTGAACATGGAGTGGAACTGTTCGGTTATCCGCTTGAATACTTCTTGCATGGAGGTGCTATTTCCAATAAACGTAGCTGACATGGCAAGACCCTTTGGTGGAATATCGCAGACCGCTACTTTAATGTTGTTAGGAATCCATTCGACAAAGGAGGAACTGTTCTTGTTCTGAACTGCGAGCATTTGGTCATCCACTTCTTTCATGGAGAGCTTGCCACGGAAAACTGCTGCGACTGCCAAATCTAATTAGGAAAACAGGAAGAATAAACCAATAAAATATGAAAGTACTTTTTTTTCAATTGAATTGTTTTTTGTCAGGTGAGGGTGACATACATTTTCCATGCTGAGGATTGCAAGCTGTCATCATATTCTTTGCATTAAAAATTTGCTGGGTGAGTTTCGACACAGTCAGAGTTTCGTAAGCTTGTGAGCCGGCAGCACAAAGCGGAGCATAGCCAGGCATGAAAAAGTGAAGTCGTGGGAAAGGTACCATGTTCACAGCGAGTTTCCTCAGATCTGCATTCAACTGTCCTGGGAACCTCAAACACGTGGTGATTCCAGACATTGCTGAGGAGATGAGGTGATTGAGATCTCCATAGGCAGGATTGCTGATTTTCAGTGTTCGGAAGCATATCTCATAGAGAGCCTCGTTGTCAATGCAGAAAACCTCATCAGAGTTTTCAAGAAGTTCGTGAAACGATAAGCAGGCGTTGTACGGCTCAACAACGGTGTCTGACACTTTAGGAGATGGTATAATGCTAAAAGCACTCAGGATCCTATCTGGATACTCATCTTTAATTTTGGACAGGAGCAAGGTTCCCAACCCACTGCCAGTTCCACCACCAAGTGAATGTGTGAGTTGGAATCCTTGAAGACAGTCACAAGCTTCCCCTTCCTTTCGAATAACGTCCAAAACACTGTCAACCATCTCTGCTCCTTCTGTGAGATGTCCCTTAGCCCAGTTGTTCCCAGCTCCACTTTGTCCAAACACAAAGTTGTCAGGTCGGAAGAGTTTTCCAATTGGACCAGATCGAACAGCGTCCATCGTTCCAGGTTCTAAATCCACAAGGACTGAGCGAGGAACATACTTCCCACCTGGTGAAATGACAAAACCAGGCAAAAATTACTTTCCCAATTCTAATTCAGTCGCATAAAAGTTTCTATCAACCAAAGTTAATATGCCTCACCATCCGCATGAGTAAAGTACACCTCCATGCGGTCCTTCTGTTTATCGTCATTTCCCTTGTAGAATCCATCCGCATCCAGTCCATGCTCTTCAGAAATGGTTTCCCAAAACTTTGTGGAAACTTGGTTTCCACATTGGCCAACTTGGAGGTGGATTATTTCACGCATTATTAATTATGATAGAAGATGACTGATGACTGACCAAACCCTAAGACCGGTATTAAAGAAATATTATTACAAAAATAGGGGACTGTGAAGGACAGAAGTTGATTAATGTGATTTTCGAGCGGATGGATGAACAAAAATACTAATGACTAAGAAGGTGGAAGGAGAATGTGCTGATTTTTTTTTACAAAATTAACTGATCTGCTAAAAAAGTACAAAAAACTCGATCTCGACCTTTCCTTAGAAACTACACAGCACAACGACAGACAACCCAAAAGCACACCAATCCCACCCACGTGCTTTTACATCCTAACGTCAATCATCGATCATGTACTGTGCATCATGCGTCACGTCCCGTCACGTCTAACAGTCGTCAAACGTCTATCATGTCAATCTGCAGTGACAGTCAAAACCCTGCCTCATCAGTGATCAAGGAGCTTTTCCTATCTAACCATAATTTTCTTAATGATCTACAAAATTAGCAACTGTTAAAGTGATTAAAAATGCATTAAAATCATGCAGCATCCACTCATCCACATTTCATATATATAGCTGTTGTTGGCTTTTATGCATAAGAAAGTGCAACAAAGGATAACGAAAATGTTCCTTATGCAATGCATATAATAACGACAAGAAGCAGTGTAGCAGCAGCACAGCTTTTTATGTACAAAACGAAACGTGCTGTAGAATGTACATAAGCGAGCTCCAGCTCACAGTATAAAGCAAAGCAAAGCTAAAGATTGTATGCTTGTGCATTTAGGATTGGATGCTTTTGACAGGAAAGCGGCGTTCGTTGAAAAGAAATCAATATTTTCTGTCCGTTCCTTACTTTTCGGCATTATGCTTTGCTCTGCTCCGGCTTGTCGCTGTCGGAAGGAATATTTTATGTACATTTCGTACCTCTACTGTGCATAAGTAAGGTATACATAGTGAGTTTCTCATTTTATCGTGTTATCGTGTAGTCCAGCAGCAGCAGAAGGAGGATAGAAATAGATAGTTTAGTTTAGTTGGAGTTGGTGCTGGAAAGTCTGGAGAGAATATTACATCCTTTTGGGTAAGATTTGCATAGTAAAATAAAGAGTAAAGTCAAAAGTACACTTAGTTGGGTTGTAAATGGAATTTGTAATGGATGGAGTTGAAAAGGAAGGAAGTACTGTTGACTGTCATTTGCATTGTGTGTTGTGTTGTGTGTTATGGTTATGTGAGATGTGGTGAACTTTTAATTATTTGTTGTGTGTGTTGATATATATATATATGTTCCAGGTGAATGAACGAGTACCAGTACGAGTCAACAGTACCTATAGGAAGTACACATCATCAGTCAGTAGTGGTTGGTCACAGGTTTCTCGAGCAAAAGTCCAGTCCAGTTGGTCCACGTCGTAGGAAGGAAGGACAAGCAAGTGACAGGAGAGGAGACGATAACCACAAACTACACACACTCTCACCACACAGCTGGTGCCGAAGGGAATTTACGGAACAAGTTTATTGGTAAGTGAGGTGACTGAAATTTTATAAAGGGCTGTAAATGAGGAAAGGGAGAAATGATTCAAAATTGAATGTAGTTTATTAATTGAGGTGATTTTTATTATCCATTGTGTTTATTAGGACATTGCTCTCTGCCGGGAGCAACTAACAAGGGAACATGGGGAAAGGTGGAGGAAAGTCGAAACCAATTAGTGTGAAGGTGAAGCAGCAGCAACAGCAAAGAAAGTCGGCAGAGCCTGACTCACCAGGTACGTGGATGTCGTGGAATATCTTGCTATTGAAAATTGAATGTCATAATAATATAATATAATTTTTATTCTTTGGTCACAATAGGTCCAGACTCGGATGCCGGGATATGGCAGTTTGATTGCAGGACTCAAGAAGTTCGAGGAGCTTTTCTTCGGTGCCTGGCTGTCATCTACTTTATCGCATTCCTCTCGATTTACCTGCAAGCGGACGGACTCTTGGGAAACAATGGGGTAGCTCCTGCAAAATCCGAACTGAAACTAGGCTCTCGTAAACCACAACAATGCATGAAGGAAAAGTACTCTCTGTTGTGCATCATCCCCGGCTTTTTTGGAATCAACAGTCAACATGCTCTGGAACTTGTCGCTCTTATTGGAACAGTGACCTCAGCGGTGGCAACAATGTGTCTCCATTGTTGTACTGTACCTCTCTTTGCTACCTTGTGGGTCCTCTATTTCTCCATATTTCAAGTCTCGAACGTGTTCCTGTGGTTCCAATGGGATACTTTGTTACTTGAAGCGGGTGTGTTGGGAGTGCTGATTGCACCTTGGCTTCCCTCAAAGGCATCTATGGAAAGCAAACCAAGGGACTTGATCTCAATGTGGATGGTTAAGTGGCTACTATTTCGTCTCATGTTTGCTTCTGGCGCTGTTAAACTTCAGAGTGGATGCACTGCATGGTGGGGACTTACTGCTTTAAACTACCATTTCGAATCACAATGCATCCCAACTCCACTAGCGTACTATGCCCACTCTCTACCTACCTGGTTGTTACAACTGATGACTGTCGGAACGTACTACATTGAACTGGTGGTGCCTTTTGCATTCTTTGCTCCTTTCAAGGTGCTCAAAAGATATGCTTTTTGGCTTCAGGTATGTAAAAAAAATGCTAAAACCGTATCTTTATAGTTACCTTTCATTTTATTTATATATTATATTTTACATGTTTTGTCCTTTTCAGATTCTCTTTCAATTGTCAATCATATTGACTGGGAACTACACATTCTTTAACTTGTTGACCATGGTTCTCTGCATAAGTCTGCTAGATGGAGAGTTTTTTGGCTTCAGCCGGCCCTCACCAAGAATAACTGTGTCAAAAATTGTATCTCGGAGCTTTTCCTATACCCTAATCGGATTTTCTTTGTACTACACCGTCAAATTCTTTGGAGTTAGTCTCAATGATGATAACACAATTGCATCCAAAATACGTAAGTATATATCCTTTTCCGTGTAATCAAATGTGAAGCATCATGTTTTTCTGTGCTATAATCAATGTTTTGAATTAATTTGAACTTATTTTCTTTCATTTTTTTAGTGTTCAAACGAGTAGACTTTGACTGGATGATCTCCGTCGCCATTCCTTACTCACTACTACTTGGATTTCTAACTTTGGGATCAACAGTGTCACAAGCCGTTGTGATTTCTTTGTTTGACGTGAAGGGCACCTGGAAAAAGCTGACTTCCCTCCTCTCCTGTATATTTTATGGCGGTTTGTGCTTCTGCTTGTTTAGCGTAACACTTGTGCCTTTTACGTCCCTGCACAAGGAAACAAACCGAGCCCTTTGGCAATCTGTGAAGGATATGTATGCCGCAACATCCAGGTACCACGTTACGTCCTCGTATGGTCTCTTTAGGAGAATGACTGGTGTGGAGAAAGGAAGACCAGAAGTTGTGCTGGAGTATGCTGATGATCCCAACGGACCATGGAAAGAGTATCATTTCCTGTACAAACCTGGAAACACGTCAGCAGCTCCAGTTTTTGTTCTTCCGTATCAACCTCGTCTAGACTGGCAGATGTGGTTTGCATCACTCAGTGAATATCATGATAACCCGTGGATGTTGTCCTTGACGTACCGACTTCTTCAAGGAGAGAAAAGCGTTCTTAACCTGATTGATGACACTAGAGCACCTACTAAACCTCCCAAGTATATACGGTCATCCTTGTACCATTACCATTTCACCAAGCCAAAGAGGTAGGAAACCAACGTAAATTAATAATTATTTCGTGTATTATCATCAATGCAATGAAGTTACTTATATTTAGCAAAATGTTTGTTGATTGATTGTTCCAGTCAACCTGCAACCAAGGGTGAATGGTGGATCAGAAAGAGGGAAAAGGAATACATGCCAATGTTCTCCAAGGACCACCCTCCACTCGTCAATTTTGTCAAGAATCTCGGCTATTTGGATCCAGATTACAAGCCCGAACAACCTAGCGAACGGATTCCATTCTTTTTGGACAAAATACGAGGATCCTTTGTAGGAACTAGGCCAGAGTACATCATTTGGGGATGTTTGAGTACCATATTTGTCATCCTATTTACTTCTAAACTATTCAAAAACTGATTTTCTCATAGTCATGTCATGTGTGAATCATGACTTTGCTCATGAGCGATACTGGAACGAAATGGAACAAAAAATGGTGGTGTCTTTGTTAAAGTAACAAACAAATGTATTGATTTGAGGAAAAGTTTCCTTTTGCAGGATAGATGTAAGCTGTAGGAAATTATCTAGATATGATGAAGGGAAGGAAAAGGTAAACATAGAATAGATAGAAAATGTAATAATTATTTGAAACTGTTTTGTAAAAAATGTTTTCTGCTGGTGTCGACCTTATAATATATATTCATTCATGTAGGATGTAGTTTTTGAGCTTTTGTGAGTAGTGAGTAGAAGTAGAGGAAAATGATTAATTGAAAGTCTTAAATTTCCAGTCAAATTCATAATTGTCACTAGCGCTTTTCAGTATATTTATCTTTATGTTAGATATTGTGTAAACTGTATTCGTAGGAGTTGGGATGTATGTAAAGTGCAAAATCTACATAAAAGAGTGACTACTACCACTTTTCAACGAAGTACTTTGTATAAAAAAACTGATGTACTTGTTAAATGTGATAAAGCTTATCCATTGAGAAAGTACTATGTTGGTATGTAGGTAACTAGCTTTTTACCTTCTTTCTACTTAACCAAAATCTTTTTCAAGTATTTTCTGTTGTTGTTGAATGAGTGGTGTAATGTACTGTTACATAATATAGAGAAAGTAAGATTGAAATTTGCTTTTGCTACAATGTATTTTAACTGGTTTATAAGATTGAAACAAAAATGTTATAGTCGGACAAAGGTACAAGAAGATGATGCGTAAACACTAATTGTAATAATAAGAATTATCATGAGTTGTAAGCTCAATGTTTTTATTGTCATATGTATAAACACATTTAAAATTATCCAGAGTTATGCACACTATTATCAACATCAACAATATTTTCAACAAAAAATTGTAAAACTCATATGTAATGCTATCTATGCTTATTTATTTATTTCGGTTTCGGTTATCAGTCTATTTATTTTATGAAGAAATCTCTGTATATTTTCTTGCTATAATGATATTATTATCTAATCTCATGTGAAACTGTTAGTAAGATCTGCTATATATTATTGTTGCTGCTAATTAATTAATGCTATGATATGATTTACTCATCGTTGGAATTGTCAATTATTATTGTATTGAATTTTTTTGTGTTATGATTTCCCTGTGAATGTAATTCCTTATTAACTCATTCCATAAACTACTACTTATATGTGATTTAATTTGTTAGAAAGAAAGAAACAAACACTTTGAAATTATTTACCTAAAGAGTATCTAGGTTGAGATAAAAATAGTACATTATATTATAACTATCCATACATACATATAAATATTATGTAATTTAACTTTGTGTCAGGTCAATGTGATGATGATCATGATTGATTACCTTTAAAAAATATTTGAATTGATATTGATATGATGGTATATCTGTAATATGAATAATCTCATAATGTTTGTAAAAACTTAGCTAATTTTCACCATTTACATTGGGGAATTAAACGTGTTTGACTGACACTCCAAAATCAGCCTCGCTTGTCTTGTCATTTGGTTATTTTCTGCGTATTATAAAATTTAGAATAAAAATGCATTATAGGTAGGTAGGAGCATTAGCTCATCTTTTAAAGGTAAAGACACACTATTACATTGTGTATAGGACAAAGGACAAAATTAGGTACATTTATTTTGCAATGCTAATAAATTGCAGTCCAAAGTGCAGAAAAGCAAACTTTACTGCATAAATTCATAAGGATGTGAAGATGTGATGATGTAATTTATAACGATTAGTACACCTAAAGTAAAGGAAAGAGCATGTTACATGTGATCATCAGCATAGAACATTTGCCTGTGTGGCCTTGCTCTTGTGTCTTGTTCTGTCCCAAATGCTCAAATGGGATCGGATCTGGATGTTCTATAGGATATTCTGCGGCTGCTATATGTATGACTGAAGAAGTGAACTTACGTACAGACTCATATGAGCACATGTGATATGCATTCTTTTTGCAAGGAAAAGTGTTTTAAAATGTGGACATTGATAAGAGCGACGCTGTGTGAAGTGTGAACTGAAAAGGACCTGATCTGGTGCATGGCATGATACAAGACGTTTCCCTGGATAAGCTGGAATTTCTGGAACACTGCTGACCTTCTTTATTTATGATTAGCTAATATTGTGAATATAATATATTTTGGAGGAGAACTGCTTTATTCTTGTTTCGCCTCGGGAAGACACCTTTGTCATTTGTGTTTTGACAAGTCTTTTAATTAAAACTGGAAAGCAGCGCTAGAAAACCAATGCTCCACAATGAACGGGAAAATCTCACACCTGCTCGCCTTTCGAAATCAACACCACACCTCCACCAGATTCAACTCCAGTTACTCCAGCACCATGCAGTGGAAGTTTGTTGTGGAGAAACTGAAACGGGAGTTTCCTAACACGACCAACTTCCTGCTCAACGCTACTAGTCGACTGGAATACTTTCGAGCGGTTCAGAATGGACTCAAAATGATGGCTTCCTTTATTGGGAAAGAGTGCAGTCCAATTTTCGCACAAAGAGCGTTTCGTGGCTATCGGATGCTTCAACTTCATTCCAAACTATGGTCATACAACAGGAGTCCCGTGTCCAAGAGGGCACTTCTTAGTTTCGTCATATTATCCTTTTGCCACGCGAATAAATCGCTGAAACAGAGTATAGAGGACGAAGAACTTAACAGGTAAATATAATATGCGCAATCTCAATCAAATCTAATATTTGATGTATTTCATGCAGATTTAAGCTAGCAGCCAGGAAACTAAAGTTGAATTTGTTTGTGTCTTTTACAGTCATTTAAATGATTTAGAATTTCTTCACGAGCTCACAGAAGCAACCGTAGTTTGTCCCGGCTGTAAGGATCGTCTCGTAGTTGATAAGGTTATAGATGGAGTTCAATATTGCCACTGCCCCGGTGCCAAATCAGCGTATAACCGAAAAATTGATGGATATGGTTGGGTGCCCTTTGTGGAAACGCCTGATTTGCTAGTTTGGAGACAACCTCACCCGGATTTACCTGGTCTATTTATTTATAAGGTTTATGGGTATTATGACGACATCAGTGCGGAGGATTTTCTCAATGTTCAGCTGGATATAGAATACAGAAAAAAGTGGGATGACACGGCCCTTCAACTGGAGATGGTGGAGAGAGATCAGGCATCAAAGTCAGAAGTCATATATTGGGAAATGAGGTGGCCAAGGATGTTCTCAAATAGGGACTATCTCTTTACCAGAAGACATGTAGTGGACAAAGGCAATGACAATATGGTTATCATGTCAAGGGCAATGACGCATCCCAACGTTCCGGAGAGAAAGGGTGTTCATAGGGTAACTGAATACTGGAGCGTGATGCAGATAAAAGGACCGCGTGGACTATCTCAAGTAAGACAATACAGGCATAAAATCATTTCAGAGTATTTTCCTGTATAATCATATCATAATGAATCTAACGATTTTGTATATTCTTCTAAACAGCCCGGTGTAGAATTTGGTTTAACATATTTTGACAATCCTGGGCTATCTCTTCCAAATTGGCTAACAAATTGGGCGGCAATGACAGGCATTCCTGACTTTTTAGAGAAGCAACGGCAAGCAGCAAGGGTCAAGCGTCATCTCGCCACCATAAAATCGGTAAGCTGAAACATTTCTACATAATCAGAAATTGATTTTGTTTTTTCTTGTTTTGTGAATTTTGGTTTGTTTTGTAAATCACTCCGGTTGACTATGTACCTCTTTGCATAAACTTACTCAGATTGCTGTTTCTTCACGATCAACTTATAGTGACAATAAGAAAACGATGAAGAGCAGCCCTGCTGAACAAACAACGTCGCCACCAGGATCGACCCCCTTGATTCTATCATCCTCAAGAGAACAAGTTGACGTTGAGGGAAATAAAACTATAAATAGTATAAGTACTAGTGATATTAGTTCTGATAACATCAATATTAGTACTAGTAGTAGTAATAATAATAATTTAAATACTTCAAATACACCTCTACCTCCACCAACTAATTCTCAACAGGAAGGGAAAAATGAGTTACTTTCTCAATTTTTTAAGGAACAGATCCTAGATGTTCATTCGTAGTTGTTATAAACTATATACCTAACCCGGTGTGTGTTGAAGATGAGAACATGATAATAATCTGCACAAATTGAAATGTTATAAAAAGTACATATTTGTATGTGTTCTGTACTCAAACTCATCTAATTTAATAACTGATTCTTGTTATGTCATGTCATTCATTGTGAAATTCTGTAAAACATTCGATTGCCAATTTAACATTGTTGTAATTACGAATATTATGCAGTATTAATATTATATTGATGCAAATAGCATCATTGAAGGATAGGATTGGGTCAAAGATAGGTGTTTAGGTCCAGCGTTCAGGTTTTATGGCTCACTCAACTCTGGCCAAATATTATACCAAACCAGTAGTTTGTGAAAGTGGAGTAGAATAATATTTTATGTAATATTAATATTATGTATGTGTAGTGGTTAAGAAAAGAAATGACTGTTTTAGTTATCTGAATTACCTACTAAACTAATCTAAGTCATGCCTCAAGTTACTAAAACGGAAGAAGAGTTAGGTACAGACGTATGAATGTATAAAACGGGTAACGAAATGAAAAATATGTATTTTGACTGAAGAAAACGGAAATCGTTTTTCATTCACTCAAATTCAAAGTAAGAAAAGAAGACGAGAGATAACGGAAAAATATTTTCAACGGAAATGTTAAGAGATATAAAACTTCAAAATTATAAATATAATTTCAATCTGTACGTACAAAGTACAATATTATTAAAAATTCAGAGAATCGTTATCATGAGTAAACCCAAATAAAGAACTATGTTACTGTTACATAATAAATTCGACAATCGTAAAACTACATAATATAATTGCAGTTGATTTTTAATTCCATTTCATTATATATCATATTCAAAACCTGGACAAAGTGGACATATCCGTTACACTTTTATTGTGTTGTTTCATACATTAATGAAAAGATGTACATAATATATTAGAGTGAATAAAGCATGTAAGAAGAAACACTGTTTAACAAAACAATTTATAAACTATTTAATATGACCAGTCCATCAGAGTATTTCGGAACGATACATGACGCTTTTGCATAATTAAACTATAATATTAATTCCATGCAATTGAAGACCGTAATAGATCAGTAAACAAAATAATCAGTTCAGAAAAGAGCTCAATGTTATTGGCATATTCGATCAACCAACTAACTAACTACAACTTACGTTTAATAACGGAACTCATGGTTGACATATTCATAATAGACTTTAATGGTTTCGAGCTTTCAACAGTTCAACTATACTATCATTTTCAGGAACTTCATTATATAAAATCCATAATTGTAACTAAATAAAACCTGGTTTTAACCCGCTTGTAATTATAACGGTTACATAAAAAGACTCTTCTTCAAACTGCATTCGATTCATATTTTTAAAAGAAGCTAAGCTACACATTAATATTATGATTACTAATTTTATTTTGCTATTTAGTAAATATTTTCCTTTTTGGCCAATAAATTGCATACGGTTCTAAATCACAAAAAGGTCACAGAAAAGAGTGCCCGTGCACAGGACAGAGTCATCAATCACGATACTTACTGACTAAACACATTTTATTACTGATACTGATTTGGCTTCATTATCGTAGATCGTGTACTTTGACGGATACACTTGACTCGATGATACAGTGCTGGGCGTCTCCGAATAACTGAAAATAATATGTAATATAGACAACAATTTAAAATCCTTCACTAGTTGAATGAATATCGTAAAGAACATACGCCATAATAATATCATAAGATGAACATACGCCATTAGCATGAGGATGAAACCCATTTGCTCTACAGCTCCCAATCTCGTCCATACCTTCAGGAGTTAGCATGAAAGTACCCGTCCTATTTTCAAAATAGAAATTATATTTGACATATGACATATCCTTACATTCTTTACTGACAATGACAATCACTCTAAAAACGACTAATCCATTATACTTACTGAGTATGCTTCGGAGCGCACACAATGGCAATTGCTTCTGGCATCATCACTTGATAGCCATACTGGTTGTGCATATCGACGGAAGATAAGAACGCAGTTTGGGACGGATGGGTATGTATCCAACCAAGGGTTATCAGATTGTACTGAAATAAAACACGCATGACATTTTCAACTAAAATATTTTGAATACATATAAGGATTGGATAATGTGATGTATTATGTGTATGATGCCTTACTTTATCTTGAAATTCGCATATTTCCACTTCATCCGAAGCAGCACAAGTATCAGCAGAACCAGTTTGCTTTGGAATAATGAGATCTGTAATGACAAGTCGAGCTCCACTCTGTAAAAATGTAAAAAAATCCATGTTAAAAAATTAAATAGTTGAACACATTGACACAAAACACAAGTACAAGTCAATTATAATAACACACAATTTTTCCTGTCAGAACTCCACACGTTTCCTTATTCTTTGCAGTATTAGTCTGCGCCAACCTTAGGAACTGTGTTGGAAGACCTGCAGGTACAACTATAGATCTCAGCCCAGTTGACATTGGCGTCATAAATCGATCTGGTTTGGTACTCCTGTCGACCGATGGGGTTGGAGTAGTTGAGGGGCCTGGAGAAACAGAGGCATACGGAGGTGGTTCTGTGTTTTCTTCCTGATCTGTTATAGCCAATCCTTTGATGTAATTTCTCAGGTCATGCTGATCCATCCAAGTGCCTTGCATGGGTAGCCCAGGTTGCATGCCCATCAGAGCATCAGGATTAGGTACAAACGAGTCATCCTCATTTCTAAGAGAATGTGGTTGACCAATCCCTCCTATGACTGCATGTGGTCTACTTTTAGGCGTCGTCTTTTCCCTAGCTGCTCTCTCTCGTGCCTCCAACTCTTCCTTCCGCTTGAGCTCCTCTGCCTGCCTTTTCAACGCCTCAACATGCACCAAGTACTCTGCATGCTCCTTTTCATATTTCTTCAAAAGCTCCTTCTTCAGGTATTCCGCTTGGGGTAGAATCCTGTTGCAATAGTCCGACATCAACTTCCGCTCCGATGGTGCTACCTCATTGTACTTGGGATGGGTGCGAATTTTATCCAGAAAAATCCTGCAAAAGATAACCATAAAGGATCAAACTATTAGTCAATGAATGATAAATCATTACGCCTAAGTAAGTAAGATACCATTTCACATACGTAAGAAATCTCATGTAAAGCATGTAAGCATGCTCTGTTTGTCCATCCTCTTGATAACTAGCAGCATTACGGATAAGCTCCCGCCCGGACCTCAGGTACAAGTGTGGGTTTCTATCAGGGTCGACGTTAATAACGGAAGCATCCGTCAGTGCCTTCACTCGGGAGGGTGCCTCCATGTGGGGTCCTGCTTTTTTTAAGTTGGTCATGATTATCCAGTGGTGTCCAGCACCTCCAGCCTCAGCTCCTCACAGAATCGACAAAAAAACTGATAACAATCGACCTCAACTGACAACTAATCAGTAGTATGCAGACCACCGCCACCACCAATGACAAACACTTTTCCTATTATCTCAAACATCAAACGACAATCACTAGCTCCTTCCACTGATGTCTGATATATCGATAAGCACTATTCACTATTATTATTATTTCGATAAGTAATAGCACTCGTAAATCTCATTGTCCAATGTTCCAGCCTGAGAGATGAGTCAGGCAAAAGCAACAAAAAAACACAAGAGTTATTAGCAAAACAGGAAAAAACTAGGCAAATCAAATTTTGTGCCGATTTTCTTTTTGCCCCAACTCTTACTAACTCATGCATTTTGTATACATTGTATGCATTAGCTCTGTTGCTTTCCGAACAGCACTTTCGAGCATGATTTTCGAACACTAAATTTTTTTCTCGAAAAATCTATTTATTATGTTACTTACAACATGTTTTGTTATGAACAATTATTATTAACAGTTTATTCTAAGCTTAAACTGTCGTTTTTTTTATTTACATTTCATTTTCATATTGCGTCACATTATTATATTTCTGTATAATTTTTGTGTTTTACATGGCTTATCATCGTGTCGTATCATCGTATGATGTTGATATCAGATTCTGACAATGTGACCCTTCCGGCAGAGAAGGAGCTGGAGGATGAGTTGATGAACCAAAGAATAATTGACTACGAAGATGAACAAGAATTAATATATTAAGCTATTTTGTTTAAACGATGATATCATAATTCCCGAGCTCCTCCTCTGTTGGGAGTTCAACTTGTTCTACAGGAACTAAATTTGGGTCAATCAAAGGCAACCCAAGGGCTTCCCTCCTGGCGAGCTCAAGGTAACCTTCTCGTTGATTCCAATCTTTCATACGGATATCGGGGGTGTACATCATTATGAAACCGGTTAGAACTGACCCAAGCGTGATTGTGAAGAAAAACATAAAGTTCCGACGATTGATGTCCTTGTGAGGGTCACGACGATCAAAACCGTAGGACTGCCAAGTACTCTATTGGTAAAATCAGAACAAACGTGAGAACTGATGACAAAACAAAAACATGCTCATGCTTATCCATGCAATGCAATGATGAATTATATTAACATAATGTGCACCTTTGGATTGGCAAATTCTTCTGCAGTTTTAGGTGGAGTGTTTTGAACAGTAGTACTAGGATCTGCGACGATGGTGGTGTCCCTATTCTTCTTCGAGGTGGAAATGAAGGCGGCAGGTTGTTGAGTCTGGATCATGTTCCTTCCTCCGCAGCTCAGTCTGGCCGATAGTTTGGAAACATTTTGGAGGAGCCTGTGGGCTGACATTTTCGATGCTTATGTGGTGTGGCTTCCGCTCCACTTAGCTGTATTATCTGTTTGATAAGGAAAACACAAATAGGAAGGATAAGTAAGTGATGCCAAATAATGCTTGTTATGTTCTATGTTCAATACTCATAAACAACTTTCCACCGTAAATCTAATACTTTAATTCACCTGTAATAACCCCGGATAAGACGAGGTAGTAAATAATCTCCACTTAATACAAATCTTCTTCTAAACACACATGAGCCACCAAGATCCAATGGAGGAAAGCACCTTATTTTTCGAACACCAATTCTAGCAAAACCCTTTTGTTGTTGTTTCATCTGAATCTGATTGAATGGATGTTGTTGGGATCCACATTCTTTTGAACGGAGTAGTCGGCCAATGGGGCAAAGGCAGACAATACGTGAACATCTTTAAATGCACCTCAAATGGAGTGCGAGTGCATTGAGCAGCTGAACGCTGAGCCGGCCACTGTTCTTCCACCTGGATTACTGTTGAATGTTCGGAAGACGACGCTGCTCGAAAACACGTTTGCACTCCAAAGACAAGATTATCTTAAGTGACTATCCTCTGACTGAACTAGTTGTAGTTTGCAATGCCAAAGTCTAAAAAGCCAGAGTTAGACCTGTCATTATCTGATTCCGTATCATCATTAGACGACACAGTTTTGGAAAATGCAGGTGCTATTGCTGGAGGGAAAAAGAAAACTGAAAAGGTGAAGTTGAAGGATGTAATCGACAGTGACTTGGAGGAGATGCTACAAAGTCCATCATCCTCTTCTGACGACGATGAGCAAGTACAACCTAGCAGTTCGAAAAAAGGGAGAGGGAGGAAGAGCAAGAAGAAAAATTCAGGCAAATTAAGTGATGATGATGAGGATGATGGCGATAGCATTAACGATGCCGACATTAGAAACATTGGTGCGAGGCTCGGACTTCTTTTTGACGCTGAGGATCTCGAAGGCATGGTGGAAGAAGATGACAGAGTTCCATTGGATCCTATTATCGAAGAGCTTTTAAACAAGGGGCTTGGTAAGGGAAAAACAGCACAAAAGAAGGAGAAGAAGCTGCAAGACCAGATAACCAGCTTATCAGCCCATACCGATTTGGATATCAGTTCGGAAGGAAGACTTGCCGTGTTAGTGGAAGATGTGGAAACAGTTCGAAAAACTAAGGAAAAGGTGGATGCGCTGATCAAAGTTTTGGAAGCAACAAGGGATAAATTGGTTAGGACGCTGCTGTTGTTAAATTCAATTCTCAATAAATATGCTAAGACTATAAATGATTGGTTAAAACTAATTTTTACTTTTATTTACTCATATTCATCTTATCATTTCAGATCAAAGAAGACGCCAGTTTAAAGTATACAGAGCCACCTTCAAAGACTAAACCTCCAAATAAGAGTCAGCATTTGGACATAGACAAAAAGTCAAAAGTAGTTAAAAAGTTAGTTTAAAATAGCGTTTATGCCTTGGGTGAAAATGCTTCGAAGTGCGGACAACCGTTTGCACTTGCAGTATTGCCAGCCAAAACCTCCACACTTGCCCTTTCGGAACCCTCTATTTCGGCAACAGTCATCGCAGCTCTCAGCAAAAGGAGTCACTACCAAATGAATTAAAAAGTTGAATAGTTATGTAAGATATAATATATTTTTATACTAAAGAACTTTAAATTTTATATGACTGTGTAGTTTTACATCTGTTCCCCACATCACAACGGGCGTCGCAAATCTCTAGATAGACATAGTCATCATCATCTCCTTGTACCGTTGTGCCTGTTTACGATAAGATTGGATTTATTAATTAGTAAAACTGTTAGTTGACTTTTATTAAAATAAGAATAAAATTTTCATGGACTAATCTTAATTTTTTGTGTATTTTTGTGTTTTATCTTATCTTACCAACAGCAAGTAAAACTATTGCAATGATTGTAAAATATTTCGAATTCATTGTAAGGCAACTGTTATATAGCACTTAAAGAATCTTGTTTTGGTCACAGTATTCTGTAGCTATCGTCCTCTCTCTAATACGATCAGTTAATGAATATTTTGTTACTTGTGTATCTGAATTGAGTTTTTAACGACTCCCATAAATATAGTTGGTGTATTTAACACTGTATAGCCACAAGCACCCTTTATTGTGCGTAGATAATATTTGTATCCTGAAATAAACCTCGATCTCGGTCGTATTTTGTCAAATGAAGATTTTAGCAATATCATGCAAACATGATAAAAGTTGTTTATACATTAATTTCCCATTTGGAAGCTATCTAACTAACTAACTTCCAGTTTCGTTCATAGTTGATTGATAGTCAATCATTTTTGTAATATTATTATACTCTGACTGAGTCAAATTACTACATACATTGGGATTCATTTCATGGAGTTTATATAATCATAATCAGCCTTCTGACGCCCTGACCTTTCCGCCTGACCTCAGTTATCATGTTAAAAATTCAAGAGTGTTTACGTATATAAACGCTGACATAAAATCAATCATTGACATCATCACAAATCACATGCTCTGGTCAATAACAAACATGACATGGGGCAAGAAATTTGGAAGAAGTTGATGTAAAATAGTCTAGAGTATCCAGTCCATATGTAAAACTTTGTCACGTATTAATTATGCATTTATGAAAGCATTTATGAAATGGTAGTTGTAAAGTATCAAAGAACATCTTCATTATTAAATGCGCTTGTTAGATGGAAAATGTATGTATAGATAGCTCTGTCCAGCCGCAGCTTAGCCAATGAAGCAAACCCTCAACTTTTGCTCATGCAAGTTTACTACGATTTCTTGGGGCGACTTGAGAACATCAACTTTTCAGGTTACTTTTACATTAAATTACTATACAAAACTACTTTAATCTATGAGGAATTAAAAAATCATTTGAGTTTATTAATTTTTACATCCAAAATGACATTTTATACTTTATATACGGGCCGAATGCATTTGGTACATGACTAGAAAAATGAGATTAAAAATCGTCTTTGATATGAGATTGAGATCTCTTTCTTTTGTATGTATATTTTATACTAATACTATACGAGTATTATCATTTCATATGCCATATCATATGGATATTATCACTAATACTCTAGTATCCTTCTTCATCCGAACTATCATCATCACACTACTTTCTTTCCTCCTTCCTCGTCATCTGAAGCCCTTCCAGTTTTTCACAAAGGGCTCTTGCAAAAGCTTCTGGATGACTTGCCAGCGTTGACGCTGCTGAAGTAGAAGTTCCACTCCCAGCTCGCCCCCCAACATAAACGCTCCCATTCCCTACTGCTTTCACAAACTGGGGAAAGACATGGCCTTTTAAATAACTTTCCACTTCGGCTTTTGCCTCGTCAAAAATATTCACGTCAATTGGCCTGCTACTCTCAGTCTTCATCTTTGCCTCAAAAGCGGTTTTGGAACAGTCACTTGGGTCAGGTTTTTCAAAGTGGGACTCAAGTAGTTTGGCAATGGTTATCACCACTCCATTGGATAAGCAAGGGAGGGAGCCGCTGACAATGTAGTTTTTGTAAATGCAGGATACAAGCTGATCAGTTTTTTCTGGATTCTCTTGAACTTCAGAAGCAAACCTTTTAAAACAATTATATTGGTGCCCATGTTTTTATGTAGTTTTTTTTAAAACCAAAAATTTACCCAAACTTTTCATCCCATCACAAGCCCAAATGAATTCCAACAGGGAAAGAGCGTCACTCCGAACCAAAAAGGATTCCAGGGCTTTGGTTCCTTTCAATAATCAACAATCAAGCAATAAATCACAGAAACACCGTGTTATGCCGTGTGTTATATGCATGCTTTCCAAATTACCCAATGCAACCCAAATTACCAAATTTATAGTGTGATTTTTCTAGAAATAATTCATTAGGCAAATATTTAAGAAAACTATTAGCTCTCCTAAATTTCTCACAGTTTCATACCTTCAGTGCTATTTAATGTTGACTCAAGGTTACTCAACCAGGGATTTAATGGAACGTTGATAATATTACTGCCGGTTGTATTTACTTTCTTCCCTTCTTCATCCATTATTCTCCCACGCACTCTCACACAATAAGTAACAATATCCACAAATAACCCAAACCAAACCACTTTTTTTATTATTCACCTTTCCCATTCATCATTCCTAAACCCTGATTTTTGTAGGAGCTCAAAGAGTTGGTTTTGGTTTACTTGAATCCTACAAAACAAACCCCACCATCCTGAGAAACATATTACAGTTCATTCATTATGTGAAGAAAATCGACGAGAATAACAATTTCAAAACAATCAAGTTAATTACTAACTACCTTTGAATAAGAAAGAATGTGAATATTTTGTACTCTAAAAACAAGTTTTAATGTGACTAATATATCAAGATATGAGACTGTTTTTCCGGTGATTGGACTGAAAATTTGCGAGTTGTTATTGTAAAATTAAATCAGACAATCAAGTTGAAGTTACTCATCAAACAGATAAACAACCTCAACTGAATCTTTGTTAGGAAGTCCTTCCCGTAGTTTCGTTTCTCATTCTGGTTGCAAGTTTATTAATGCAGATTTTTTATTTATTTTGATGAGCAACCAAGAACTAAACTAGAGAAGGAAAAAGGTTTCCCTACAGATTATAGACGGGATTTTTTTTGTCACGTTTGTATAGTACAAAATCAACAGAAGAGTATATTACTATACGTACCCTATCTGTAATCTTTCCGTTGCATCTCTCTCATCTCATCATCCCAACTTCCCATTTCAATTTTCAAGTTTCATGGATCATTATGATGATGATGATGCTGTTGAGGAAGGATGCACGCTGGCGTAGGATTGAAAAATACCGGACATTTTGGCGTAGCACCATGATATGGGTATCATTCGAACCGTATTACCTTCGAGATTCCATTTATGAAGATTTTTTGAAATTTTGACCTTTGACCTTGAAGCTATTTGACCATTTGGGAAATTTTGAATTTCTTAATATATTTTTGAATTTCCAAGATTTTAGAAAGAAAGCGCATAAAACGTTATGTGTACGTATCGAGTTTCAGCTTGATCGGTTGTATTGGTCATGACCTATGACCCTGTCAAGTTGAAAAAAGTACGTTTTTTGCAGTTTTCATCATTTTTTTGTGCAAAATCTACACAATTGCCGCAGTTGAGACATAGCGCATTTGAAAAAGCGTGCTTCAACCTATATTCTATATATTTTGTTTTTTGCGGATCTGGCGTATATTCTACGTTAAGTGACATTCCAAACACAGCTTCAAAGGTCAAACTACCCGAGTAATAGGGATGAACCCCACAGCACGAAATAATACTTTAGCCGAATTTCAAGCGTAAATTGATGTTTTGTTTATTTTGGTTGTATTATCTTATCAAATTACCTTATAAATTGATAAGCACAACATCAATAGAATCAATTTACGCTTGAAATTGCCCAAAAGCATGTCTTTGGACACAAAATATAATTTCGTGCTGTGGGGTTCATCCCAATTACTCGGGTAGTTTGGCCTTTAAACCGTTTTTTGAAATCTCACTTTTCTCCGAATATACGGCAGATCCGCAGAAAAGAAAATATATATAATGTAGTTTAATACACGCTCTTTCAAATGCACTATGTCTCAACTGCGGCAATTTTGTAGATTTTGCACAAAAAAATGATGAAAATTGCAAAAAGCGTACTTTTTCCAAATTGACAGGGTCATAGGTCATGACCAATGCAACCGATCAAGCTGAAACTCGATACGTACACATAACGTTTTATGCGCTTTCTTTCTAAAATCTTGGAAATTCAAAAATATTTTAAGAAATTGCAAATTTCACAAAAGGTAAAATAGCTTCAAGGTCAAAGGTCAAAATTTCAAAATATCTTCAGAAATGGAATCTCGAAGGTAATACGATTCGATTGATACCCATATCATGGTGCTACGCCAAAATGTCCGGTATTTTTCAATCCTACGCCAGCGTGGGATGCAAAGAATAATATGAAAAAATATGTTCGTTTAAAGTGCATATAATGAGTATGTTGTATGTGCATAGTGCATAAATGATTGAATTCATTTCTCTCTTAAAAACTCAACCACCCATCATTTTTGGCAGAGCAGAATGAACTGCTGCTTATTGAAATGAAAAAATAAATCAGAATTTCCTCATTCTTTCTTCCTTTTCTTTTGTGTGTTATATAGTATTTCATTTTCAATGATGCATTTCTATCCCCTTCTTTACAAAAAAAGATCAGAACAAAAGGCTATAGAAATATGCTGGGTTCTCCCCTCATCCTGTTCTCGGATTCCTTTCCTAAACCTCAAGTGCAAATAAGTATGTATGTTTGTATATATGTATATCGATCAAATCACAAGATCATTTCATTACATATCACATCACATCACCAGCATCATCAGCATCACTACAAGTACAAGAGTAAAGATCGAGAACGCATCTGTCTGCGCTCTCAAAGGAGGTCCCAGCCCTGTGATAGGAGGAATGGGACTTTGGTTGACAAATCCATTGCAACATCAACTGTCCTTTTCAATTGGGGTTTTTTGGTGACATATTGAAAACCGCTTTGAACTATTGTTTGTTATGCGGGGGACTAAAAAAAGTTATAGTTTAAGATAAAGATCCGACCAATCTTATTGGGAGACAAAATCTTTTGAAAGCATTTTGTAAGCAAGAAAATCGTATTATTGCATGAGAAGAGGCGGACGAGATTATGAAATGTTTTATGTGATATGTGATGGTGTAAATCGTGCTAAATAATTTACTAGTGACCTTGAGACAACTTTCAAAAACCAGCCAGGTAAGGTATGTCGATAGCCGATGATAATTTAGCGTTGGCCATGAATTGATCAAATCAAACATTTAAAAGTCAAAAGTGGTCTTTATTTTCTGCTCACGCAAACCAAAACAGAAAGAGATTCATAATATAGGGGAGTTGGTTGTTTGGTAAAGTAAAAAGTTTTAGGTACTTCATACTATCATCGAAGAAGTTATCATTTAACATTATTATTATTTACATGTATGGACAACGTACGTACATTATTCACTATATAACTGTAATTATCACATGATGATACCATACATACCATTGCTTACGTAATAGGAATAAATATCATTTTGTACAGAAGAGCTACATCATCATCATCGTTGCTGATGAGATTACAACTCTTGACGCTTGTATGTACCTCCATACTCAGGCGTCAACTGGCTCTTGTCAGCAATGTTCAACAGCACCTTGCTCCAAGTCGCCTTGTCTTGACCATAAACTTGAAGAGCGTTTCTGGTAAGTGGGCTCATAATAGGGCGGATGACACGAAGGATTACTTCAAAGACTGGAGGAGCTGTAATTTGTAATATCACATGAGTTTAATAATGAGTAGGGATGATTTACTGTAGAAAATTTGGATTTCTTTTCATTATTTTTGTAGCTTACTGTTGAATAGAATGATTTTGTTGGCAAATCCAGGAAAGTGGTTTTCATATGACCCCACGAGACCAAGGTAAAACGATATACACTGCAGGCAACCATGCTGGACAATGTTGTAGTTATCCATGTTCACCAAAAAGTCAAACTGGGTCACATTCTTCCCTTGGCTTTGAAACTTTCTGATCATCGTCACAGCATCCTCCATTCCTGAGTCTAAGTAGCGAATTAGCTGAGAAAATGAAAAAAAATTGTAGCATATATACATATTTAACTTAATTTGAATTAACAAATTTAATTTGAAAAAAAATCTTACCAATGGCATACGGCCGGCGAGGGATATTGCTCGAAGGTCCCAATCACCAAAGTTTCCAGTCAAAACTAAAATCAGGCAAAGGAAAGATTTAATTGCGAAAGAAGGTAAAGTTTTGGACACAAATAATAATTATTAGCAATCCAAGAATTTATTCTCACTTGGTTTCTGATCCTTGGCCACAGTGTCCAAATAATAGGGATACTTTTCATGAAATTCGGACCAGTCCTCCTTTAGAATGGTGTCTACTTTATTATTTTTTCTCCATTTCAAATTCTTTGAGTACAAAAATTCCCAAAATATTTGAATGAATACACAACACAAACGTCAAAAAATATTTAATTACGAAAAAAATATTTCCATAGACAAAAAGTTACCTCGTTGAGCATCTGCTCTGCTTGGTCGACATTGAAATTTTTTGCTAAAATAAAAATACACACGTTTCCAAAGGTCAGTCTCCTCATTTGGTAGTGCGATTAAATATGAAAGAGTTTAGAAAAAAATTTACGAATAAAAAATTACCTCTGAGCCACCTAATCAAATAAATATCATGTTTCATATAGTCATGTGGTAGTCTATTCACAATTCTTTGCCTAAACTGTGAACATAATAAAAACACAAAAAAATAAAAACATGAAGTTGACCTTCTATATTGCATCGACGTTATCTTTTTTTTTGTATATTTTTCTGCATTACTGCACTACTGCGTACCTTATCTAAAATCTGTTTTTGGCTGAGTGTCAAAGTGAGATCTTTTTCAAAAGAACTTGTTCCCTGAACAAACTCCAGCAAATAGCAGGAAACTAATAAGGTAATTAATTGGACACTCATACTACTATATCCACTATTGCTTCCACTACTACTACTTTTTCTTCTCGTATTAAAAAACATGTTGATTTTGTTAAAACCCTATTACTATTATAATATGTATCTTTTATGAAAAAAGAATGCAGCGTCTGCCACTTTTTCACTTTGTTCACTTGACTGACTCTACAGCTCAGCGCACGTCTGGATGAGAACTAGCTCCAGAGATGAGAAATTCACACGGTTTTGTTTTCAAAATGTGACCATCTATATATCAATTGATATAATATTTATTTACACAATGGAAATACCTAAAACTACCTACTTACTTTTCTTAGAATGATCTAAGCATATATATTCAATATTATAAAATTGTATTTATATTTTACATGCAGGTTCGTATTGGGTTCTTATGAAGAAAAACCGGCTAGTTGCTGCTACCTGAGCTCGATATTGTGTTGATGTTATGTTGATGTTTATATATAAGAAGTCAAGAAGACGCATGCATCCATCGTTGGACATTTTCATCATCAACATCTTCAGAAGTAGTAGACAAGGTGAGTCTCTTTTTTCTTTCAAGTTTCAAGAGGATTTGTTTGTATGCGTAATAGTCTAATGGTAGTGGTAAAATAAATGTTGCATGCATTGCATTGCATCCCATTTACTACTCTTCAACATTCAAGCCGAAGAACAAGGTTTCCTTTTCATGAGTAAATACACAGGTTGATTTTGATTATCAAATTTTATTTCGCAAAAAAAAATCTTTAATTATGGAGGATACTGTGGCGATGTGATATGATGCGATGTGATGGCGTATCTCCTCTTATTTTTGCAAAATTAAAAAAAAAAGAACATGCGTAATCTGTAATAAAGCAGAGGAAAACAGAACAGGTACGTTAGCTTGAAGCTTTTCTATTCGAATTATATAAGAAGCTATTTTTCGTCCTTTGCTCCTAATTTTTTTGCGAGATGAAAAAAAATTGAAAATTGGTGGTTGATGGAGGAGGCAGTCACAGTCAATTAGGAAGGATGTATTTTGTTTTAATGGGAAAACGAGATTTAATCTTATGATATAATTATATATGAAGCGTTTGGGTTTAGGTACGTACTTGAGATGAACAAAACATTTACCTTAATTGAGGCTGTTGAAAGGATTACGTTTATGACGCTCATTTTTCATTCTTGGAATAATTTCTTTTGCTAAATAGATAGTTTTATGATTTTGTTTTGAAGCTGGACTTGGTTTTATAGGAAGAGGGACAACATCCTGTTTGAGGTTGTGATTGAAGGTAGTCTTCTCTATCCTCTATTATCTAGTCTGGTCTCTGATGTGGTAATGAGATGAGGCGACTGGTACCTGCAGAAGACAGACAAGAATTGGTTGTGATGTGATGAAAAAATGAAATGAAGAAGCGTGACAAGAAAAGATTGTTGTCACAGACCATGATAATTATGATGCATTTTATTTTATGACAGGACAAGTAGCTAAGTAGCAAGCTTTATGCTATGCTTATGCAATAAAGCACGCGACGACAAGGTAGAATGCGGAAGGTAGTAATTTTCCCAAGTTCATTTCACTTTTTCTTTCATTTCCTTCCGTCTCTCTTCCTTGAAAGTGACCCAGGCCTGGTGACCCAATTTACCAATGTTTTAAAGAGCTGTGTGGTAGATATGGATGAAGCTAGTCAATGACTTCTGTTTTGTGGTTTTCAAGAACATTTTGTACTGACTTTAAGTACACAAAAAAACGAGACGTACAATACATATTATGCATAATACTTACAATTGGATTGTGGTTGCAATTTGAGGATAACCGGCTAGCATTTTTTTGTACCAATACGAATACCAAGTGCCATAAATATTCGTTTCCATTTTAATCAGGATTTCTCCTTCAAAATTTAATTCGTAAAAATGTAATTGTTGTCAGTTGTGTTATGTTATATAAGACTCAATCATAGCAGCAGCCACTAGCCGTCTGAATATCTCATCGTCCCCTTCGATCAAACGAAAACGTGGCTGTTATGCAATACGCAATATAGCTGTACTATAGGTGACTGAACTTGAAAGTGCGATCACAATTTGGATGCTAATTTATACAGTTAGATTGTCTGTAAATTATTCACGACCTTCATATCGCTGCACTAATGTTGGATGTAGTTAAGTTAATCATTTTGTTGAGTTCACGTCAAGGCGTGTTTCTTGGTGTATATTATTGTATTGCATTGGACTTTATGTGTATGTGTATTCAAAAATTGAGTTAGATTTTGAAACAAAAAAATGAAACAAAAAGTCATGCTAACTCTCCAACTCAATATCATCATCATTATAAGCATAAGGTCGCGTTTAATTGTAATTTTCATTTTTTGCTGATTTGACCATGTATTATAGTTTGCTCAGCTAAAAAATTGTTTGTCTGGAATTATGTGAATTTGAGAATGAGAGATCAATATGTGCAACGCAACACAAGAATATATTGATAGGGATTTTGTATTTCGAAGTGTTAATTTCACTTCTTGTGCGTCACACACCCTCTTTAGATAGTTGATAGAGACCTATCTGTCATTTTAGCAAATTGGGGTTTCATAAAAGTTCAATTACGTCATAAAATGAGCCAGTTCTGTCCTAAGAAACACTAGACTAAGTTAAACCAGAAGTATTGACCTTGCTTCGAAGATGTACCTCTACATTCTCATATTTAGGTCCGCATGTTATATTTTCTCGCATACTTTTCATCAGAGTTTCAGTTTATGACAAGCTGAAGTATGCAAAATGCAAATGGAATACTGATGTTACAGCCACTTTATGACTGGTTCCGAGCTCTAACTTCCAGTTTTATTTTATGTCGCTGGATTTATGTAGGATTTTCCGTGTCTTGTCAATATTCATTGTCGTCATTCAACTAAATTCATATATACCTAGCTGCACGTGTAGCCGTACCTGTATGTGTAGTATGTAGTTAATCAAACTCGAGTATATCCATAATAGTGATATTGATAATTTAACGCTACAAAGTTGATGATAACATTACCTATTGTGAATTTACAGACAGGTTTCATTCAATCAATTCAACGTGTTTCTTACTATTACTCAAATCGCTCACGCATGGGCTTGTGCAAATATTCACAAAATAAAAATACAATATTTCAGCATGACTTTGTGAATGTCAAGTTTCAATTGGATTGAATTGATTGTTGAAAGAATTTTTTTTTAAATGCACATTTTTTTAATTTTTTTAAAAAGACAAGGAGCAGCTGCAATACCTGCGAGACAGACAAGCCTGGATCTGTTGCAATTTTAATTTTGTAATTTCTTCCCCTACAGTTATACAAGTACTCGCGCACGGCGCAGGTATTTTTATGCAATTTTGAATGCATGAACACAGTACAAAGTTATGTAACACCATAGCTGTTAGTTTATATGACAAAATCAGATATAGATACATAGATATAAATAAACTTTGCTAAATAAAAAAAATATGCTGATTAATTCATCTCATACATGATCTATCCTGCCTGAAGATATTTTTGGTTACAAAATAAAATAGTAATGGGCGAGTTCGAGTTATGTATGTCAAGTCTACACTCAACATTTAACATGATGTGTAACTTTTCCACTTTGTGGTTCATTTTTATAGTCTTCATACTACAAATATTTCGTAAAAGCGAACGAGTATAATTTTTATTGTACAATAAAATTGGCAAAGGTCAACTCACCATTTTTCATTATCATGATCAAGTTGAAAAAGAATTTTAAATGGTGAGTGGATGGGTAAAAGCATTCCCCCTTTCATTACGAAAAGCACCTTGAATGTTTATGATGCTTGCGTTTGCGTGGTCTTGGTTTTGGTTGACTTGAATGGCACCACCCCACAGTTCCTGGGAAAACAAAACTACCTTCCTTTGCTTTGACACATGATGGGCGGTTATGTAAAAGCATCTTTATCTTTTAATTTTATTATGAGCTGGATAGAGATGGGAACCAGTGCGACGGGTTGTTCTTATTATATGAGTCATTCTCATCAATTTAACAATACACTTTCCGGGAAATTAAACAAGTCCAAGAATTCTCTATAATTGCTCGCTGGAAAGAACCAGAACCAGTTATCATTGACGACTGATGACAAGGGCAAGTCATGCAATTATTGTGTCGCAGCACTTCTAATGTTTGTACACATATTCTGAATCCATATAATCATTTTCATGTACCTTTTAGGGATTCTATTATCTGTAATTCTTGAACGAAGAAAACCCCTGTGGGAATATATCTGATTTAATTATGTACTAGAGTATTAATTCTCATCAGGAGCAGGAGTAGGAGCAGCACTCCTACTGGGAAACCATACATAAGAATTCTCGACAAGGGTTTGTAAGAACAAAATTGCTTATAGCCGTTTCCGCTGACTCCATATTTCATAATTTTCATTTAAAAACAAACTCGTCAAAATTTTCAAGCGCATAAGAAAATGAGAAAATAGCCGACATTATTACACTCCCATTTTGTATACTGGAAATATACGTCTTCGCTATCTATTGTGCAACGTAATATTTGCAAACGTAACGTATATTGCATATTGTCGGTAAAAATGAACATTTTTTTATATTAGTTTTCTCTTTAAAAACTTTTTGTCTGGCTGCTGGTATTTTCATTATAAATATATATTTAATCTTTTTTTTATACCCCCACCGAGGAACTAAAAATTTGTATAAAATAAAGTTTGACTATAAAGTTATTTTTTACAACATAATCAAAATCAATGAAACATTAAATAAATTATGAAAAAGAACAAAAAGTAAATGAAAATGTGATGATGATAAAGATAAGCTTGGGAGATAGCGTTGGGGTTGGGGAGCCAACACTAGGAACGCACGTGCCTGACTCTACGTGAAGTTGATAAGGATCCGAGCATTGACAGACAGAGTTGACACATTCGCTTCCGGGAATGCATTGTGGGTGAAGAACAGAAGGATGGGTGGTGTCAGAATCACTTTCCCATGGGAGGATTACAGGATACTGTTCTGTGGTTGAGCAATTATATTTTGAGCCAGCGGAGATGAAGCACGTGTTCTGTAGCAGGATGAAATGGGGTTGGTAGCACCTACAAGCTCCGAGAGAGTCATCATGTTTCATTGGGATATCAATGTAGTTCTGAGCTGTGTCTTCTTCATAATCTTTGAGCAGTGTGGAGGCTGGGATACACTTGTGCAATTGGGTAAAGTCACAGATGAGATGGTGGTTGGAGGATAGCCAGTTTGGAAGTGAGGAGGTGGATACATTTGAATACAGCTCATTTAACTGGTTTTGGAGGGAAGGAGTGGTAATGCAGGTAGATTCTTCGAGAGCGTTGGGATCATAGCGAGCCGTGCCGTAGAAGGAAGGCTTCATATGTTCAGATGGGGGAGGAGGAGGGAATCTGGGGTTGAAGAATGAAGAGGCTGCATGAAAACTGCAAGTGAGAATAAGGCTGATTCCAATAAACCATGAAGAATGCATTTTGCAATGATGCATGCAACAACTATACAGTTTCAAGTTTAAAACACCTTTTATGTAGCTTTGATTGCTTAGAGTTGAAACTTCCAACTTGGAAGGCACGCTTTACCAACACACACGGCACATAAAATCACTTAATGTGTTGTGTTTATCCGGCATGATAAGCAAGATAAATTGGAATTGTTTTTTATATGCATTCATTTTTGTGTCCATACGAACCGAATTCTGACTTACAATCAGATTAGACCACCCGGCTGCATTAGTATGAAATGGCTAGGATACATCATTATTGCAGTGAAATCCGTCCATATAACTACGTCTCAAACACAATAAATAGATTCGCGACGGCGAGGACGAGTCACCTGTAACGGTAATCAAATATTTTATTTGCAAGTAGTTCCATTTTTGATGTGCAAGTGTAACATACACAAATACTTATCATGTTGCCATTTCTCTTTTCTTGGGTTTCTTACTATAAACACACATTGTCTCATTCCTTTGAGTATGTTTTGTATACCAAAGTAGTATGAGTGAATATAAAACGATGTATTTAGGTTTCTTGGAGAATCATTTACTTGGCAAGTGAAAACTTGAGGATGTGGTACATTAAAATATTTAATGTTCAGATATACTACAAATGCTGTGTTTTACTAAGATGAAAATCAATGAAATGGCTCCCAAATTGAAACCATCACAGTAATAGTGAAAACCAAAGTTAAGTAATGCTTCTCATTATTCAGCAGTTAAAACTGATGCATGCAACCCAATTGCTTATATAACCCAAGTTTTGAATTCCTGCAAAGGATTTGGCACCCAACAAAAATATCGACAATTAAAAATAAATATATTTTCTTTTGAATTGAGTAACCTCTAGTATGCAGTTAGCTGCCCTCAAGTTCAAGCTCTAGTAAATGTTGTTGTGTTGTACATACAACCAAAATTCTGTCTATCAATTAAGCTCATAGCTCATAATGCAAATAAAATTATGATACACTCGGCCAAATAAGTAATGGAACACCTTCTGTTGTTTTGTTCGGCTGATAATAAAGCGCTTATCGTGGCTCAAAAATATGCTTAAAATGTATCATTAGAAAGAGAATTTTCTGGTGATCATGTAGCCTATTTAATTTTACCTCAAATCCTTCGCTGGTTCGTAAAATATTTGAGAACAACCCTTTAAGTGGAAATTTAGGCAAAAAAAGTAATGGAACAAAATAGTATTTTTTCAAAAATCATAGCTGTAGTGTTTCAAAATTAGAATTAGCAGCAAGTGGGACCTCCGTTTGCATCAATAACAGCTTCTAGGCGATGTGGAGGGGAATTTACGAGATTTTGGGTGACATTTGGGGTCACGCTTTCCCAGGTTTCCCGAACTTTCTTCTTCAGGGCTGGAATGCTGGAAGAGGGAGGTATTACGAAGTTCCTTTTTTTCTCGTCCCAAGAATGTTGAAAAGGGTTTATTTCTGGTATTGTGTTGGCAATTCCAGCACTTTAAGTTTATTTTTCTCTGAAAATCTTTCATATTGCTGGAAGTATGCTTGGGGTCATTACCTTGCATAAATGTAAACTTCTTCCCACGTTAAAATTTCCGAGCAGTTTTTTGCCGATTATGCCTTAAAATGTTGTCATCAAGTTCAACATCCGTTTTAGAGTTGATAAACTTTAAATTTCCAACCCATTTTCTAACCATAGACCACCATACCATGATTCTACATTTGACATGCTTCACCTCTGGAATCAGGTACCTGGTTTGGAGCGCTTTTATTGCCTTCTTCATACTAATATTGCCAGAAACTCGATAATATGTAGCGACGAGTCCAAAATAAACCTTTTTTAATGTGATGGATCACCTAATGTATGGAGACGGCCCCAGAAACCGCTTCAAACTAGGTACCTGTTTCGACGGTGAAGCATTCCAGATACAGAATCATGGTATGGGGGTCTATGGCTGGAAAATTACGCGGAAACTTAGAGTTTCTTAACTCTAAAATGGATGCTCACCTAAATGTCGACATTTTAAGCCATAATTGGCTAAAAAGTGCTAGAAAATTGAAGCGTGGGAGGAAGTTTACTTTTATACAAGGCAATGGCCCCAAGCATACTTCCCTAAAAAAAAGATTTTTTGAGAGAATAAGAAGCTCAAAGTGTTGAAATTGTCAACACAATCACCAGACATCAACCCAATTGAACGTTTTTGGGGACGAGATCCAGTGAAGACTTCGTGAGACGTCTTTTTTTAGCATTCATGCCCTGAAATAGAAAGATCAGAAAATCCGGGAAAGTGTGACCCCGGATGTTACTTTATATCTCTTAAATTCCCCTCCACATCGCCTAGAAGCGGTTATTGATGCAAACGGAGGTCCCACTTGCTGCTAATTCCAATTTTGAAAAACCAAAGCTATGATTTTTGAAAAAATACTATTTTGTTCCATTACTTTTTTTGCCTAAATTTCCACTTAAAGGGTTGTTCTCAAATATTTTACGAACCAGCGAAGGATTTGAGGTAAAATTAAATAGGCTACATGATCACCAGAAAATTCTCTTTCTATTGATACATTTTAAACATATTTTTGAGCCACGATAAGCGCTTTATTATCAGCCGAACAAAAAAACAGAAGGTGTTCCATTACTTATTTGGCCGAGTGTACAATAAACTGCTAGTAAGCAGGCCAGAGACGTAGCTGAGGAGGGCGTTGAGTGATCTCCTCCAAACCCCCTCATCCCATGTTCACCAAATCTCCTCCACCACCTCTCACTCTCTCTCTCTCTAAACCCACCTTCGCGATCCTCTCCCAACGTATAGTGAAAGCATTCATTCCATGGTTTATGTACAACCACCTGATTCCGAATTTATACACAAGAACATCCATACGGATACTATGCAATTCTTACGTATACGTATACATTTCAGCCAAATCGATGAGTTACTACACTCATCCGCCTATAACTTTCGAACCGTTTGACCGATTTGGCTGAAAAGTATTCCCAGAGGTACTCTTGAGTAGTGCTACCTGCGTACCAAATTTGGTCCAAATCGGTCAATGTATGTGACCAGGAGAGTGCGCACAGACGGACAGACAGACAGTTTTAGTAAAACCATTACTTCGCTGAATACTCAGCTACGTAATAAAAAATCACGATATCACACACGATTTTGATAGAAAATCAGAAAAATCAAAAGGAATGTACCTGCCCTTCCTGAGAAATCTGAGGAGTCCCATTGTAACTGTAAGTCGGTATTCACAAAAAGGTTGGATAAAACCCATGGAAGACGGCTTAATATACTTTTTACTTGGAAATACATCGTGAGAATCCTATCCTTCCTATCAAGCCTTTGATTGTAGCAAATGCATAAAGACCATGTTGATTTGGGATTCCCTTCTTTACTTTTCCAACGTGCATGCAGGGTATAAAAGAACTTGATGGGATATATTTAATGAAGGAAGGCGAAGCTTTATTTTCTTATGATTTTGGTAAGAAAATTGAATATACATTTTCATAAGTTAATTTTTAGTACCCGAGCCTTACGAAAATCTCTTACTATATAAACTCCTTACTATCCCATTGACAACATCATTCAACTCCCACCTTTCACAGAAAGCATTTCATAAGCTACCTGAAAACATTTTGGTTTCTCAGCAAAGTAAGCTCTTCACAGTTTTCAAGAATTTTAATTAATTGCGTCTTGAAACCGAAACCTTTGAAATGGAAACCAAATACTTTAATATCTTCGCTTTGTGTTTCGTTATTGCTGCTGTCGTTCTATTTGTACCTTCTGAATGTACACCATTGGCGCATGAAATGGGTAAATTATCTTTTAAATTATTAAAGCCATCTGAAGATATTAACTTTGTGCTCAAGAATTAAGTAAATACAATTTTCTTTGCAATTCCCACAGGTAAAGAAGCCAAACCCTTGGAAAGCGTCCGTTTCAATGCTGCCCCACTTAACAAAGCCAGAAAGGGTCGATATTTCCTTGGCGGATATCCCATGGGAATGGGAGGCTTTGGTGGAAGCTCTGCTTCAGCATCCGCATCAGCGTCTGCCTCTTCTGGGGGAATGTAAGATCTTAGTAAAATATATGCATGGAATTGTTTTGAATATTCATCTTTCTTGTATTAATCAAAACTTTAATGTTTCTTGTTTTAGGGGATACGGTGGTTACCCACTTATGTATGGAAAATAAGACAGGGTCTGACTAAAGAGTTGTCCCACTGGCAAAGGAACTGGACATCATGACAAATGAATGCAACAAAAATCAGCGACCAAAGCAACGACTATTAAATTTAAAAAAAAATATGTAGATACACTAAATTGTAATTGTATTAAACCATACTTTTTGTAAGAACTTCAAATCTTTAATTCGCTGTTTGTAATAGAAAATAGGCACCATTTGTGCTTTGACTCGTCGTCCCTCATTATTCGCTAATTTATTTCCAACCCTAGTGCTTCTAAAGGCAGATGAGAATCAGTATTTTTTAACTCTCATTCCAAGGTTTAAACAACATGCTGGATGAGTATTTTATTTATAATAAACTTTTCTGTTTCACCCTACTTCTTTTGTAGGTTCTGAATCATGAATCTGAACATACGACTTACATCACTATCATTAATAATGTATTGGATCTTGAGTGCTACTTTTGATTTGTCTATCATGAGTTCCTCCAATAACTTTACACAATGTTTCACATGGTGAGAAATATCGCCTAAGTAACATATCAATCTATCTGCAAACACATGCGGTAAAATGGTCGTCCACAGTCATATACATCGCATCATCACTCTCTTCAAAATTGACCAGCCACACTCAACACACACACATATGCAATGACTTTCCTTTCTCATCGTTTTCACTTCAAACCAATCATACTCCACTACTTCTACGTTAAATCTTTTACATTACACGACGTTCATCATTAAACACATTCATTTGTTCCCCTCAAAGTAACCAAGAAGACTGGATTTCGCAACGACCTCCAGTTCTTCGAAGCCGGAAGAGAGCTCGCCCAGACCTGATAACAAATACATAGTTTGCAGATGCAATGTTTTGAGCTCGCAAGCTGGACGCAGGAATTTCTTGTTGTACATAGCAATCCGGAAAACCAGCTTGTTTGTCCATACAAACTAAATTCCAAAAGTCATGGAATCAACACATAGATTTTTTGACAAAAAAACTGTTCCTACAAACGTTTCAATTTATCCTGGACAACGGGCTATGTCATTTTTTCAAGATGATTTATTTAAAAACATTTTTTTCTTACTATTGCACCGTGTGAGCCACGCTACATTTGTATGGTACAAAAAATTGGCTCTTAACTTAATTAAGCCCAAAACTGCTCATCTGAATAGTCGAAATTTACAAACATCGCATTCTGCTGCATCATGGAATCCAAACGGCGTAGTGTCATGCAATAATAGCTTAAGCAATGCTATTCCGATTCAAAATGAGTTTTTCATACTATAGTGGTCCTTTGTCAAATACGTATTATGTAGTACAGGATACAAATTCGCCTAAAGGTCGAAAGAGAAGAAGAAGAAGCATAAAATCTAGATTTTTAACATTACTTAAATCGGGTCTCGTTTATTCTATCAGTTTATAAATTCACGTCTTTATTCATGCTCAAATTATGTTAACGTTTAGCATTGCTTCCAAAGAACAAGGTCAGGATTGGGTTCACGTGAGAACAATGCACCATGTAAAATTAGCCCTAATTTAGGAACGACCTACTTAAAATGCATTGTTCGCAAACTTTCTCATTCTAGGAAATGTCTAGCTGACCCAAACGTACAGCAGAAGCATATTATTTCGCTGCACTACGACTAATTCAGCCTCACTAAACTGTCGCAAGTTAAAACGCTCTCTAAATATTTTTCGAAATACTAATAATATTTAATTCAACTCCTAATACAATGAAGGGAGCCGTCTGGATATGCTTGTCGTTTCTTCTCGGAGGAGTCATGGCAGATCGACGCCAATTTTCTCGTGGGTATATGAGGCACCATAAGTTCAGTAAGTTTGTATTTAATTGCTTATATTTCATTATGTAGAATAGGAATTACATCCATTTTGATTGAATCACTCACACCACATCATTTATTTTCCTTTAGTACAACCACTGAAGGGGTCGGATCCGAACCAAGAGTCACGTAAGTTGAAAAGACGATATTTGTCCAAAGTTGTTGTTCAAGACATTGTAAGTTGCTCGTTGTTTACACGACTCATGCAGTTTTCACAAGTGTATTAATTGCTATAAAATCTTTACACCAATTGCAATTCAATATGAAAAGTTCAGTAAATCTTTTATCTTTATTAATTACTTTTATTCACCAAGCCCACCAAGGCCGTGTGAGTCAAATTCTTAACGAGCAATTTTCAATGATAAGAAATAAATAAATAAATAAATAGAAAGTAGTGTAGGATAATATTCTTAAGCTTGCATGTAGTATTTGGTAGGAATGATTTGTTTTAAACAAATCACCCAGTCGTATAACACAGAAGTTAGGGTTTCACAGTCTCACTCGTGGTACATACATATTAGTGGCATTTTTCGAGAAGTGTCATTAGCAATCCAACAGTTCGGATACGAAAATCACTACTTGGTAGTCGTCATATAGTCTCACCCTGATATGCATAGCTTAACGTTCGCCTGAAAATTTAGCCTCGCTTAGTTTTACTATTAGCCTGATAACACATACGAGTGTAACGAGCTAGCAATTTAGGGCTAAAAAATAAAACTGCTGATATTTGACCCTAAAGGTCACATCAAAGATAAGCGCGTATACAATGGACGATCTTCTCTAATGATTGGCTGTTGGCCTTGCATCACAAAACTTACAAGAGAGTTTGTAATAAAAAACGGACCGTATTCTGTTTTAACTAATCGATATGTATACACTCAAAATATTTAGATTTTAATCTCTCAATTGACGTCGTTCTTCGAGTAGAATTATCCACATTTTAGGAATACATGAGGTTTATCTATTGCTGTCGTTTAAGTCTATTCTTTAAAATATCCTTGAATAATATGAATATATTGATAATTATCAATCCTCTTGTGATAATAACCCTGTGCAAATGTAATATGATTCGTGTCAAAATTTGTATATGTTTTTGTAGTCACACCAACGGATCCCGGATATCAGAACAGTAAGCTATTCACAAAGAAAATGATATACTATGTAATTTTAACAAAAACCTGAAAATATTATAATTAATATTTGTCAGGGTTTTTTCACAAAGAATGGTACTACAATGGCTATAGTTTATGGGAAGGATTGGGAAGCATTTTCGGTAAGTATTGTTACGCTGCTGATAAAGCAATTGATGCCTGAGTGAACCATTTTATCCAATTTTTTGAAACAGGTTATCCACCACCACCACCCCCTCCTCCACCACCGAGGGGTAAGTATCAATTTTTAGGCATTACTTTAATCAAAAAAATATTTTCTTATCTGGCTGTGCTTGTGATAGCAAGATACAACATACTTTTTCGGAATCTAGTGTATAAGCAAATAAATATATCTAATCAATTAATTGCCAACTTTGTCTGAATTGTGATTTGTGACCAGGTTGTTCTAGATACAATGAAAACCTTGAGAGCTGCACCAGGAAGGGATGCGTTTACAGCATCAAGAATAGTTATTGCTATCCAGCATCGTTAGATGTGACCAACGGTACGTTCTGGTTTATATAAAAACTTGCTATTAAATTAGTTTTTTTTGCGCAGAAAGTGTAGTAAACCACATTAATACTGATTCATAATAATATTTGTATTGACTGAGTGGCATGCTAAGGTTATCAGTTTTGATCAAAATGGATATATTCTATACGATCGTTAGCGCTAGGCCGTGTCCAAGGTTTTACAGAATCAATAATCAATACCATATTTATTCTGGTTTAAATATTAGTTTGTCGGGAAAGCAACGGAAATTGGAAGCAATGCACATCACAGGGTTGTCATGCCTGTCCCTGCAATTATGAGTGCGTTCCTCTCGGTAAAACAGAAAAATGCCCGACCGGTTGTTCCCAATACTGCCAACTGGATTCATGCGTAAAAAATGGCTGCATATTCGATTATAAAAACAGTGGATGTCATGACCCAAACAAGGAGACCAACATTGACTTATCCAAAGGTAACTAACTATTCAATTAATTCAACATTGAATTGCAACATATGTATAAAAAAAGTGAATTGTCGCATGATCGTATTTTTTTTATAGTTTGTGCGTATAGCAGTGGAAATCAAGACAGTTGTACCAAACAGGGATGCAAATTTTGCCGTTGTAGCAAACTTTGTGTTCCGCCTTACATGGAGCATAAGTGCGACCCTGGATGTACCAAAAATTGTGATAATATCAATGCATGTACCTCAAAGGATTGTCTGTATGACTACAACACCAATCTGTGTTATGACATTGATGGAAACGGAGACTTGGATTTGGATGTTTGTAAGTTTCCCTTAATAATTTGTTTCTTTAAAGTATTTTCATCGGTGAAAATATGCAATGTTAGCTGATAACTCTATAAAATTTATAGTGTGTTCAGCAAGTAGTGGGAACCGGAATAAGTGTGAAAAGCAAGGATGCAAATACTGTAAGTGTAGTACCCTTTGTAAGTCACCCAAAAAGGAATGCGATCCAGGATGCTCAAAGTATTGTAATGCCATTGAACAATGCGCCGGTTCATCTTTAAAATGCATTTATGATTATGAGGACAATGAATGCTACGACACAATTGATAATGGCGATGGTTTAGATGTTTTATTAGGCAGTAAGTGAATCAAACTCTGTCATATTTTTGACGTCAAAATAGTATAATATATTATAATAAAATAGTATCACAATGAGTAGTTGGATGAAAAATTTCAAACACTTGAGTTATTGAACACTCAAAATTGAGTTAGTGAACACAATTTTTCACTTTGAGTATCATTTTGTGTTTCAAATAATTTGGCAATTAACATTGTCAGACTATTGAATAGGGAATATATGTATGTACTTTCAAAGTTACTTATATTTTATTCAAATTCTTTATTTTTATGGACAGGACTAGAAAGAACTATTAGTAATTCCAATATTTTTTTTTAGAAATTAGAACTATAAACTATTTGTGGAAAGTATATTGCTTAAGCTACCTCAACGTGTAACTCTGTTTTGTAACTTTTAGTTTGTTCCATGAGTGACGGTGATGGTAAACGTTGTGTGGCTCAGGGATGCGCTATGTGCAGGTGCGGCAAAAACTGCGTTCCACCAATTTTGGCACATCAATGTGACCCTAAATGCGCACGCTTTTGTTCTATGGTCGATCAATGCGTTGCAAACTCATGCGTTTACGATTATAACAGTGAATCTTGTTTCGAGCCTACTTCCTCCAACCTGCAAAGCAGTAAGAACTCACTCCAATATTTATTATGCAAAATAACTTAATTACAATAATTTGAAATGAGTTGCATGTTTATACAGTATGCGAGGCAAGTGATGGAAATCCAGATGATTGTATTAAACAAGGATGCATAGCATGCGAATGTAGTAAAAAATGTGTTCCAAAATCAATGGCTGGCAAATGTGATCCAGGTTGTAGTCGTCATTGCCAGGACATTGATGGTTGCAGAGAGGCCGGATGTGTTTACGATACCATAAATACCAAGTGCTATAGTAGCGACGATAACTCAGTAGACTTGGTCGAAAGTATGTATTTTAAAAATATTAAGATATTATGAAATATATTTTGAATTTGGCATTGGCAAAATAAATTTTGAATATTGAATGCAGTATGCATAGTTAATGGTGGGGACCCAGCCACATGTGTACAACAAGGTTGCTACTCGTGCCCATGCTCAAAAAACTGTGTTCCAATGAATTTATCCCCCACATGTGACCCCGGGTGCACCAAATACTGCGGATCCCCGATGGAGTGTTTCAAGTCGGAGGAAGGATGTATTTATGATTCCCGCACAAGTGAATGTCATGACAGCGGCGGAACTGGTCCCGTTGATATGACAAAAAGTAAGAATAAATAAATTGCGTCATTAAACACAATAAGTGAGTTATGGGTTTTTTTTAACTCTTCTGTTTTTGAAACTCGCCAGTTTGTCAGGAACATAATGGGAATATGGAGCGTTGCACGCAAGAGGGATGCATATTTTGTCCCTGCTCCACAGATTGCAAGGCTCCATCTAATGCTCAGGAATGCGACCCTGGATGTAGTAAATGGTGTGGCGAAGCAGATGAATGTGCTGCATTCGGATGCAAATATGACTATGTTACTGCTAGATGCAATGACGGAAGTGGTGGTGAGTCATTAACAGGAACAGGAAGTATGCCTTGTCTCTGGTTTTTGTGGGTTGTTTCAAATATTTGTTTTTGTTTTTAGCGTACCGATTTTGTGCAAATATCTGTGGTGAGCAGTTTACCGACGACAGCAATGGGGCATGGTATAAACCATTTCGAAAACAAGAAATAATTGCTTTAAAACGTAGGCCGCGCAGTCAGTGTACATGTAGCCCCGATCTTCCAGCGGTGCAGGAAAGCCAGCTTAAGCCATTAATTGAATGCGGCTATGCGTCGCCTGAAATGGAAATGTATATACCCATAAGAGAAGATGGACGCTATATTATTGGGCTCCATATTGCAGAATTGGACAAATTTTCTCAGAGGGTGTGAATAATTTAGAATTGCAAGTATATATACAAGAGTTAACTGGAAACTAACACTGATTTCTTTATAACAGACTTTCACTGTACGGTTAAACAACCACATTATAGTGGACTCATTTAACACGGACACAATTTTGGTGCTCGGTATGCTGGAAACCCTTAAAACCCAATTTATTGTTCGCGATTCTCAAACTACACTCATTATTGGCAACCCCCCTATGGAGTACCCTATTGTTGGTAGAGAGCTACCGCTTCACCTAATCTCGGTCTCACAACAAACAGCAATTCTTAGTGGATTCTACATACAATTGGCTTGAAAATCTTCAAGGATTGCCATTTGAAGCACAATTACATGGACATTAAATTTTATACAACTTTAATACATTAAATTACAGACTAATAAACATTCAAACATCCCAGATAATGGAGAATAATTTAGAGAACAAGTTTTGTTTTATTTAGAACTTAGTCAGCAATCATATGTATTATTTTTTAAAAACCACATAAATGTGGAGAAGAATGCAACGTGACAGGGGTTGTAGTGGGATGCTAGCCCATGCATAGTACATAATATTTTATGCAGTGACAATCCAGAACGAAATGGGATTAAATTTACAAATTACAAATAAACATATTCTTCTCGGATGCATACTTTATACAAAGCGAAAGCATTTATGAAACCATTTTTTAATGTAAATCTGCTACACAATAAAAAGATTTGTATCACAAATTTAAAATCGTCATTAATATATATCTTAATAATATACCTCAGGTTGTTGTAAATAGATATTCGAAGGCGCGATATCCGCATTTTAGCATTAATTTTCCATTTTCCAAAGAAACCATGTCTTAAAGACGGTAATTAAAGGCAAGGCTAGCTATAAAAACTATAAAGGCTGTACTTAAGTATAGTAAGTTGTGCGTGAGCATGATCATACGCGGTCACCACTTCTACATTTACACAATTGCAAGTAAAACATGAGATCATCTTGCCCCAATCTTATCTGCATCTTATGTATGCATAAGTACATTATGGTTCTTATCACCTCACTTCCGGTTTAGTGCAGTAACTATAAGCGAGAGTGATAGGAAATAGAAACAAACATAACAAATTATAGTGGTTTATGCAAAAAAGATTACACACGGACGGCAGACATGGCGACGGTGCAGATGAATGTACTTGCTTTTGCGCAAATTTTGTAACTTAAAAACAGACTAATCCTCCTTCGTTTGTGGAAGTTGACGTTGACATACATATTCCATATCCACACGTCCTGATTTTAGTAACATATATTTATGCTGTTTTGTTTTTATATTAGAACGGCAGGGCACAAACATGAACATTTGTAGCCTTCCTTGAGACAAATTATACTTGAAATGGTAACTTCGGGTTTAAGTAAGTGCGCATTTACAATGAATTTTAAAGTTCAATATAATTTAATTAGCATTTCAAATGTCAATACTACAAACTATAACATCATTGCTGTCAGATAGTAAATAAAGTGGTATAAATATCAACAATACAAAATTCTAGTTCAGTTTAACGAGAAATAATAATGTTCTTTAATTTAGTTTTAAGAAACCGTACATATAATTAAGGTATGGAGGGCGTTATCAGTCACTTATATAAACGTAAAAATTATATTTATGAATAATTATGATTGCTATTAATTATTTATAATCTGTTACATTTCCTTACAATACAGTAGACTTATGGGAAACTGTAGCATTAATTTGATAGTTAAATCAAGAATTCTAATGAGATTTTTTATTTCATGTGCTCTAATATCTTCTTCAGAAACTTTGCTTGAGCACAATGATAATGAATTGATGTGCTACTACATGGAAGACCGCCGGGGCAAATGTTTTTTCTTTCAATCGCTTTCACTTTCGCTATTACTAATCCAACTCGAATTCAGACTCAGACTGCTGACGTGATGTACTTGCTGAAATCAAGAAGTGCATTTTTGGAGTAAAAGATTAGTATGGTCTAAAAATCAAATATAAGTATAATGTAATGAGACTTTAAATGGCTTCAAAAGGCTTTTAGTCGAACGTACCCAACGCAGTAGCTTGTGCGCTACTTGGGCGATATAAATGTGACTGCTGAGATGAAGTACTTGCTAAAAATCAAGAAATAATTTTAGGTATAATATTAGCAGGGCTGGCCTTAAAATCAAGTGTTTTTAAAGTTCTAAAGATTTTAAATTGCATGTCATATTCTTACCCAAAGCTTCAACTTGTGCGCCCGTGAGAACCTTGGCCCTGCATACACAACAGGTATCCTCCAAGCAAGAGCGATGAACTGGATGTGAGCATTCATATAAAACAGCATCTGCCTTCTTCTCAATCTGCTTATCACAGCGAACACATGTATGCAGTGACGCTTCCTCCTTCACAGTTTTCACCTCAATCCAGTCATACTCCGCCTCTGCTTCTTGTCCTTCATTATGAAACATTGAGTACTCATTTATGCCCCCAAAACTTTCCAACAATGAGGACTGGACTTCATAACGGCCTCCAGTTTTCCGAAACCGGAAAAGAGCACGTCCAGAACTGACAACAAAATTTTCAGGAGGAAATGATCCTCCACAACCTGGACATGGGAATTTTTTGTTGTTCAAATCAATCCGAAGAAACCCATATCCAACACGACGAGTCATTTGTCCACAAGGTATTTTATGAGATGGACAAGATTCCGTGGGACAAGTTCCGTAGATATTGAGTCCAAGGGAATATCCTTCCCATTCATTTCTGACATCTATCCCAGTCGCTTCAACATGCTGTGCTTGCAAATCCACAGATTTGAAAGTTTTAGATGGGCCCTTTGATGGTCTTGGTCTTGACCGTGGCCCACCTCTACCATCGCCAGCACCACAACCATCATCAACCATTACTAATGTATCATCAAATTTCTTTCTCGAGATTTTCTTTCGCCGTTTTATAGGATTATAAACTTCGACATTTTTTTTCATTACTTTTTCATTCTTAAATGTTGTACTATCATTGTTCGATGTTTTTATTTTTTTTTTGCTTTTTTTTCTCGAGCTTTTCAAGGCGTACGGTGCACTTTCGCTGGAAAAGGAATTCGTCAAATGTTTCAACATCTTCTAACTCACAATTTTCGTCATCACCATCATCATGGAACAGTTTCTGGTCTTCCATTTCAATACTTGTCTTCTCATAAATGAGTCGCTTCAGCGTGAGGATGGAGTCGTGCTTGTCCACAAAAAGCTTGAAATCCAGATCCAGATCTTCTAATTTCACCGTGATCTCTCGCTCCACCGCTGCAGTATAGATTGACAACGGAAACTTTCGATCACAAAGAAGCTTCTTCAAGTCAGTCCTTCTTTGTATGAAGCTGTTCCCATAAATGACCTCCCATTCATTTGGAAGGTCTTGCAACTTGGACACTGACAACTTCCCAATCACCTCCCCATTCCCATTTCTAACGACGGCGTTGTGACCCATTTTCAAGTAAAATGGTGGTATTAGTTAGGCACAATATTTGATGTTTGCAGTTTAAATGAGAATTCTTTTAATCCTAAAAACTTTCTAGAATACTACTAGTAGTATTATTACCGAGTATGTGTTTATCTTTGTATATCTTTGTTTTTAAGTCAAGTCACTCACTTGGTCTTACGCTTTTCAACATTTTTTTATTTTTAATTTAAAAAAATACTTAATAAACTGAAAAGCATCCAACGATTCCAATGTTATTTTTGTTCTCGTAATCCCAAAAAATCTTAGTGCATTTGCATATATTCACTTGGGCCCAAGCACGCTTGCCCTTGCATTGAGATATTTCTTGTACCAAGTTGAGCTAAACTAGCATATCTGGCTAGATATAGATATACACGAATTATACCAAATGAGTGTATGTATGGACTACACACGCTGCTCTACTCGTGTCTACTACCTTTTTTTAAAGAGAAAAACTCTACAGAGAATGACAAACCTATCCTTTCTTTGCTATCCCAGCTCCCAAAACTTTGTACATAATTTACATGCACATGTATTACAAATTACGCAAGGAAATTTTTTGAGCTTCATTTCATTTCCATATTTATACTTAAATGCTATGCTGTTGTACATATGGGGAAAATGCATTCAAATATCATTGTGCCATACACTTATGTAGGTATATTTTGGCTTGGGCTCAGTACTACAAATCCATAGCTATCGAAAACTAGGGCTGAAATCCAATTGTTCAATGCTTACATGGATTATGGATGAACATGAACATATTCATCATCCCAAGCGCATGAAATATACACATTTTCGACTAAAATGGCATGTAATACGGTGGGAACAATTTTTTAATTTTTACAACTACTTACAGATTTTTTGTAAACCTGAAAGCAGTTACTTTCTACAGTAGATAGTGTGCCAACCCTCGTGCATCCGCAAACAAGAACAACAACTGCATCCAAGGTTTGTAGCAACCAAAAATATTCAGGGAACAAATGACAAGTATTCTCTTTCCTTGCTTTTTCATACTGCGCAATGCAAATCTACAGCTAAATAGTCATCATAATGTAAGCCGAAGCAAATACTTCTGTTCTGTTCCTTCCATAACTATTTAATACTTGCAAATAAATATGATATGTACATACATATAATAAAATTGCATAAATATATACAATCAACGTCAAGGATTATCGTCTTAGCAACAACTTGAGGAGGTTGCTGCATAAAGAAGGAAATAAAATTTTGAATTCATTTTGAAAAGTCTGGGGAGTCCATTCATTTTCTCCCCAGACTTTCAGAATTTCGTATTCTGATTAATGCTATTGATTAGTAGCCAGGGTGCCCTTCTGAATTTCTGACGGAAAGGGTTTTGTTTTTAAAAACCGAAGTTATACCAACACCTTCTACTCTTCAATGCATTTTGAATCAACGTTATATATTACCCAAAAATATCGTCACGTGATCATACAAGCACTTTAACACAGCACAACATAAATGGGTTCAGTCATCACTGCGCCAAGTACATACATACTTACATACATACACATTCAATACATTGGATATTGAACAACTTAAATAATATCAACGTAATTTATAGTGCTTTTCAGTCAGCACAGAATTCAAAGATTTTTTTATTTCTTATTATTTAGCACTGCATACAAAAGCATTCATTTGTCTTTTATGGCCCTGGAACCAAGGATTTTCAGTTACAAAGATGTGTGTCACAAAGAGTTTTAACATGAGCCCTAGCTTGCAATTTAAGTAAAATGCAAACTTGAATGACACTGTGTAAGAGCTTGTCTCCGTTCCGAGCCCAGTGAAGATAAATCATAATCTTGGTTAGTATTATTCTCACATCGCCCCAAACATGTGCAGTTAGCTGTTTCTTACCAAAAACTGCCTATTTAAAGTGCACTTGAATGCATCAAAAGGATCTTTATAGTCAAGAAATTAAAGGGCTTCGAATGGTTTGAAAATCAGAGTAGTTTGCCACTTGCCATCAATTTCAAGTCCGATATTTCATTCAGGCTCATCTATGTTATGTAAAAGTTGTTAATCAAATGGAAGTTTGAAATGAAACTGAAAGGTAGTTGCAATTTTACTATTCTTATACTGCTGCTGCTGGTTGTGGTTTTAGGTAAAGCTCAAGGATGAATGAGCTTTGCTTTGAAAAAAAATCACTTCATTGTGAAACTGAACCGAGCTCTAGTAAGCAGCTTCACAAAAATACAATTTATTATAAAATTACGATTTTCATCGAGAAAATTCATATAGAATACTTTTCAGTAGTAATTTCCGGGTAGTACAGATTGTATAAAGGAAATTAGTAGTTGTAAATTATTGTAAGTACCATCGACTGGGATGAACACATAATATGCTTTAGTTTAAAATCATTCCAGTAGGCGAGCAGTAAGACCTCCCCCAAATAAGTTCAAATTTAGACGAGGAGACTGGTACAGCACCACGTCCAAGAGTACAGCTGGAATTGAAGTTTGGAACATCTCTAACATTGGTCGGGATGTAGCCTGATAGTAGATCACGAAAGGGGTCAGCAATCTTTTAATCTTCTGCGGATTACAAGAGTACTTGATCAAGAAATTGATGAGCACATCTTCTCCAGACATACAGAGTACATTGGCAGCTCCACCGACTCCCCGTCTAATTTGTTTCTCACCATCCATCTCTCCTTCCCAACAAGAAAAAGTCTCCAACTTGTCAAGATTCGGGAATGGATTTTTCTTGAAGAATGTTGGAAGACGAGTTTTCATGTCGGCAAAGGTGTCTCCAATGTCCATTGCCAACCTGATCCACTTCACGTTTGGCACATGGAGAAGCATGTCTCTCAGCCGTTTTTCCACGGGGTCCGTCTCCCAATCCCAATTTTCTTTATCATCGATGATGATGCTGAAATACCAGATTTCATTTCCATATTTCTCCAGTATCTTCCGGAAACCGTTCCAATAAGAATCTGAGTTTCGAAGATCTACACTGACTCGTCGTCCCACAAACGGGTTTCCCTTAAAAACCTCCGTTTCCCGGAGGAATTTGTGCATATGCTCAACTCCTTTCCGAAACCAGGTCCCCTCATCATAGAACATTTTCCCTTTTCCCTTGTCCACTGGTACTCCTGGTCCAGAGTAGAAGTGTTGGTAGCGCTCGTAAACGTTTGGAAACCAAATGTAGCCGGTGAAACCCTTCACGCGCCCTGGATGATTTTCATAAGCGTGGAGGGTTGCGTCATTCCAATCTTTGCAAACCAACCGGCATCCAAGAAAGTCCTCTTTTCGCAGAAATTTCATCACAAACGGCAAAACCTGTGGGCGAAAAAAGTTTAACTAAAAACCCTGTTAAAATCATATGTAAGCATATGAAAGTGTTGAATTTTAGCAAACCATTGCTGAAAAATAAAGTTTTGGCTTGGGTCCCTTCTTCATCTTGATCTCGCCTCCTATCTCATAAGCATCCATGGTACGAATCAGGCATTCCTTTAGGTTCAAGTTTGGTGTTGTTTCCTCAATTTGTTCCACAACCATTGACGGAGCAGTGCACCAAATTCTCTCCAAGCTGCGAAGAGGAGTAAATTCCAAATACATTATGTGAGGGATAATCAGCCACTTGAGGTTTTCAGAAGGGCAGCACTGTCCGACCAACGCGTTGATAAGCAAGTCCTCGCCCGACATTTGTATCTGGTCCCGATTTCCACCTTGAGAAACGAATGTCTCCAACTGCTTCAGTTTTGGGAATGGATTTTTCTCCAGGAACGGATGTAGACGAATATCCATCTGTAGGAAACATTGAAATCCATAAATGTGAAGCTGAAACCATTTCAAGTTGGGGGTGAAACGGAGAAAGTCTCGCAGGCGTTTTTCAATATAGTCGATCCCTTTATCCGGATTTTCTTCGTCATCAATGATCAAAAACAAGTACCAAATGTGATGGCCAAACTTTCGCAAAATTTTCTTAAAACCGTGCCAATATTCATTCGAGTTTTTGAGGCAAACACTCAGTCGTCTTCCAAAGAAAGGGTTTCCGGGGTGGTGTCTCATGATCTTTCGGAACTCTTTGAATTCTTTCATTCCTTCCTGGAGGCTTAATCCTGCATCATAGTAATATGCTCGAGAAGCCAGGCTTTGCCCTGGTGTTGGACCCTCTTGGAATTGTTGCTCTTGATTGTACAAGTCTCTGAACTGGATGAAGCCCGTGTGGCTGAAAACTCTTGATGGATGATTCTCGTACACTCGAGTAACCCCTGCATTCCACTTCCTGCAAACTTGGCGAGAAGCGAGGAGGTCCCCTTTTGCCATGTTCTTCATAACAAATGGCAATACCTACAATCAACAATGACAATTGAATGAGACACCAAAACCAAAGGGACTTTCGTATATATAACAATGACTACTGAAGTACCTTCTCAAAAAGGAACAGAGTTCTCCGTGGCAGAAGACAACCTTCCCATTTTCTGCAGGTACTCATGCAAGCAATCAAATCGGAGTCTTCCAAATAGCTGAATATTTTCTCGTAGACCTATCATAAACAACAAAGGGTGGATGATTTTCTGCAAGGTGATTAAAAATTGCAATGGTAATAGTTATTTCTGGGTTCCTTTTTGTACCAGATCAATTAAGAGAGGGTTTTGGTAGCAAGGTTCTGATGAAGTAGCGTCGGATTCTTTCTGAATAGAAAAAGATAGTTCTATCATCTTCTTGATCACAGCCTGGAAGTTTTCATGGACTTGGGTGATCTGATCTGAGAATGGGCCACTGGCATTAGTTTTCAATATTTGAAGGACCGTCTCATCCAGAGTGAACCATTCCGCTTCGTTCTCCTCCTGATCAACAATTTCCTTTCGGACTTGCTCTTCATACACATCACACATAATAGTTATTCAATTTTCTATATCGTTTCAGTAGATTCACTTTTAAATAATTAATTGATAGTGTGTAAAATGAAAATAATTCCACAGACAACAGAAGTTTACTCACAAAAGTTCACTACACATCTTCATTGTTATGAGTTTAGAAATATTTTTGATGAGTTTATTTTCATCATTTTTATCCTATATAAATATGGGTGGGGACATAAACGTCGTCCGCTAAACGCCGGGGTCCATAAGGCCGGAGTTTATAAGGTCGGAGTCCAGAATGTCGGATTAAATGACAAAAATGTCGGAAAGCATATTTTATTTTCATGCAAATTCATATGCTCACATGATGACATAAGCATAATTTGCACCCTGCATAATTGCACCTGGTTCTCCAGTTCTGAAGTTGTCGAACCTCACAAAAACTTCAGTTCATTTTTAGATTCTGAGTAAAGCAGTTCGGCTAAGCCCAACAATATTATTTAATTTAAAAATGGCAAGTGAATCTCAAGTAGTGGCATTTAAAAAAACCCAAAAGGGAAAAAGTTACTGGTTTTCAAGACCATTCTTATATCCACAATAAAACTGAAGCAAGTGGTGTGCAATACTGGCTTTACAATTCACAAAAGAAAGAGCTGTTAGATTTTTTAGAGGGCATGGCTATAAATACACATAATTTTGTTAGTAGGAAGCGAATAAGACAAAAAGATTATACAGTCTCAGGGACTGAAAATAACGACGATGACACTGAACAACATTCACTGTAGTATTAGATTAAATATTATATAACCCAAAAAAAAAGACTTTATATTTGTATAGATATTAACAAAACGGAAAAAGCTTCACTGATACCTGTGTTATATGTAACGTATCCTAATATAGATGAAAATCATGAAAAGAGTTTTTTGTGATAATATGTATAAAAAAAGTTGTTGGCACTCGTTGTTTGTGCATTTTTTAACAAATTATAACAAACAAAAAAATCAAATAAAATCCGACCTTTTGTACATTTTTTGTTTTTCACCCCGACCTTTTTTCCCGGGACGTTTAGCGGCCGGTGTTTGGGGTCCCGACATTTTGAACCGGGATCATTTTACCTAGACTCATAAATATGAGTATATAAGTACTATATATGTTGCTATGAGTCTCCATTAAGAATCTATTTGTAGTACATTTGGCTACATGCGGCTCCTTGAGTTAACCGTAAAGAATATGGACAACGAATATCAATGGAATGAGAGCGAATACTAATTACGTACTCTGGAGGGATGCCTTTTAAGAGAATGCAGTTGGGGCAATGTGAAGTTTTTGTTGTTCGGAAATGCATGGCATGCGATAAGCACTTCCTGGTTTACTTTTTAATAGCAATGGGGAGGCTTTTTGGCCTTACCCAAAAAAGCCCCTTGGATTTTCAGTAATCTATATCATTTTACCCCTGCGGAAGGTATTTCAAGTTAAACAGGCAAAAATATATTTCCCAAGGTTTTTTTTTATAAACGATCTTGTTGGCTAAAACATTATACTTTTGTATGGTCTTGTGATAATATGATACTTTGGGAGTATGATAAACATTCTTTGAATAAAGCATCTTCTTCGTCCACTTCCATTATCCTACATGAGAAAATAGCCTCGAAAGATGACAGAAATTGAGGAATAGTGTCGTTAACAGTGATATCCCGTTGTAACTCGGCAGCAAGAGATGTAACTCCTTTGTCACCTATTCCACAAGGCACAATTTTTGTGAACCAGTCAATATCCGTGTTGCAATTTAAGGCTAGTCCATGAGTTGTCACGTATTGTTTGCAGTGAACACCTATTTGCAAAAATAAGAAGAAAAAAACTATTCATTAATTATCACCAAACCAAAGGCTGAAGGCATACAATGGAAACAAAGTTTTACCAATGGCGCATATCTTTTTATCATTTGCCCAAGCTCCAGTGTGAGAAACTGTCTCATGACCATTCACAGCAAAAACGCCAAGCATACGGCAAACATGAATTGCAGTCATTTCTAGGCCACTGACATAGCTACGCAATGAGAGGTTCCTGAACGTCTTCAAGTTCACAATGGGATACGCCACTAGTTGACCCGGACCGTGAAACGTTGTAAGACCTCCTCGATCAGACTTGACAACTTCAGCTCCACCCTCTGTTAATTTCTTGAGGTCCTCATCAGTAATCTTTTCTCGTAAACCAAACGTAAATACTGGAAAACAAGCAAATATGATTATTGGACACTTGAAATGAATTCTATAGCATTATCATTATTATTACTGAAATAAAATATACAATAAAAGCTGCAAAATGTATATTCAGGCTCAGGCTGCTTTTTAATTGAGATTTAAAAACTAAACAAGTTAGCATGCAATTATATTCATTTTCTTTTAATTCATTACCTGGATCATGTTCAAGGACCAACATCGTATGGCTGCTTTGGTTCGGGAAATGCAATAATTTCTTTTGTAAACGGGACTGAACGTTCGAAGCTTTTTGGTACGACAGTCTTCCTAGTTTCAAAACTTTCACGAAAGGCAATGGGTGACCCATCTTATGTTATCGGGGTGGTAACTAGTTTAATGAAACTCGCCGTGTTAACTTCATTCAGCTTATGTTCTTGTGGGTACTAATTTAAACAACAAATTCATCATGAGATCTAAAGATTATTCTCTGCAGGATTTAGTTCAGTGAAGAACTAATAGCAAAACAAGATCCTCTATGAGATGTAGGAAGAATGAAATCAAGCTGTTTCCCCGTCAACAATTCTGAACAAGACTTTGTTATACTGTAAGCCTCTACCTCAAGTCATGAAGTAAAGAATGAATTTTCTAGTACTATGCAACTGAGTCTACTCACTGATTTATAAATATAATAAGCAATATAAATAATTTATATTGTTGTTACTAACTTATTAGATCATAAACTGTAGACGTGGTCAATTTTAAACTTACTTTGGACATGATGAAAAGTTAAAATAACTTGATTGGTAAGGCAGGAAATGCTTTCCCCTTTACAACTCAACCAAATTAGACCAACGCAGCTAGACAGTCCCGCAATGAAATAGACCCAAGTGTAATAAAAGGAAATTATATTGTGGTTCATTTCACCCTCCTCAATGGAAGCCGTGAGTGGTAAGGTACTTGCTCGAAAAATAATAAATGTTGTTTGAAAAATGAATATATTGTGCTGGAAGCTCAAAATTTCCAGTGGTTTGACTGGTCGATGACTAGCTCTTTTTGTGATTGATCCCATTGGAATGGACATGATCCTATAGCTACTGACCATTTTGTGTGTAAATCTAGTAGTTTGAAGAAGCGATCGCTTTTCATTGCATTCACCCGATGTAGCTGTGACAAATTTTGGGCTAGATTTTTTTGCTCAAGTGGGAATTTGATTTCCAAAATGTTTCAAAATCTGAAATCAATGAAACTTGTATTATTTTTATTTGTGTTTCAAAGAAAAAGTGTGAGGAATACACGAACAGTCAACAGGAGTCAAAAGTTTCTCTTTTGGATGGAGGAACCGATTTTGTGTGCTTCTATTTAAATTGCTACGCTCCACAATTTTCATGTTGGCACATTTTTTAAGAGTAGCAATCACTTAATTATGGCATTTTTGGGCTTGTTATATTGTATTATTAGTTTTTAAGCCAGTGTCCCAAATTTTGTTCTATTTTAGTAAGCCGTTTGAGAGCTTTTACAATTACCAAAAAGGGCATTTAATGTTAAATACACATGTATTGCATTCTGATATGCAATAGTAGTAGCATACAAAAAAGTGTAATGTTGAAATAATCGTTCATCGGTCCACAAAATAATATTTTTGTTGTTTAAAACCTAATGCTAATAATTGCATAAAATTGCTTCTCAAAACTCCTATATTGCAAAAAACGCCGAGTAAAGATAACTCAATCGTAATTTCTATAAGCACAAAATTAGTATGCACCACAAATACCCAGCCTCAACGTTACAAAACGACAATTTTAAAATACGATTTAAAATTGGTAAGGTAAGAGCAGTAATTGTTAAATTGACTCGGTTGTATCACAAATCAATCAAGTAAGAAGGTTGCCACAGTTATCAGTTCTGCCCGTTCAGTCAGCGATCAGGGTGCAAATTTGCATTCCACTAATTTTTATGCAAATTCACATTCTAAAATTGCAAAATGGGTCCTAAATTATTGAAACGCGCAGAACCACTCCTGGAACTTCATGTTGAGCTGGCTAGTTGGATCACGAAATTTTACTTAAAATTCATACATTAAGTTATACTTTTTATTCACTATTCCAACTTTGCAACATCTAAAACCTCATTTGCATTATAGCACAGAAGATTTCATTACAAACTGATATTTAGAATGCACACAGAAAAAAATTCAAAGCCGGTTTTCACTTCTGGAAAAGTTTCGTTGTAACATTAGGCTATTTTAAAAGAAAGTGTATTAAATTTACAATATTTCAATTATTTATATTTTTGAATAAAAATAACTTTGAAAATCGAAATCTTACAATCCGCACGATAGAAAAAAATCCGCACGTTAAAAACTTTCTAAAAATCATTTAGATTCATATTCAGATTTTTACTTGCCTGACCATTTAAGCATATGTTCAGCCAAAATTTATAAAGTTTTTATTTTAAAACTAAGATGCAAATTTGCAATCCAGTAGGACAAAACTAGTGTATTTTGTCTAATTTATTAACATTTGCACGCTGATCGCTGACAGCCGTTGCTTGAATATAAAAACCGATTTGATTAATCGTTGATGTAATACGTTTATAGTATTTTAAATCCGCGTAGTTGACCATACGCGGGTCAGGCTTCTGTATATCAACTGCTGACAAATTTCACGGCAAAATCCAAATGTATATTAAATCCAAGGGTTCCTTTTGCTAGGACTTCTGGACGGGTGACAAGGAGTTCAGTTGGAAGGGGTGGGGTGGGTGGATTTTAAAAAGTCCAGCTGGATATAAATGAGTTACCGGACCCACGCGAAAATAAGTCTGGATCTCAGGCTTATCTCAGGAAAAGCGATAAAGGAGAAATAAAAGTGAGTGATGAATCTTCCATTATTGAGGACGATTGGGGGTGATACGAAATCGCAGACTGCCCCAAGCTCAATGCAGCTAAAGATTCTGATGACGGTTCTATGTAATTTCTATTAATCTAAAATTATACAACGCTTTAGGTAGAAAGTACTTCATAAAGCTAATGGATTATAATATTCCACTCCAAAATATCCATTTTCAACACAACAAAATTACATAAACTTACACTAAAGTATTAAACATATTACTCTGATTCTACCTATTAAGAATTAATTTAAAATTAATATGCATACACATCATTACAAAAAGTTAAATTTCATCAACAAATACAATATTTATGTCTACTTAAATTAGTCTGAGGAAGACCAACTGCCTTCAGGAACAACCACACGCTGTTTTTTCTTAAGCACTTTTTCAACAACCTTTATTCGTTCAGCACTTTCTCCCTCCTTGACCAGCTCATCAGTAATAACTCTACCTCCACCAACAGTTTTTCCTGTCATTACTTTCCCCTTCCCTTGCCCCTCCTTGTCGCTAAGGTTCTCCTCATCAAGTTCCTCCAGATTTTCAACAACTCCTTCTTCAGGCACTGTTTCCAAAGCAAGTGCTTTCAGTTTAGAAACCTCGTCAACCACATTCCGTTCCTTTTTCTCGACAACTTTCTTTAAGACTTTCCTTGACATTTTCTCATTGTCCCCCCGTGTTAGTTGATGAAATCGTTGGGTCACCAAGCTAGGAAAGTCCTCATATTTAATTACATTGTCGCAATCTGTGGTAACCAATCTGCACTCTGCCGTCCATTTTGAAGAGCCCTTTCAAAACCAAAAATAAGTAATTGTTTCCTAAATGGAAATGATACTAGAATTCCACCTTCCACCTTATGATTACATAAAGTTCATAATTTTATAAATAAACGTAGTGGCTCACCAAAGTTTTACTGTAGGTTCCCTCTAAAACTTTAACACGCAGATGCTTGCCACGCGTAAGGTCAGAGATAACTTCTTTTAGCTGATGCTCACATTCCATTAGCGCTCGTCTCATGTCTGACTGCTCAGGAAGGTCTAATATGACAGGAATGGCGAATGAAGGTTCCACTGAAATTTCACCTTGAGGCATGTAGCTGAGTTTGTCGTATTGAACATCGCAGAAAAACCCGTAGTCAATCGCATATACCTACCCAACAAGCAAATTATAATATCACTTTTAACTTAACATGTAAAAATGTTCATATTGCTACTGGCGCCCCTTTAAAAAGACAAGGTCTTACCTCAAATACGTGTCCTTTTTTACCGACAACACGGACTCGATACCAGAAAGAGGTTTCTCCAATTTCTAAAAGCGCCAACATGTACATTCCAACGGAAACTTTGGTTGTGCTTCTCGTTACTTTTTTCCGATGAGAACGAATTAAGCACGTCCTTGTGGTTCCTGTAAACAGTGAAAGCAAATGAGGTAATATTATTATGTAAAACCGTGTGATCCGATGGTGAAATGATTTGAATTTTGATAACTTACTGCAAATTCTTCATAATCGTTTGAAGCTTATCCTTTTGTGACCATTGAACCAAAAAGATGGTATTACAGTCTTGTAGGACGCTTGTCAGATTACAATCAACTTCTCCAATTTTTTTCAAGTGGTTGGATACTGCGTCAATTGTATGTCCACGAATCATGTAATTGACGTAGCTTGAAAGAATACGCATTACAGCAAAATGCTTATGTTTTCCATCAGCCGGATGTAGGTGTTCCACATGGCGCTTCCAATTTCTGTATTAATCACAATGTAATCATAGTAGCGGACCGCACCAGTTTTAGTAACGATCACTGTGTGAGAAGCCAAATTGGATGCTTTAAACTTGGTGTTGCAAAACGAGATGAAATCCTCGTCACCGTCGAATCCCCAATCATCTGGGTGGAACTTGATCGAGTACATATCTTGAATGAGAGCAAATAAGTCTTCACTTGACACAAAGCCTTTTCGCCCCATTACGCAGTTGATGGCGTGCCACACCCTTTTAAGGATAGTTTCTGGATCCACGACGTTCTCCAAGAACCCGGGGAACATGAGCTCTGGCATGCTCCGGCTTGGAGCAACAGCAGTAAAGTCTTTTACAAGTTCATTTACAAACCAAATTTCATCTTTGTGATGACGCAAAACTTGGGACGGTTCCATTTTGTTGACATGTAGTGTTTTCCGGCGCGAGTTGTAAAAAGATTTCCAAAAGTATTTTGGGGACACTCCGAACGGGAAATTGTTGAGGTGTTCCAGAATCCTAACACTTACCATTTTAGGTATTCCCTCATGAGGCTCATGACCCACAAAATCCTTCCGGAAAATGCGGTAGGGTCTCTGAAAGACGTATTCAAACTTGGGGTCGTACATATGCAGGTTTGGAAGTGGTTGGTGAGAAGCCATCAACATGTTTTTATAGGTTTGTTGAACACTCTCTCCAGGTTTTTCCTCCGGTTCTTTCTTCTTTGATGGATCCGGTGGTTTTTCCAGGACATATAATCGAGTAAAGTTTGGAACCCCTTGAAAGTAACTAAATCGCACTTTTGCCGGATCTCCTCGAGGCAGCACAAACCATTCACCACTGGCTTCACGAGGGTTGAAAGTTGAGTAGGACTGCTGCTTCTTCTCCTCGAATTTTTGAGAAATCAAGTCCTTCAGTTGAGCTTCAGCGTCTCCTGGCCCACACGCGTCGATTCCTTTGTCTATGAGCTGGGTTTTTATCTCATCGTAATCCAGCTCCTCTTGCTCCATTACTGCATCCTTCATTTGTTGCAATATGAGCTCCATTTCAGGTGACTCAAATTCAACTGGCCCGTACATTTCCGTGAATTTATTCATCAGCAACTCCCGACTTGGCTCTGCCACACAATTAGGCGCATTTGGTTTCACGCCCTTCATACGCTGCACTTTGGAGAGCAGTACTTGCAGACGGTTGAACTCCATGTGATCCAGGTAATCGAACGTTGGCTGCTGAGGCTCTTGTTCTGGTCCATGTACACATGTTTTGGTGTCAAGTTTCTTGCTGGTATCCTCTGGAGCAACATCATCGCTATTTTTTCCAGGCTTATTGTAAGCCCCATCCTTTTGCGTTCGTCCCTTTGAACCGGATGTCGAAGGCCCTGGAACGGGCTCCTTCTTATCCTTAGCCATTCTCATTCTTCAATAAATATAATGTAATATCTTAATAATTAGATATTTTGTCTTCAGTTGGAAACTGAGAGTTCAAAAAAATATTTACTTTGAGTAGCTCCACAAACGGTTATAACTTATTGAAGCACAGTATAAAGGTCGGTAGATGTTTAGTAGTACTATATCAATATGCTCCTTGCCAGATATCTGAGGAGAGCAATCAATGAAATTAATTAGAAACCTTCAAAATGCTTTCAAAATAGGTCAATGTGGATAATCAATTATCGCACTGACAGTGTTGAATCTACTCTAATACTACCCGTAAAAAGAGATTCCATAAAAACCTTGTGTGGTTAGTTTTAATGATAAAATGTACTTCCTTTAATTTCGCAAATAACCAAGTTCACAATGATTGAACTAATCTAAAGTAACTAGGTTTTAAATAAGAGTTAGCGATAAAGACAAATAGGAAGACTTAAAAGTAATTAACTGACTAAAAGTTGACAGTCAAAACTCCACTGGACAAGAAGTGGCAGTCAAGAAGTCTGTCTCAAAGGTTGACTGAGAAGTAGTGAGGTTGAGTTGAGAGTTCCACGGCCAGCTAGATATAGGAAAACGCGAACTAGCACAAGGCATGCTTAACATCATATTTGGCACTTTACAAATACTCTATGACATCTTACATTAACTCCCACCCAATTTTCGATAATTAACTGTATAATTAAGAAAATTGACAAATAATAAAAATGTTTAAAATGTAAAATAAGATTATGTGGGCCATTGCCCATATCGGGCTGGAGTCTTGACGATCCTTCCTTGCTTGCTGATGATGATCCGCTGCTTTGGAATATCTGCTCCTTTTGTTGGCTTCTTCTTATTTGGAATCTTTTCCGCTTTGGTACGATGAACCTTCAATGCCCCTGCGTCTTGACAGTTGATTTCCAATGGGAACAGACGTTGAAGGGGCCTGATGAGTAAACCATTCGCGGTTTTCACTCTCGCTACCCTCTTCACACCATCACGTCCCTCAAATAGCTCCAAAACAATTCCAAGGGGCCACAGGAAACGTTTCCTTCGTTCATCTCCAACTAAAACCACTGCCCCTTCCTGGATCTCGTCTCGCTTGGGCTGACTACCTCGCTGGACCAACAAAGAGATATACTCCTTACGGAATCTTTCCTGGAGTTGTTGCTGCCATCCCTTCATGCGTAGGTATCCCTTCTGCAAAGATGTCGAGTCCACTATTTCTGGCAAAGTGGCACCAATAGACCTCCTCAGGAACATAGCCGGAGTTAACGGAATGAGGTCACTGTTGTCTTCTGAGACCAGTGTTAGCGGCCTGTCGTTAATTGTGGCACACACACCCGCTAAACACGTTCGTAGGTCATCATAACTGAGTTTTGCAGTCTTCAGTATCCTCTTCAACAGGTCCTTGATTGATCGGATGAGCCGCTCCCAAAATCCACCCCACCATGCTGCAGAGGGCGGGTTGAATATCCAATGGATTTGGCGTACGTTGCTCTCCTTCTCAATTTTCTTCCAATCAAGGTCTTTGAAGATGTTGACTGCTCCATGAAAATTCGTCCCATTGTCGCTGTAGACAGTGTTGGGACGACCGTACAGGCTGACGAATCTCTCGAGTGACCCCAGAAAAGCTTCAGTGGAAAGGCTCGCGACCGGGTCCAAATACACACAGCGGAAATAGGCACACGTAAAGATGACCACCCAAACCTTGGAGCCATCCTTCAGGAACAATGGACCAAACAGGTCAACTCCAGTTGTTTGGAAAGGTTCACTTGTCTCTACACGTCCTCTTGGCAATGCTGCTGGTATAACCTCTACAGGTTTGGACTGGTGACGACGGCAAATAGCACATCCACGAATCACTCTTTTGATAGTTCGTCGGGTTTGAATTATCCAGTATTTTTCTCTGGACTTTGACATGATGATCTGGGCTCCGGCATGGCCAAAGAATTTATGGATGTCCATGATCAGCAAGTCCACCATCGGATGATCTTTAGGAAGCAAGATGGGGTTGATAAAATCTGGTGTGTCATCCCTGTAGGTGAGGCGAGTTTTTACTCTCAGGATACCACCAGTGTCACGAACCACCATCATTCCACCGATCCTTGATGAGTCCTTCGGAAAGGCGTCTTGGATATTTTTGATTAGAAGTTGCTCAGCTAATCGCAGTTCCCCAATCGATAGGTATGGACTGACAATACGTGTTTTGCTCATCATTTTGCTTCGGCATTGATTGATGAATCGCATTGCCCAACCCCAAACTGCAACATTCTTCCGGTATGAAGAAAACACTGGAGCACACTCCTTTGATACTGTAATGAGGACAGCTGTCTTCCGCAGTTCATGGGAAATTGCCTCTTCGTCCTCGTTCTCCATAGAGATTGGCCATGATGACCGGTCTTCCTTCAGCCAGTTGGGACCCTCCCACCATTTTGATTTTAATAGCTCCTGTGGTGAGCACCCTCGCGAGGGTAAATCTGCGGGATTGAGTTCCCCTGGAACATGTTTCCACTGGTCTGAATTGGTAGTTTTAAGGATTTCAGCTACCCTGTTGCCAACAAATGCTCCCCAATGGTCATGACGGCGTATCCAAGCCAAGGCTGTTGTAGAGTCACTCCAGAAATGTAAACGCTCTTGGTCTACTTTTAGAGCTTGACACACAGTTGTAGCCAGTCGGACTCCGATTACACACGCCATCAACTCAAGTCTTGGGATGGTAGGACTACAATTCACATCCGTCTTCTTCGTGGAATTCCTCTTAGGTGGAGAGAGCCTTGACTTGGCAAGTACAAGTTGTACTTTTACTTCTCCATTCCACACGGATCGAGAGTACACTACCGCTGAATAAGCAATAAAGCTTGCGTCGACAAAAACATGAAATTCACTTTGTGAAGCACTGGAAAACTGGAAGTGACGAGGGATCTGGACGTGACTAAGGAGGTGCATCCCCGTTGTCCATTTCACAGTCTTCTTTTGAATTTCATCTGGAAGAAAATCATCCCATCCAAAGCCCTGAGCCCATGATTCCTGAATGATAAGTTTGAGTGGAACCACAGCAGGTGCTAGAAAGCCAATGGGATCAAAAATCCGAGCCACTAATGACAAGATCATCTTCTTTGTGAATTGTTCATCTGCATTTGCCTCTGGAATGACACATGAAAGAACGTCTGTCTTTCGATTCCAGTTCAGTCCAAGGATGGAAAGGCATTCGTTCTCGCCTGAACTCAACCCACACCTCTCAGAGGAGAAGCTGGCTCCGAGTTCATCCCCGAGTGTACGAGCCCATTGACGAAGTTCCATCCCCGCTAATTGCAAGGCTGATGTGGATTCCACTTTAAGTTGATCGTATTCCATTATGCTGGCTACGGATGTTACTAAATTGTCCACGTAAAATGATTCGGCCAGAGGGTGAGGAATTGTAATTGAAGATGAATTCAAATGGTGTTGTATTGTGGCCACTAGTAAAAATGGGCTACAGTTGAAACCAAAAACCACACGATTGTGCTGGTATATTATGATTTTGGTGCAGGAACTGTCAGCCCACCACAGAAACCTTTGATAAATCTGATCCCCCACTCGAACTCGAATCATCTGGAACGCTTTACGGATGTCAGCTGAGACTCCATAAGCCTTTTGTCGAAACCGCAACAGAAGAGATGGAATGAGTTCCAAGAGATTTGGGCCCTTATACAAGCAGTCGTTGAGCGATGGGAACTTCCCAACCTTGCACGAAGCATCAAATACAGGGCGAACAGGAGTTGTTGTGCTTTCTTTGAAGACAGGGCGATGTGGTAAGTAGTGACCACTGTCCAGCACTCCGTTACTTTCCTCCGTAATTGATGTGATGAGACCTTCAGCCTCCCACCCTCTGAATACTTGATCATAGGCTTCAAACTGTTTTCGCTTCTTCAACTGTTGAGTCGCTCTTTGAAGTCGTTTCTCAGCTACGTTTCTGTTGATTGGCAGGAAAAGGTTAGCTGACTCCTTCCACGGCAAGGAAATGATGTACCGTCCTTCGTCATCCCGTGTAACATTCTCTCGGAATTGTTTTAGAGCTTGCTGTTCCTCCTCTTCCTTTGATTTGACGTCAATTGGGTCTTTGATGCCAATCGTCTCAAGACTCCATAAATGCGAGACGTCATTGGAGGTGTTTGTCATGGTTGTGATAACCGATACTGCGAAATTTGTTGCAGTCACTGGCACTTTACCTCCAATTGTCCATCCAAAAATGGTTTCAACTGCGACTAGACCACAGGTGAGTTTGAGCATTCTTCCAGTCAACAGGGTACCCCAAAAGTCACTTCCAACAAGAATGTCCACTTCTTGACAGCCAACTCCAACGTCCGAGATCTGTATCCCTTTGTCACGTAGCTCGTCAAGCCAGGGTCCTTGTGGTACTTTGGGAAGATAACCGCAAATTTGTGACCGCTCCAGAAGCTCCAAATTTAGATTTCCTCCATCAGGAGTTGAAATAGGAAGCACGAACTTGCTAGTGCAAACTGGTTGAGTAGTGTGACCTCCGAATAAAACATTCTGTATGTATTCTTGTCCTACTCGCTTCAGTCCAAGTTTGCGTGTCACATCTTGACGAATGTAGCTTCGTTGGCTTCCTGTATCTCCCACCATCCTCACGGTCGTTACTCCACTTCCTCCAATAAGTTGGACTTGAAGTGTGTTAAGGAGAACATCACTACTACATAAGCTAGCTGAGGATGAGGTTTTTGTTATGTCACCATGAGCTGGAACTAGCCATGGACTTTGGACTTGATATCCTCCAGCATCTGTGTTGTCGCGTGGAGGGTGTGTGTCTTGCTTCTTGTCAACATCTTTTCCAGGGCACATAATCGATACGTGTTTACCCTGGCACAAAATACACTTCACAAACATGCACTTGTGTTGTTTAGAATGACGTGGAAGCAGACACTGGAAACATAACTTTTTTGTTTTAGCTTTTTCCATCTTTGCAGGATACTCCATCGACTGGGCCTTCACACAACGATCGCTGTCGTGCTTGCCATCACAAAAGGCACAGGAGACTTGCCCGGAAATGAGACCAGCTGCTGTTGCAACTTCTTCTGTCTTCATCAAATTCGCGGCTTTGCCCTTGCTTTTGGTCTTGGAGTCGCTATTAATGTTGGTGGTTTGGAAAGCTGTTTGAGCCAACGCAATATGTTGCTCGGTTCGGACTTCGCCTTCCAGGAAATCCATCAACAGGTCCAATCTTGTCTTGGGAGGATTGGAAAGTGTTCCGTCGACCTTTGAGGTAGGACTCCTTTGCCATGCACGTAGTGTATCCTCCGTTATGCTGGACTCTACAAGTGGAAATAGCCAAGTGGCTGGGTCTGCTTTGTCCAAGTTTAGCGATGAAAGAGATCGGAGATGTGACTGGAGTTTCAGAAACAGCGACGACAACGGTAGTTTCTCCCGCTTTGTCACATTGGACATTACAAGGCTCAGCAACTCCCTGACGTAGAATTGTAGCTGTAAGTCCTCCCTTCCATATCTTGACTGCAATGCCCCCACGGCTTTCTTGTAGTTCTCTGATGATTGAGGATAACTGGAAACTATTTCCTTGGCTTCGGATCCTTCCTCCATGGCGTTCATGAGGTACTGGAACTTGTCTGAATCATCTATCGCGTCGTCATCGTTTATCTTCTGAAACTGGGACCACCAAGCTAACCATGATTTCAACTGTCCGCTGAATTTCATAAGTTCAATCTTCGGCAGTTTGAAGTTTTTCTTCTTTCCCATCTCATTCGAAACATGACTGGCTGCTGCAGAATAGATTGATTCGGTTGATGAAGCTGTGGGCTTCAATATGTTCTTAATGTCGTGTTTAAGAGTGAAGTACATCTCATTATAGGCTTCACACGCATCACTCTCCAATGCAATATCGGCATCAGCAGCATCGTCATCCAACATCTGCTCCATCACCTTTTGGTCTACTTCCTCAAGTCCGTTCCTCAGAGGGTCTAAACGGTCCAGGACAATCTGAAGGGCCCGTTTATCCGGATCTTGCTGTTGAAGTAACGCTAAGGCTTGGTTGTTGAGTTTGGTGAGCTGAGCACGGAGTGGGGTGCGAGCCTTTTTAAGACGATCCATTGTTGCTCCACAAACGACAGAAAAACAATTAAAAATAATAACGATTAAAATTGAAACTTTTCACTATCAGAATAAGATTTCACTTTTGCTGAACGTTATCTGGGCAGGGCCTCCAAAAATGTTGAATCTACTCTAATACTACCCGTAAAAAGAGATTCCATAAAAACCTTGTGTGGTTAGTTTTAATGATAAAATGTACTTCCTTTAATTTCGCAAATAACCAAGTTCACAATGATTGAACTAATCTAAAGTAACTAGGTTTTAAATAAGAGTTAGCGATAAAGACAAATAGGAAGACTTAAAAGTAATTAACTGACTAAAAGTTGACAGTCAAAACTCCACTGGACAAGAAGTGGCAGTCAAGAAGTCTGTCTCAAAGGTTGACTGAGAAGTAGTGAGGTTGAGTTGAGAGTTCCACGGCCAGCTAGATATAGGAAAACGCGAACTAGCACAAGGCATGCTTAACATCATATTTGGCACTTTACAAATACTCTATGACATCTTACAGACAGTCTGTTATAAAACAAATATTTTATTTTAAGCTGTTTTAAAATTGATTTAGATTTTATTACCCTGAATCAACAAAACTAACAACCCTAATTGACTTTCTTTATCTTCAAAGATAATATGAATTACTATTTTATTTAAAAAAAATTGTTTGTCTGAGAAAATTGGGAATTTAATTGACAAAGGTATTAATGCATTTACAAACAGTCGGAAAGTAAATCAGAGTCAGAATCGCACGAAGGCTGCTCTAAAAAAACGAATTGAGAACTCATTCCAACAACATCATCCAAACCGTAACGTTTCACATTCCCCCAATTGCATCATTTTGTCTTTTTCTTCGTGGTTTTGCATTCACATTAACATGAAGTGTTCAAAATACACTGAAAGTAAAAACCTACGTAGGTATATCTTTGCATTTACTGAAGGTATTTGAGTTACCTGAAAGATGAAATATGTATTAAGAAATTTCACTACGTGTGGCATGTTGTACATTACAACGACAATCTGAATTTCGTATAACTTCTTTGGTGTGTTCAGCTCAGCAACAAAGTTTAGACCTTTATTTTATGCAAGCTAGACATAATTTTTTTGTTTGGTTATTTTTTTAAAAAGAAAAATCTTTCATGTTAGTAAATTAATAATTTATTTTTATCAAAGGATTTTTAATCACTGAATTTATAAGTGAAAATGGCAAAAGAAAGATAGCGCAATGATAAGTAGCCTCAGCCATATCATCGCCCTTCACGATTAACTCGCAAGCCCCATTTGAAAGGAAAGCCTTATCTTATTGGGCCTTGAAATGAACATAAATTTGTTCATGGTGAAATGATGAATTGATTTAATTATGACGGCTTAAAGGTGCGAAGTTCACGGAGTTCTTTAAGGATGACAAGTTTATGCTGTAGTTGATCCATCAAAGGCAAAAGGAATACTTCAAATAAAGGGCCCTGACCTCAAAACTTTAACAAATGAGTGATAAATCTTCCGTTACTGAGATACGGAATCGCAGACTGCCCCAAGTAACAAGAAGTTTGGACTAAACGGAGATATCATACTTATATTTGCGCAGTAGTGTGAATTTTTTTTGACTGATGGTATCATAATCATTGTATGCATAAATATAAACCTAATGGTGTATTCTATGATTGTATAATCATAGCAGCGATTAGTTATTGAGTAATTATCTAACTAGAGAAAAAATTAGGTGAAATCCGCTTGTTGGAAGTGAAAGACAGGCAGACTAGGCAGAGCTCGAAACTCTAGATATAAGAAATAATTTTTTCCCCTTCCTTGTAAGTGTTATCATTATTAAATGAATTACGTGTCGGGTGTGAGTAGAAAATTGTTGTAAACAAAGGTAACACCCATGCACTTCTAATTGGAACGTTTCACGATTATGCGTGTCATCTTTGCTCGGTGCCAGGGACCATGCTTATCTTCTCTGTATCGTTCCAATTTTAGTATAATATGTATTACAAAGTAATACCATTGTATTTAACTTATTATAGCTTTCCCTAAATGTAAGATTCCTTCTCCGAACATTTTGGCAAAACCATGCAAAAAATCTCAGTGTTCTGCTGGTCTCCCAAGTCTTAAGTTAGCAAGCGAAAATATTGTACATAAGTATGTATTTTTGTTAGTTTCAGTTAATAATTTCCACTCGAGGCATCTGAAACATCAACGTAAAATAAATCACTAATAGGTAAGAACGCGAACTATGTCCTAAACTCTTTGTAAACAAAGTAATGAAATGAAATAAAGGAAATTAAATTTTTAATCAAGTATTACTTCGCAAGTATCAATGCTCATGTTCATTTACAAGCTACACCTAATAGATTTTGGCTAAAATAAATTTAGTAAGGAAAAAGAAAAATTTCATGATTGAAACTAACTCTTAAGTGCTAAAATACAAAATATTAATCAGTATTATTTAGTAACGCCACTTTCCGTATTACTTTCTCCACGCCTTTAACTAGGTTTACTCTACGCTTTGTTTTATGCATAAAATTTTACGCCCGTAAATTTCAACGTCTCATTATGCGCCGCCATCATCGCGAAGTGTGAATGTCAGCATTTTGATATTGTCAATAATGGCTACTGCTTAATTTTTCTTAATTTGCAGTGACTGCAGCAATATATTTCAATGCCAAGAGCTCTCTTGCAGTTGTCCAAATTTTAATTGGCTTGCTAGATTTTGAAGAAAATCATGGTGGAAAATCAGTCCTTCGAGAAAATTATAAGGGAAAGCTAGAGAAAGTAATTTGCGTCATCCTGAGCTTGCGTCATCTATGAAAAGCATGTAAAACCTGAATAAATAAAATGAAAAGAAAGTGAAAGGTCTGCGTTTGGTAGCTGACGAGACGATTATGTCGATTCAACAAGAGACAGGTATTTTAACTCTTTACAATAAAAAATTAAACACTAGGTGCTAATGCTTCTTTCAAAATTAGGTCATCAAGTCATACGTTTGTTTTTAATTCAGTGAGACTCTAAGAACAGCTTACTCCAGTTTTAATGTAATCTGAACTATTAAATTAATTGAGTCACAGAAATACGGTCTCCGTGTTTACATAAATTCCGTGTCTTTGCAGATCGGTTAGGGGAAAAGCCAGTAAAAGACGTCAATTAAAATGTGCTAAAATATTTTTGTATATAATACCTAACAAATTATGCATAAAACATTCAGTAAAGTTTGTATTACGTAAAACCTCATTTCAAGAAAAAGTGATTTTGAGTACAAACATGAGCATACAGCATAAGATTGAGCTAGAAATAATAGCATGTCGCGTCTGATTTAAATGTTGTAAGTTATTGAGATGGGTTCTAAAATAACTTTATGCTGTAGTTGATGTAGTGCACTAAGATTAAAATGCGTAATTCGCATTTGAAATTCATATTAAAGAAAATTGGACAAAAGTTGAAAATAAATACTGGAACACAAAGTCAAGTGTAGTACATAAGTCTATAGTAGGATCGTTACTCTTTAATACTCATTTTGAACAGAAAACAAGTAGGTATAAACCATTTTAGCATTAAAAGACATACAATAAAGTTATAATGAAGATGAGCTTGCATTATAACAAAACGGCCAATTAATTTACCAAAAACCAAGTACAAATACATAAATGGCAAAACAAACAACGAAATAATATTCATGTGTATGTACAGTTAGCAAATACTAGAACTAGCGATTTACAGGAAGTGAAGAAGTCGTCTCAGCTTAGAGTTGGCGTGTCCAGCGTATGACATTCCGGTGAGGAAGGCGAGCTTGTGAGCATATTGGCAAGGAGCAGGCACAGCAATCGTTCCAGACCAGTTGTAGTACATGTGGCACATCTTGAATGTGATGAGTTGGAGCTTGTCTGCATCAAAGTTGTTGTCATCCTGGAGAACGTTGTAGCAGCATGGACTGACGGTTCCTTGGCGGGCGGCGCAGGATATCAAGTAAAAGTCGTACCTACGTAAATATGGAGAAAACAAAGAGACATAAAGTATTACCAAAGAAAAAATTACTAAAAGGCACATTCATAATTGAGACTAATATTAAAGATACAATTTAGAAGTGTTATATGTGCAAGTACCGTTCTGGAAAGGTGACCACTTCATCCACAATTGTTCCAGGAGGTGGGTTTTGAAGATTCATCTTCATCATCATGAGTCGAGTGTTGATTCTTTTGGTGACCACAATGTAGGTTAGTCCAGGAGCTGCACGACCTGCGCTTGCGTACAATCCCTCCAGTCCCTTCTGAAAATAAAGAATATCATACAAAATATGTGTATTAGTGGGGGGTAAAGAAAATATTCCAAAGTTAAAGCTAAAAAAGAATAACAAGAGTACTTACTGAGAGTGCAGCTAATTCGGAATCGAAAACCACCTTGAGTTGACCTTCGCCTACACCATCGCGATACATGATGATCCGTTCGGGAAGTTCGCCGTTGTTTACATCTTGGTAATTGTGGCAGCACTCTAGAATAAAGATGTAATTGAAACCACACAAAAAAGGATTAGATTTGAAAATGTTAACATGATGATAATAAAGAATTTCTTTTTGCTAAAATAAACTTACTAATCATATCAGCCTGAATTGTGCTGGACAGCTCTTCGTTAGAGTTGAAGATGGAGGTTGTGCTGAAGTATTTGGTGAAGTTTGATGAGAATGTGGCCACCATAGCTCCAACGCTGCCACCTTTACTTCCCTTGGCTCCATGGTAAACGTCGAAACCAACAAACATTGTGCTCTTCAATGGAAGCTTCAGGGTCCAAGGCTCTCCTCCCAGCTTTGCATTCATCTGAACTACAACTTTGGTGGCGATGGACATGAGACCTTTAGACGCCACATTCTTTGCCAGGAAGCACTGACTCGGCACTGTAAAAACATAAAAAAAAAGAAATAGAAATGAGTTTTTTAAATGATTATACACAAAGAAGCATATGAGTAGCAGTTAAACTAATTAGGTTCATAATACACTAACCTCCGACATCAACAGCAAGCCGCTTTTTCACCGCGTTGTACAATTCCGCCTTGTTGTTGGGAAGAATGACAAAGATCATTTGCAGGTTTTGGATCTTGAGGACATCCTCCAGGGCCTGAAGGTAGCTTTGAGTTCGAGCATCAGTCACTTTGATTCTGCAACAAATAGAAAAATATAACAAGCATTAGCATTATAAGACCTATAAAATATGTAGTTAGTATTATTAATTCAAATTATTAAACAGTACGCACATTTGCTTAGGGTTGGCAACTTTCATGCTGAGAGGATTAGCCACTTTGGTCATGGTTCGCACCAGATTGTCCACTCCAGCAAAGTCCCGTTGTGGTACGACGATGGCCCACGTTGACAGGTCCACGGCAGAAAGCATTTGCTGAGCTGAGATTGCATATAATTAAAAAAAACATTAGTTTTGATTTCCAGTGAAATATAAAATAAATTTAATATGAGTAAGCTAATGGCTTACATCTGAACGCCATTGTAAAGTCTCCTTTATCGTCAACGGGATGAGTGCCCTTGGCAAAAGTCATGACTTCCCTTGGAAGAATGCGACCCTTCAACTCCACCAGCTTAGTGTCAAACTGCAACCCCCAGTTGGTCAGCTCTGTTTTAACCTGAAAATAAACAACAACAAAAATGATTTACCAATTAGAAGTAATGTTTGCCATCGTGCATTTTAGTATTTATGATATCTAATCTAGTAAATTAAATGGCATACCGTTGGGTTATCCACCATGCGCCTTAGAAAGTTGTTGAGAAGCGTTGCCTTTTCCTGTGGTCCCTGGTGCAAATACTTGCTCAGTTCCTTCATCAACGAAAAGTTGGCTCTCATTCCATCCGTTAGTCCGGTGAATTGGCAGAGTTCAGGAACAAGAAGGATGGAGCCCGTATCCCCACGATGAAAATCCTTCTTGCTTGGTTTGGCCATGAGCAGGGGTTGATCCAGATCCTGAATGACCTGTTGATACTTGTCTTTGTAGTAGTCAACAAGCGAAGTCATCTCCTTCCGAAACTCAAAGGTTGAGCGTGGATTTTTGTCAAATACCACGCTATCCACATGATACGTTTTCCGATTGTACGTGGTCATCACAATCGTGTTAGCCAGCTCAGTCGCCACTGCCTTCTGGAAAGCCACCTTGTTGTTCCCATGTGTCCTCTCCAAGTTTTTGATGAGCAGGAGCACAGAGTCGAGACGGAGGACTTTGTGAGTAGTCTCCACACATAACAGCATCTTCTCCTCGTGATGGCGAATTGAAGTGACGTAACCTGTAAAAAAATGTAAAAAGACACGTCCAAAATTAATTAAAGTAAATCAATTGAGAGTTGAACCAAGTAATAAAAAAAATAAAATAAGAGAAAGCAGTGAAAGTAATTTTACCAGGCCAAAGACTCAAACGCTGAGTAGGTAGCTCGATGGCAGCTTCTGGATCGAAAAAGTTTCTTCCCATTTCCTCCAGTCCCAGCGCGAACATGCACTTCCGGAGCAGCAGGTTGTAGATCGAGACGAAGACTGGACTTCCCGTGTCCAGCTTTCCCACAGGACTTACAATGATTTCGTGTGGTATGCCGTCTTTTGATTCCACATTAAACATCACTGCTTTGGGCTGCTCACCGTCGTCCGCTCCAAGTACTTTTGAGGTGTAGAGTACAGTCCCGTCAAAGATGTAGCCAAACGCCGTTTCAGCCGCAGCCTTCTTGAAGAGCTTCTTTCGAACAAATGTCTTGTCCTCATTTGGAGAAAAGTCCACTCGGTACTCGTACAAGGCCCAGGTTGGCGCAGTCTTTACTTCGTAGTAGTTGGCCTTCATTGAAATGATCGTCCCCTTCTTCCCAGTCTTCTCTTTGCCCTCTGGTCTGGAAACGATAAAGTCCACATCAGTCCGTAAGCCTCTTTTAGCCCCTCTTGTTGACTCATCTTGCAAAGTTGATACAGGTGCCTCCGTGGATTCGCCAGCAGAATGGGATGACGATGATGAGCGTAGGCCAAGTGTTTCCATGCTCTTCACTATCCCTGCACTATCAGTAGTAGTACCAGCACCGCTGCTGCTCAGGTTACCGAATGACCGAGTTGGAGACCGTCCACTAGTAGTAGCAGGTCGAGTTGGGGAGCGCGCCCGAGACCTTGCACGACCACGACCCATAGCAATTCGAGGACGTCCTGTATCTTCCATCTTGCTGGGTAGAACACAACCACAACCTAAATAAAGCATAAAAAATAATATATTTCAAATTTTAAGGCAGCCCTAATAAATATCAGAATCATAAGAAAATTTTAAAAAAATAAAACTTACTTCAACTTTCTTGAAGGGGTACAGTTTTTTCCAGATTCTCCAAAGCTGTCCAAAAAAAATATTTGCAAGCGCAAGTTGCAGTAGAATGGCTATAAACAAAAAACAAAATTACTAATGACATATACATGTACAATCAAACGCATTAATAATTCAAATGATAAAATTATTAAATGATTTTCAGGAAATATAACAAACTAAAAAAATTCTGCAAAAGTTCCCAAATAAATATAATGGAAATGGAAACATTTAGGGGGAAGTTAAAAGAAACTAAAACAAAACTAATGGAAATGAGAACATTTCGGGGGAACATTAGAAGTTAAAAAGCGAATGGAAATCTGGGAACATTTCGGGGGGAGTTTAGAAATTAAAAAAAACTAATGGAAATCTGGGAATACTTCCGGGGAAGATAAGAAATTAAAACAAAACTAATGGAAATCTGGGAACATTTCGGTGGAAGTTAAAAGAAATTAAAAGAAAATTAATGGAAATCTGGGAACATTTCGTGGGAAGTTAAAAGAAATTAAAACAAAACTAATGGAAATCTGGGAAGCTTTCCAAATAAAATTCTGAAACTTGTACAAATAATGGAGGAAACGGAAACATTTCCTAAATTTTTAAAAAATATATGAGAGTTTCTGAAGAAAGCTTTCAAACTTACCAGAAATACTTCAAACAAAGTTTTCAAACTCGAAAAATCGAAAGTTTCTATCAGAAAGGATACTCCGCAGTAAACAGAAGCTGTCCACAGAATGAAGTTCTATCACTAAAATCTCCCCTTTATATACCCCTCCGGTGGTCAAGAAAATGCATTGCGTATATGCGAAAATTGTCATCACAAAGGAATTCTATTTTTAGAAACGTAAGTTTCTTTGCACATCGGCCAAGGCCATTCATTCATTAATGCAACCAAGTAACTACACTTATCCATTTGTGCATAACGTTAAAACGACGTTTTTCTTGTTACGAGTATCATTATGTCACGTGATGCTGAAGTGATTGGCATAGCCTTGAACTTTTCAGGTCACTTATACGTTTATCCTTAAATATCAAAAGAATGAAAACGGAAAATTGGTTGATCTCTTTCGATTTATCAATTAATTAATCACTACTGTGTCAAGTAAAAACGAATTTTTGATGAGAGGAAATGAAAATGGAAACGTGGTTGATCTCCTTCGATTTATCAATTAAATTATTAAGATTTAATTAATATCATTGATGATTGAACACGGGTAGGCTGCCACACTGGTTCAAGGAAAACAAATTGTAATGAGAGTGAAAGCTAATAAACTTTTAATGTTTTGCAATCAATTTCTCTCAATCAAATCCGTAAATTGGAAATGAATGATATGCAAGCAGATTTGGAGAAGATGAATTTAGCCATAAAATTTGCATACATATTTATTCCCAAATTCATGAATTTAGCCATAAAATTTTCATACATATTTATTCCCAAATTGATGAATGTAGCCACAAAATTTTCATACATATTTATTCCCAAATTGATGAATGCAGCCACAAAATTTTCATACATATATTTATTCCAAAATTGTGGAAGACAGATTTGATTTTACGGAACCAAAAACATTAAGAATGATGGAGCATCTTTATGTCACGTGAATTGATTGACATAGCGTTGAACTTCGAAGGTCATACATACGTTTTTTTTAAACTATTAACTACTCAAATGGAAAAAAGGAAGCCTGAAAGATATTATCAATCAAAAAAGAATTGTGATGAGAAAAGAAGCTACAATAATTTTTTAGCTGATTATTATATTAACAATAAATATGGTTGAAAATGATAGTCATATTGAAATTTCTTCAAAATCTTAATTACAGATCATTTTAACCCAAATACAAAATGAGTACACCTTCGCCGGCATATAAAAAATCAAATCTGTCTTTCAAAATTTTATGGCTACATTCATCTTTTCCGAATCTGTCTGCATATCATTCATTTCCAATTTACGAACTTGATTTGCAAAGCTTTAAATTTTATTGGCTTCCACTCTCATTACAATTTGTTTTTCCTTGAACCAGTAGCAGCATACCCTTTGGCAATGATCAATGATATTAACTAACTCTTAATGATTTAATTTCTTGCTAAAACAAAGGGGATCAGGTAGGTTTTTTTATAATTTAGATCTTTTTGATATTAAAACGTAAAAAATATGACCTGCAAAGTTCAAGGCTATGCCAAACGTCATTTTAACGTTATCCATAAATGGATAAGTGTAGCTTCTTGGATGCAATAGAACAATGAAGAGAAGACTAAATGAATGGCCTTGACCGATGTCTCTAACAATAGAATTCCTTTGTGTTGATAAATTTCGCATATACGCAATGCATTTTCTGGAGTCACCGGAAGGGTATATAAAGGGGAGATTTTTGTGATAGAACTTCATTCTGTGGACAGCTTCTGTTTACTACGGAGTCTACCTTCTGCTAGAAACTTTCTGTTTTTACGAGTTTGAAAACTTTTTTGAAGTATTTCTGGTAAGTTTGAAAGCTTTCTTCAGAAACTCTCATATATTTTCTAAAAATTTAGGAAATGTTTCCGTTTCCTCCATTATTTGTACAAGTTTCAGAATTTTATTTGGAAATATTCCCAGATTTCCATTAATTTTCTTTTAATTTCTTTTAACTTCTACCGAAATGTTCCCAGATTTCCATTAGTTTGGTTTTAATATCTAAATTTCCTTCTGAAATGTTTCCATTTTCCATTGTTTTTGTTCTAATTTGGGAATATTCAGTTTTTTTGTTTGTTATAAATTCATGCAAATTTTGGAACATTTCCAGAAAATCATTCTATAGTTTGAATTATTATTGTGTATACTACAACTTGCAAACATTTTTTTGGAAAGCTTTGGAGAATCTGAATAAACGTACCCCTACAAGAAAATTGAAGTAAGTTTTATTTTTTTTAAAATTTATTTATAATTCTGATATTTATTAGGGCTGCCTTAAAATTTAAAATATATTGTTTTTTATTCTTTATTTAGGTTGTGACGTGACGTGTTCTACCCAGCAAGATGGAAGATACAGGACGTCCTCGAATTGCTATGGGTCGTGGTCGTGCAAGGTCTCGGGCGCGCTCCCCAACTCGACCTGCTACTACTAGTGGACGGTCTCCAACTCGGTCATTCGGTAACCTGAGCAGCAGCGGTGCTGGTACTACTACTGATAGTGCAGGGATAGTGAAGAGCATGGAAACACTTGGCCTACGCTCATCATCGTCATCCCATTCTGCTGGCGAATCCACGGAGGCACCTGTATCAACTTTGCAAGATGAGTCAACAAGAGGGGCTAAAAGAGGCTTACGGACTGATGTGGACTTTATCGTTTCCAGACCAGAGGGCAAAGAGAAGACTGGGAAGAAGGGGACGATCATTTCAATGAAGGCCAACTACTACGAAGTAAAGACTGCGCCAACCTGGGCCTTGTACGAGTACCGAGTGGACTTTTCTCCAAATGAGGACAAGACATTTGTTCGAAAGAAGCTCTTCAAGAAGGCTGCGGCTGAAACGGCGTTTGGCTACATCTTTGACGGGACTGTACTCTACACCTCAAAAGTACTTGGAGCGGACGACGGTGAGCAGCCCAAAGCAGTGATGTTTAATGTGGAATCAAAAGACGGCATACCACACGAAATCATTGTAAGTCCTGTGGGAAAGCTGGACACGGGAAGTCCAGTCTTCGTCTCGATCTACAACCTGCTGCTCCGGAAGTGCATGTTCGCGCTGGGACTGGAGGAAATGGGAAGAAACTTTTTCGATCCAGAAGCTGCCATCGAGCTACCTACTCAGCGTTTGAGTCTTTGGCCTGGTAAAATTACTTTCACTGCTTTCTCTTATTTTATTTTTTTTATTACTTGGTTCAACTCTCAATTGATTTACTTTAATTAATTTTGGACGTGTCTTTTTACATTTTTTTACAGGTTACGTCACTTCAATTCGCCATCACGAGGAGAAGATGCTGTTATGTGTGGAGACTACTCACAAAGTCCTCCGTCTCGACTCTGTGCTCCTGCTCATCAAAAACTTGGAGAGGACACATGGGAACAACAAGGTGGCTTTCCAGAAGGCAGTGGCGACTGAGCTGGCTAACACGATTGTGATGACCACGTACAATCGGAAAACGTATCATGTGGATAGCGTGGTATTTGACAAAAATCCACGCTCAACCTTTGAGTTTCGGAAGGAGATGACTTCGCTTGTTGACTACTACAAAGACAAGTATCAACAGGTCATTCAGGATCTGGATCAACCCCTGCTCATGGCCAAACCAAGCAAGAAGGATTTTCATCGTGGGGATACGGGCTCCATCCTTCTTGTTCCTGAACTCTGCCAATTCACCGGACTAACGGATGGAATGAGAGCCAACTTTTCGTTGATGAAGGAACTGAGCAAGTATTTGCACCAGGGACCACAGGAAAAGGCAACGCTTCTCAACAACTTTCTAAGGCGCATGGTGGATAACCCAACGGTATGCCATTTAATTTACTAGATTAGATATCATAAATACTAAAATGCACGATGGCAAACATTACTTCTAATTGGTAAATCATTTTTGTTGTTGTTTATTTTCAGGTTAAAACAGAGCTGACCAACTGGGGGTTGCAGTTTGACACTAAGCTGGTGGAGTTGAAGGGTCGCATTCTTCCAAGGGAAGTCATGACTTTTGCCAAGGGCACTCATCCCGTTGACGATAAAGGAGACTTTACAATGGCGTTCAGATGTAAGCCATTAGCTTACTCATATTAAATTTATTTTATATTTCACTGGAAATCAAAACTAATGTTTTTTTTAATTATATGCAATCTCAGCTCAGCAAATGCTTTCTGCCGTGGACCTGTCAACGTGGGCCATCGTCGTACCACAACGGGACTTTGCTGGAGTGGACAATCTGGTGCGAACCATGACCAAAGTGGCTAATCCTCTCAGCATGAAAGTTGCCAACCCTAAGCAAATGTGCGTACTGTTTAATAATTTGAATTAATAATACTAACTACATATTTTATAGGTCTTATAATGCTAATGCTTGTTATATTTTTCTATTTGTTGCAGAATCAAAGTGACTGATGCTCGAACTCAAAGCTACCTTCAGGCCCTGGAGGATGTCCTCAAGATCCAAAACCTGCAAATGATCTTTGTCATTCTTCCCAACAACAAGGCGGAATTGTACAACGCGGTGAAAAAGCGGCTTGCTGTTGATGTCGGAGGTTAGTGTATTATGAACCTAATTAGTTTAACTGCTACTCATATGCTTCTTTGTGTATAATCATTTAAAAAACTCATTTCTATTTCTTTTTTTTTATGTTTTTACAGTGCCGAGTCAGTGCTTCCTGGCAAAGAATGTGGCGTCTAAAGGTCTCATGTCCATCGCCACCAAAGTTGTAGTTCAGATGAATGCAAAGCTGGGAGGAGAGCCTTGGACCCTGAAGCTTCCATTGAAGAGCACAATGTTTGTTGGTTTCGACGTTTACCATGGAGCCAAGGGAAGTAAAGGTGGCAGCGTTGGAGCTATGGTGGCCACATTCTCATCAAACTTCACCAAATACTTCAGCACAACCTCCATCTTCAACTCTAACGAAGAGCTGTCCAGCACAATTCAGGCTGATATGATTAGTAAGTTTATTTTAGCAAAAAGAAATTCTTTATTATCATCATGTTAACATTTTCAAATCTAATCCTTTTTTGTGTGGTTTCAATTACATCTTTATTCTAGAGTGCTGCCACAATTACCAAGATGTAAACAACGGCGAACTTCCCGAACGGATCATCATGTATCGCGATGGTGTAGGCGAAGGTCAACTCAAGGTGGTTTTCGATTCCGAATTAGCTGCACTCTCAGTAAGTACTCTTGTTATTCTTTTTTAGCTTTAACTTTGGAATATTTTCTTTACCCCCCACTAATACACATATTTTGTATGATATTCTTTATTTTCAGAAGGGACTGGAGGGATTGTACGCAAGCGCAGGTCGTGCAGCTCCTGGACTAACCTACATTGTGGTCACCAAAAGAATCAACACTCGACTCATGATGATGAAGATGAATCTTCAAAACCCACCTCCTGGAACAATTGTGGATGAAGTGGTCACCTTTCCAGAACGGTACTTGCACATATAACACTTCTAAATTGTATCTTTAATATTAGTCTCAATTATGAATGTGCCTTTTAGTAATTTTTTCTTTGGTAATACTTTATGTCTCTTTGTTTTCTCCATATTTACGTAGGTACGACTTTTACTTGATATCCTGCGCCGCCCGCCAAGGAACCGTCAGTCCATGCTGCTACAACGTTCTCCAGGATGACAACAACTTTGATGCAGACAAGCTCCAACTCATCACATTCAAGATGTGCCACATGTACTACAACTGGTCTGGAACGATTGCTGTGCCTGCTCCTTGCCAATATGCTCACAAGCTCGCCTTCCTCACCGGAATGTCATACGCTGGACACGCCAACTCTAAGCTGAGACGACTTCTTCACTTCCTGTAAATCGTTGTTTGTTTTGCCATTTATGTATTTGTACTTGGTTTTTGGCAAATTAATTGGCCGTTTTGTTATAATGCAAGCTCATCTTCATTATAACTTTATTGTATATCTTTTAATGCTAAAATGGTTTATACCTACTTGTTTTCTGTTCAAAATGAGTATTAAAGAGTAACGATCCTACTATAGACTTATGTACTACACTTGACTTTGTGTTCCAGCATTTATTTTCAACTTTTGTCTGATTTTCTTTAATATGAATTTCTAATGCTTCACCAATTAGTGCACTACCTCAAATACAGCATAAAGTTATTTTAGAACCCATCTCAATAACTTGCAACATTTAAATCAGACGCGACATGCTATTATTTCTAGCTCATTCATATGCTCATGTTTGTACTCAAAATCACCTTTTCTTCATATTTTGGTGACGCTAATGTATTTTTATACACTGGCCAAATTGAGTTTTTTCGCACATTTAAGGCATGGCTAGGCTCAAATAAGAATTATTGAACTGTTATTAAGCATACGGGTGTAAGAAAAACAGTTTATTTATTTGGTTATTTTAGTGACCAAACTGCCAAAAAGGTCGACCTGAAATTGAGGCCCCATTTGGGGGCAGCACAGGTCATATTTTAAAAATCTAAAAGAAGTCCCTATTGCCCAATGCGTTTGCCTACAAAACACAAAAAGAATCAAGTCAATACATTAAACCGTTTTCGCAGAAAATACGGACCAGTAAACCCTGTTTTGGTCGCCTTTTGCCCCATAACACAAAGGGGAGTGAACTGGGGTGACCCAAAACCCCATGTTTCACCATAACTTTTTATGTACTGTCCGATGGTGCATACATCGTGGGGTCAAAAAAAGGTGTCGGTGATTTCATACTTAAATCCCGAATAGTTCCTCACGTATAATAAACGAAATCGAAAATTAACGATACAATTTACTAAATTTCTGATTGCAGTGATGTATTCTAATTCAAGGGCGACCGTTTCAGAGAATGGATGAAAAAAGAAGACAATCGTACCATATTAGGAATGTCTTACAATGAAGTCATGTTGGAAATCTCGTCTCCCAGTTCAATTGGATATATGGCCGTGGAGCATTCTTCATCAATGACTCAACCCTTATTGGCGTAAGCTAAATATTTTATGTGCGAATTAATTTCAAGGTTTTTTAAGTAATAAAACCCATGCATGACGTATTTCTCATTATAACTGTGGTGGCTGTCCTAAAATGTTAAAAAATGAATAAAATTGTTCCTTTTATAGTTTGCAAGCGTCGTGGCTGCGTATTTTCTTGGAATTGTTGAAACTCGATTTACAGGGTGAAATGGAGCATCAATGACTTGTGTGGAAAATCAGTTACTGGATGGAGTTCAAAATTTTATAAATTGGTTGATGGAACACGAAAATAATGATTTGAATTTTAATAATCCCTATATGACTTTTTGTCAATGCCTTGTCAGCTAAACTTTAGAATGCATAGTGTATGAAAATTTATTGTACGTCTAAATTATGGCAAGTCATTTACAAATATTTTTCGATAATCATCATATGTAACATAATGTTGTATGTGCGAATGTTAATGTTGCTGCAGAATTGAATTAGCCAAAATTTATCAACTTTCTTTTGCGTGCGCTTGAAATTGACTTCAAATATTCACTTCTCAAATTGGACTCTTTCCTATTTGCTTGTTTTACCACAATTTTAATAATAATTTTATTGTCTTACACTTTAGTAACTAATATAATAAGGCTAATAATTAACGGTAATAATAAGTAAGTAATAATTTCAGACGTAACAGTATTATTGTCTCTAATAATGTAAAGTAATTCATAGCAAAATTTTTTAACACGTCATTCACATACGATCACAATCGATAAACCTGTTCTTTGCATAGGATACCTATGCACATAATATTATGCAGAAGATAGTAAGATCAGAATTTTAATGAAAAATATTTAAATTATTTAGCATTGATAAACAAGTTAGATTACACTCACATGAAGTGAATAACAACCTGTCAATACACTCAAAGTGACTCTTTCTACTTCGATTTATAAGTTTATGTAAAACAATTAAGATTATAGCTTATTCATTCCATTTAATTTTTAATGTACGTCTATTTATCATTTCCACAAACAATATTTAAAAATAGCAATAGCTTAACATTCCTGCATGCGTTGGAATTCATAATCCAAAAAACATTCTATTAAAAGGTGAATTTAATATCAAACAACCTAACTTATGCATAATACATAAGTGAATAAATCAAATAGCTAAAAAAACAATATATGGATTCATATGGATTCAAGCCTGCTACGCGTTCTGGAATCAAATTGGTATGGAATTAACTCTAGTAAAAGATGACCATACAACCAAATAGCTAATTAAACTACTTTCATAATAGCTCACAAGCAAACACAGCCTTATTATGGCAAGTTTCTAGCTGGAAGCAAATAACGAGCTTGTGGCACCTTCACTTCATCTAAACAGCTCAGCTCAAAGACCAATGCCTTCACGTTAGGTTCGATAGGCTTCCCTGTCCTTTGTTGGACCACCTTCAATAATATCCCACAAATTTAATTTTGCATACATATAAATAAAGGAAATTGAGAAAACAAAAGCTCGTATTTGTCATTAAAGTAGCTTACATCACTCAATTTTGTTTCCAGCAGCCTTTGTTCTTCATTATTATCTAAGGATCCAAAAAACGCTCGGCCATAAAGCGTACACGCGTCGTGATTAAGCATGGTGATATCCAGACTATGCTCGCTAATGAAGTGATTCAAAAACTGCTGAAGAGTCATCTCCGTCCCATCCTCCATTGCCCCATCCCCACTTACCTCAAACCGGTCCCACAATGTCCACTCAACCTCTTTGTATTTATTCTTGGGAGCTTCGACAGGCTCACTAAACCCAAAGAACGGAAGAGCTAGATTCACGAAGCCATTTTTGAACGCTTTAACATCATCACCAGCTTTTCCTTGAGCCAGTTTTAACAACTCCAAACACACAAGTCCTGATACCACCGACGTGGTGGTGGCAATAGCTGGGATGATTTTTCCAACAATCATCTTTGATGTGAAACGGTCCACAGGAAGGATTTTGTAGTTTGACGCACGAAGGTTGGACGCTGCCACTATAAAGTCGACATGAAGATTGTGGTCATCATCCTTTTCAAATTCAAGTGGAACGAGTCTCAATCCCTGTTGAAAGAAACAAATTGTATAAATATCTTATGCCCCAAGATTAGGAATATATTAGGAATAAGTACATTAACAAAAATATAGAATCTAGGGAATGTGACTTACGGAATTCATCAGATATTCAGCCGAAGGAATTTGAGCCGCGAGCTCTTCAATCCTGTATTCAACAATTTCCGATGCGGCAGGGTCCTCCGCATCCGCAGCAATCTGCTCTTCAGCTTCAGAACGAGGTTCAAACTTTGGAACCTAATAAGAAAGAAGGATTCATAATTCACACTTACGTAATGTTATGTAAAACACAATAGTTTAAATTTAAAAAATGGTCCTAGAGACTACCTGTATTGTACTTGCAACAGCTGTGACCACCCCTTCATCCCTAATTTGTGGCATCCCATACATTGAAGCCCTGAGGTTTGCTGTACAATACAAAAATTCATTGGTCAGTTCTTGGATTTCACTCCGTTCCATCCCCCAATTAAGTGGTTTAGGACGTCTTGTGGGCCCTGACCAGAGTGGAGTTCCATTTAAAGAAACGGAATGGTCGGGAAAGTCTAATAGCAACTGCTGAATCTGATTATTAAAAAGCTTCTCCCAAAGAAGTCTGCTCCACCTCACACAGTCATTAAAATCTCTGGGCCTCTCATCCACCAACATTTTCTTCACACTCTCAACCTTCTCCAAGCCCTGGAGACCCAATAAGCAAAGTGTTTGATCAATGAAAGTTCTGGAATCGATGAGATAATGTTGAGCATCTTCTCCTGCCACCTTGAACACCTCTTCAAACAAGTTCCTTGCCCATTGGAGTGTATGCTCAATAGCATGTGGGAAACAATTTACTGTGCAGCTAGGAATATGTTTCTCTGGTGGCTCTTCTGGAGATGAACCGTAGGATTCTGTAAGGTGGGGTATTACGACCTGAGTGCTTCCTTTCGTTCCTAAAGTTCCAGAGTCTAGGAGAGGCTTTCGGAAGTATACACATCGTTTGTCAACGTAGAGTCGAGCGTCAATAGTGTCCAATGCGGTGGCTACGACATCAATTTTCTCAAAGAAATCTTCATTAAATATATTTTCTGTATCTGGACACACACGGTGCTCCTGGTACTCAATATTGAAGTGCGGATTCATGGCTTTTACTGCGACTGCAGCAGTTTTAGATTTTGGTTGTCCAATATCCGTTTGACGGAACAAAAACTGTCTGTTGAGGTTACTTGTTTCTATCAGGTCCATGTCAGTAACGTGTGTTTTACCGCTTCCGGTGGAAAGCCCTAACATGGCAAAGTTCTTTAGTAGCTCACAGCCTGCAAATATGAAATGATAACAATAAGGTTTCACATTTCAATGTATGTAACACAATAAAGAAGCATAATTTTAGTCTAAAAATACGGCTTACCAATAGCGCCAGCCCCGACGACAAAGTAGCTCAGGTTTCCCAGGGTGTCTTGAAAAGGTTTTCCAAACACAGCAATCTGAGCAGCGTACCTTGATTCCGGAGCAGAGTACATGGTCTCCTCCACAGATCTTTTGAGATTACCTTGTTCATCCAGGTTAGCAAGCGTCTCATTAGAAAGACACTCCAAGGCATCATAGAACATCCATTGAAAAATTGGCATGAATTTGCCACTGCAAGCTTTCATCACTTCTTGTGCGACAACCCCTCCAATGAAACCGTTCATGGGACAAACCTGCCCAGCCGCTAAGTAGCTTAAGAGTCTTCCGAGTTTTAAGTCTAGTGTTATTCCCTTCCGTGATGCTATTTCTATCGCCAATTCCACAATAACTGACGCATATCCTTCATTCCAAACCTCAGGAAGAATTCGATTTTGAGTCTGAAACATGTCCAAGGCAAGAAAAGCAACGTGGAGGGTGCTCAATCGCTCTGTTTTTGTAGAATCGGTGACCACAAACTCAGGGGCTTCCTTGCTCTCTCCAAACGACTTAAATTCCAGTATCTTAGGCATCTTCACTTGTGTCACAATACCACCACGAATGTAGTCAGAGTATTCTGGATGGAAAATGAAAGCATTTTTAAAAATTAAAATTCAGTTGCTCAAAAGTAATTTCTACACATTATTTTCTTTGGAAAAATATTTTCCATACATACCTCTAGTGTTATGAAGAATTCTAAAGGTGTATCGCCCAATGACTTCCACTTCCACAGGTGGAATCTCATTGAGTTCTTGCATTCCCACGATATTTTTAAAAGTGACAAAATCCCCATCATGCAACCCATGAGGAGAGTGATTCAAAGTTGTGACGACCCCTTTTGATTCCTTTGTGATAACGGCCACCTCTACCTCTGCATTAGTAGGATTCTCTCCACATGAATCAAGGACTTTGAAACCCTTTCCAAAGTCGCAAAAAATTCTTGAAAACAGACCCATCGTCTCAGCAAACACGATAAAAATGCCACGTTCATGACATAAATCACAAAAATTCTCCAATGAGCGTGGTTCGAGGTCGGGGTCCAGTTGCCAGGGTCCATCAGTCAACACGACGACTTTGACTCGGGTTACCAACAAATAATGAATTGACAGGGGTGCAGCAGTGGTCACAACTTTGACATGTGGATTCAATTCCCTTAACTGCTGGACGGAAGCTTCCGCTCGATTCCTCCCCAAATCAGTATCCTTTAAGTAAAACTGGGAAGACAGGTCAGACCAACTAGTTTTCTTTGTATCTTGTAGGATAACGCCGTTTACTCCCCCAAGGATAACATTCTTTGCAACCTCAACTCCAAGTCCACCAATACCAGAAATTAGGACGTTGCAGGTAGCCATCTTTGTCATAGCATCTTTGCCAAGGACATAAAGTTGTCTTGAGTAAAAGCCTTCATCAATGTCATCATTGGTTCCATTTTCATCTACTGCTGAATTTGCACCAACAGATGTACTTGGCATTGGCGACTGCTGTGACTGTGATGCCCCATTGCCAAGGGATGATGAAGATGTTTCACTGAGCCGAGGTCTTTTTCTCTGAGATGAACTCGAACTGCCACCACCACCAGGGGGAAGGGGAGGAGGCGTTGACATTTTCAACTTGAGACGGTTGACGTGGTCGTTAGATCTAAAACAAAAAGGAAGATTAAATCATTTCTTAGCGTACTTTATACCTAGAACAGAGAGGTGGCATTGTGGCACATACCACTATTATCCCGAACATTTAACTTTAAAATTATCTCTTCACATTGTTATTGAAATAAGTTATATAATGATGACGAAACATTAAAATGCAGCTTTTTTTATCCAAAAAAACGCGTTCGAACGTTAAGGACGCTTTCGTAACCGTGATCATAACCCATTACCTAACATAAGGTAATTATTTTAACCTTACGCTAACGAAAAGGGGGTTTTAAATCATTAATGCAACAGTTGGTTTTGTTTTGATGTCGCATAAATGAAATAACTCACCCTAAAAGGGTAACTCCTATCAAATAGTGAAATAAGCGCTGCTTTACTGATGGCTGACTTGACTAACTATTTTTTTTTAAATTCAGTAAGTTTGCAAAACAACGGGAACAGATTTGCTGACAGATTGCACGGCACCACGGAAAGATAACATGTTCTGATATTGTTTCGTTCTAGTAAAAATGAGAAATTTAATACGCTCCGGGATATAGGGGCAAAATGCAACCGAGGGCCATTCTGTTGAGCCGGAGGTGTATGAACAAAGTAAGCAAGCTTTAAGATTTTTATGCATTTTTTATGTTTACGCTATAAAGCAATTTTTGTACATTTTTCACTTGTACACTTTAACAAACCATATTTTGGTTTTTAACCCCACATAAATACACGTAGTTTTATGGCTTACCGGCTTACACCACATTTTTGGACAGCTAGCTACATTAATGATATTTGGCAATTAACAAAACCACACTGCCACAATGACAGGAAAAGAAACAGTTTGGGTTAACCACCGGAAAACAACAGCTCCTGTTTTTATTACTTTGACCACCGATGACTCTACATGCGAGTAGCATTTTGAGGAAAACGAGAAAAGAACTGCAATATCAAGGGTTCCGTTTCAAAGCATCACATCACTTGCACCAAGAAGAACCTGCTTTGCATTCATCTACATTGATAAAGCCCTGTAAAACTTGGCAACATAAAGAAGACATGCGCAAAACAATTGGAGATTATGTTGTTCCCAGGTTGTTTCCAACTTGGATAATGAAAACATTTGTTACCGAATTCCCATCACATCACAGGTTTCTTATTCATGTTAGACGAGGGCACGATTCACAAACCAATATTCTGACACCCTATTTATATGACACGGTGCTTATAATGGAATATGCATGGAGACGATCAACGTTGTTTCAATGAGAGTTTCACCACATCAGACGGGCTAAAACTCATTACTTCGTTTCTCATTTTAACATCCTTATAGAATAAAAAACGATGTAGTTATTTAAAAATTGTTCCTGCCATTTTAATACACGAATGCGGCTGTGGCAAACTGAAAAAACAATAAGCAGTTATGATGCAGATGATTTGATTAACTTAATACCTAGGATACAAACATCCCTTTTTAATTGAAACTTTAATAACATGAAATATGAGCAAAAATGTACCAAATAAATATTTAAATTCCATGTACTCACCTTTTCCGTCCCCATTTGGAATATACTGTGTAAATCTTTTAGAATGAAGTTGAAAAATAATCTCATGATGATGCCCAGCGATGATGGTAAACCAGTATTCCTCTGGAACCTCTTGATGAGCCTTATTGGTATTTTACTCTCAGATATTTTCATCTCACCTGCTGCAGGTAAAACGAGACTGAAATTCCATTTCTAATAATTAGATTACACAAGTAATTATTGAAGTTCAGAAATTCAATTCAAGCTTACCTTTTTTCATTTTAAAGCAATCAAGTGCTACGACTGCCGGAACTGTCCTGAGGTTCCAGATCCAAATAATGAAAAAACAATCCAATATGACTGCAACCGGGAAGACCCTCACTCTGACACCTCCGTTTTTTGCATGAAGGTCGTCCGCCATGAAGGTTTTGTGGATCGAACGTGTGCCAACAAGCTTATGATTTTGGTAATAAGTGTGACGAGTTTGTAACTGGGAAGTTGAAGGTCCTCAACAAAGTATGTTTCTGCGAATCCGATTTTTGCAATGGGGCCCCCGTTTTCGGAGGGAGGGTAGTGGTCATTCTCGTGGTGGGTGTCATGCTGTTTGAATTTCTTGTCAGAGCCGGAATGTTTCAACTTTGAATCATCATTCATCTTCTTTATGAAAAATTTCAATTTTTCCTCAAAATAAATGAAAGAAATAAACTTAAGATTTTATTGAAAATAAATTTATTTCCGGTTTCTTTAAGCATGTCCATTTAATTTATGATAGATAAAAATTATATTAAACGTGTTGGGGAATCAAGAGAAATTTGGCCGTGATGATTAGGTAGGTGAACATCAACAACTGCATGTTGTTAGGAACCGACTCCAGAAGAGATGAAGCTTGATTACAGAAGTCGGTATCGCAGTAGCACATCTTCTCAAATTTTTCCCCATATATTTCACAGTAGAATCCTTTCTTTTCCATTTGGACCTCGTGAGTGGCAGTGGCACAGTGTCGCAATATGGTGCCATTCTTCTCCACCTTTTCACACCGATTCTTTTTAGGTCTGCAGTTGGTGGGGTTCAGAGGTTCCGTGCAGTTTTTGCAGTCGTAGCATTTGAGACCTGGAGGAAATAGACGGAAGAGGAAATTTTTTTCAGGTTTAATTACTCTTGAGCTATTTTCGTTGTGTTGAACTGTCTGAAACAATGTCAAATGTGTAGGCAATCAAAGTTTTACCTTCAGCTGGTGATATGCCGAATTCTAAGGGGAAAGCCAGTAAAAACAGGACCATGAAAGGAAGCAAAGACATCTTTTGTGATGACAGCAACATAATATTCTGGATTCACATAATATACTTATGAGGTAGTGTTCAATTATGAATTAGGGTAACGGCTCTTAATTGAAATAGAATCATCCGGGGGGAAAATAAAGATGTAAAAAAATCTAAATGTTTTTCAAGGGTGCATGTTGACATGACGTCGTTATAGAAACGGTTGGTAAGTGATGATGTTTACAGGTCGAATGCTCTTGAAAATTTCAACAAGACAATTTAAACCCCACTGCTGACGATGATACTTCAAGACAAACGTAATTTGTTTTTATGTTTAGAATTAAAAATTAAAAGATTAAACTCTTCCAATCTGTCTTCTATACACTGACTGATTACGACATTGAAATTCATGATGTTGATGTATAACTTTACTTCCGTTGAGAGTATGGTTTGACTTCCTTGAGAAATCTTATTATTCAAGATTCAATTATAATTGGAATCACAGCTTGCTTACGGCAACCTTCAATCAAAGTCGATCATTTGTTAGCAAATGATTATGTCTTCTTGAAGAGTTGCGTAATTTCCCTATTGTCTCAGTTTTGTCATTGCTACATACGAGGGTAAAGTTTGTCCAATTCTTTAGTAACTACGACTACTGGCTAGGCAGACAAATTTTTATAAAACATTCTCTAATATTTGTTGATTTGGGTATTTGAGAATTTTAAGAACCTTCCCAATTCCGTATCTTAGGAATTTCTATACATTGCTTTATCTATGAAAAATTAGTTGACTGAAATAGGAGAGATTAGTTTGCTGAAACCCAAAGTAGTAATCAGTATGGCAGGATCCAATACAGATCAAGACAACTCTTCTACCCCTCTCTTATCTACCGAGGAGGTTGATGACGCCACCTTCTTGAGCTCAGGACGACGTGGTTATGAAGCATCCAATATTGAAGATCGCCGACAGCAACTTCTGGAGGAAAAGCGAAAGGTTGAAATGCGGACACTGGAGTCGTCTTTTAGGTCATTGAATATGATCCATGAGTCTGAAGAAATTGGAACTGCAACAGCTCAAGTTTGTTCTTTTTATCAATATTCAATATGTTGATGAATTTAAAGGGATTAATTAAGATTTCATCAATTTTTTATGTTTTCCCTTCCACCTTCAGGAGCTGACACGACAGCGTGAGCAGTTACAAAATGCAGAGCACAAATTGGATCAAATGAACTCCTCCCTCAAGTCTAGCCAAAGGCACATTCGCGGAATCAAGGTAGTTATTAATGTTATTATTAGGATGATTCGAACATATTGACGGCCAATATTTTGCAGACATGAAATGAAACCTTGATTTATTTTTATCATGTTGTTTTAGAGCTGGTTTGGAGGTATCAAAAATTATTTCAGCGGTTCCAGCAAGTCTGAGACTGAGACGACTCCAAGTATAAACCAACCATCATCATCATCACCGAATACCAAATCTGAGTTGGACAAGGATCAGGCACCACGACCTCGGAGCAAGTTGGCGTCCGTTTTGGAAAATCGTGTGCAGGCTTCTCATGGTGGAATTGGGAGCCACCCAACAGAACGATTCCGCTCTGAAGCAATGTTGGAAAGCAAGGATGTAGATGAGCTGTTGGATCGTAATTTGGATATGATGGGAGACTCAATTTCTCGACTGAAAATGCTTGGTCTAAGTCTTCAAGATGAATTGGGACTTCACAATGAGTTGGTGGATCGTATTACTGTCAAGTCTGAGGATGTTGATTCCAAGGTGACTCAACAGCACAAGGATATTAATCGAATTCTAAAAAAGTGATTATTTCAAAACAAACTTGTTATTCAGACTTATTTATTATTGTAATTTGATACTAAAAATTCAACTGATTAAATCTCAAATTTGTTTCAACAATTGTCACATGTAACGATAAGGCGAGATTATTTTAGCAATTAATTATATATGAAGTGCACGATACCATAAAAAATACAATGCACGTCAATCTGAGAAATATTATCACTTGTTTCCAATGATAATGAACATGAAAACCAACTGCCTTCAAGCCCGAACGTCTCTGACGTATTGTTGGAGCGCTCTGGAAAAGTTCTCACAAAAACAATCTGTTGCATAGGTTATTCAGTCCGCATATATGAAACATCTCGGGTACACACTACATAATAAATTTACATGTTGGAGCCATATTTACAAGTTTTTCTGAAAATTGAAAAAAAATGGAGCACACCAAACACCAAAACGTTGAAACAGAAGTTACATGGAAATACAAGGAGATTCTGAAGTCAAATGGGATTCAGGATGAAGTTTCCCAAGTAATTTTAACTGACTCTGGCCTACAGGGTGAAGGAATGGGAAGCCAAACTCAACTTGTCACTCTCAATTTTCAAAATCCAAATGTGAAACCTTTGAATCTATTTGTTAAAGTGCATTTTGACCACGCATCCCATTCTGAAATGGTGGAAGAAACTAAACTTTTTGAGAAGGAAGCAACATTCTTCATGCAGTATGTTCCTGCTGTCAAAGAATTCTGCAAATTGAAAGGGTATTAAAGTTGTCTTTCATTGAATCGTCACATAAATTGATTAAAAGGATGTAATAAATAAATTTATAATTTTATTAGTTGTGAAAGCCTTGCAGACATGTACCCAAAATGCTATTATGGTGATAATAGCATGCTAGTTTTTGAAAACTTGGTGATAGAAAAAGACTACAAGTTGCTAGACAAGGCAGAAAAGCATGATTTGGAAACTACAAGGTAAAATGTTTGAAATTATACGGGTTTGTGTGAGCTATCATTTATGTCATTTCAAATTGTAAATTTATAGCGTTGCAATGAATACTTTGGCAAAACATCATGCAATATCTCACGCATTTATTAAGGAGTTGGGAGGTCCTTCAAATTTCTTTAAACGATTTAAATATCTCGACTTTGAAGTGTACTCACAACCAACTGCAAGAAAGGTCACTGAACCCCTACTTGATAATGGGATTCGAGCGAATATTAAAATTTTGCAGGTAATAAGTCAAAAGTGATATTATATTCATTCTGAAACATTTTTTAAATTACCAAGTACACTTGGTCCGAGCTGTTAACTAAAACATTGTTAGAAAAGTAATATTCCAGGGAAGGTCGAGGTGATTGAGTTTTTAAATTCATACATTGGAAAAGCATATGATGACATGTTGGATAATATTATCAAGTATGACCCAGAAGCAGAACAACTTTTCGTTCTAAATCATGGGTAATTTACATATATATAAATACAATACTTATTATCTACGCCGTTTTTTATTAAACTATGCTGAAATGTATGTATTCATATTTGTTATAACAACCCAGCGACTATTGGAATAACAATATGATGTTCCTGAAGGACCAAGAGACAAAACAGTTTCTTGGACACTTGACATTTGACCTACAGGTTATATTTTTTTTAGCATTCCATCGCCTTGGATCTGTTACTCAACTACATGTTGACGCGATGATTTTCATTTGCATTTACAGCTCACCCGCTTCAACTCACCGTGTGTGGACATTGGAGTGTACCTATTCACCAGTGTCAAACCGGATGTTCGTCGAGCACATTTGAAAGAAATATTGGGGCAATACTACAATGACCTTAAGCAAACTGCTTCAACTTTGGGCCATTCTATCCACCTTTCTTTTGAGGTTCATATTTCTCTCTCAATTCATAAAGATAAATATATATTATATTTGATTTGCAAAAAATTAAAGGGTATTTGTGTATTTTTTAGGAGTTTTATCTGACATTTCGTAAGAAACTCAAGCTCGGCTTTTGGTTAGCAATTTGTCTTCACATTGGAGTTGGCTTTGCAGCATTCAAGGATTTTGATGTGAATGAAATTGGGGACTTTAAGAATTTATCTTGCGCTTTGGACAAGGTGTATCAAAAGTGGATAGATTATAATTCAGAAAAAGCTGAAATGATTGCAAAAACTTTGGTGAACTTTGTAGGTGAATACAGGCACCTGTTAATTGAGTAATTACTACTATTTAATTGATTGAGGAAGCAATAAAACTTTTGCCAATTTAATCACTTAATTATTGCAGTACTTAAGAAAAATTTACAACTTAGAATGGATATTGATAGCAAGTCAGACAATTAAATCTTTGTCAACGAATAAAGTAAAGCAATGTGTCCGCTCCGCTACAAAACTCGCGTCTCACTTAACTCAACATTTCTAGGGAAAAAATATAATATTGTTCGAATCAACTCTACATAATATTTAACTTTCCAGCTTGCAATGTATAATGTTTACTTACGACAGCGTTATTAATACAGTCATAGAATTGATTTGCTTCCGGGGAGTTACATGCAGGCTTTTTCTCATTGAGAATTAGTTGCACTAAAGGAAAGAGTTATTACAACTGGCGTCCAGTAATACATATATTATGGCTTTGGGTAATCTGTTTTACTTACGAGTTGCGTTGCATTCCACCTTAATTTTTTCCATCAATTTTCCACTCATCTCTGTCCCAAAAGATTTTAAAAGAATTTCGCGGGGGTCGGTAACAAAATTATATTGCCTGACTTCTTTCAAGCCCGCTCCCTCATCAATCCAATCACCGCCATGTTCCATGGTGAACTGGTATGCCATACAACCCTTGTGACATTGTTCAAAATCAAAGTACGTCTAAAATGAAAAAAATAAGGAATAGTACACTTTCCAACAGAAGAAGACACTAATTTGATAGTTTGGAAAGTTAAGATATCTAGTTGCCCACAGCCCCATAATCAGAGCGTTCTTCGTGTTCGTATAAGTACATCTAAAAGTGGTAAAAATGACGAAACATTTCTCAATCAAAGAAAATGGAGAATAACTATAATAATGATATTTTGGAAATTATACACATGCCTGCTCCCTTTCACGATCTGAGTTTCTCCACATCACTATTGATTCACATTCATTGTGTTGATAATAAACGTTTCTTTTGTCGAAAACTGCATGGCATGAAAAATCTGGGAATAACTCAAACTACGTTTGAAAAGATTTAAAAAGTGGATTAATAGGAATTACTTTAACTAATGGCATATTTACAAATATGAGAAAAATTACATATACCAAAAAAAAACCTACTTCAATGTCAGGATTAGGCGTCACGGAGTATCTGCATGCACCTGTTACAGGAAACCATTCGGCGTAGTCATAACCTAGTTCATAGAAGTTTGGTTCACAAACCCAATGGATGTCATTTACATCCTCTGCTCCATCATTCCCTTGGCATTGAGGGTGGAGCAATGCTGTGATGCCCTAAAAATGAATATAAATATACATAGAACCCATTTTTGTGTATAACTTTCCTTAGTAAGGCAACTTACCAAAACCGCAACCAATAAATTAGCGAAGTACATTGTTGCGTATGAACTGATGATCAGACTCTCTTTGAATGCCTGATTGCTCTTAAGTTGTTCCAGTGGAGGCTAAATTATAACTGATAAATTTTGTAAAATGTTAGCATTAGCAACAAATGTGCTAGTCTAGTCTAGTGTCAACCGATTTTACTATCTGCGTCATCGTAATTGCTCATTAATTGGTTAATAGATTTAGGGAAGGTTAATTATTGTCATTTAATAACACCAGAAAGCATGCAACACACAGAAAGCTAGACGAGATTAAATTTTTTATCAACGTGTTCCTGCCAAGCCGTTCAAATTATATGTACATATAATGTCGTTAGTAATAACTCATCATCACTTTTAAGCAATTTGTGACAAAACTACGTCATCGCAATGCTCATTTAGGAAACCCTCGTTACCCAGTAGAGCAGTTAACTTGGTTTATTACCGTTCACTTAAATATTAATTCCATCAATTAAAATAATGGGGATACTCACGTCAGGTATTATCGTGATTGTGTAAGTTATCAGCGTAAGGAACTAACTTGATGACGTGAGTGGTAAAAATTTCGATGCGTCGTTAGTGATGTATCATAACTTTAATCCTAACAAAATCTTACACAGACAACTGACCTTTTTTATCCAGTTATCTGTGTAAGCTTCGTAACCAACCCTTGCCATTGTAAAATTTCGTTAATTTTAACGAAGGTTCGTAATTTGTGTAAGTTATGTTACACAATCACGATAACGACATTAACGTCACTGACGTGAGTATCCCCAATATTTCAACAGATTTTACGCAAATGTTTTTGCATGCAAAACTCTTTAACGATCGTAGGGAAATATACAATGTCAGTAAAAATTAACGAAATGCGTTAAAATTCTAGATATATGGAAACCTTGTTCGCAAGGTTTTAGATGTTCTTCAATGCTGGCTAACAACTACTTACAATACACGCTTTCTTAATTTCGAAATCGTGATATTTGACCAAAACTTATGTTGATATAAATTTTCAAATTGGTATGATGAATTGGTTTTGTTTGGAATTCCATGTTAAATTTCTGAATTATAGTAATTGAGAAACAAGTTTGGGAAGAGATTCATAAAAGAATTTTCTGTCAATTCCAAACCTTTCTGCATTACTACTGCACCCATATAGTTATAATATCATTGACATGCATAAATATTATTTCGTTTCAGGGATTTTTTTGAGTTCCAATAATTTATCAACATGAATGAATTACGCAATAATGAAATTAATTTTTCATTATTGCGGTTCATTAGCTTGTTTGGGGGTTCAAAAATTATTTCGGTGGTTCCATGAAGAATCTAGGTTGTGTTGCATATTCCTACGCACAAGACCATTCCACCAACGATGTTCAGGTTTGTTGTAAATACCAATATCACGATCGCTTTCAACTTTGAGATGTATTATATGGCTATGCGGCTACTAGATACTTCACTTCAACGTACCGTACCGTGTCTGATATATATTATGGAATATTCTCTTTCATGAACCAAAATCAAATCATAAATATATATATGAATATCACTCTACGCGACTGGTTCTTGCACATAACATGCTATTGTATAATTGCATGGCAAGTCCAAATGATCTTTCTAATGCTTCCATATTCAATAAAACATATTGTGGGATTTGGGTGCTCACTCACAACGTTAAAGTTTCATTGTCAAACCCGATGTACCTAGCCTGGAAAAACTCGTCAAATGGTCTCATTTGTTTTTCATTGATAATGAACTTGAACACTGTCTGATACTCACGTCACGGACAAGTGGTTTGAGAGCTCTGGAATAACACAGGCAGATGCATATAAACCTAAGTTTTTTACTTGCACGCAAACTATTCCTTCTACATATGTGATATTGGTTTGATTGAGTCTGAAAAGATTCATTTATCAACAGAGCCGAACAAATGGAAAGCACTTCAGTCTAGATATTAAAGAGCTTCAGTGCACACAAACTATTAAAAACATTCTCACCTGTTCTAACAAATAATTTGATTTATTTATTTTGAAAATGAATTCTACCAAAAATCAAAACGTTGAAACTCCTACAGAAGTTACATTGAAATACAAGGAGATTCTCAAGACAAATGGGATTCAGGATGAAGTTTCCCAAGTAATTTTAACCGACTCTGGGCTACAGGGTGAAGGAATGGGAAGTCAAACTCAACTTGTTACTGTCAAGTTTCAAAATCCGAATGTGAAGCCTTTGAATTTATTTGTGAAATCACATTTTGCCAACGCATCCCATTCTGAAATGTTGGAAGAAACAAAACTTTTTGAGAAGGAAGCAACATTTTTTATGGAGTATGTTCCTGCTGCCAAAAAATTCTGCAAGTCGAAAGGGTAACTTTTTACATAAAAGGAATCCTACAGTGTTGAGTATCAAGTATTATATGTAATAATAAATGATTAACTTTATTAGATTTGAAAACTTGCCGGATTTGTACCCAAAATGTTATTACGGAGATAATAACATGCTTGTTTTTGAAAACTTGGTGATGGAAAAAGGCTACGTGCTACTCAATAAGAAGGACAAGCATGATTTGGAGACTGCGAGGTAAAAACTAAATAAATATTCCAAAATGCTTTTAAGTATTGAAATCTTTGATTAGTTTGTATTAAAATGCTGTCAAAATTATTTGATAGAGTCGCGATCACTACACTTGCAAAACATCATGCCATTTCCCATGCTTTGATAAAGGATTTTGGGGCTCCCATATATTTCTTTGGGGAATTTGCCAACCTTGACTTTGAAGCGTATTTGCAGCCGACCTCAAGAACTGTCATTGAGCCTATGTTTGATAATGGGATTCGAGCAAATATTAAAATTTTGGAGGTAAATAAATTATATTTTATTCAATCTGTATTTTCACTAAAAACGCAACTAGATCCAAACGTTTCCCAATTTTTTTCTTTAGAAAAGTAATCTAGCCGAAAAGGACGAGGTGATTGAGTTTTTAAATTCATACATTGGAAAAGCATATGATGACATGCTGGATAATATTGTCAAGTATGATCCAGAAGTAGAGAAACTGCTCGTTCTAAATCATGGGTATAATTCTGTGCAAATAAATCACAACCATTTTTTTTATTACGCTAGCTATTGTTATAGCTTAAGTTTGTTTTACATAATTAGCGACTTTTGGAATAACAACATGATGTTTCTAAAGGATCCGGAAAGTAATAAGATTCTTGGACATTTGACCTTTGATTTGCAGGTTTTTTCATTCCTATATTGTCTCATCGCCTATACTCATTCACTCTAAATTTTTATTCAATTTGGTATTTTATAGGTCACTCGCTACAACTCCCCATGTTTAGATATTGCCTATTACCTGTTCACCAGTGTCAAGCCGGATGTTCGTCGAGAACATTTGAAGGAAATATTGGAGCAGTACTACAATGACCTTAAGCAAACTGCCTCAATTTTGGGTTATCCCATTGAGCTGTCCTTTGAGGTTTCTATTTCTTATATTTTTTTTTTATAAATATGTCACTTTGATTTGTATAAATCCAAATTTTAGTTGCTTGCTGTTGTGTTTGTTTTTAGGAGCTGTACATAATATTTCGTAAGAAACTCAAACTTGGCTTCTGGCTAGCAATTTGTCTTCACATTGGAGTCGGCTTTGCAGCCTTTAAAGACCTAAATGTAAATGAAATTGGAGACTTCAAGAATTTATCTTCCGCTTTGGATAAGGTATATAAAAATTGGATAGAATGTAACGCTGAAAGGGCTGCAGAAATTGCAAAAACTTTGGTAGACTTTGTAAGCGAATACAGAAAGCTATTAATTGAGTAACTGATTAAACTCGATGAGCATTAGACCATTCTCTTGTAAATAAGGAAGTGGTACAGCATCAGCATCATTTTGTTTCCTTTCCAGTATATTGTTAATTTTTTTGGTATTGTTGTATTGACTTTAGACTTACTGTCTAAGATTAATTTAATAAAGCAAAAGTAAGCGCTGCGTCCAAAAGTAGCAATAACACTAAACGCTTTCCGTATCCATTTTACCATTGCTTTAAACAAAACTTTACACAAGAGGTTTACTTCACTTTACACTTTTCTAAGGAGGTTTGATTTCAATAGGAGGGTGAAGTATCCAGTTTAGTGTCTATAAATCGATCTAATATTCCAATGAAATAATTAGGATATATATCCTTAAGTATGCTTTTGCTCGTTTCAACAATGGGGGAGGAGGGGGGTTTGCTGGAATATAAAGGCTAAAATTTTTGTTGACAAGTTGCTCTAGTGTCTCCAGTCCAGACAGTGGGCTGGGTGCGTGTTCATGTATGGTCTTTGTGCCTTGGCAAAGGAGAACGTCGATCACAAATGACATGTGGGAAACCCATGCAATGCATGAATTTGAAAAACTACGTTGCTTTCGTTCTGCAGAATTTCCTGGTCGATGCTCACTTATGATGCTTATTACAAGGCCGCTCAGCAACGTACTAAACCCAATCATAAGCCAAATGTAGCCATCGAACGACGATATGTAGTCAGTAATTGATAACCAACCCACAGCTTGGATAGGAGCACATGTCACAAGACATAAGGCTTTTTTTCCCACAAAACATGTTTTTAGTGAGCATTTCAGGCTTCCGTAATTTTGTCGCCTTTTTCGGCTGCATATATGTTTGCTGTATATATTGTACATGGACCAAAATGATGGGGAAGAGAATTGGCTCAATTTTGTACCCACCATTTTTAGAACCCTGAAATTGAAGAATAATAATAAATTGAAAACAAATTTGCGTTATAAAATTACTACCATTATTATCATAAAAACTTACCTTTTTAGTAGCAGAATTAATAACGATTTTTACTGAACATTTACTAAATATTTCAATATGCTTGTTTAAGTTTATGGTTGCTTGGTGATAATACGCAAATATTAGTCCGTAGTTTACGAGACAATTTGCCGTTAAAAAAACTGAGTAAGGAAAACCTTCCCATTTGCAACCTTGCGACGTTGCGATCTAGTCTGGAGCCCATCACCATTAGCTACTATGAATCCAATTGTGTATTAAAATTTAGTGATCTTGATTGCAATCAGATTGTCATGATTTCATTTTTGGAATTTTTGTGCAGCTAATTATTGTAGGATAGTTATTGGAACATTTTACATTTTGAGTTCGGTTTTTGTTAGGTTGTACATATATGTACACGTCTTCCATACCATGATGAAATTTGAAAAATAAAACACAAATTTTTCTTGAATAATGTGCTTCTTGATACGAATCGTTGATGATGATGATATTGATCAGTTTTATTTATTGTAATTTACAAAATTACTAAGTGAGGCAATAAAAAGTTAACCAAAACCAGAATCACAAAAATCGAAAAGGACATCCAATATTTATTGGTCGATGATGAGTTCCAATATTCGGATCTTCGTGGATCAGGAATACTATTTATTTCCGTGATATTCAATATTGAAAACTTGTTGCATTCATCTGTATTGTTACAGAAGCAGTTTCGTTCAAAGCCCACCAATTCATCTGGCTCATGATGAGGATTACATCTTTCAGTCTCATTTTCCAGTTTGAACTTCATGTTGCAACTTTTACGAATGTAATCAATTGTTTTGGTGTGGACGCGATAGCCAATAAATAATAGGCATACGCCACCGTCACAGTTCACTGACTTGCCTTTATTTTCCGTGCCGCAAACGTCATTGATTGAACCTCCGTTTTCGTGCTTTTTAACAGAGAGGAACTTTGGGTTGTCACATTTCCAGCAATTGAGACCTGGCCAAAAATTATCCCATTTTTCTTTGTTACATTTTTATTGAGTTTGATATAAGCTAATTAACATGCTGAAAATTGACAACTTCAACTGCATAAAATACCATTTGCTTTATGCTCTGCATCCCAAAGTAATAAAATTGTCATGATTATAAGAAGCAGCAAGTGTCCTCTGGGTAAAAGAAACATTTTTATTCGTGATCAGATAACTTCTTCAACCATCAGTGTAGGTGTGAAAGGTATCAATTGAAGAGGATTACTTTCCACAATTGTTTTTATACTAATTTTCGAAAAAAGTAGAAACATTACAGCCAATTTTTATGCAAAAATATATCTAATTTTTTTTTTAAAAAAATGCAAGATTCCTTCATGGCAACCAAATTGATCATCCAAAAAATTTATTTCATTTGGTGCTTATATAAATACATTTAAATATTATGGGCATATCAACATAAATTAAAGTTGAGAAGATGATGGTGGCGCTCCCAAATCCGGCTTATCACTGAAAATTATCTCAGAGTGGGGTTGAATCTGCTCAAATATTGTAATCTGAAAGCATCAACGAAGCATTATTGATTACCAATAATGAATTCTCTCTCAATATTGTTTACATTTAAAATTCCAACATATTTAAAAAAAATCAAAGCTTACAATGTTTTCACCAGTCTTCAAAAGTGGAGCTGCAACATACAAATTTTGTTGTGGTCCCACCTTCCAATAACGTCCAATATTGAACCCATTCACATAAACAACTCCTTTATTCCACCTCCTCATATCCAGCCAGGTATCAGCAGGTTCTCCACTAATCTCAAATGTCGTCTGGAGCATTACTGGGCCACGAAGAGATGTGGCATTCTGAACCTCCCTAAAACCCTCTAATTGTTTAACCCACCCGTTGGTAAACTCTGCCGCGATGATTTCCAAGTCTTTAACTTCTTCCCCATTAATTTCAATTTTGGATTGGTGAATAGGAGCAATTCCCTTTTGCTGGATGAAGTCTCCAGCCCCTCCAAAATTGACTCGAGTCAACGGCTCCACAAGTAAATCTACTGTGTGGTTGCCTGCTTGTGTGACAGTCAGTGGAAATTCTTTGATGCTGTTTATCCAATAGTCAGTTCCATCTTGAACTAATTCCCCATCAATAAGGAGAAAACCAACGTCCCTTGGCCAAGAACCTTTGAAGGAGCTGTCGTCATTGGGAGAAATGAACACCTGCTTTCTGTAAATAATGTAGCCAAAACTTTGTCCGCTGTCTCCATTCAAGTTCGGTAGATTTTCCATTGAGACAGGTCGCTCCAGCTGAAATTTATTGGAGGATGGGATCCTCTCAATTAAATCAGAGTAGGTTAGATAACGCTGAGGAGTGAGGGTTGGGTATGCAACTTTATTGGACTCGGAAGGACGATTGGGTTTACGTAGACGGGGATTTTGGAAGCGTTCAATGAGCTCAGCAGCAAGGTCGTATTTTCTGGTATAATCACCAGCTTCGGAAAGTGGAGCGTCGTAATCTGCAAAATAAATATTGATAAGGTTGACGGCCTGTCACAAATTTTTCTGTGTTTAATTTTTGTCATTAAAAATTGTACCATAGCTTGTGATATCAGCAAGAAGATAAGGTGGCTCCCCAATATTATTTCCACCAGCCATAAAACCGTAATTGGTGCCACCGTGGAACATATCTGCATAAAAACAATCATTTAATCTTTTTGACACTTGAAAAAATTTGGAGCGTTTTGCTATATCTTACAAAAGTTAACAGATCCATTCCAAGCTCCTAATATTTCTTCTAAAACTCCAGCCATATTTTCTGGAGTTGTTCCGGCCTGCTTATCATCTGCCCAATGGTTAAACCATCCTGCCCAAAATTCCATAGCCATTGTTGGCATATCCGGCTGGATTTCACGGAGTTGGTTAAAAATGCCACTGGGATTATTTTGAAAGTTTGCCGTTTGCAACACGCCAGGAAGAGAGCCCTCATAACCATTTCCATAAAAGCTGTTATCAGAGGTGAAATGAAGAGACTCATTAAGGCCATGCTGGTTATAGAGATCTCTCACAAATTGCAAATATTCAGGGTGTCTGGGGTTAAATGAACCATATTCATTTTCAATCTAAAAATATGTAAAACCATTATGGGATTTAATTAACTTTTCCTTAATCTCGCATTATCTTTTAAAATTTTTATTTTTTTTTAAATTAACCTGAACAGCAATAATTGGTCCGCCACGAGTAAATTGGAGATCTGCAACTTGTGGAAGGAAATTATCCAAGTAAATCTTGACCCGATCCAAGTACGGTTGGTAATTCTCTCTGACCTTCATATTGGGATCTCTTTGAAGCCAACTAGGAAGACCACCGTAGTCCCATTCAGTGCACACATATGGGCCTAAATAATTAAAAATAAAACAAGAGAAATTTTATGAAATCTTCCCAATAAAAAAATCTAAGGACCCTGTATTCAACAAAATCAAACTAACCAGGTCGAATAAGTACCAGGAGGTCCTCTTCCTGGGCTGTCTGAATGTATTTGCGAATATCCATAAATTCGCTAAAGTCATTGTTCCCATTTCCAAAGTCAAACTGTCCCATGCGCGGTTCATGAAGGTTCCAGGAAACGTAGGTCTCTACGGCATTTGCTCCTATTGCTCGAAGCTTCCTTAACCGGTCACGCCATTGAGCGGGGTGGACACGGAAATAGTGGATGGCTCCACTGATGAGACGAATCTCCTTTCCATTCAAGGTGAAGATGCGATTTTGAGCTGTCAAACCAGTTCGTTCCGTGCCATTTGCGAAGTATTCGTAGACAGAGGGAAGATTTTGTGAGGTGGTGAAGGAGGAGCAAGCCAAAACCTTTAGAAATTAAGCAAATGTAAATTTAGAATTAAAATATTTTTATTGTAATAAACCGGTGAGAAATACTTTTCTGTAAATATATGGTATGTAATAGTACTATGGCAAGTCCAAAGTATTCAGCAAACTTCATGGTGACCAACTTTTCTGAAGGGGAATTCAGAACTGGCAAGATTGGCATTCATCCAACTTGATTTTTGAGCTTGTTTGTTACCCACTTTTCATGATATCAAGTGAAACTGTCAGGTTTGACACTTTTGCAAATGAACATTTGACATGAACATGACAGGAGTCATTTATGTGAGTTTAATCATCACCCATGCAATAATAAGAATAATATAAGTAGGCAGGTGGTTTGAATATTTTTCATCCGATGTCAAAAACAATTTACATAACCTGATATAATCCCATGATTAATTATTTATTGAAGTGTTTTGGATACTTTACTTTTCATGTTCCAAACATAGTTGCGTATAGTATCTGAACCTAATATCATGTACCATATGCATTTTGTTTTGTATTTTTTCAGTTTTATCCCTTCAGATACCTTCATTACATCTTTGTAATATGGATATTTATTACTCTTCAAGAAAAATGTTTGGTGATGTAAGAATGTTTTATTATGCAGTAATCATTTTAGAGTTTTGTTACTAAAACAATACAGCACTTCAATCAATTCACGACCTCTGCCAAGTGCCAGGCTAGGGGGAAACTTTGTCCTTGAAACAACTTTCGTTTTAACTTTCCATTCAATTTTAGTAATTTTGTGGGATTGACGCTGTGAATAAAATGAAAGGTTAAAAATGCATGAAATTTATATGTTAGATAAGGTCCAAACGCAAGGCACCATTTGCCATACTTTGTCAATTTCATGCTAATCATCCGATGGTATGGATTATCCGATCACCGTTGTTGTTGCATATTTTATGCCATATAACTTTTAATTTAGTCGCCGAGATTTTCATTAATCCATTTTAACAATGAAAGTATAATATGAAGATGCAGACGATGAGTAGAGTATGCTTGCAAGACAAAACGAAAGATGATATAATGTTATACTTATGCTCAAACTTCCTTGTACTATCCAATTTATATTCAATCATAGCACATTTTAGTGATAAAACCTCAATTTAATCTGTTTTGGAATAAGTGGACAAGTTGGAAAGTTCACTAAACGATTTAGATTCTTCACAAATTGTAGTATTTTTTCAAATCTTGAATATAATATATTTTGGGCTGGCAAGGAGTCTCATCAGACTGCCTTTTGCATGGTGAGCGACCTGTAATCAAAACCAAAACGGTATATTCATCATTAAAAGAAAACAAAGATAAGGAAACCAACGTATGTAAAGTACAACAGCTAGAAATTATCTTAACGTACCCTCCATTTGAAAGCAAAAGGGTCGACTTTTGGCCCTCAGTGACATAGTCAGAAACCATTACCCAAGCATCCCCAATTTCATCATCTTTGCCGACTTTATCGTGGTCGTAAATGGTGAAATGGATAACCTAGAAACAAATGCATGAATATATTAATAACAACCCATTAAATTCCATTTCTTGTAATAATCATTGCTGTTGGCTTCTGTTGCATTTTTTTACCTGATCCTTGTTTTTATCCCATTGAAAGGTAACTACGTCATTCCATTTTGGATTTTGTGTATTTTTCATGGTACCAGTTCGTCCAAGGTAGCGTCGAGAAGCAGCAGCACTATCCGCGTATGCTAGCATGACTGTTTAATTTGGAAGAATGGGAATTAGTTTTTGCATTATCAATGAACCGTCAATTAAATTGACTTCGGGACGTGACGTGGCGTGACTTACCATAAGGATCGCCTCTGACAGGAATAAAGGCGATGGTCTGCTTTGGAAGATTCCTACGTAAAATAGATAATATAATTTTAACAAAAATATTTGATGTATGTGCATATTATGTATTCATTTAGTTGCAAACGGTAATTTCTGCTCACTTTGCCGAAAGTTTAAACTTAATTTCTTCCCCAGGAAAGTCATGGGTATCGTTCACCTTTTTGATGATGAGGTGCCTAATAAAAACGCAAAAATTAAGGTCATATAAGAATCAGAAACCAATTACCAGATACAGCATAATTTTAAATGGTTTCATTTACCCCGGTTTATTATTCAGTTCTGGTGTGGCAAATTGTTGATGGTCCACGTAGTCAGCTACGTCGATCCAGACGCTACCAAGATCTAATTAGAAAAAAATGCCTTGATTTAATTTCATTCATATTATTTTTAATGTTTATCAGTTTGCTATGAGCAATAATTAGCTTACTATCATCCCGAGTAATGCGATCTGCGTCCTTGACCTTGAATTGGAGAAACTGAAATATTGGAGCAAAAATTTGATTAATTTCAATGCAATTTTAATGGAATGAGCAGAATTTTTAAATTTAAAAACTTACTTGTTTTTTCTTCCTATCAAAGGTTATCTCAAACTCGCTTAGCCAGTCAGGATTCTGATCATTTTGAACAATGTCACTTCGTCCAAGTTTTCGTTTGGTCTTTCCTCCATCCTCACTCAAGTAGACGGTGTAGTAGGGGTCGCTCTTTCCTATGAGTCCCTTAGCCAGGTTTCTAAAATACAAGCAAAAAATTGGGGGCTTAGCATTAGCTCAAACCGAATTAAAATTTAAAAGCTAATTGGTTAGTTAAGGATATATTTTTAACCTTCCGTAGACGCGGAATGCCAGTACTGTCTTATCTTCGGCCCCATCAGACAAACCAGCCAAGGATAAGGAGGTGGCCAGCAGTGTGCAAAAGAGTAGGAAATTTCTCATTTTGGCAGAGCTCAGAGAAAAACTGTGTTGAAGAGTTGGAAGTTAGCCTTTGACTAATGTAAAACTTTCAAAAGCTGAGATCTCAAGTCTAGCTAATTACTTTAATTTTTAGGACAATTGAATTTTATGAAAGTTTGGGATTGTTTTTACCAGCTTGAAAAAAATAAGGTCATAAAAATGCCATTGTGTAGCTTGAAAAAGATGAAGAATACAATAGAACAAAGGAGTGAAATTTTAGTGACGTATCGGCCAAAACAATAGAAATATGAAGGAATGAAGGACAAAATTAAAAGTTTTTTTTTAGAAAGTTTGGAATCGAGGTTGAATGACGTATTTCAAGCCGATTTCACTTATGACGCGTTTCCAATATGAAATTTAGATGTGATGTACCTACTTACCAACCAGTTTTCGAATATTCCAATAGATATTCCAGATAAGATGATACATGATTTTGACCATTGATGGATGTAGCTTACATGATACCATGGTAGAATCCCCATGATTACATTTCAAGCTAATTTGCATGAGATTATTTTCCAGAGTCGTCGTAAAAGATGGGAGCCTTAAATCAATTACGATTTTTCCTGGACCGTCAATCGGTCAATCTATAAAACTTGCCAATGTTGAAGCGTATAATTTGCACTTATCATTATGCGGGTGACAGGTAACCTTTCAGTTTTTCTTGATGCAAATCTATTCAATTGTCCAGCACTGGAAAAACTAACTCCATTTCAATACTTCTTGCACGTCATGATGATGACACTATATGTAATAAATATTACTGATATAATATTGTAATAATTACTGAATAATTTCAACTTCATCTCTAGGAGACATATAATAATTGTTAGTAATATGATTGAAATTTGAATAAAATTTGGCATGAATAACATTTGCTTACATTCCAGCAAACCAACTTTGAACCGCATTTTGATCACACTCAAATCATTCTCATATTAATCTTTTGTAAGAAAGGCGATACCTCATAGGGCGATGATGATGTCAACCACTTCCCACCAGCTCCGGCACCTCTCCCAGTTCATTCTGGTTGTCATGCTACTATCAGATATTTGGATCTCACCTACTGCAGGTAAAATTAAGCTAAGGTTGAGACAATTCCAAAAAATTAAGATTAATCTTCATGATTTTAATCAAGTTTTGGGTCATTAATTTCAAAGCCATCAAGTGCTTCAACTGTCTCAAATGCCCACCTTTTCCAAAAGTCCTGAATTTGAATGATACGCATCAGTTTGATAAGAAATACGAATATGACTGTAACCGGGAAGACATTCATGGTGGCTCTTCCGTTTTCTGCTCAAAGGTCGTCCGTCCTGACGGTTTCGTGGATCGGATGTGTGCCACCAAGAACACGGTACAGCAAGCTTATGATTTTGGCCATAAGTGTGACGAGTTTATGATCGGGAAGACGACCCGTGCTGCCAAATACAGTCGGGCCACTTGCGTATTCAAGGTGGCAAAGGAATTCGGGATAGGGGTAGGGACTGTCGCCCGAAATACGTTCGGTCCACCCGCGGCATGACGAAACAACACCGCGGCGGTACCGAAGCGGCCTGGTATCAAAATAGAATACGTAGGGCTCAAGCTACTAAATAGCTCTGGCCACCTCTCAGCCGAATTTAAATGCTTTCATGCTTGCTTGTACATTAAAAGGTTTTATGATATACGACAAATTAGTTTTTGTAAATGAAATTTATTGTACTGTGTGTAAAATAGGCATACAAACAAATGATTTACCAAACGGTAATCGCATGAATTTACATACTAGATCATTTCTACTAATATCTAACTTAATTAAAGATGAAAGACCATCTACATAGTATAAACCTAACAATTTACTGTCGAACGGATAATCAATTATACTGCTTCGCCGACTATATTCCTTACATTCGTAACACATAGTGGTACCAGGTATTTGCCTTTCAACAAGAATGATTCGATTATCTTTTGTCAAAAAGCAGTTGTCGCCTAGTTTTGTAGATATTTTTATAACGTGACAATTAGCTTCAGAATGCATTGTTGAAAATGTATTTTCTATTTCTATCAAACGCTTTGCTACCTGCTCTAACTGATAAGGACTACAATGAACTAATTTTTTGATTCGCTGCATGAAGTTCTCAAACCGAAAAGTACTACAGTTATCTAAGCTTCCAAATTTCATGGCGTCATCTGCAATATGAATTAAACTGTGTACATTATAAGTACAAAATTCTTTCCCATAATAACCTATCACCTTTTCTACGAACTTTCTGAGTAAATGCTTAGCAAGTGAATTCCAAACACCATTATTTGCAAGTTTAGATAAAAGTATAAATGAAGCACTGTGTAATAACATAAACAACTTAAACTTCTTACTATCAAGGACACATTTTATCGATACCCAGCCAGTGTATAGCAAAAAACTTCGAAACTCCGTACCTTTATAATGATCTAATTCATGAAGGGATCTTGGCTTTCTTTGAAAATCAGAAGGAAAGTATTTCTTTAATCCCAACAAATTTTTCGAAATTAAATCTATATTAGATGAGCTAACACGATGTGGACGTTTGCCCTTGAACCAAAGCCGCATTAGTTTACGTACAATTCCTAAACACACGAGATGTAAATAATCAAGTGGAACGTCTTTTACTAAACCTAAGTCTAGGTCAGAAAATACACTGTCACCAGCATGGTGTGAATTATCAGTTTTTCTAAAAAACGATTCGTCTGTACGTAGATTGCAGTGTTGATCTATATACACCATTCTTCCGTGCCATTCACCCACAACTGTGCACCTTTCACAACCAGAGTAGCTATTGTGATTTTTAATAGCTTTTACAAAGCTTCTGGCTGGAGCATCTGCAAGTATTTTGGAAATCTTAAAGCTATAAATCCTACCTTTTACTTCTAAACCTTGAATTTGAAGTTGTAAACAATCTCTAACAAACGTCAACAAAAAGTCACAATTTTTTGGTTTAGAATCTCCGTAAAATAATCCTATCACAAAAGGTGAGCTATATTCAAACTGGTCGATTACGCCAAGTAGGGGCCAAAATTGCTTATTGCTACTACGAGAAATTGGAATGCCATCAATTCCTATTGAAAGTGTAATTTTTGGAAACTCCAAATCATCAGCATTTGACTTAATCCTCTTAATTAATTTGTCTATTAAGTTAAAATAAATGTAGCTACCACCACTTATACTAATTTTATCAAGCATTCGTGGAGTTTGCATTAAAGTACGCGGGTCTTTGGGGAGCTCAACTATGTCAAGATTGTGATTCATGACTTGCAGCAAATCCCTAACTGCAGAAAAGTTAACATTATGTTTTATCACCCAGTCTTTAAGTTGAATACGAATTGATGGATGTACTTTCTTGTTAAAAGACAAATTATCCTCATGCACCGATAATGCACTGCTACTAACACAATTTTCACTAACACTAAGATCTAAGTCTACTAAATCCATATTACTAACGTTATAATTAGGGTTCACATTTTCATCACTATTAATGACAGCTTCATTCAGTGGAGATGGAGGATTTCTCAGCTCAGTCCCTTGTTGAATATTTCCCAATATATGTTGTACCTCCCTTAAACGCCTTCGTTGTTTTGTCCGGATGGAGCATCCTGGACGGTACATCGTTTTAGTCTTCGTTCTTCACGACCACCACCGCGATCAGAAGCTCCTTTCAGCCACTTTTGTATGAATGCATCAATTTCAGAGTCTGATGTTTTTTCCGCACCTTTGTTTTGCCGGACAGCCGCTGCAAAACGAAAAAAGGTTTGACTATAAATAAATTGTAAAAGTGTTCCAGTTAAATAACCCAATACAAGTTTTTGTAGATGCTTACTATGAATAAAATCATGAAGAGGCGTTCCTATGATACCAGCATCAGTGTTTTTTCCAATTCCGGTCAAACTTAGTCTTCTAGCAACTTCATCAGCAATAATTCGTTCCAGTACCCGCTTTGTTACATCAACAGGTGACGTCCCTCCAACAACTGATAAAATGTGAGCCTGCAAATCAAAAATTGATTAAAACGCTTTCATCATTATAGCTACATTACCAATTTATACATACGCCAAATTATTTACCAATTTTTTTATGTTGTCTTCATTTCCAAGAAACCGAATTAGGTTATGGTACTCGATCATAGAAGTCACAGGTAATTTCAAATCGACTTTCGGAACTCCTCCCAGTTCACCAGGGCTCCTGTGCATCAATTCAAGGATATCTTCTTCAATTCTAACAATTCGCCTAATTAAAGATTCTTGGAAAACTGAAAAACAAAAAATATAGTACAAATTTTGGTTTTACACTAAGAGATGGGCAATGACAGATTGCAAATCATGAACACGAGGAACCTACCTCGATTCTCATTTCGAATTGATATTAAAAGTTGCATGTGCGAATCTCCAGATGTGTTGTAAAGGCTATGAGACGACGGCGTTTCACGGGGCTGATTTTGCATACAATCCGGAGGAGTACATGCGTTACCCTTAGCACTCACAGCTGTAGAATTAGAATTCTTCTCCCTCCGTATGTATTTGCTAGACGTTGGTGTTTGAGCCCAAGAACCGGGATGAGGTAGTGAAGAAGCTAGAACTCCCGATATTTGGCGATTTTGGACCAATACGGATGTTGGTGGTTTGCTACACACTGCTGGTGACTGAAAGGAAACTGGTGCCCCAGAGTCACCAGTAATAGTTGAAGTCTTAATTTGGTTGCCGATGATGGGTTGTTGGTCTGACTCTTCCTCCTCCCCAGTATTCTTGTTGTTTACGTTGGATCTTGGAAATGGAAACAATTGACTAAATGAAGACTGCTCAGGTAAAATCCTTGAATGTTCTTGAACCGATGGAGGTCTGACTAATCCAAGGCAGGGTTGTTTTATCTCATGTACTTGCTTTTCTGTATTAAATTTTAGGTTTTATTATAAGTGGTTAACAACTTTACTTATTAAATCGTAACGTTAAAAATCACTTACCCAAAATTGCAATTTTGCTTTCATTAAATAATCCACTCAATGGAGACTCAATCAGGTTCTCAAGGTAGCTATCATCGGAGCCGGATGTGTTTGTTGAACTTTCTGATTTCTTGGAACCTTGAAAACGATTTGGTTGGTTTCTTTTCTTGACAGCTATTCGTTGCTGGTCATCGATTAAGTGAAATGAAGCTGTTCTTTTGTTTCTTGTTCGCCTTGTTGGAGTTTCTGAAGCCGAGTTTTCAATATTTGACGTGTCCTCTGCCCTTTTGCAACCCTTCTTTGCATCCTGAAAACTAGCTGTAATGATTCACACACAAAAAGTAACATTTTAGAACCGACGTTTGCATTTGATAACAGTAAATGAATTTGCATCAGTATTCGACAATCTTTAATAATTAAATCCTACCGTATGTTTTCAAGATCCGACAAGGGTGATGCGACCAATCCTTTGTGGGAAGTGAATGCTCTCGTGCTAATTTAGAAACACGAACTCCAGGTCCCTTCGGCCAAAAACACTGGTCATCATTGTCAAATAACCATTGTGACGACACTACTGCAGTTGAGTTTTCCTTGGTGAACACGATAACACAATAAAAATTTGCCATTTTCAACCTGATAAAATTTTAGTGTTGAAACTGATGAGCGACCAAATAAATGAAAGGGAGCGAAAATGAGAAGAATCTCATGACCATGTAACATTGAGTTTCTCGCAATAATATGCAGAAGGTGTCATTTCATCTTTCCCTCCTGTATCAGCATGAACTAGGCCGCGTTTACCCTTCCTTTTGCAGAAAGGAAAGCTATGCATGCGGACCGCCGTCGGCACGCATTCCAGAATTTCGTCTGTGTTGAAGCCATTTGATACGTCTTTCGGTAAACAAGCGGATGGAGGTCGTGCAAATCTTGCCGACTATAGTCCGAAACCCCCGTAAGCTTACCACCAGGTTACCGAAAGACTTGGCAACACGGGGAAGGTCCTCAACAAAATTTGTTTTTGTCAAACGGATTTCTGCAATGGGGCCCCCGCTTTTGGAGTGAGGATGGTGATGATGAGGATGGTCATTCTCTTGCTGAGTCTCATGCTGCCTGGATTTCTCATCAGAGCTTAACAATTTTTATGAGACTCAATGAATTAATTTATTTTTCTTGAAAAATAGCACAATTCGGTCGCAAAATAAAGCAAGTCATTAGACTTTTAAATTTAAATGAAAATTCTTTTGAAACCTGCGAAATATACATATTTTGAAACTCTAGTACATAATAGATTCATGATATGCAGCCCTTTTTAATTTTAGTTATATACACAAAGGTCCTACCAATGCCCATTACTACAATAAATGTGAATAAAATGCTACGGTCAAACAAGGTCTTTAATAAAATCCAGCGTCAGTAGTATTATCAGTCTTTAATCTATTTGTGCGAACCAAATTCTTATTTCATTCTTTGATGCATATAAATACTTTTCATTTTGCAAGTGTTTCATTTTCAGTTTTGGGTCGCCCATCAGTAAACTAAAAACGCATTAAAGCTCACTTATTGAGAAAGCTGCTACTAATGTAGAAATAAGCGGTCGATTTGGAACGTGTGAGTAGGATGTCTGGGTAATCATTTGTACTTTCACGTCATTCCTAAAAACTATTATTTATTTTAGCATTGGATGCATTTTCTTGGCATACTCATCAAGATTCAACTACTTATTATGTAGCAATACCAGAGGTATAGGTTGATGTTGATGTTGAACCCAAGCAACATTGTGAGGGTGGAGAATACCCCCGTAATTAGGTAGTATATAATGCTTATACTTAGGACACCGGATACCTCACTCACACAACCATTATCGGATAAGATTAAGTCACATACTATTAATCATAAATCCTTCCTTGTATTCTAGGATTAAATTCTGTTTATAGTTTTAACACTTCCTTGTTCAATAGTTTCCTCATTTACATTCCCTTTCCTGCTAATTTCTGTTTCAGTTTACTTTCAAAACATCTACATTTTTATATGTACCGAACGACCATGACGAAGGTTAAACATCATCATCACTATAATATGCAGGTTGTATAAATACTGGGAGGCAATTTCTCCTCTCTGCAACTACGCGAATGAAAATCGATTGACGATTTGTGAAATCGTGAGATGGAAAGTGTGGGATAAGAACATGTTGCTTGCATAATTAAATAGCATGTTGGATATCCGGAAAACAATGGTCACTTATAATTTATTCCAAATACCAACATGCATAGCCAAATTTCTAACTGACGTGTTTACAATTTGGACTATCAATAACTTTTCAATTATAAAGCTTGTGTTTTTATGTGAACGACTGTCAGTCCTGGATAAACTTGATAAAAGTAAAGTTGTTTAATGAAATATTCTGTATTTTGCACTTGAAACTTGATATCAGAAACATGAATACGTACATGGTTATTTTACCAATTGCATTTCTGCTAGTATTGTGTTCGGGATTACCTGAAAATTTGTTTGAAGCTACAAAACTAGATTTAAATGTGATTCTGAATGTTTTTAAAATGTGTACTGTTAACCTGGTCATCAATCACGTGGAGATATTGGTAAGGAAATAAAAACCTATTTACAATCACATCCAAAGTAATTAAATACCGTTTAACTTGCTTTAGAATGATTCAAGTAAAGGGCCATACGTCTTAAGTCCATTAGAAACACCAGTAATCTTGTCATTCCTTCACTACGAATTATTAACCAAAGACGTCTTATCATTATCATCAACGTTGACCTGCAACGACCAAACGGTTCTATTGAAACCTCAGCAAGGATACAAATTCATTGCACCTCCTTCACCCAAACAAATCTGTTTTTGTATGATATACATAGATCCAAAACCATGCAAACGGTGGGAGCACACGATTTGGCCAGTTTTAGAATTGAAAAATCATCCTGAAAAACTACTCCCAGCAACATTTTTTAGCCCCGCCATCCAACAAGGTTACAGATCTGTTTTTTCTTTCAAATCAAACATGTTTTTCTGCCAAGTTGTGCCTTTTACGAGAGCAATGGAAACATTTAAACTTGTCCACAGCATTCCATTCCTAATAGATATAATTTGGGGTGGGGCTCGGCAAAACTATTATTCTGTCTACAATCAAGCAAGGCTAATAAAATTTATTAGCCGAGTGAAATATTTCAGCAAAAGCAACGTGTTTAAACCAATCCATGTAAAGTTCAGTGGCTGTTTTGATTATAAAGCGTTTTACCAGAAAATTTTAGAAAAGTGCAATTTCAACACTTTTGAAGAAATCCATCAATGCACTCACACGGAAGCTTTGAACTTACATTCAAGTACTGAAGACCAGTCAAACTTTGTAGCAATTAACGATAATTCTATGGTGAAGTTTGAGTTATCCGCTAAATTGGAAGCATGTAAAGCTGCCGTGTTTACGGTGGACGGAAGCCAATCATTATATTCAGAGAACTCTGCCTTCCTGTTAAATTTCAACTTCAAAGAACAAAATCTTAATGAAATGTTCATACAAATTATATGCCCAAATTGTACTGTTGTTAAAGATTTATACAGGTCGTTTCCTCTGAATCGACTGGAAATATTTCCAACGGTGCGTGCAACAAATACTGCATTTATGCGTGGAGAGTTTTCATTTACAATGAAGGAAAGCTCTATACATTTTGTCACCTGTTTTCCAGCTAAAAAGTATGGTTTCCTTTCCTTAGTTGGTTATGTGTCCGCGTTTGATTTACCAACTTGGATTATGCTTTGCATTGTAGGTGTTTTGAGCTCTTTTATAATAAAACGAACTCAAAATTCTATCGATTTTTTAGCCTTAGAATTAGTCTACAATATTTTGTTAGGACATCCTGACCAGAAAATTATAGAGGAAGTAAGGTGGATTGGTGGCACATGGCTTTTAGTGAGTATTGTGCTAACATTTTTGTATCAAGGAAATAATATTGCTAGGTTAACCGCTCCTCTCGAAGCAGAAAAGTTAGAAAATTTTAATGAAATGCTCCAAAATAATTACACAATTAATAGTCCAATTGGAAATGAAAAACTTTGGCGTGATCTCATTGACATTAACAAATTGAATGACGGAAGTGTCAAAATACCTGACGTGAACAATATTTTTGTAGATGTGAGAAAGATTTCTCCCTTTGTGCGAATGTTTGCGTATCAGGAACTTTCATTACATAAAAACGTTGCTGAAGAAAAGGTAGTGGAAATGTTTAGAAAACCTAGAAATGCAGAAGAAGCATTGCAAATGTGCTATCCCGAATATTTCACGAATCAAATTGCAAAATGTGGGAAAGATGTGTTTGTTGATTTGTTCCCAAATGTTGCCAATATGAAAAATTGGTTACAAATACGAGGAGTTTCAAATGCCGAAATATCACAAAGTAAAGGTCCATACGGCCAAGTGTATACAAATTGGTTGTTTTCTCGCATTCCATTTCCATCCTCGTGGTTCTATAGCAGAACAAAATGGCTTCTTCAGTCTGGAATTGTTCACTTGTGGAAACATTGGTCAGATCGGAGGGTTTTACGTCATGAGGCAGCGGCAGCAGACGCCACCCAAAAATCTACGACAAGTCCAAAACCTTTGTCCTTGAAAGATAACACTGCAGTGATATTTTACCTTCATGTAAATTTACTCTGTGTATCCACCTTGGTGGCGTTGATTGAAGCATTACAAAATGTGATGCTTTTTATATTAAGATTTGTTGAAAGTATTTTAAAATTGAGGAATCAAATAATCGCATCCATGAGCACTTGCAAAAACAATATTTATAACGTTTATGTCAATTATTGAGTAAAATCCAATAAAAAAACCTTGCTTGCACATGAAATTAAATGACGTGAACACCAGTTTACAAAGGTGAGAATAGGTTATCTGAATGTTCCTAATCAACAAGGAAATGACAATACTACTTATAATCTCATATTATGCTTGTATAAATCAATATTAGTTTCTCAATGTTAGAAGCCTTTTTTTAAATCTTGCGTTGATTCAATTACATTTTGGCATTGGATTTTCTGAATCATTTGTCGTTTTCATTATTAATTGAAGTCATTCGATCCAACCCAATCCCTGCTGAATGAATTTGGAACAAACTCAACCTTCAGCCTTACAATGTAAATCAAGCTAATGCCCCATCATCCATCACATTACGAGGCAAGAATGAAATGATTTTGTAATGATATCATGATTTAACTGCTCCTCAGTCGAAGCAGGACCAAAATTTTTAATCAAAGTGTTTGTTATAAATTAAAAACAAATTTGAAGTATCCAATATTTTTAACTCAATGGTTTAAAAGCAATGAATGAGTTTATGAAGTCAAAAGTTTCAATTTACTTAGCTAGTTTGTAGTTGGAGGTATTATAACTCCAAATATCTTATTTCTTATTCAATCCAATAATTAATTAATATTCTAGAATATTTGATTTTAATAAAAGGAAATCCAGAGTAAGCAAACTTTGCAATAAACGAAACAAATGATTGAGTGTTGCCTGCATTTCATGAAGATTTTCGTTTCCAGTGTTGATAATGCAACGGATTTTTGGCTCACAAATAATTAGGCAAGCTTGCAATGCGTTGAAAGTAATAATCAATTTATTTGTTACAAGTAAACAATCAAGAAATACATTGAAAAACTACATGGCTTGTGGCAACAAGAAGACTTGTTCAACATCTAGTTATCCAGCTATTCATATATTATATAGCTAATTAAACACATAAATAAGTGTAAAAATTTTATTGTGTTGTGAAGGTCTACAAGACACAAATATTTATTTTGACATTATTTAAATTGCTTGCATTTTGAAAGCTTTTAGTATCCTTGTGATTGGAATTGATGGAATTTTACTACCAAATTGTTTGACACCATATTAAAATAAAAGTGCAGCAATTATATGAATTATGAATTTTCTTCGTGCAAAAACAATTATTTACAACAGGTCTGTGTTGGCTTTCAAAGCATATGCAGCCATCATCGCTCCCTTCACTGCAGCACCATAAGCAAAAACTTGGTTTGATTTTATGCCAGAAATGTTAAAGTCTTTCAAAGGAAAAATCTTTTTCATTTCCTGTCTCACTTTTGGAATCACACTATAATCTCCTGATAAAACAACTTCAACATTTTCATTTTTTACACCCTGTTCCCTCTGTATTCTGGTTATATATCCCGCAATATTATTGAATTGGTTAACATTCATTGCTTCAAACTCTGTTCGTGTAATATTTACAGAGATGGCTTTCCCTCTAAAATAATTAGGTATAAAAATAGTGGCCTGCTCTTGAGTTGAGAGAGAAATCACTGCGGTACTACAACTTTCTCTTAGCCTCTGTCTGCGAATTTTCCCATTGATGCTGTCAGTCAGAATTTCATCTTCTAGTACATTTTCTGCTTCACTAAACTTTTGAGTGCAGAATTTCATTAAGTTATCCTTTATTACACTCCCTGTGTGCTCACTATAGTATGTTTTAAGTCTAAAATTGGATTGATACACAACAGCTAAATAAAACCACCATATTGTATCGCCTATATCAACAACGAACACCTTTTTTACTGCATTCCAAGGACTGGTGGCATATTGTAGTGCCAAACCAGCAGCAGTAATTTCGGTCATAAACTCAATCTCTGTGAACCCAGCCATTTTTGCTGCAGTTGAAATTATTTCCAAACTCTTATTGAACTGAAAGTAACCATAAGGGTACGTGACAACGCATTTTCTAATTGGGACACCAACAAATGTTTCAGTGTTTTTCAAAATTTCTCCAAATAATTTGGCAACAATGAACTTAAGTGAATATCGGAACCCTTCCCCATAAACTACAGGACCGTCATTATTCCCTTCATCTTCGGAATTGAATGTTCGCAGTTTGTTCTTTGACAATAGAGAGCTATTGTGTGGATAATGTATCATGTATTTCAAATCATAAACTATGGGAGCTAATTGCAGAGATGACTCTAATATCTTTTGAGCACTTTGCCCCACATAACCTTCATAAGTACTTACACCTACGTAACACGCAGTAGAGTCGTATGTTTTCCCATCAAGGTCTAAATGAGGGATTGTTTGGATTTTTCCTTCAAAATATATTGCACTACGAGCATATTTGTCTCCAAAGTCAATTCCGATCACAGCATAATCGCCAAATTTCTTCTCAAATGCTTTATCCAGAAACAATTTCGATTCAAGTAGAACTCGAGGGGAGGCTTTGATAAGTTTTTGGCGTACGCATTTTGAAATTGCAGTTTTTGATATTTTATCGTGAAACTTGAAATTAAGTTCTGGAGAAAGCAGCCCAGTTTCATTATATTCAGAAAGAGCTAGTTTATTCTCTTCCATGTAAGCCTTTTTTACTTGCTCAAACACTTTCTCAATTGTCATATTCCAATTAGCCTTGTCCAAGTCATGATAAACTTGATTGAGACTCTCCTCCAATTCCGCTCGTAGAATTTCATAAGTCGTGCTATTTCGTGGGAGCGAACTTGTTGTTTCAAACTCATTCAAAATCCTCTTCCTTTCTGGCTCATAAAACTTTTCCAAATCGTTCTTTGGTTTCAGGTCATACATTCTCCTCTCCAGATTTTGGTAATATTTTTGAGTCAACAATTTTACCTTTAATTTGGCATAGTCAACTTTTAACTGCGCTCTGAATAAACTGTCACTTTTAATAATGGTAGCAAAGAGATTATCTAGCTTGCTTTCAATTCGGGTTTCGTATGCTTTCAATATTTCAGTTTGTGTTTCTCCTGTCTGTTTCTCCAGTTTGTCAAAACAGTGTAGAATATTTTCCTTTGTGATGTTGTGTAATTCAATCAAGTCACCACTCTCCAAATCGGAATTGTTGAAAATGTTGCGTTGCATTTCTTTCATGTACTCTCCTTCCAAAGTTTCAATAAAATGACTAAGGTTAATCATTTGTGCTAGATGGTTATCAGTAGATTTCAATTGAGTACTAATGTTGTGGGTGTAAATGATGTTGGTGGCAATGGCCATAACACTGACAACCACAAACATGATGAAAATGGTGATGAGCATAGGTTTTCTTAATCGTTTGGTGGTAGAGGAAGCTGTAAATTGGAAGTCACTTGGACTTTGCTCCCATTCCCGAAGTTGAAAAGACTCGTTCATAATGCCTTTAAATAATTTTTTTACACAATTTGTATTGCTAATTTTCTCACTTTGGAACTGGATGAAAAAATTTTATGTGTTAGTTACGAGAACACTAGAAAAAGAAAACAAGTCTAATTTTTTTTAGTCAAGTATAAATTACACTTCAGATTGTGAACCGTAAATAATGGAAAAAATAGCTAAAAAAGACGAACAAGTAGACGTTGCACTTCTCAGTTACAAAGCTCCATTATTTAGCTTTTGTTAATTTATTCATGTGCAAGTGTGGTGTTCAATAAAAGTGGAATGTCTTACCATAGATAAATGGCATACAACATTGAAATGCAGTTGCTTACTTACGGATGTAACTTCCTTTTCCTTGGATGATTACACGAGCAAGACGAGAGTCGAGAGATTAAAGAGCGGAAAACATGCAACATTCAGCAAGACTCATATTTTGTTTGATAATTGACAACTGGTTCGATTCACACAGTAAGTCTATATAGTAATATAACTTTATTCTGTGAATTCAAGCCTAATGTATAAATTATATAATTCATTTCACAGCAAATAAAAAAGTGAAACCATTATTGAGCAAAAGTTTGCTGGGTAATATTGCGTCATGGGTAAAAAAAATTGTTGATGGACTTGCACGAGGGAATGGTAACGTACAGATAATGTCTGTATATATGTTATGGCTATGATTAAATTGGCCAGATGTGATATATCCGAGTTATCGGAACTAAAATATTCTTCTATCCTTGAGATACTAAAATAAAATCAATTTTTAAGCCATTTGTTGCAATAAACAATTTATTTTTTTATGTTGAGAACGATTTCATTAAAATTTTCGGTGTTTTATTTGCAGCAAAACCTCAAGGTAAAGAGAAAAATTGAAGAAAGTAACTACAATAGTAACTCTTTTGTTGCCGTTTGACGTTGCCAATTAACATTATTTTTGGGTTTCGGTTGCTGGAAGCAAAAAAATGTTCATCTTTCATTATGTTCGGGTTAAACAATAATGGAATTGTTATCACTTTTGGATATGGGTTTGTTGAAAGAAATTGCCCTATCGCTCAACCTAATGTTTGTAATTAAATATGCAAATCTGTGAAATATTAGCTTCTTGCATTTCAATCGGTCCAGAGGAAAAGGAATTACTCACGCTGGCTGAGTTTTTAGGCTAAACATCCTCAATTCTTGATAAGTACTTTATCAGACGGAGACTTGATGTATACAAGAAATGAGATGAGCTAATAGGAAGCTATAAAAATTTAAATATTATATAGTTTAATACGGTTGGAAACCAACTGTTCCAACTTTTTGTAAAATCCATAGCCATGGGACAAAATTAACCAACCACCCACATTTAGTATTTTCCATTACTCTTAGGCAGTCAGTGCTCAGACCTTATATATAAGGTCTTGGACCTTATATATAAGGTCCAAAAATAGCTCAGCTGGACCTTATATATAGGGTCTTGGACCGTATATATAAGGTCCAAAAATAGCTCTTATGCAAATTATGCATGGGATAATTTTCAAAAATCGGTTACAGTGTTACTGTATGTGAAAAAATAGAATTGCCACGGTCAATAATTTTTAAATTCGCTTAAATTAATTGTAAAATTTGTTTTATAATTTTAGACCTCATAATTTTTTGTTCAAAAATTATTTTCAAAAAAACTATTTTTGGACCTTATATATAAGGTCTTGGACCGTATATATAAGGTCGGACCGTATATATAAGGTCCAAGACCCTATATATAAGGTCCAGCCCAGGTGATTTTTGGACCTTATATATAAGGTCCAAGACCTTATATATAAGGTCTGAGCACTGACTGTTAGGATGAAATCATAACTTGAAGTGACTGAAGTACATACTTACTCCTACTTGGGAGACTATATAACTACTGACTTGAAATTGACAGTATAAAATTAAGGAAAAGTTTACATTCGGCAGGTTTGTAAATGTACATTAAATAACAACAAATGATAGTCATTAAAATTAAACGTAGTAGACTCCTCATCAATTTCAAAATCCACCAACATTGATTTTAAAATACCAATAGCGTGGTAGCTACATCTACATTAATAGCAGTACAATCAGCATTTGCTAACTCATCCACGGTGTCACTTATTTTAGAAGCGTATTCTTGAAGGTGTAGAATCCGCTGCACAACATCTGAACCGTCAAGAGAACGTCTGAGTCTGGCTAGAGGTTGAGTTCGGGATTTTGCTTGGGTGTACAACTGTATCACATCCTGGACTCCTTCGAAAGGTCCTGAGAGCCGTACCACATGCTCTGTCAGTGGAATAGGCAACGTCGCCACCACTGATGTTGCATCTTCAATAGGTAAACCTACAACGAATACCTGCTCCCCAGCTGCATTGTCTTGCTCCACCTCCGGGAAGTCAGAAACAGCTTCATCTTCTATGACTCCCACATGCTCAAGGGCTTCAACCTCATCTTCAGCGCCGTCAGGATTATCCTGATGATCAGTCTCAACCTTTACATACTCCTCAAGAGGTCCATGTCTCATCATGTCGTCGTCAGCATTAGCACCATTCACTAGGTTCACCACATTTGGTTCAGGAACTGCTCCACTGTGACTTGGTCCAGGATGGCCATTGGCAGCTTGTCGAGATCCAGCCGGGCTGGCAACAGGGGCTTGACCCATTCCATAAAGAAGGTTATCCTGCAAAAGAAATGTTTAAAAAAAGAACGCAAAAGTGAATTAATTGTCTGTATAAACAAATACTTTGTACGCATTTCTTTGTTGGTCCTTACCTGTTGGAATAAGTTGTCAGTTTCCAGCCAATACCGTACATCCACAGTTTTGAGGTCGTAGCGTGCGTGATCGTTCATGTGTTCAAGCATGGAGTTCATCCATTCCTCAGTTCCGTAGGCTGGATAGTTTTGTGGACTGTCTCGGAAGGCTTCCATAAAAGCTGACACCATCCTTCGTCGCCTGACCGTCAGTGTTCTGGGCTGTCTTTGGGTAATGGTTGGTCGCAAAACGATTGCTGGTTTTAGATCTATGGAGGTGTTCCTATCTCGTACAGGTGCCATTTCGAAACGCTTCAATTAATTTTCTTCTCAACCTGGAAATCAGAAACATAGATCAAAGATTAGAAATGAAACTTTGTAAGGAGAAAGTTAAATATTCGGATGGGTATTAAATACTCACTAGTATTCAAGGAAATAATCAGGCTGATGCACGTTTGAAGGAACGTCTTGCACTTCCGGTGGTCCCACAGCTTTTGTGCTTCTAGACTTCTTGGACCGGACCCTTAGGTTGGGTTTTTTTTAAACTGAAAAAGAAAACAGTTAGCACATTTTGCACTATAAACGAAAACTTGACGGCATATTTCATAAATAAATTCCAGAATTTAAATGACTGTTATATTTCAAATAAAATACGTTGAAGAAATGAGAACTTACCAGAATTATCTTCGCTTCCACACTTTTGATTAAGTCACCAAAAAGCTTGCCAGGGAAATATAGGTAGCAGTGCCAAACAAAAACTGGAAATAAAAATAACACATGCATAATTGAATTAGTTATATATATAAACATTACAGGGGAGTTTCCAAAATTACATAAAATTCGTAAACGGGAATATATCAAGATTTAACTTGTTTAAAAAACTAAAAATGTGAACTTTTCTGAAAAAACTCCCAAAGTTGCAAACAAAAGAAAAATAAAAACATGGTTTTTTCAAGGGAAAGTTACCAAACGTGTATAAAAATATTAAGAAACTGGGAATATTTCTGTGAAAGTTTCAAAATAGGTAAATAGGTACAATATAATAGGAAACATAAAAAGTTCCCAAACTTGTACAAAAATACTTAGAAACTGAAAAAATTTCCGTGAAAATTTCCAAATTTGAACAAATAAATGTTAGAACGGGAAGAATTCTTATGGAAAAGCGAACTGTTTCCAAACTTACCAGAAATCTCACCTAACAGAATGTTTCCTGATTAGAGAAAGTCCGATGCTATCAGAAGCTCTACACAGAATGAAATTGTATCAGTAACATCCGTCCTTTATATACCCCTCCGGTGACCCCAGAAAATACATTGCGTTTAGGCCAAATTGTAATTTCAAAGAAATCTTTGATTTCATACATGTCTTAGATTTTAAAATATAGAGCTTACTTTGTACATCTGTCAAGTTCATTCATTGTCGTTCCTCATACACTTTTGAAGTTTTGATACATTCGTTGAGTTACGCTTCCTAAATTTTAAACGAACGAATTTTAATCTTACAAATTTTAAAAGCGTGAATCTGTTCACTAAAGTTCATTCTGTGCTACAAGACAACGCCAAGTAAAGTACTGCTAACAGAAAAATCCTATTCTGAAATTATAAATATCTACTACAACCTTCAAGAGTAATCCAAGAGAAGTTTTAAACATGTTACATATTAAATGCGAATAATTTAGAACGTAAAAACATTTGTTGACTTAACTTATTTAACGGATGAACATTATTTACTCTGTATCTCTCCCTTGAATGTTTTTTACTTTTTGAAAACTTATGTGTAACCACAAGTTGACAGCTTTTATGCATATTGTTGGCTTTATAAAATTACTATCAAGCAAGACTGAATCTCATCACCTCACTAACATATTGCCATAATTCTCATTCCCATTTAATGGAAAAATGTTGAAAAGGAACTATTTTTAGCTTAAACTTTATAATTGCAACTGATATCAGGATCAAAAAGTGAAACCTCGATACTATGGAGAAACCTACGATGTATCACTATCATAGTGTATGTATTATTGTTTTAAATCATTGCAAAGAAACAGTCGCTTTCCACTCTTACTACAACCTCAAAAAAGTAACCTTTTATATTTGCTCATATTATATTTTCGAAGGTTTTGAACTGTGTAATGAAGTAAAATTTAAAATGCAACTCTGTTTAGCTACTTGACTAGGCGAAACCTCCTGATTAATCCGCTCCAAATCTATATCAAAAATACTTCCCAAGCCTACCTTCATGATCAATTCCATCTCTCTCATCTCCTCCAAACGTATATTAAAACCATTACGTCGATAAATTCGATTCAGCTGCGTAATGAGGTTGTAATTTTTAATATAGCCCAATGTGCGAGCACATAAGTTTTTACTTTTCTCCGGTTAATCAGGATCCGTTCCTTCCCAATACCGTCCTGTTACTGGTTTTGGTATGCAGAACGTGAAAAACAGAACGTTCCTTTGTGCAATGTTACTCTAAATCGAAAACTGCCTCTCAAATCACCCTGATTCAAACCATGCAAAATATGAATACGAAAAACCAAAATTAATCAAATAGTGAAACGTTAAAAGTTAGTAGAAGCATATTCAAAAGCTGCGAATTTCTATCGTAATTAGTTGCGTTATAATACATTTACCAAACGTTCTCCCTGTAGAGGTAAATGTAAGTATGTATGTTAGGCCAGATCAAACGTTCAAGGTTAACACACTACACATCTTATTCCTCGTTTTTGAATTTAATGAATTCTGTATTTCATAGATCGTGTAAAAAGGTCAGAAGCTTGCTGTTTTTCATCATTAGTGAGTTGAACCTCCTGTTGAGAAGTTGGTCCAGTCTGTTCCAAGTCTCGTACATTCCAAGTTGTTATATACGGTATCTGAAAAGGCATCAATTATAGTTATCATCAACTCTAACACCACTAATCATGGAGTGGATGTCCAGGAACTTCCGGTCGCAACCGCGCTTTACGGTTCCATTCGAAATCCAGGAGTTTGCTGCCTTAAGAAACATGGAAGCTACCCAAGAAAATAAATTCAGAGTTCTCCGTCAAAAATCAAACCAAATTGATATTTTACGAGGCGGATATGAGCTGGTTATAAAGGGATTACCTCGCGATTGGTAAATTTATAATATAATATAATATATCTTACAACGTCCAAAAATTAAATACATAATATAAACTCTCAAGTTTCTTTTTTTATGTTTCAGTTTTGAGCCAGAGCTGTTATTGCATCTAGAAAATTTCGGACCCGTTTATGAGCTTCGCCTTACGATGCATACCAGGTGGGAAACCAGAGGTTACGCCTTTGTCAAATTCTGGGATCGGAACTATCCTCATTTCGTGGAGGTGCTCAACCATTTTCCCATTCGTCCAGGATGTTATCTACAAGTCACCAGATGTTTTCGAGACTGTAACCTCCTTTTGCTCGGAGTGCCGTTCAACAAGACTGTAATCGAGATCTTTGAAGAAATCAACAGAATTTCACCAGGTCTGGAATCTGTAGGACTGGCCGAGGGCCGAAACAATCACCTTGCTTTAGCTAATGGGTTTGGTCAACCTGTGATTGCTACCTATTTAAATCATGAGTAAGACTTTATTTTTGCGATTATAAGTAATTCAACGCGACTTGACTTAATACGATGAATTTCGTAAATTTTATGATTTTATCTCACTTTTCTAAATAGGTTGACATTGATGGCCAAAAACCAAATGATTTCCAGCTATCTGCATATGTGGGGTGAACGAATACACGTTGAGTGGGCTACGCAGAAAACTAATTCTCCTGATTTTCCAAGGGTATGCGCATCAATGCTTATCAGTCGCAATACACAACAAAGTCGCTTGTTCCTTGGTTGTTGTACAATGCGTTTTAAAAAATCTATTTGTTTCTGTTTTTTTTTTCAGAACTACCGCTGCCGTAGACTCCTTCATGTTCTTGGACTCTCTTCAGATATTAGCAACTCAGAACTTTTCAACATCTTCGATGAACATTCAAACCAGGGAGTCAATTACACACGCAGACGCGAGGATCAAGCCTTTATCTACTTCAAATCTCAAGATCAAGCAGAAATGGCGAAGGAGAGAATTCACGCTACTTTGTTTAAAGGAAACTTTCTTTATGTGGACGTGTTCAGCCCCACAGTGTCTCTCATAAGAAATGAGCCATTGGCTATGGAAGCATCTCTTTGGAGTGAGGAAGCAGCAGGAGCACAAATTAACGCACAGTTGGAGGATGGAGACGCAGTGGAACAAGTTGATGCACAGTTGGAGGATGAAGAAGCAGCAGAGCAGGCTATTGCTTAATTGGAGTTTGTGTCTTCAGTCAACCGACTTATTTCGTTTACATTATTTAAGAGAGGTTGTGTAAAGCAGTCAATATGAATTTTTATTCTTATGCAAAACAGAACAGTAGTACAATTAATTTTCAACTACTTTTTGTAAGATAAAATTGAGATATCTTAACAGATAGTTTTTCACTTTTGTAATGAACTTTTTAAATATGACATTTAAACTAGTTAAGTTAATCAGTAGGTATATGAAGATAAATTTAATGCTTAAGTGGTGGTGAACAATGAATAAATAAATTGTATCTTGTTCCAATATTGTTTGTCTGTCCCTTTTTTGTATGTACCAATATTACACTTGTCTTTAATCTGCATTTCTTCATTGTTCATCCTAGATGAAATATACGTTTGATGATGATGATGACTACGTGACTACCTCTATTCAAAATCAAGATTTTTTCCAACTTTGGAGCCAGATTAAATCCATTTTTTTGTGCAAGTAGCACACCATAAGTTATGAACGAATACGGGGTAAAACCCCACTTCATTACCCCAGGGGGGGAAACATCCCCCTTTCACCGTCCCAATTTGTGCTTCATTAGGTCATCCATAGCGACTACAGTTCTTGATGAAATTGGATGAATTTTTTAATCGATTCCTCGTGCGATTTTGGTCATAAGTCAGGAATTCATTTTTCAAAAATACGCCACCTAGCGGCAGACAAAATCAAGTTTAAATGGACCCTAAAAATAACGCAATTTGGTGAACAAATACTTACGTTTTTACTAGCTACATCAATGTATTTTTAGTTGACTATTGCAATATGTAAATGTATTGCATACTTTCTTTGGTAAATCACTTGTTTTAACGTCTCATTTTTTATGTTTCAATTTCTGTCACTGAACCATTTTATACCCTATTTTTTTCTGCCACTAGGTTTTTTAAAAATAAATTCCTATCCCAAGACCAAAATTTTATGAGGAATCGATTAAAAAAATTTCATCCAATTTCATTCACAAATTGGGACGGTGAAAGGGGGATGTTTCCCTCCCTGGGGTAATGAAGTGGGGTTTTACCCCGCATTCGTTCATAACTTATAGTACTACTTGCACAAAAAAATTGGTTTTAATCTGGCTCCCAAGTTGAAAAAAAAATCTTGATTCTGAATAGAGTACGTCAATACGTTCAAAAAGGTTACATTACCTACCATAAGGAGTGTAGCTGGTTACTAGAACCTTACCATATTTCATGAATGAAAACCTTGAGTACACGTGTCCTATATTGATTTCTGAACCAAGGGTAAACTGCAATAAAACAATCAAACTAGAGCATAATATTTTTCTCGCTTCTTCCAACCCTCACAAAATTCATTGTACTTTTCGCTGGAATAACCATTTTGTTTGATAACCAAAATTTCATCTGAAGACACATTTACCACCAAACAATCACCACTTGGTTTGTGACCAGCGTCCCAAGACTTTCGCACCCAAGCTGTATCTCATATCGCATCAATGTGCTCACTCATCACCGTTTTCGTGCACCATAAACTGGAAATCTGCCTCTGATCCCATCACTGTTTCATCACTGCCCTTTGCCTTGTATTTCTTTTATTTTATGGCTTTCCGAGTCGAAGTAAAGTAAGGATAAAAAAAGTTACAATCATATCAGACACCAGACCATTTCTTATGACAAGTTTATACATACATATACATAAAAACAAACCCCAATTCAATTCTGGTACAACAACAACAAGGGCAGTTGTGTGAGACACCCCTAAACAATACGAAGTCCATGCATTCTACTCCAAATCAAAACATTCTCATTGTTTGTGTAATTTGAGGAGGGATTTCAACACTTAATATTTTATGTAGTATATTCATTCTTTAGATTGAATTTGACTGTTCTGGTGCATGGTGGTAGTGGTTTACTTGCTGACAAAAGTCACAAATATTCTCTCCCTTTATTCATGCGAACATTAAATTGCTCTCCTAAAGACCAGACGTTATCTGCCATGAAGGAGGTGGAGGTGAATCAACGTGAACGACCATTTCCTTGTTCTCATTGTGAGAAACGGTATACTAGTAAAAAAAACATGAACCGCCACCTCAGAACCCACTTGACGGAGCGCTCATTCTTTTGTGAGAAAGACAAATGTTACAAGACGTTCAGGACCAAGTCCGATCTCCACAAACATTCAGTTCGTCACACGGTTGGTAAGTGAACAAGTGATTGTAGAAATCAATTTCATCAGCCTTAACCATAAATAAAATCTGTATATACATAATATTTACTATTTGCCTCATTTATTTTTTGACAGATGAGCACACTTGTGAAAGATGCCAAAAGAGATTTTCCAACAAGTATAATTTTGCTCGACATGTGAAACGCGTTCATCCTACAAAGGAAGATGATGCTGAAGGGAATCAGCACGTTCATGTTCAGCAGCAATTGAAGCACTGTTTAGAGAAGAAGAAAGCAACGGCAGCTGAACCAAGCGTCAGTGTCGTCAGTAGTATCATTTGCTTTGGGAATTCGCCGATAGCAGAAATACAAACTGGACCATTACCACCATTCAGCCTTGTGTTTGCTCCTCTGACTCTAAGAAAGTATAATCAACAAATAATATAATGTAAATTTACTACTATTCGAATGATTATCAATTATATCATTTATCAAAATCATGCTGAGTTTCTAACAATTTAGAATAAAATGATTGAAAAATAATTTTGTAATTCTTCCTGTAGAAAAGTTTTGTTGAAACAATATATTTCCCATAAACATATGCATTCATGCTCGAAACAAAAAAATATAGGGCCTTAAAACTCAAGTTAAGATTTATACAGAAGGGCTCATACAAAAATTATATTACATAAAGCCAAACTGCTGTCTACTTCATATACAGTTGTAAAAACAAAGGAAATATCTACAAGGGTACATGAACCCTTAGTTCACATGTTGAGAAGAAGTATTGTTGCAATGCATGGAAATACATTTCAACAAATTTAGGAAGAATGAAAGGAAAGGAGACAATGACAAGGAGTTTCAGCACAATGCATTCAGAGCAAACTTGTGCTGTTAATATTACGAACCATTATTTTATTATAAAATGATCTGAGAGTGCTACTGAAGCAATGAGAATATCAAGTAAATATATACACATATTTTTTATATTTCTTAACTTGCTGCTTTCAAAAGCATGTGAGTGCAGGAATTTACGTCGCACATTAAACACTTGCACGATCAAACACATTTTAATATTAATTGTCAATCTTAGGAAGTTCATCCGTCTTACGGTGACTCTCATTTTATTCACTGCTCTTCCACCCTAACTGCAGGTCCAACTCTACGCTTTTGCATCTTGTCTGATCCCATCACCTTTTTCATGAATGGAATACTTTTATTTTTCCTTTATTTTATGGCTTTCAGGGCCAACGCAAAAAGGGGATATAAAGGTTACAATAATACCAACAATGAGACACCAGACCATTTCTTATGACATCTTTATACATGCATAACAGCAAAGCTCATAATTCTGGCAGGAAAGCTAGTTGTGTTATATATACCACAAATAATAACTTCACTCTACAACCAATCGTACTATAGCGTAAAAGAGAATCATGTAGAATCTGAAGGTTATATATAATAAAAGGGAGACATGCATGTAATATTCGTTACTATATGGTAAGCTCCGATAAAACAGGCTGGAAACACTTATTGTTTCATTTTTAACCTCACTGTGGCTCGCTACAAAAAATCATGCGAGCAATAAACCTCAAATGTAAATTCCACACACAAGATTTCGTATCTAGAATCATCGCCCAGCAAAACTTTCTTCCCCTGGAAATAAAATATTTCCCTTTTCTAAACGGAAGCTAACTAAATTACTGGCCATCAAGGGCATTATATTGCCAAATCAGTACAAATGACATACATATAAAACCAGCTTTATGTAGGAAAAATGCCATGGAATACAACTAACTTTAAATAAATCCTTTTTTTGCTTTGTACGTGGCCTACATTAAAATCCAACTACCAACACATTTTAAGCTGACGCTGGAAAACCATTTGAAGCAGGATGGCAGTTCTCTCAACTTCAAAAGTTTGAGTTAGGTAGGCTGCCAATTCTACGCTAATGCAGTACCTGTTAACATTAAAAATTCTGATTTTAGGTTGATTTCCTTGATTTTTATTAAAGTCCATTTTACCTACCAAATTTTATGTGGGCTGGCTGATCGCATTAAAACCTAGGTTTAAATGAATAACCCATTACAACCCACGTTCCATCCTTGATTGTGCTTCACATTTCGTGTCTTCAAATTTTAAAAGCCATGCTTTCTTTATACAACATTTTAGTTTTTATAGGTGTATGATTAAAATCAACCAGCTTAAAAAAACGTTGTTTGAAACGGTCACACAAAATTAAATCGAAGGCTCTTTCATTTTATCCAGTAGTACCCAAAAGAAAAGTAGCAGCAAAATGCAGTTGATAAAAATTTTATCTGTGCAATCATATCCATGCATTTACATTATCAATGCTCTAATGCATAAAGCAATGGGCGGAAGCCAGTATTAAAAGTATTGAAATTCATAAGTTCCAAGGAACTTCTTAAATTGTTGTACCCTACTTAAACAATTTTTTTATCCGTTCAATAAGCCTTAATTTGTTTTGCTTGCACAAGTTTGGTTCGAAAAATTTCCAATTTATATGTAATCAAATTTGAGATTGGTTTATAACAAAATAAATGGGTTGTGTGGATGTGGAAGGAAGGTTTCATTTTAGCTTTCAGTCAGTGTCCAGCGTGTAAATTGACAGTCCAGGAGTGAGGTTTTGCACTGAAATATAATTAGGGGAGCATTCCAGTTCCAAGAGAACTTACTTGGATCCCTCTACGCATAAAAATATTTACTATTATTTACAAATATTTATTTTTCTTCCCAAATGGCATAGAATAAACCATTGGTAGAACTAGCCAATCTAAGCTTTTAAGTATCACAATCTGAAATGCATGAAAATATTGGTTCTACCGTGACATTTTTTAAAGCAATTAATTTGCAATTCAAGGTTTTCAGTTCACAGGATTTTCAATTCATTTTCCTTTCATCATGAATTGAAAGCAATTGAACCGAGCGGAGCTCTACGGGATACTTTATCGATTAGCCACAAATTAGAATAAAAGTAAAGGAGAGGCAAGATACATTTAACTATAACTTCAATACAATTTGGTAGAAGGACTAATAACAACAATAATTTTGATGTAGGTGAAAGTGTGTACGACAATAATACGTAGTAATAACAAAGATAATCGAAGAATGTGAAATCATACACGAAGCTAGTAAAAAGATAAAAGCCCTCGAGGATTCTGTTCCCCATGTAGACTCCTTTAGCAGTCAAAGTAGGAAAAAAGTACAATTTCGTGCCCTCGAGGTTGATTCATTGACGACCATCATGATTGTAGAGAAAGCAAAAGTGCACCAGGTGCACTTTGGTGTGACTTATAAAAATATTTGAGAAACGGGGCTACTTGTGTAAGTTTCCACAACAAAATGTTTGGATTAAACACAATTTTAAAGAAATGTTTGCCAAGTTATCGAAAAGCACAGCTTTTAGCGATAGTATTTTATTCAAAACTGATTTTTTGCAAAAATATTTTTACATTCTTATATTCAAAACACGACAACGATGAATAGTACCAGGATGAGATTTTTAAATATTGTATAGCTAATATAACCAATTTTTATTATCTAACTTCTAAAATTTAACCTACCAATATAATTTAAAATTTATTTATATAATGAATGAAAATTTAATACTACCAAGAAACGAATTGTGGAATAAAAATTGAGGTAGCGTGCCAATTTGCCTTCTAAGAACGTAAAGTTCCGCAGTGAACACTGACTGTTTGTTGTGTTTTTTATTACGCGACGGTCTCATTAATATAGATCAAGCAGACTGAAAATGTAAAAAGCTTTCGTAGAAAGTGAAAGATATGACTGCATTTTGCACAAACACAAAATCGAATGTTCTATAACGTTTAAATTTTTTCGAGTTTGGTTGAGGTTGAATTCATTTTCATTTGGTTATATCCACTTTTACCTTTTTGTGCTATTTTATGTCAGTTAAACATTCAAAAAAAATTCTCACTCATTACAAACCATGAAATCCCCACTGATTTTATTGGCCCACAAATTAAACAGATTCTTCAACAACCTCATTTTCCCCGCATATTACATCAATTGGGATGAAAATGAGGAAAAATGGAAGCAAGTTAGCAAAATCGAAAGATATCGGCTGATGCCATATATCATGACAAGTTTCCTCATTCTTGGAATGATTGGAGTAGGATGCGCAATTTTCATCTCATTTGCAACCATTTATTCCCCGGGTATTCTGCCAACGAATCAGTTGTTGCTATTTTTATTTTTTTGGTTGCCCATTCCAAATTCAATCGCTTTCGAAGCGCTAATTCTCCGTTTCGGACCTGAGTTGGCTAACATTGCCAATTGGTTTTTACATTCGGACGGATTCAACAGCGGAAATAAGGACGTCTCTGTAAATTTCCAAACAGTGACAAAGGAATTACATGAAATATGGAGGAATGAAACAAACTGCCTCGGTCTCCTCCTTTCTGCTGCAGTGGTAAGCTTTTTCATATCCGGATTAATTATTCCTGTCGTAATCGTGGTACTGGACTGTGATCCCTTATATTTGTCATTCACTGCGGCACTCAAGCTTTTGAGCTTTCATGAAAACATGGCATCAAGTGGCTACATAATACTCATCCGAATAATTATAACATTTATTGGAAGCCAAACTGTATTTATTAATTTTCGAGTTGTGACATTGACATGTTTACAAGTAGGAATTTCCGAATTGGCACTTTTAAACAGAATGCAAAAGAAACTTGTCAGCCTAAACTATTCTGCCATGATGGAGATTAGAAAATTTGGAGTAGTAATAGCAACCCAGCATGATTTCGTGGCTTGTCTATTTGGTGGTGTTCTCGGTGGAGGTTTTGTATTCATTGTGATTGGAGTAAATGTAATCATTTTGGGAACGCAGATGAAGGTTGGTTTCTTCATTCCATGTGAGGCAATTTTCTTCACAAGTTTAATGTTGCTAGGGGTTTGTTTTGCATTTGAAATCGGTTGCATGTTGGGAGACAAATTGGATTCTATGAAGGACAAATGGATGAAAGATTTGGAGAAATGTCCTTATAATGGTACACAGAGAAAACTTGGACGACGGATGTTGCTCAGCTTTCACCCGTTAAAGCTGCCAGTTGGTGGAGTTGGAATTATGGACAAAGATATCAAGATGAATTATTTTGATAGCACCTTAAATTACATTGTTTCCGTTTTGCTTCTATTAAATTAAGTTAAATGGAAATCTGATTAAAAAAGCAAATAAACGTCTATAAAAATGAAGTTATTGTTTATTTTGCATAACAGCTTACCAAAGTCTTGATTTAAGTAACAAGAACTAAAATTAATTTTTAAATCATAATCATGGAGCAGAAAGAATCGCCCAGAAGGAGGAATCGAACCTCTACGACTCGCGTCATCTTACAGGTTTGAAGCCTGCACCTTGGACCACCAAGGCTCATCTGGGCAACAATGAAAGAATTTTTATTGTAGTTATGAATCAAATTGGGTACGAGAAGGTTCAGCCAAAATTAGTTGAGTTCAAATTGGATGACAAAAAGATTTCATTAAAATTTATACTTCGAGTACTATTTTTTAATTTCAAACAGAACTCATACAGTCATATGAAAATTACATTACTCTGATGACGCTGAAAAAATCTACTATTTCATTATCACATAAACACAAAACATATTGCCATCAAAGTTCTCTAAGTCGCTTCATCAGCTCCTCCGTCGAAAGCTCATCTTTGTCTCGGCGATGCCCTCGGTGACGCTTGATGTTGTTGTCGGAGCGGTGGTGATGACTTTCCGCGGCTGACGACACCATTTCTCCGCTGCCAATTTCACGACTGAATATGATGTTGGATCGGGATCGGCTTCGGTTCAACGGCGTTCGATTATCAGTGGTCCTTTCTCTAGGTTGCCGCTTCCTCGTTTTTTGGAATGCCTGGCCAGTTGCAAGAGCCTCCAACAGATTGTCCATGACTCCAGTATTTTCTCCAGAGTTCATGTCTAGCAGTGCTTTCTTGCGAGCTAGGCGTTCTTGCTTCTCAATCTCAGCTTTAGCTTTTGCTTCTTTTGCCCTCTCAATTTTTTCTTTTGTCTCACGGAGCTTGACATTGTCCTTGTAAGCCTGCTTGAATTGGTCTTTGAAGATCTTAATGTCACCCAGGAACTCTTCCACCGTGTACTTGTTCTTGTCAAATGTGAAGTAATCGGCCAGATTCGAATACAGGCTGTCGATTTTGTTAAACATCTGCTGCAAAATGTTGTACTGCTCTCGTGCTTCCTGAACAAAGGGCTTCATCACATCAGCAAAATTGTCATCCGGTCCCTGGGGAAGCCTTGAATTTTTCAGATCTGTCTCCAAATTTTTGAGATCGGTATCCATCTGCCGGAGTGACTTTGAAATGGTGTCCACTGAAACTCGAGAAGCGTTGTCGAGATGAATCAACTCTTCATCGAAAGTTAGCACATCAGCAAACTTGGATTCTACAGTTTCTACCAAGTAGTGGAGAAGCGTGTTTCTGTTTTCCATGTCCTTTGTGCTGGAGAGCTTTGGCAAATACGAGATTTCAAATCCTACAGCCTGCCCATTCCTTGAACCAGAATTCATCACATTTCCAAGAAGAAGGACTAGCTCGAGTAATTTGGAAAACTTTTTGGAACCTTTGATTTCCTCGCAAGCTGCAGTCGCAGCTACAATGCCGGACTTGATGTCCTGCACAGTATCGGAATATAAGCATTTGAACTTCATCGATCTAAGTCTTGGAAGGAGTCGTTTGATGGAAGCGATCGTCATAGCAAATTGCTCAGCGTCATTAAGCTCTTCGTTGTCATTAGCAAGTTCCTCCAGTCGCTTAAGTTGATCCGGGGGAGGAAGGTAGTTGATGAGTTGCTCGAGGAGAGCACCTGACAACACCTCTGAATCACACTGAAGAATTGCCACTTTAACCGACTCATAACTCATATGTCTCAAGGAACCACCGATAAGGATAGCCAGGCTTTGCGCAGTCTTGTGATCCAAAACACGCAAATCCCTCTTCTTCTTCACATTAATTGAATTTTCTTTGCCATTTTCATCTTTGCTGGTGAGACTGGGAAGTTTTGTAGAGAATCTCATGAGTCCTTCGATGATGTCCTGGGAGGCCAGCTTTTCTTCATCAACCTTGACCCAGAAAGAGGTCTTTGAAAGTTTCTGAGGCTCAATCGTTTTCCAGTTAGCTTTTTTCATTGGCACTTCTAATTGCCACTTCTTTTTAGGTCTCATACCATAAGGTAATGTTTCTACAGGTAACTTTGGAAGTTGTGGCGGAGGCGGTGGACCACCTCGCGCTTGACCGGGCATTGGAGGTGGTGGAGGAGGAGGCGGACCACCTCGCGCTTGACCGGGCATTGGAGGTGGTAGAGGAGGCGGTGGAACACCTCGAGATTGACCAGGCATTGGAGGTGGTAGAGGAGGCGGTGGAACACTTCGAGATTGACCAGGCATTGGAGGTGGTAGAGGAGGCGGTGGAACACCTCGAGATTGACTGGGCATTGAGAGCGGCGGGGGTGGAGGACCAACAACCCCATTATTAAGAGCTTGTCCGACTGAATTCAAGTTGGTTTGAAAGTTCGACTGTAGGATTTCCCTACTCATTCGACTCAACTCCTCCATTTTCTTTTTCAATTGTTCGACTTGCGCTTCCGCTTCTTGCTTTTGGGTAAGAGCTTCTTCCAGTTTGATTGAGAGCTCGTCATTCCGTTTTTCGTCTGCTGCACGCAATTTCTCAGCAACGAGATTCGTTAGGCCGTCGACATCGATCACAAATTTTTTGGCTCGGAAATCTGGATCATATCCACTTCGATGAAGCACAATTTGCGCTATGCACTCTTCAATCAACTTGAAATAAGCAGACCTTATCAAGTAGTCATCCCGAATGCAAAGTAAATGCTGCAAAATGGCGAGAAAGAGTGGTTCAGCGGGTGTATCCGCAATCAATCTTTGAATTACATCGAAGCACTGGTTGGAGTCATCAAAGTCATTGTGAATGTTTTCAAACTTCTCTGACAGCTCCTCAAAGTCCTCTTCCTTGTGCTTGAGAAAGAGGTCAATTTGCATCTCCATACTCCCTTTGGCATTCGCTTTGACTTCATCGATCATTCCATAGAGCCCTGCCCTCATGAACTCATTCCGTAGAAAGATTCTGAACTCAAAGTCCTCCGGAATGTTGACAATGGCATTGATTAATAGCATGCAACTCAGGCGAGTCATTTCGTGATCGCTGTGGGTAACTCCTTGAACAATTGGGAGGAAGCGGTCCCTTCCCTGGTTCTCTGCCGATATTGTGATAGCTTCAAGGACACGCTCATGACCTTGCAAGTCGGTGAGAATACACATGGCAGCTAGAAGTTTTGCGGATTCTTGCATTGCCGTGGGACGGAGGGGATCCAGCGATCTGGCAATCAGGATGAAGACTTCTTTGTTCTTAAAGACCCTTTTTAACCCATACGTATTGTTCATGAACGACTTGAGGCAGCGAAGACACTCCAACTGAATCTTGACGGTGAGCTCAACGGACGCTCCTTTCTCGTGCGGAGTTCTATATGCCTCATTCAACACGTCCATCAATGTTTTCAAACCCTCCAAACCAAAGGACTCAACCCAAGACACCGGCTGACTGGACAGGGCTATCCTCAGAGATTCAACGACATGGGCGACTTTTGTCAAGTTCATGGTTTCCCTGTGCTGTCGACCCAACACTCCAATGTAGTCTTGAGGACTGTCCAACTTGCCTTTAGGACCTGTAGTGTAGCCCTTCTCCCGCATGGACAACAGCCGACGCTTCTTATCAATAGGCTGGTCCAGCAATGGTCGCCTCTTCTCCTCGGACAAGTTCATGTCGTCAAGCATTTGTTGAAAGCACTCCTCCACTTGTTTGTCTGTCAACTCCTGCTCCCTCATTTCCTCCAGGTCTGGAAAATCGGGGTTGGAGCGAGGCCGAGGGAGGGTTGATCCCTTCCGATTCTTAGATGTTCCCAGCATTTTGTCCAGAAAGCTGGGGTTGGGGGTAGATTTGACTTTGTCCGCTCGGTGGGTCATGATGACAACTGGCGTCCGAAGACCTTGAATGTTTCAAAAAACCTACTGAATCCTGCTCATTATTGACTTTTATGAAGCTTAAAAAATTAAAAAGTAATCATTAATCAACTCACTTCAGCAACATCCCATTTGTTATAGGGACGTTTCCTTCACCTTCTTAATTTTTTGTTGTCAATTGTTATAGTTCAGATTGGTATGTTAATTAAATGGAAGACGTACGATGATGACAACAATGGCAAAACGAAAAACAACTTCAAATTAAGTTACAATCACAAGTCTTGGAAATTGACCCTAAATGATCATCAATCATCCAAGTTTGGTACACACAAGAAGTGAAAAAAACACTTTTGAAAAATTCTTGGGCTTTAGTTATAATGCTAATGATTGCAAATTTAAAAGAGGAATGGTTAATTATATAGTGACATCACAAGCAAAGAGATTAAATCACAAAGTTTGTTGTTTTGTTTGGACTGATAGATGAAGATCTGCGTATGTAAGTATGTATGTACCATTCTCGAGTGCATTTACCAGTGTGCTTAGATAATATCTTTATGTCTGTTAAGCTAAGCTATGCTACTAGTAAGCTAATCTCGACGCCGACGCCAACTGCACACAGGAATGCTCGGTACTGTATGTCTTATTTAAAGAATAAAGCTACTTATCTAATTTAAATCCCATATGCTTGTGATTAGAACCATTTTTTTCAATATTTGTTCCTATCCCAATAATTAATTATGATTCATGGTTGCGATAAAGTCTTACTAGTAAAATATTTATATATTTAAAATAAATACGTGTTTATTTTTTTAACTATTTTATTTTTGCCCCCTCCAGTGCATTTCACATAAAAACAGACGAAGTAAACCAATTAAACTTAATCTTATTAACTCTTGACTTGACAACAACTTTCAATTCTAACGATTAGGTTAGGCAGCGATCACAACACAAAGAACACATAGTATGAAATACAACATTAAATTTATGTTTCTTTGACGATAAATGAATTCCATTGAATTCTTCATTTCCTTATTATGTATTTCTTCCAAACTTTTGCATGTGGGTTCGTCGAGTAGTTCACAAATCTCATTCTCCTCGTACACGTGCCAACTCTCTGGAATTCGCCATAGTCCAACCGCGTCTACATATGCTTGCAGCCCTTGGTTACCTGTGGAGAGAAACAAATTATATTTATGAGTTTTAATTTTACATGGAGATGACTAATAACACGTTTAGAAATAAAAACGGAGACCCGAACAGCAACATAACATACCGGAAACTTCATTCTTCTCCTCTTTTCTCACTACCTTTCGAGGTAAAGTAGACCTGGACTCTTTTTTCTGACAACTTGCTGGACACGACCCACAAAAAACTTCTTCAACCTGTTTGTTAATTCCTTCGTTTTCTTTTGAAGAGAAACAAATTATATTTATGAGTTTTAATTTAACATGGAGATGACTAAGAACACGTTTAGAAATAAAAACGGAGACCCGAACAGCAACATAACATACCCGCAATCTGCTCGCTCGCTTCCCAATTAACAACAAACCCCAAGGCAAGCATCCCTAAAGTCAGTAGAAGATTAAAGTTCCTACGGGTTATGACAGGAAACACCTTGGTAGCTTCCCACTTCAAAAACTTTTAAACTGACTTTTAAACAACAATTTCCTTACGACAGAAGTTAGAAGTGACTACCACCCTTTCAAATATGTGACACTCACAAATGACTGTTATTTACATTTTGGTATTCTTATAAATGATCCAAATGCACCGAATTTCCATCACTGTTTCCATGGGATTGTTTTCACCTTGTTTCTATGCGGAAAATGAACCAAACTTTTTGCCCGAGTCGATTTGGGGTAATGCTGAGCTGAGCCGAGCTCGAGGTGGCTGCTCATTCGAATACGTGGGTGGTGGTAAGCAATATATGAAATATTTATTGATGATTTTGTATCAGCATATTATGCCATTCTTTCGTTTGAAAATGTTTCTGGAGAATGAAAATTCCGCACCTAAGTACCTAGTAGCTTCACAGCTTATGGGTCAGGTCAGGTGAACAAGTGCGCAATGCTTTCTCTTCGTGAAAATTATGATACTACGTGGTAATCTCGTATAAACTAAGCTGCAAACACTTATTGCGTCATTCCTAACCTTCACATTCACCTTTCATTGAATTTTACACGAATGTTGATGTTGAATGATGGACAAGAACATCACAGCTTATCCTCAGCTTGACCCTAGACTGACTAAACATATTAGTTAAGATGACAGGATGAATGGGTTTGTATGCCTTTTGCAGCACACGCTGCAGATGTATTCATGCACGAAGGCATTCTCAATGTTTTTGTGCACAAAGTTCGCATTTGTTTTTCAATTTGAGTCTTCAAATAATCTTTGTTAAGCAGGCCAAGTATAAATGTATTATTATTATGATGATGCATAATTTATAAGCGAGGCGACAAATCCTTATCTATCCAGTTCAGTAGATCAATTTATAAGCTATATATTGTATGGCTTGGTCGCTTAGAAAGTTTATGGACAACTTTTTCCCCCGGATATGTAAAAACATTTTTTTCACATTTACTAGAGAAGAATTGAGACGAATGGAAGTAATTGAATATCACTTGTTGGAGTTTGCATTATGTGTCTCTTTAGTATAAAATAAAGTATGAGAGCTTACATACGTCCAGCCTCAGATAGAATCAACTAATTGAATAAGAAAATTCCTTTTTTTTTACTTCACTAAAGCTGAGCCAAAAACTCTTTAAGTTTGTAAAGCTATTTTTTTGCATTGTTGCGTTGAAAATGTAAAGCTCAAGCACATCGATTTCCTTGTTGTGTTCTCTTGCTGCAACGATTTTGTTCTTAGTAGCAGCTCAAATCAACGCCCAAACCCGTGTCACATATGAGAGTCATGCAGCCGAACAATGCGGTGCGATTCCAGGACATCCATAACTTGTACCAAAGGCTTTGTCGAACGCATGATGCCAGACGTCATGAGTTTTGATGGGACAAAATGTGCAGTTTTTGCTGGAGAAAGGTGTACCTTCACTGCCGTTGATATTCAAAGCCGAGGGGAAGAACGGAGTTGGAGAGAAGAGCTGCCATGTGTCTGTGTCATGTGTATGTGTCATGTGTGTCAAAACTCTTGGTGTCAAGAAGGTGTCTTCCTGAATTTTACGAGTCAACCAACGGTAACTGAGCTAGATGAAGTGTCCATTTTAATTTTAAAAAAATATTAAATACTAAAGCTGAGAATAAAAAGTAAATGGTACATTCGGCTTTTTCTCCGTGTAGCACAGTATGCAGTGCATATGCAGTATTGGTGACGTGGCATAAGGTTCTTTTGATGCTATAGTAGTACTATAATAGTACGTACAACCCATGCAGACAAAACAAACCTTTCATGAAATAATTTGATTATTATTCAAAGAGCCTTATCATTTAAATTATGCAAATGAAAAGACGTGGATGTTGGAAGAGCAAGCCAACCATCATCTCAGGCTGAGATTCTCAGCACTGGTTCCGTTTGATGGTACCTCTCGTAAATTTATGTGCATACCATACCGTGAGCAATGCATCAAGCTTTGTTGTGCATGCGCATTGTGGGTTCTATTTATATGCATGTCTGACTACAACTACAACTAAAATGTTGTATTCACAAGGTCTTGTAGTTGTATTCATAGTTGTAGTCTCAGCTACTTCTAGTTGTAGTTGTATTCATTCTCTGATTGACTGAAGTACTTCTAGTTGTAGTTGTATTCGGACTAAAACTAACTAGAAGTGTACTTCTAGTTGTATTCTTAGTTATAGTGGCCAACACTGGTAAACACACGGTAGCCACGTGAGAAACTTTCTCGTTTGAGAAAGGTCAGGCATATTACCATTAGCATCTATTTTCGGGAGTTTGGTAAGAATCCAATTACAGTAGATAGAGTATGATATGAAGTTAATACTATATAAACTCAAGAAGTGATAAGGCAATATTGCATGACATGATATTTGAGGGATATACCATACCCACTTAAAAGCAACATGTTAGCAGCATGTAAAATTGATTCGTTTCGTTGTTTCATTTCAAACTGAACTTGTGGCATCTCATCGCTCATGCTTCATGAATAAATTTGAGAATTAATGTTGATTTGTGAACAAACTCTGATTTCTCATGCCAATATTGATAGTCTACTAGTTAATGGCTAATGATAAGAAAACTGTGAGAGATAACCATGTACAGCATTATTCTCACGATGCCCCGAAAATGTTCAACTGGCTTTATTACTGAATACTTATTACATGATTGGTAACCATTATTATAAAGCCCGACTAAAGAAGTAGATAAGACTGACGATAAGTTTCAAATTCGACTAAATTCCTTTGAGAATGCATTGAACATTTGCCACAAGACCATTTTTATGTTAACGTGAATGTATAAAAGCTTCTCATAATTTACTACGTGTATTCTGTCACGCTCTTTCCTGTTGTCAAAACCGTCCAGAGATTTACCTAGTGCTCCTTGTGCACTTTTTTCATGGTGGAAATATTTGTTTAATCTGTAGCTTTTAAGTATCCAGATCCAATGTGAATACTATAACAGAGCAACATTGGATTTCTTTCTGCCTGCTTCGTTTGCTACAAAGTAAACCCTGGCTTCCACAGGATTTCTCTAAATTTTTTGCTAGATTTTTTTGTTGTTGATATAGTCAACAAATACGGAAGACTCCCCATGTTGCTTTGTAGTATTTTCCTTTTCATAAACATTCAGGAAGTACTATTATTGCATTGGTAAAGAAATAGCACATTACAAATTCCTATTGCTTGGATAGAGTTTCTCCTTGCTTCTGCAACTCAGCTCAAGACTTCATTCAAGGTCATCATCAACATTGGATGTGTGGTCTGGTCAGAGACTGCAGTAGAGATCCAGAAAAAGATGCTCATAATCCCACCCCAGAGAATGTATCCATCTGAGCCGGAAAACGTTGATCTTCTTTTATTAGTTAGATAACCTTTCACCATCTGATCTAAAAAAAAATTCTATCCATGCATACATGTAGCATCATTTATACTCGCTAGAAACCTTTTTTGTAGTTCTGTAACTCGAAATGGGATGCAGTCATCGTGAGATTTTACTACCATACGAGAGGTTTCACGAACAGTTGTCGAATGATAAATTTTATGTGTACGTTCACCTACACAATGGTTTCGACCTCCAATTTCCGATTTGCTAAATATATGTAAATACATATCACACATTAATATCATTCTACATATTACATATATACGTACGAATACGAGTGACAAACCATGCGTAAACGCTGTCGTCTCACAAAGAGAATGATGCTGCTCTGCTGATGATGGCAACAGATTTATTAAGCAGATCGATATTGTTACTGCTTTCTAAAAATGCTATGGTACATATATGTATGAACGAATATATATTTATGGGCAATATATTTTTAATACATAATACATAGTATTGTGTTTTTAATAATAATACTTAATTTGCCCCATTGTTTCATAAAATTTCGTCCTCAGAAGTCAGAGAAAGCTTATGCTTTTCCGTTTTCAAATTTTTGTTGTAAGAATTAATTAGGTGTCGTTTTTCACTGATCCTTTATAAAGTGAAACGGCAAGTAATCGCAAAGTTTTGGTAACGACCTCCACGTTTAATACTCATAAACTTAGGGAATTGTCAGTTGCAGTTATAAAAGCCCAACGCCCCTCATTATATAGATATAATACCATTTATATTACAATACGATTCACTATACCCCGTTGTAGATTGTAGTTAATAGTTAAAATTTATGCCAGCTAACGACTTTTCAGCAAGACATTCCCTCCCTTTTTCGTTTCTCCTTTCATTGCTAAGCAAGTGGTCATGGTCATGGGATTTTTCCAATGCTGTTGTCATCTAGCTGTGTAGTATTTTTCTTTTTATATACATTCAGTTGGTATTACTTGGGATTCGGATTGAATCTTTGGTAGGGCTGCTTTAGAACAACTCAAGGTCACAAATATCCAATGTATGGTCAAAGACTGCAGTAGAGATGCAGAAAAATGCTCGTAATCCTTTCCCAGAGAAAGTGTCCATCTGATCTGGAAAACGTAGATCCTCTTTTATTCGTTAGAGAACCTTTCACCATCTGATCTGGAGATATTTTTATTTACCATGCAGTTTGAGATGTGATGCAGTTCGATTTCAATGAACATATTTCACACTCTAAATATAAACCAATATTTCTCAAATTACCCCCAAAATATCTGGCTTTGCAAATTGTTTCTATTCATTTCCAAGGCTTTCTTCAACTCCGTGTCCAACTCATAATTAATTGGAAGAACTGACGATGAGTTTGTTTTGAAGGTAATTTGACTTGAACACATATAAAATGTCGCATCGTGTTGCAAATAATTAAGCACGTTGTCCTATCATTGTTTCACAGAAGAAAAAATGTCTTTTATATCAAATATGCTGCATTAGTTTTGCGTCATTTTCATTCATATAGTCTTTTTTTATACCACCCTTGATAATCTGCATTGCTTGATCATATGATGGTACCACACAAAATAAAACTAACAAGACTCGCCCATCCAGTACCGGATCTGATAATTTAGCAAAAACGACGTCTACCTTTTTGCCTGTTTCGACAATATGTTCTTCCCATTGTCCTTGGTAATCCTTTTATTTATGGGTTTTTGTTCCCAGCAGCCGGAGAGACGTTTTGGAATGGTTTATTATTCAAAATACCGACAGACAATTCCCCTCGCCGCAGTGACGTATTCCCCATTCACTAACAAAAAAAATCGTTTGTCAGTAGCAGGCAAGCTATAGTGGTTAGCTGGTAGCTTTCCTAATTTCACAATTTCATTGCAAATATGTGGGCTTGCTTTATTTGCAATCCTACTTTTGTTAGATAAAATGTGCTTGTTTAAAACTTGGATCCATTTTATCTAATTTTTAAACTCTTCCAAAAACTGCCATAGTTAAACTTTTTAATGCCTGGCACCACAGGCACATCCTCAATATTATATATGTCATTTGAAATAAAGCTCTGAATTGGAATTTTGAATGACAAAACGGCACAAATAAAAATACGTATCACAAATGTTTTTTTTACAACCAACAATTTTTATCTTTTTGTATACCGAAATGTGTATCCGGAAAAAAGCTTTCCCCCGCTTGTGTTCCAGACCACCTCTCCTGCTATCAAAACTTTATTGCGAAAAGTTAAGTTGAGGTAGGTATCTCTATTCTATGTAACATGCCGCTTTATGAGCATATTGACTTTCCTTCCTGACTGACTTTTTCTGCTGAAGTTTCACGTCGAAAGCGGTGCCAGCTTGGAGCTTCGTGAAGCTTTGAGCTGACTTTTCCTTTAATAAACTAGCAGAGCAGCGGGTTGTAGTAGTCTGTGCGAGTCTGACTATGACTCTCAGTTGAGTTTATTCTCGACAAGATGTTTCTTGTTAATTTATACAGAGCAAAAAAATTCCCTTACACAAAAGAATGTTAAAATTACGGCAATGTTGAATGTAATGTAATGTTTCTTCTTGCTAATTACCCCGCTCCGCTTTCTCCCGCATTTGGAGAAGAGAAACTCGCAAAATTTGATCAAGCTCACTGTCATTTGCACGTTCTCATTTTATCTGGCGCATTACATTAGCAAGTGTTTTCCCAAACGAGAGTAAGGAATTCATCTCATCCAGGATTCTATCCATCTATCTAATCCTGTTAATAACGTAACGTTCAACTGGAATTCCTTGAGCTCAGCTCTCAAAAAACTCTACTCCAATTCCATCCTTTCCCTTTCTACATTTATTCCCACAGCTTGTTCTCCTTTTGGTCTGGCCTGTTCTGCTCTGCTGTGCTTACTCGTCGTGGTCCTTGAAATTGGTTGTTTTTAATGTGGTAATCCAAAGGATACTGCTCTTTTCTCGGTCTGCTCCTATCCTATCCAACATAGTTTTTTTGTGACTTTTTTCTCAAAAATACAAATATAAATATATATATATATATGTATATATATATTTATTGAGAGCATTCCCAGAAAGAAACATAGAGCTAAAAACTGAGTTTTATTCATGGGAAACTTGTCCAATATGTAGTGGGGGATGGCAGGCTGGCACTTGCGGGATACACGTACATACCCACGAATAATAGCTGACAGTAAAACATGCTTATCCCACGTATATCCCACATCTAATATTCAGCGCATTTAAAAATTTAACTGGTATAATAGACCACAATTTACTTAAATAAAATTAATCTGGTTTCGTATTCTTATTTTAACGAATTTACTATTTAGATGCATTATGCAAAATAGAAAATAGTATCTTTCAGTTACGTCAGAAATCGATTTTATTTACGAATGAAGCAAAGGTACACAAAGATAAGAGTCTGTCTTATCTTTAAACGGTAAAATTACACATTTCCTTACTATACATGAAATCTTTCCAGTTTTACTAGTAGATAGTTTCCTAACATTAAATATTCCTAATGTTTTAGCCTCCTTAGGGTAACACATGGCAGTTCGGCATTCAAGACATGTTTTATACATAATTAATGTTTCGCCGTTCTTAAAAAACATTTTAGTTATAAGTACAATATTATTATCATTAGTAACGCAACAATTGTTTCCAAATCGAGTTGACACACAAAAATTCTTAAAATAAAACCTTTTAAGGCCCTTACTACCATGCGTTAAACTTTTGTTTGTTTTCACCGTCCCCCTTACGTTGTTAGCCTCTACATCAAATGATTCCATCTCTTTGACTCGATTCACAACATTATTAATGTGTACTTTTTGACCACGCACTAACTTTTTAAGGCTACCTAGATAATTCTCAAAAGGAAATGCACTTACATTATCTAAACTACCATAAGTAGGAGCATCTTGATAAATGTGTAGTAATGAATGCACGCTATAAACTAGTGAAGTCTCTCCATAAAGTTCGCTTATTTCGGAAACAAATTCTTCCAGTAACATTTTGGCTTTCGAATTCCAATCTAAATTACTAGCATGTTTTGACAAAAGTATATAAGAACCGAAACTAAATTTAAATTTAATGAAATGTTTACACTGGCGCTTGACGTTTTGTTGATAACGGACTGGTTTTTGTTGAAGAAGTGAAGATGGAGGACTTCCCAGCGTATCCAAGGGCTTTAAAGCGTAGGGTGGTATCGGTGTTGACTGAATATGGTATTGAGTATGGTGGTGATCCTCCGATTCAAAACTGCATGGATAGGGAGCTCCAAAACTGAAATATTGATGAGTTTGGGCTTCCTGTTCATAAAACGGACGATAAGGCAATTGCTGAATATTTGAATGTGACGTGTGCAAGTTCAAACGAGATGGGTGGTGAAACCCGACGTGATTTTCAGTTTTTGTTGAGGTTTCTGGCACTAATCCTAAATGATGTGATGGTGGCGATGGCGTTCCTGAATTGAACGATCCGTCAGCAAGGAGTTCACTATTTTCATGGCCTTCAAATCAACATGAACATTTGTTTTATTTATAATTAATAAAGTTAAAGGCACAGTTTAGTAAATATACAATATAAAATTCATTTAACGTACCAGTAATATCGTCTAATTCCTGGCAACCAGCTCTGTCAGATTGACATTTAGATGAATCATCAGAAACGCTGTCATCTGATGTGGAATTGTCCCTTACTGGTGATTTAGCTCCAACGGTCTTCATTCGTTTGTTCCTTTTCGAATTACTTTGAGCCACCTCAATGTCAGTGGTTTCCACAGCTGTTTGATATTCTGCTCGCCTTTGAACTTCGAGACCTTTCCGATAGTCCACTAAATAGATAATAGTAATATTTCAATTATTTTTAACTTCGAAACTGAATCTAATTCAAAGTTGTTTGCATAAGGTATGATCTCAAATGACTGTAGTTTTGTCTTACCTGCTTTACGTAGCACTGATATTACTCACCGGTTTATTAGGCCAAGTACACAAACCTCTACTTATACACTTTTTAGGAACTAGTTGCACAGTTTTTTCACCAACAAACTCGACGACGGAATACATTATTAGTTTGTAATTAAGATAAATTAATTAATAATGAATCTAACTCCACCAAAATGGCAACAATAAAATTATTGTTGATGTTTGACTACTGCTCCCTCACTGTTTCTTTACAAGTACAATGATTGTGAACAAAAAGTATATATTTCTTTGGTATTCAACGCGGGACGTTTTCCAAGGAATGCGTTGTACTTTATGCACAAGCGATATGGTTGGTGGGCTGGCGCGGTCAAAAGTTTGATCCCCACCGATTTCCCATGCGTTTTACAAACATTTTATGCGGTCTTATCGTAAGCTATTACCATTGACTTTTAGCTATGTATTCTTTGGATATAAATTATTCTGAATCCTAGGAATGCGTATCGCAAGGTTTTAGATTATTTTCAGAAGCTATAATGCATGTTTTACCCTCAATTCCCCAGACAAAATATTTCCCCACATGAAAATCACGTATCCACAAGAAACCCTCAAATTTTATACGGCCGGTTTCTTTCTGGGTTCCTCTTTTCCCCTAGTTTGTTTGTGATGCATTCCATTCCATTCCATCCATTCCACTCACTCATTCATTTACAAACTGTTTTCTCAACCAGATGCAACCATTCCAAAAGGCTGAGCCCCCAGCATCAGCATTTACTTTTTATGACTTGACTTCCTTCCTTGTTTGCTTAGGTGTAGGTGGAGTTGACTGGAATTTTGCCAGGAAAGGAATTTTTAGCAGCTGAAAAAAATAAGCATTTTTGCACTTTCCTTTCCATTCCATTCCAACTTCCAAGCTTCACTTTCATTATCTCTCTCAGTAAAACGTCACACCGCATCATCCCACATTTTTACTTTGTAATTCACATCACAAAATTCATTTCACATCCACTTCCTTTCCTTCCGTCGCCGTGCTCCTCCTCGTCCTTCGTATTTTTTTTTAAAAAAAAACACAGCATACATATTTACGTGTACTTTCCAATTCCCTATGCTTATGCATTGCATTTTCACATCACATCACATTTCATTACGTTACAGTATACTGCATCTATCTGCAAAACTGATGATGCTCTTCTGTTCTTAGCCTATCATCATGTAATATGATTACAAATCCAAATATAGTTGTTGGCTGGCGTTTCCAACGGCAATTCAAACTCGTGGAAATGTGAATGTGAATCAAGGATAGGGGGATCAGGAAGAATCTGAACTGAGTTGACTTTGACTGGAGAAAGAGAAAGAAAAAAAGGGAAAATCCTTTGAGATTTTTTTTATACTGCATAAAATATATCGAAATGGCATGAAACGGGAGAAGGGAGTCAAGTCAAGCAGCAGCAGCTTGCCAACAAGGTACTTTCTCTGTACTTTTTATAGAAAAAAAATTGGGATATTTGTATTCATGCATTATGTAACATGTAAATGAACATTGTACATGATCACAGAGTTTTACTTTACTCCGGTCGGTCCCTCCGTTCAATATAATATATCTAATATAATATCACATTCTATTGTATCGTATTTTATATTATATTGTATAAAATATATTTTGTATTGTAATATATTGTAAACGTCGTTGGAGGCAAGAGAAAATAATAATAAAAAAATTGTAGAGAAAAGAGCAAGAGCAGAGTAGCTACCCGCACCACACCAGCTTCCTTGATGGTTGCTATATATTTGATGGTGGTCTGGTGTAGTCTGGTCTGGCTTGGTTTTGCTTAGGTTGATTGTCAATTCATTCCTTTTTTTGGTTGGAGCTTTTGGTGCAAGTGTAAATTGAGGAAGATAAAAGAAGGAATTTAGAGCAGTAAGCAGCACCACCAACTTTCTATTTATGTGCAAGTTGGCTTTTTGGTTGTTGGTGGAAGTAGGAACGGCGTTGAATATGTACGTAGTAAAAAAATCTCAACAAAAAGTATTGATCCTTGCTCCTGGCTCTGGCTTCTCAACCGCTGCTGCTGCTGGTTGCTTGCTGCTACCTTATCGCTTATGACTTTCGAAGGATAATATGGGCAAGTAAAAGGATAGGGGGACTGTGTCGCATATTATGTATATACTCGGAAGAATTTCGCAACGCAGAGATTTTCCTCACACACACACACATACGTACACATGCTGCTGCTGCTGCTGATGATGATGATGCAATGAAAATGAAGGTCTCTTCCTCTCTTCTGCAAGCAAGTCGGTGCAGAAGAGTGGAGAAGGTTGCAGAAGTTGGTTGGCTTTCCTTTTTTCGTTGCTCGTTTCGAACAAGGTCTGCAAGAGTGCAGGAAGGAGAAAGTCGCTTTCTCCATGCATCCTCCACTCCGCTCCATTTGAGATGCAATGCAACGGGACGCATCAACATATCTCGAATCTCGATATCATCATGAGAAAGAGTAGGGAGACGTTGACGACGACGACAACGACAACCACGACCACGACCACGCTCATCTAGAAGAAAAAAGTTTTGAGCACTGGAGATTCCTTTTTGGTCAAAGATTCTGTGTCTTGTGTCAAAGATGTGCCTTTTACTTGATCTCCCAAATATCACCAATCGACCTTTATTTAATGACGATAGCGACAACAACGAAGACGTAGCAGCAGCAGCTACAACAATAATAGCAAAGTGTGGAGTGTGTGTGTGCTTCTGAATTTTTAAAACGAGACGTTTGCCTTTTTGTTCTGAATATTCTGAAATACGACCACGACACGACCACAACGATTACTTACTCACAATTTTTAATAATTTTAAAGTGCCTCGCAAGTTTGATCAATATAATTATTCGGATGAAGAAGAAACAAAAGAAGATTTTTATTCGTACTTGGAACCAATCGCAGCAGTTTTCTCAGTTTGAAAATAATAATAATAAAACGGGGAAAAATCTTTGGAAATAGACACATTTTTTTAATAAAAAAAATTAATTGGAAGGGAAATGGCTGGGCTCAAAATTTTGGCTGTAAGAAATTTCTTATGGAAAAATTGACGTCCAAATTATACAAATCCGATTATTACATAATTTTTTTAATTGATTTTTTTTCTTCCGCAGTGGATTATAGTGCCGGGCACGTTTGCGGTTGCTGTGTATTTATTCCTCAACTTGATTTGGGCCATAATCGACAAAGTTTGTGGTCCAAAAATATGGGTAAAAAACAAAACAAAAAATTTCCTATTTTGAACGCTGTTTGTGTAAATTTGGAAATTAAAATATATTTTTCTTATAAATTTATAGCCGTTAATACAGAAACTAAGATCGGACAAAAGCGTGGAGGTGGAAATAGAACCTGAGCCGGAAGAAACGGAACAGAAGAAGGAGCCAGCGTGGAAGAAGAAGAGGGACTTTGCAGTCATCACCAACGTCAACGTCGATGTGACAAAAGCAACAAAATTTTGATTGTTGGAGTTTGGCTATCCTCACGACAACAGTGATAGCGATGGGTTTGATTGTTGAGGTGGTGTGGTGAGCGTGAAAGGAGAAATGAAGTTGTGCGTTGAGGGGTTTCAGGATATCAAATTCTTGTTAATTCATGTGATTTCCTAATGTATTATCTAACCGTATTTATTATCGATGAGGGAACCGCTTTGGAAGCCTGATGGGGAGAAATCTTGAGCCATTTAAAACCTTTTGATGTTGAAAACGGGGGCATTAGGAATCCCACCATTTTTTTCCTGGTGAAAGCCATTTCTTTATGCCAATATTTGCATTACATATCATTGTACATTTTGGTGCCAAAAACTCTGCCAAATAAGTACCTCTCGTTCGTGTAGAAAATAGATTAGATGTAGATTAGATGATCAGTCTGGTCGATTCTAGTTATAGTTGTCGAGTTTATATAGAGGAGCTATACGTTTGAAACCAAAAAAGACAAGTGTGCCTTTGCTTTACTGGCATTGGTTCAAGATATCCAAAATGTTTATGATTTCCTTTTTGGTTTGGATTCCTAATGACTTTTACTCAACGTAATTAAGTAGGTGCAATATTTGATAGGGGGATTAAAGGCTTGGGTTGCTCTCCTCGTTCGGTTTCAGAGCTCGTCGATAATACATTTATCAATTGTGTTGGACCATTTTCGTTACATTCTTGATACAGAAATAAAAGACTTATTGAACCTTGAACAAATGAGAAGGTGAGGGAAAATAAATGAAATACATTTCAACTTATGCAATTTATTTCGTTTCATCATGCTACGAACCACTTGCTCACATTGCTCCTTAGCAATCGTTCATGTCATCACGTCAGTCTACAACATTTGTATGCAAATATGTAGGCCAATTTTTTTGAAAAAGAGTTTAATAATAAAACTTTATTTTTTAATGCATTTACATCCTCTCATTTAATTTGAAGAAACATTTTACATATAAAACTGGCTTTGATTTTAAGAATCAATCCAAAGAATTCCAGGAAGTCAAAAATACCATGACCAATTTCTACAATTTTTTACGAAGCTTTCTTTCAGATGGAAAGTTACGAATTTCGATTTTCCTGTTTTTAATAAATTTATGAAACCGTTTGAAATATAACATTAGCATTTTTGAGCAATTAAAATTTAGGAAACAAATCATCCATTATTCATAAATGTTTACAGAACGACGGAAATATCGAGGCCCACATAAAAACTATAAGGACCTCGGGAAATATCACTAATCACAAACGATCAGCGTAATCTTCCATAACTGTATTACTAGAGTAATGGACAATTACCTCACTGCTCTTTATCACCTTGTAATTAACTAAATGTGTCTGGCTTCGATGAATCTGAGACAAAGAAGTCAGTCGTAGTTTGGTATCCACTGGGACAATCTGATTATTAAGGAAACAAACGAACAGACAGACTCCCACTTTTGCTGCATCTCACAATGTTTTGCGTAAACCTTTTAGTCGTCTTGCTGGTAAGAATCTAATAATTATTTTGCATAAAATAGAGGAATGGCTAAATCAATCTTTTTTTAGGGTTTTGCAATGATCCTGCAAATCCGTTCCCAAGAGGTCGATGAAGTAAGAAATTACTGGTCATGCGACCCAGAATACTATGATATGGAATGGTTTGGATATGATACGTCACAGTTCTGTAGATATACCGTAACTCCTGGTCCAGTCCATATGCCAGACGTAAATTGCTTAATTGCATACAATAATATGCTGTAATATCTGAATCTTACAAGAAAAAGAATTAAAAATATTTGTAGTTTAAACTTTTTCCAGATGTTTCCTGCCACCCTGGCTTTCAAAAAAGAAAATTATACGCTGATTACAAGAGGTGCGAAGGACTGGTTCATGACGAAACTATCGGTCGCGATCCCAATGAACCTGAGTCTACTTTTGAATTGTATAAGTGCCAAGATGGTTGCATGATGTACAATTTTTTCTTGGAACTAGAAGAGGACGGTAAATACTTTTTTCCTCATTTTACGGAAGCCTATCTAGGTAACCTGATTGACTATGATCTGGGTGAAGGCTTGAAGGAAAAGGTTCAATTGAACTGCAATGAAATCAGTAAGTCTAATCGTAGCAGTAAATTTCATAAATATTGAATATTTTAGTGCTAGTGATCAATCATTTAAAAATAATTTATTTTCAGCGGACAGAGTATTTAATCAAGAAAAGCGTAAATGTGATTCTCCTGAAGCACAGGAAGTTTATGAATGCGTCAACAATGCTTTAGTAAGTAAAGCTAACACAAACTAAAAAATCTTACATAAAATCAAACATATGGTCAAAAATTTAATTAATTAATTTCAGAAATGCTAATAACGTATACTCTGAGCAGAAGCAGCTGAAAATTCGTTTTTTGTATTACATTTTTTTTTGCAAACATATTTTTAAGTTTACTTGCCATTAAAAATTCGAAATTATAAAACTTTTCTTGGTTTAAGTCAATGTCATTTTGCATTAATAGACTTTACATTACGTCATTACATACGTCACAAAAACGATCATGATCATTTAATCACATAATTACTTCCTCAATACAGTTTAATGGTTTGTCGCGGAATTATATACGACATCATTACTATTACGGCCATTACAGGGCCATTTAATTTTTCATACGTTGCGTTGTGCTACGTGCAAATGAAAAATGAAATGTGTTTTAATAAAATGAATTCCAAGTAAGTAAAACCGCAACCAATCCCAACACCCATCTTTCCGCACGATTGGAATAATGACCATCATTTCCTGTAACACTCTTTTGCTCAACACCGGAAGCGCAGTTGACAACCGAAAAGGTTAATTGATGATTCATCTCTAATTCCTTCTTGAGAGCCGTCATAAACGGTTGATTGTTAACCGGAAATGTGTTCTGCGTTGATAGAATTGTAAAATCTATCTTGTTTGTATCATTAAATTCACAAAACTTTTGAAGAATGATTTTCCCATATCCCGTCTTTAATGAAGTTCTGCTTCCACTTCCATAATGTTTCTCCCCTAAAATTGGAAATAAATTAAAATTTTATACGCACCATATGAGACGATTTTTATTTTTATTAAAAAAATATTCTACATATACCAATAACTGGCAGTGTTACAATAACACTGGAATTTTCACTTCCCAAATTGGCTTGTATAGGTCCACCAAAGTATACAGTGGAAGAATCAGTATTTTCATCGTTATGAAGCGTCAAAAAGTTGTCTCTCAAGTTATTGGGATTAAAGCAACTGAATGGTGCCACTTGTTTTCGCATTTGATCATCTAGTCCGGAGGAAAACAAGCCCACAAAATATAGAAGCTTGTTGGACGCCTGGGAAAGAACAATTCTATTTTTGTCAAAACGGCATGTCTTACATATTAATTGCTAACTATATAGTATTTACACTCACCTGCTGTGGGTCGAGAGAATTTGTATTTTCAACAGTGAAAACAGTTGGATCCGTTGGACATGGTGATAGTCGTGTTTCAGATGTTGTAGGAGAGAGGTTTAGCCTAACGTCAGTGGCATGAGAAAACGCAAAAGATGATAATATCACAATAAAAAGTGATAATAAATGTGGAAAGTCCATTTTGAGTTAATAAATTGAAGTAAAATTTATCAAGTGAGGAGGAATCACGCCTTCTCAACTTCATTAACATGACTAATTATGCCTGCACTTTTTTAGGCAAAGTTTCCAGATTTTTTACCAGCTTCTAAGGATGTGGGTGACCATGGGCGGTGTAAAGGCAAGGCATCCACTAAATTTACTATAATAAAGTTTATGATTGTATAATGTTCCTAACGTTCACAATAACACACTTGAATATTCCCAAAGAGCTATTATGAGTATGAGTGTCAATTAGCTTACTTGGTATCCGTGACTAAATCTGTGGTGAACTTAAATTAGTCATTTGGTGTCTTTTAAGTATTTGATAAAATGCTTGGACTTGAAATCCATCCAAATATGTTTCTCAACAAGCATGCTATACATATGTGGTCTGTAATAGATAAGTTTTTTTTCAATTATAAAATATTTTTTATAAGGATGCATTAGTTTAGCGTTTTGTAATGAATGCCTTGGTTGATATCAGAATAAATATTTTTTTTGCCAATTAGTAGTACTCCTTTGAGTGAGTTACTTATGCAAAGCATATTCCGTTCAAAATTATTCTTGCCAATTTTCGGCAAAAACCTAAATTATTTTCAACACACGGTTTTAGACACGTTATATCCCAGTATGGGTTTTGCTAGGGAGGAATTTCTTCCGAGTTTTTAAATTTTAAACCATTCTGGCATGTGTAGCTCTCACTTTCCCAATAGTAATCAATAATATGCCTTAATGGTTACAAGATAAAAAATTAAATTATTTGCATGCATTAAAATTGTATGCAAAATATATATGTGGGGTTTTATAGAACGATAACATTGGAATGAGTAAAATATACACGAGTCATTTGTTTTATTACGTAGCTGAAGCGAGAGCATTCAGCGAAGTAATGGTTTTACTAAAACTGTCTGTAACTGTTTTACTAAAATTCTAGGCGATCAATGAGAATTCTGGGCGATGAATGGGAATTCTGGGTGATGAATATGAATTCTGGCTAATGAATAGGACTAATGGGCGATGAATAGGAATACTTTTAAATTTTCACGCTCAGAAACATTCAAAACTACATAAAATACTATCCATAGAGCATTACTACCATAAGAAATCGATTCAGCACATCCAACAACCTGTAAATACTGGGTTCTGGGTTTCAGCAAAATCGGTGAACTTTTTGAATTTTCGCGCCATAACTTTCAAACGCTTTGACCGATTTGGCTGAAAAGCAATACCAGGTAAGCTCTTGAGGTGCACTACCTATGTGCCAAATTTGGTGGAAATCGGGTAACGTATGTCGACAGGAGAGTGCTCACAGACAGACAGACGGACAGACGGACAAACTTGTAAAGTTATAACTACGCTGACTCAGATCAGCTACGTAATAATTTATGAACAAAACATGTATGATGGTCCCTTGGAAACGGAATTCGGTGACGAATTCAAGGCATTGGGTTTCCCAGCGGATAAGGCTTTCCAAGTATTCGAAAATTTGGATGATTTCAAAGAGGTGTTGGCAAGAAAAAACACTAAGCTGGCAATCACACAACTGACTTCACTAGCCCATTATTATGCAATGAATGATGCTGATATCATGCGAAAAAAGTACAACCCGAGCTTCAGTTGCTTCATCCTCGATCAAAAAATTGGGCTAAGGTATTCCAGTTGGATGCTGGTCACCGAAAATCAGTATTGGTTAGAAAGCTCTTTGAAAAAGATACGGGAGTCGGGTTTGTATCAGAAATGGGATGAGTGGTCCTTTTGGGATGCAATGCTTAAAGGAAGGTTGCTGAGTCATTTCACTCCCAATTCAGACTATGTTAATGTCACCAAGTTCCTTGCTGTCCAAATCATTTGGCTTCTTTTTATGATTGTTGCTGTTGCAATTTTCTGTATAGAAATTAACATTTTCAGTTGTTTGAGAAAGAAGAAGCTTGTGTGGATTTACAGCAGCGTAAGCCGAGTGTTGGTAGCCCAGAAATGGAAGCTGGCAACAAGGCTAAGAAAGAAGAAGGACAAAATACTGGTCATGAAGAGTGTTAATAATGTTATGCAACAGGGAATCCTCAAAATGAGGCAGCAATATTGAATATACTCTAAATGAAGCATAACCAGGAAATAATAATTATTCATGTTGTGGTTAATTAGTTTCCCCAATTGAATTCAGTCACAAATATTATTATTATTATTTATTCACAAATTGTTTGACGTAATTGATGTAAATCCAATTGCATATATCAAGGAAACGACAATATGTAAACATTAAAGGTTATGCAGTTCTAAATATTTTAAAAGGTTATAATTGTAAAAGTGCCACAGAGCTAGGTCATATGTATTGTATTAAACAAACCCTTTTGCTGAAATTTTCAAAATAATGTAATATTCCGCGACCTAACCAGCCATCCATACATATACATTATTAACATTAAGCAAAAATAGTTGGTAAGTAGCCAAGTGTTTTAATACTTTTACATTGTTCCGACAAGTAAACTACTGTACCTTACTTTCCATGATGAGCTTATGTCTTCCCTTCGTTCTTGCTTTGGTAAATAAAACCTTGCCCCTATACGAAGAAATCCAAGAATAATCCTTTTATGCACTAGTCGATTTTGACTGCAAAGCATAAAACAACTTCTGCCTAATCCTTTGGGTTGGTTGCCCAAGGTTCCGATTTCAACTCATCAAGCTAAACTTTCACAGGTTTGCGTGCCTTTACACTCACCTATTCAGGGACTTGAAGGTGCCAGCAGACCATAGAGTCGTCTATAAATATATTAAATATATGTAACCCAAAGCCCAACCAGTCCTACGAGGGTGGTTGGCTCATATATTTAGGGTCTGCTTTTTATTTTCGTATTAGCTTCACAAACTTATGGCACTTCTAGTTGTGGCCTATTGTGCAAGACATTCTCTAAGGCAACGTGAATTAAAATAAATTATGTTTCTTGTAACACACAAGCATTTCATTTAGTTAGAATACAGTTCTTCACTAGTTCACAAGCATATAAAATTTTACCATCAAGACAGCATTCATCAATCCCTATTTACCATTTCCAGGCACTCTAAAACTCCGTCAAAGTATACTCTTCAAGGGATACTTTTGATAAGATGGCCCTTCAAATGGACGATATGCCTAATGAGGTAAGCGTAACAGTATTTTACTACAGTATTATAACAGAGTCAGCAGAAGAATTACAACTAGTTTGATTGTATTGCTAACAGTTTTCTTTCGTTTGTATTTGTATTTTAGGTGCTGTGTAAATTCCTGGAGTTGCTTGGTACCAACGAGAAGTTCAATGCTCGGGCCGTGTGCAAACGATGGAGGAATCAAATTGACGAGAACGTCTTCTTTCATGTCATTATCATGGATGCGAATTATAACCTGACACAACAAAGATTTGGAACATGGCGCAAGGTCATATCTATTTGGCTTTATGATTACAATAGAGAAGACATTCCCATTCATAACTTAACCTTTCTACAACGTCTGACTGTGCGAGGTGAAGTCAATAAGGTTGCTGTGGCTGACATCCTGTCAAGAGCTATAAACCTCGATACTCTTGATTTGAATGTGTCTCATGGGAAGGAGAGTGCAAACATACAGCATACAACTGGTCTTGCGAGCTATCCTGCTCTTCGCAACATCAAACAACTTTGTGTGGGATACAATAGCTCCTACTTTGTTTCATGGAGTAGGAGAGCTTGGAATGAATTCCTATATGGAGGAATGCCGAATGTGCGGCGTCTGGTTGTTGAGCTATATCCAAATATTCCTCCTCTGCAGGGGTTTGACTATTTTAGACTGGCTGCTGGAATGCCAAATTTGCAAGAGTTCACAATGCAAATTTGGAGTCGTGCCGACGGACGACGATTCTCGCTACCAGGAGATGTACAACCACTTACGCCAGAAATTAGTCGAGGGTTGGCTAATCTACAACTGACTAAAGTCTTTGCCATTCTATTTGAAAAGGATGAAGAAGTTTGGACGGCATTGTTAGCTGCACAGCGTCAACTGAAGAAATTAATTCTTTTCAATGAAAGTAACGCAACTAGAGGCTTTCCTGTTTCTATGATTCGCCCAGTTCTTCATAGGAGTAGGGGTAGCCTTGACACAATCGTCCTTGATGTTGATACAATAAGGAATGGAGAAGTTGATGTGCAAATATTTTCAAATCTTAAATCCCTTCGTGTACTTGTTCTCAAAGCTTGGCCGAAGCAAGAAGGTGCTGTTTTTTTACCTAACATAATAAACTGCTCTTCTGTCGTGTCCGAGACCTTGGAGAAGTTTTTAATTGTTGGATTCAAGTTTACAGAGGAAGATGTGATTAATTTCATCAAGAACATGCCAAACGATAAGCTTGATAGAATTCAAATTGGCCCCGAATTCGCTTCCGTTTGGACAGTTTTTGAAAATCGATTAGAGGAAATGAGTATCGTGAGATATGGACATAGTGCAAAGTGTCCGTCTCAATACCGTTCAAGGTCACCGAATGCAACAAAAGTTTACATTGGGGCAACCTTAGAATTACAACACGACTACGAGTTTAGTGGATTTCTAAAAAGTGATTGCAGCAGAAAAGTGAAGGAGATTACAATCGAAGGCAAGTCTTTGATTATGGAATCACGCTACATGTGGAGTTATACCTAGTTGACAATGTTGACATCTCTTTTCGATTTTTGAACGGAAGTAGAAATCATGCTGGTAGTTGCATACAAAGTATACTTTGCATAAGTAGAATTTTTTTAGTTTTTAGGTAATAGATTATATGATTAAATAGCTTAGAATGCATATAATTTTGGTATTATTTTAAAAAATGTTCACGTTTGCATTGAATTGTAATTCACTAAAAATTGTTTACATGATTTTATGTCATTATATTTTATTGTTATAACAAGTATTTTTTGGGTTATATCCTGTTGTCGTTGAATAAATGTACATATTTTTATTTACAAATTGGAATTACTTTCTCCATGATAAAGTCCTATTGACCTTATCCTGTTTTGCATCAATAATCGCACGTATCGTATATTCTATTACTATAGATGATGGAAGTAAATGGTTTAAAATAATCCTTCACAATATATATTACAACGAAACAAAAATTAACTAAAGACCAGAAAGAGTGTGTAGAGTAATCTACATGTAATGCTGGTACTTTTAACTACAATACAATATGTGAAAAGTTCTATTCCGTTTTTATTTTCGAATTACGAAAGGATACGTAAATACTATGAGTATGCACCAGTGTTATGTTAATTGATTGTGATTGAACGTTAGTTAACGCATAAACAACATGACTTAAAAGAGTCACATTGCCCCTTATAAATTAAGTTTACGTAATACAACAATACAGAAGAAGTGCATTGACTGATTGATGAGTTCCCGACGTCCATTAGTAAACTGTATACTTCTGTTCTTACGCTTTGAACTCAAAACGTCTCTTAGCATTCTCATTGAAATTTTAAGAGACATTTAAGTGAATGGAATAAGGAGTGTTGGCATTTGATATTTTTCAGACTTGACCAAATTAAGTTTTCTACAAATACAAAACTGTTCACGTCAACGCTACAGCTAAAAATATTTTGACCCCATTTGTCTTGTGACCTGTGACCATCTCATTGTGAGGACATTTTCAATTGTATTTTTTCACAATCATGACGGTTTATTTAGTCAAGAGCCGACCATTTGGGGCAACCGTTTGGTTACCCGAAGGAATGACTAGGCATGGGGAAATCGAAGCCAAGTTGGATATTGATGTTGACCTTCAACCCATAGCTGGATCTGAGGAGTCTCGAAGCCTTTTTGAATCAATCAAAAAGTCATTTCCGCAATCTGGAGATTGGATGAGCACTTTATGGTAACTGGACTCTCTCTCTCATTTTATTTGTATTTTTATTTATATGTTTAATTCATTAGTTTACTGATTATTGTCATTTTTTTGCAGTCATAAAGGAATTAGTGCCATCCTCAAATTCAAGCCAGGTGATGGGGTATACGCAGTCTTTGGTGGCTTTCCAACCTATTGGGTCAACAGATTTGGGCCTGAAACGATGACACTTTATGTGAGCGGCCCGTATCTAAAAGAGGTGATGAAGGAATTTAAGGAGAAGCTTATGATGAAGGTTGAGATTCAGCTCGGAGAGAATGCGGAAATCAACGTAACTTCCAGAGGTATTTATGACACTTAACTTAATTAATCATATAAATTATTATATTACGTGAGATCATTCGATTTATCTAGATCTAAAGACATTTCTAATAATGACTAATAATGTACTTTTGACTCCATCGCAGAATCTGTTATTGGGGATGGAAATGATGGGACTGGAAGGGAGTTTAATTTTGCCGAACAATGGAACCTAATGCAACTAAGAAGCTTCCCTTTCTTCTTGTCTCCTACAATGTATCCAGGGCTGATAAGCATTTCTTTGGTGCGGATTCCATGCGCGGGTGGAGTTCGAAAATTGTTGGGACCCCTCCCTGACGCTAACGCTGTGAACCGGAAACTCCTTGAAGATAAAATCCAGTGTGATTTTTTCATCGTTGCCGACAATGGGACAGTTATACCTTGTCACAAATCCTTTTTGGCTAGTACGTAATGCTCATCCATATCTATTATACATAATTATGGCACTCTGAGACTCTCATTATCATTATTATAATAATTTAAATTGAATGGACAGAAACATTAATCTTTTTATAATGTGTTGACTGTACTAGGTCACAGCAAAGTATTTGAAAGGATGCTTCAAACCGACTGCAAAGAGACTACGGAGAAACAATACAAGCTTAGGATTAGCGAAGAAGCCGTCAACGCGCTGCTGAAATTTTTATACTACTCCAATCTTGAGGACCCAATTAGGAGGTCCAGCATCGCATTCGAACTACTGCAGGTGGCCCATGAATACGACATTGAGCCACTAGAGAAGGCAATGAAACAAATGTTCATCCATGCTGATCCTCGCATTCAGTGGTTTGAACTTGATATCATGCTAGAACTGTTCCAACATTGTATGAGAATGAATGGCTACGATGATTTGAGGACAAAAGCAGTACAAGTGTTGAAGTTGTAAGTAAATTTCACATTAGTATTAATATTCTTAGGTTTTTAAACTATTACCCATCCATATTACCATTTTAAAAACCTTGTTTTATTTATTTAGGAGACAATCTGAGCTACGTGAATCTTCTGTATTGGATAAGCTGTTTAAGGATGATCCTAAATGCGCTAAGGAACTGTATCTTCAATGCTTGCAATAAAGATCAAAATTCTGTTGAATTGACTGTATCAAATTTAACTATTTTAATTGCTGGTTTAGTATTTCAATGTTAGTTTATAATAATCACATTATATTCCTTTAATATTGCCCCATCATAAATTATCAATCTTTGTAAGTAGGACAAGTGAAAGGTATCTAATGATAAGGTAATTTTTACAGTTGATAGTTGTATTCACATATAGTTATTTGTTGTAGTTTTTTGTTTTGCGTACTTTATCCTTATCCTTTATCCTTTATTTTACATTTAAATATTTTACAATCAACATTGCAAACTTAAAATTAAATAAATATATTTTGTAAGTACAAGTCTATCATAATCACTAATAAATTAATATCAACCATTATTTAATCTCCTAACAAGTCCTAATCCGCGATGAGCTAATGGCACCAATTGCCAGTTTACAATTACCTGCGTCTACCTCATTTTTCATAAGCTATCGATTGGCGAAAACAGAATTAAAAAAGTCAAAGCGTTCTCGAGTTATCGTGCCCCCGAACGGGCCAAGGCCGAGGCCCACATATAAACTATAAGGACCTCGGGAAATATCACTAATCACAAACGATCAGCGTAATCTTCCATAACTGTATTACTACAGTAATGGACAATTACCTCACTGCTCTTTATCACCTTGTAATTAACTAAATATGTCTGGCTTCGATGAATCTGAGACAAAGAAGTCAGTCGTAGTTTGGTATCCACTGGGACAATCTGACTATTAAGGAAACAAACGAACAGACAGACTCCCACTTTTGCTGCATCTCACAATGTTTTGCGTAAACCTTTTAGTCGTCTTGCTGGTAAGAATCTAATAATTATTTACCATAAAATAGAGGAATGGCTAAATCAATCTTTTTTTAGGGTTTTGCATTGATGCTGCAAATCCGTTCCCAAGAGGTCGATGAAGTAAGAAATTACTGGTCATGCGACCCAGAATACTATGATACGGAATGGTTTGGATATGATACGTCACAGTTCTGTAGATATACCGTAACTCCTGGTCCAGTCCATATGCCAGACGTAAATTAATTAATTAATTACATACAATATG